>CM017322.1:21932688-21971192 GCA_006937295.1 Carpinus fangiana
TTGCATTTTTCAATTCAAGCCTTGGTTAATTTATCGCATTGTTTTCCTTTGAATTTTGGGATACACGCCTTTGGAGAATGATTGAAACCCCATGATTTTATTGTTAGTTCACTTTGCACTTCATGGAGCATGTGTTGTCTCAATTTTCCAACCTTGAGTGAAATGATGTTTGGATGCCTGGATGATGTGGTTCGTATGTTTAACATGTTAAATTTGCTAATGATGTGTGAACCATGTGTTTGTGTGAAGGGCTTTGCCCATTAATAACATAGTGCCAATAATTGTTTGTGGGTGTCATTCCTAAAAAACCCTCACGAGACTTCACTCATCCACTAGGGAATTCCTAGGGGTTTAAAAGGCTTGTTGCATACGCTAAATGCAATCGTTTCTCCCACGAAAGCGGATTTATGTTTCTTGTTTTTATTTGTGTTTTTATTTTTGTTTTGCTAAGGGACTAGCAAAATGTAAGCAGTCTTATGTTCTCTAAGAACTCTCAATAGCTTCTCTTCTTCCCCCAAACTTAGGTCAGCAGCAACTATCACCGGTAGCGTCTTGTTTTCTCCTAGATAGGCATATGTCAAGTGCTCTGGTAGTTGCTTCAGTTCCAAATTTGGTGACTGGACAATGGAAGGAACAGGAGTAGTATTAGTAGGTACAAGAGTTTCAAAAGGAGGAGTATACCTACTTGGGTACTTTGGAGAAGCCTCTAGAAGGTGAACAGCTTTTGTGAGGTCCTCAGTAACTTCTTCAAATTCTAACTCAATGTCCTCCTTTGTGAGACTATGGATGAGGGTGGCTTCCACTGAATCAATGTGCTGGACCTGAAAAACTTCCTCAACCACCTCTTGCACCACACATACATTAAAGCATTCCATATCATCTTGAGGTAATTTCAATGCATCAAATATTCTAAATTCTATCTTCTCACCATTCACCTTCATGCTCACAATACCCTTTTTTACACAAATTTTGGTATCAGCAGTTCTCATAAAGGGTCTTCCTAAGATGATGGGCAGAGGTAATGGCATAGGAGATTCTTCCATATCTAATACAATGAAATCAGCAGGTAGAATAAATTTGCCTACCTTTACCAAAACATCCTCAAGTATACCTCTTGGCCTTTTGATGCTTCTATCTGCCAATTGCAAGGTGACAGAACTGGGTTTCAGCTCCCCCAATCCAAGTGTCTCATAAACTGTGTATGGCAGCAAATTGACACCCGCTCCCAGATCCAGTAAGGCTTGCTCAAACTCATGGCCGTCAATCCTGTAAGGAATAGTAAAACTACCTAGATCTTTTAGCTTTGGGGGTAGTTTTCTTAATAAAACCGCACTTACCTCTTCAGTCAAAGCCACTATTTCATGTTCCTGAAACTTCCGTTTATGAGTGCAACAATCCTTCAAAAATTTAGCATATGCAGGTATTTGCTGAATTGCATCTAATAAAGGAATGTTTATCTCTACTTTTCTCAAAGTTTCAAAAATATCCAACAATTTCTTTTCCTTCTTTGGCTTTACTAACCTTTGACGAAAGGGTGGTGGTGGATATTCCCTCTCCATTTTACTTACCTTAGATGTGGATGCTTCATCTGGAGATGCTTGTGTTGGTTCCTCCACTCCTATGATCTTACCGTTTCTGAGAGTTGTAACAGCTTGCACTTGCTGATGACCTCCTGGATTAGGTATTGTTTTGGCTGAGAGTTCTCCTTGCTTTCTGCCATTCATCTCCTTAGCCAACTGCCCCACTTGTACTTCCAATCTTTGAATAGATTGCTCATGCTTTGCATTGGTTTGTCTTTGCTCATTCCTAAACTGTTTTTCTTCCACCATAAACTGATCTTGTGACTTCATCAATTGCATCATAAGACTCTCTAAGTTCCCCTTCTTTGGCTCTTGAACTGGTTGGGCTGCTGGTTGGGAATTCCTTTACTGCCCTTGAAAATTCAGAGCATTCTGGTTGTTACTCCATGAGAGGTTGGGGTGGTTTTGCCACCTTGGATTGTAAGTGTTGGAGTATGGGTTGTTCTTGGGGGGATAATTTTTTTGCCCAACATAATTTGCTTGCTCTTGATCTGCAGATGAAAACAAAGGGCAAGTGTTAGTAGTGTCCTCAAACTGAGAACAAATATCACATACCTGGGGTGTTGCAGCTGGTTGACTAGGTGAGATGTTTTGTAAGGCCATGGCCTTAACAATCATGTCTAACTTTCTGTCCATAGCAACCATGTGACTTGGAGATCCACCATTTTAAGTTCACTTCATACAACCCTTTATTCCTTACTCCTTGCTTTCCTCTGGATGAGAATTGTTGGGAGTGCTCACTTAACGTCTCAAATAATTCCATGGCTTCTTCACTGCTCTTTTCCATCAGCACTCCTCCGTAACCTGAATCAACAACTCCTTTATTTGCGTCATTTAGGCCTTCATAAAAAGCTTGTACCAATTCATCTTGAGGGAGCTTGTGATGTGGACATTTCAGCAACAAGTCATTGAAATGACCCATGCTTCAAAGAATAAGTCGCCATCCCTCTGTTGCCAAGCTTGAATTTCCTTCCTCATCTGTCTTGTCTTCTGAGCTGGAAAGAATTTCTTTAGGAATTTACTGGATAGCGCTTCCCAAGTATGGATGGTGTTTGAAGGCATTGAGTTGTACCATAACCTCACATTGTCTTTCAAAGAAAAAGGGAAAAGAATCATCCTAATTCCCTCTTGATCCAGGCCTTGAACATGTTGAAATTTGCAAAGATCAGTGAATTCCCTTATGTGCAAGTTTGGATCCTCAGTCGGGGTGCCTCTGAAGTGTGTCAATGCATTGAGTATTTGTGGTGATATGTAGCAGTTGCCTTCGGCCTCAGGTTGATAGGCAATGCATGATGTTTGGTTGGGATTGTCAGGGATGAAAGCCTGTTTCATGGCCCTTCGCTCTGGTGGCAGTTGGTTGACAAGCTGTTCCGCCATGGCTTCCTCTTCTTGAAGTTCTTCTTCTTCTTCCTCAACGTTGTCTCTGGGCTTTTGTCTAATGGTCCGCTCAATCTCTATATCAAGTGGAAGGATTACTGGATTCTTGGAGCGAAGCCCTTGCATGAACCAGAAGAAGTTCTTCCAAGCACAGCAGCTTCAGTACTGCTGTTCGGCTGGTTTCTGGAACAGCGAACGATCGCTGATACTTGTACGGTCGATCGCTGGGCGTTCGATCACACACGGGCTGCGATCGTTCGCAATTACAGAACTATATTACCGCAGATTTGGAACAACCCTAAAATTAACCAGAACGAAAAACTGAATTAAACAAAATTATTTTTAAAGAAAATTTTTTTAAAAAAAAACAGAATTAAAACTAAAATAAAAACAAAATTAAACTAAATGAAAGCAATTCCAAACATAATTTAACGCTATCCCTGGCAACGGCGCCAAAAACTTGTTGTGCAAAAATCTACCTAAATTAATAGGCAAATAATTGTACGTTTTACTTGCAAGTGCACAAGGTCAAAAGGTGTAGTACGCGTGTAAGTGCAAGATCGATCCCACAGGGATTGGTAAATTATGCTTGAAATTAAATTCGCAATATAAAGTAAAAGAGAGAAAAATTAAGTTTGATTAAATAATGAGAAAAAGGTAGGGCTTGGATTTCCACCACTAATCATGCTTATATAATAAAACAATATGCCAATGCTTAAATTACATGATGAGTATTCAACGGTTGCCAACCTAAGGGCATGGTGTATACTCCTTAAGCTATTGGTTTCCTTAAGCAACGAGTTAGGCATGGTATATACTCTAACTCTTTTCTTTCCGAAAGGATTTAGCATGGTGTATACTAAGTTGTTCTCTAGGAAAGCATATGCACTGTGAAAACCGACAACCACATGCGACCTAGGGCATAGTGTATACTCCCGGTTTCCCATGTTGATTAACCCAAGAACCCGGTGTGGATTACTTTTGTTACTTATGTTAAACCCAGGACTCGGTCATACAAATTGATCTAACTAACAAGTCCATGCCACATGCATATGTTGATCAAGCAGACACACATGAGGAATTCATGGAAACATGTATTAATCAAGTTAAATACTATCATGCAATTATCGCAAAGGCGCCAATATTGAATTAAAATATAAACATAATTAGGGATTCAATCTAGCCCTACTAAAAGGTTTAGTTACACATAATATTGATGCTAATCATCTTCATAAAATAAAAATAGAGGAAAAGAATAAACCCAAAAAATAGCTTCCAAGAACGCAGTAAATTCTTCTCTCAAAAATAGTGTGTCTTTTCTCTATGTTTACAGGCCTATTTATAAAGTCCAAGAGCATTCTAGAAACCCTAAAATGTGCAAGGTTGAATCCTTGTGCAACAAGGATTAGCCAAAACCCTAGAATCAAAAACTTCCAAAACAGGGTTGCGGCTGGAGTGGGCTTCACGCACAAGTGCGTTCGATTGCACTGCGGTCGATCTCCTTCTTCTACGCACGAACGCAGGTGTGCGATCGATCACCCTTCTCCTGCGTTCGATCGCACTCAGGCTCCAGTTTCTCCTCTTTTTGCTCTTTAAGCCCATATCAGCCAGAAATGTCTTATTTTCTTCCAAAGACCTGTAAAACAAAGAAAACACAAAAAGAAAGTAAAATAGAACAAAATAACATAAACTAAAGGAAAACAAATGTAAATTAAGGTTCTTAAATATGTATATTTAAGCACTTATCATGTTATAAGGTAGTTGTGCATGCATTTTGTGCATTTTTCCCCTTTAAATTGCACCCATTCAGATTTGGGGGTTTTTGTCCTAAATTTGAAATCCTTGAAACTTCCTGATTTCCCCATGCAATTGGTGCATGGATTGAAACCCAAATCATTCTATGGTGATCTAGGAACAAAACCCACACAACCCCTTGCCCAAATTTGATCAAATCTGTTTGGGCCAAACCCTAGTTCTTGAATTTAGGAGTTTTGCTTAAATTCAAAAATCTTTGATTTGTTGACTTGAAATGGGTCCTTTAGGCCAATTGAAACCCAAGACTTGTAATTAGAAGCCTGATCTACGCCCTTGACCAATTGGATTTGGGAATTTCACCCAAATCCAAAAATTACCAAAATGCCCCTCACTCCTAACAATTAAGGCTTTTGCCCTAATTTGATTCTTATATAGTAAGTTCAAGCCCATTCATCAAATTCAGCCACAAACCTTTCCATCAAAAGCCCAATCTACAAACCTAGCCTTGAGGCATTGAAAAATTCTAATCCCAAGCACTTTCGATTATAGCCTCAAATAACTAAAATACCCCTCCTTTCAACAATTAGGTTTTCGCCCTAATATGATTTCCTACAAAAGCTGATTTAACTAACGGACCCTTTTTAAACCTAACCCACGTGCTTAGCCTCGGAATTCAAAATTTTTTGGTTAAGATGTGAATTGACCAAAATATCCCTAGTGTAATTTCATTGCTTTGTACGGACTTGTCTCTTAAACCGGAACCCTTATTTGCACAACCCAACACATTGGCAAGAAGTCCATTAATCCAGACCTTGACATTTAAATCAATGTCCGCAAATTTCGTAAGTGTGTTCAAGGCATAAATCTAAGCACATTCTCCATTGATTGCATTTTCATTCTAGCTAGGTCATGGTTTCAAAACTCATAAATTGACACTTCGTCATGCCTGACTTATCCCTTGCATTCCATTTAGAGCATCTAGCGTTTATTAAGGGTAGGACTTGCATGGGTATATGTAAGCATAGTGTTAATAGAAATTTCCCATGCATGACGATGGTATAGACAAGAGCTAGTGAGGCAGCTTTTTCTTCTGCATGCTCACAATCTCGCCGGACCCATGTCCCATTACAGGATGCCTAGGATCCTGAGTCCGAGCCGGAGATCGTGATGAAGGACGTAGGGACCGATGACACCACTAGTAGCAGGTCAAACTCTGGAGGACCCATCAGGAAGACCAGTAGTGATACTGATAAAGAGGACGACAACCTTATCTACGATCGGGAACGCTTTAAGAAGAACAGGGACTGACACCATTACGATTTCGACTACTGTGATCGTAGGGTCGTTGTAGAGTGGGGTGTTGTTGTGTCAGACTTTGATGCTCGCACCTCAAGGGTATGGGCAATGTTGGATGACTAGGGTTGGACAGAGATGGTAGGCGACTATCGCCCCATAGTGGAAGAGATAGTTCAGGAGTTTTATGCCAACCTGCACCAGAGGCACAATGATTCCTTTCTGACCTAGATCACGGGAAAGGAGATTGAGGTGACTCCCACTCTCATTAGCAATATCATGGGAGCACTGTGTGTACACGACCCAGTCTACCCAAGGCCATAGATCATCTTCCCACTGGTGATGAGATGGTGGAGTATTTTGCAGAGGTGCACCCTCACCAGATGGAGACAGAGGGAGAGGGCAGTTTCTAGCTAAGTGACCATAATTATGACGTCCGGTGCATCTACCATATCCTGACCAATCGGGTGCACCCTATGTTGAGCCACACTATGATCACCATCAAGCGAGCCCCCTGTCTCTATGGTCTATTGACTAAGATCCCCATCGAATTTGGCTCCCTGGTCACCTTGACGATGATGTCTGTTCAACTCACTGACTGGGGCATCACCTTGCCATACGGGGCCCTCATCACCCAGATTGCCGAGTATTCTGAAGTACGTACCGAGGGCATGAGGGAGATCCAACCAGAGAAGGGACACATAGGAGTGTGCTTCTTCAATGCGAGCAACACCCACCTGTGGGAGGCCGAGCAAGAGTAGAGACCTCGACGGCCGCCGAGAGCAGCCCAAGCTGATGAGGCATCTGCTAGAGTGGAGGAGCATTTAGAGTGTATCGAGGCATTGCTTTGAGAGCTACATGCCGTACAAACTGAGGACCATGCCATCCTAGAGTAGCAGTAGGATCATCTTATGGGATCCCTAGACGTTAGAGACTACGGCATTCATAGCCCAAGCATGGGTAGAGAGAGCCGGAGTGCGAGGAGTACCTCAACACGAGGATCAATGGATTACAGTTTAAGGAGGTGACCTCGATCTTAGATTAGCTTTTTCTATGAATTTTGTAAGTCCACCGTTGCAGGTGGCAATTTTGTATATCTTTGATGTGGTATTTTTGTGACCAAAAATATCAATAATAAAAATTACCACTCACGATAGGACGAATCTCGTAGGATAGGGCTATATAGAGGGTGTCGAACCTCAAGGACTGTAGGGGTTTCATTATTAACTTTGAAAGATGAAATTTAACTTAATTAAACAAGAGAGATTTGTTTTTTTGAGTAGATTCAAGTGCATAAAATTAAACGTAATGTTGAAAGTGAATAAATGAGAGAGAGAGAGAGTAAGGTACCAATTTCACCACAATCCGCACAACAATGGTTAACCGTGTTTAATTCCAGAAATTCATGATATGCATGTTATAAAAGAAATAAGAAAATACAATATTAAAGAATAAGGATAATCTATCTTCGGTTGCCATGGATCGTCCACCTAACCACTAAGATACGACATGACCCGTCTTCCCTAAGTATAAATTATAAAATTCTTTAATAAGTTTTATATAATCAATGGAATAGCATAACCCATCTTCGGTTGGCACAGGTCGTCTACCCAAATTACACTAAACTAGGGTGTAATACGACCCGTCTTTCTTAAGCATGGTCTATCTAATCCAATTAATCATATGTCTATTAAAACCCATTGTATAACCATCAATCTTATAATCACAGAAAATAAGGTTGATTTGAGTTCAATAAAAGCAAAATAATTTCTAAGACAATAAAAGAATTTCACAAATATTGATTTCGTAAATTAAGAACAATTGCATGGTTGCAATTCTCATAGTTATACAATCAACATGCATAAAGTGAATAACTAAAAATCAAATACAGTCACCATTGTGCTTGGAGAGGGTTACATCAGCACCCTACAAAGGGGTTTAGCCACTCATGATCTTCTAAGCTCCAAAGACAATTTACTGAATTTAACTCTAGGAAGTGGTCCCTCTTTTACAATGTTTTAAGGCCTATTTATAGGGATTAAGAGAACCCTAGAAGCCTTAGGAAAGTCGTAGGCCAGTCTCCCAGTCCAATTGGGAGATTGAAAACCAAATCCAAGCTGTCAAAAGGCAGCCTGCCGTACTGTGCACGCCCGAGTGCACTCAATCCCAAGGATGTGCACTCAAGCGCACTACGCTCGAGCTTAGTTGTTGTGCGCGTGATTGCAGGAGTGCGATCTATCCTAGGCTGCATGCACTCGAGGGCATGTATGCTCGATCCCAGCTCAACTGCACTCAATCCCAACACCAGAATGGCTCCAACTTGTCCTTTTTAGCCCAATTTGCAATGGAAGTCTTGCATTTGATCTGAAACACAGAAACAAAATGAAATTAAACAAATAATAATGCTAAGGAATTAACATATGCAAGTTAAGGGGCTTGAATGTGCAACATTCAATGCTTATCACACCCCCAAACTTACATATTGCTAGTCCCTTAGCAATACAAAACAAAAAATAAACTAAAAAACAAAAAGATAAATCTTGCTTTCATGGGATGTACGATTGCATTTAGCATATGCAACAAGCCTTTTAAACCCCTAGGAATTCCCTAGAGGATGAGTGAAGTCTTGTGAGGGTTTTCCAGGAATGATACCTACAAACATTATCATCATAATTCCATTCAAAAGAACAAAGTGTCACAAAAATAATGGTTCTCATTCATTAGTAGGTTAAAGTGATAAACTCCATCTTCAAAATTCTAAGAAATTCTCAAGTCAAATCACTTGCAAATGGCAGTTTGAGATACAACACATTCCAATTTATGCAAAGTAAACTAACACATAATCATGAGGCTTCAAAATAATTCTAACTTAAATGAATCAACATCTCATAATTTATTAGACTTCCTATCAAATGAAACAACTAAGGCATACAATCTTTTATTATTATTATTATTATTATTTTTACAGGCTTTGCAATGCTTAGCTCCCTTAAGCTTTCTAGTTGACCCATGTATCGAGTATTACGCCAATGACTCCCAAACCAAATGGCTTTAGGGCACTAGGTGTAAAGACACCCCTAAGGACTTACTAACTCGAATAAAAAGGCTATGAAGTTAAGCTAGCCATATTATTAATCAAACCAAACTTCTCACTTTTTGTCGCGAACACTCATTGCTTAATGAGGCAAGATGTCCAATTACTCGGTGAAAAACTCAACTTGAATTTTTTTTTTAATTATTTTTTTATACATATATATTTTTTAATAGCATGCCAAGGTTATTCATCCAATATGTCACCCAACATAATTCAAAACATTGAAAACAAACATAATTGGTTTCAAGTTTCATACCTCATAAACATGTGCTAGTGTGCTCAAGATAAGTATTAAATTGAAACAAGTAGCATCTCATGTTGCCAAAAGTAAGTAACAAGACTCAAAATTCCTAAGTCATATGATCATGTGTTCATAACTTTCAACCTACCAATGAAATTCAAACCAAAATCAAAGCTCAACGACATGCTTAAGAATGACATAACAACAATTTTGGACAATGTTTTATTTTTCTATACCCCCAAACTTGTATGCAAAAACACATGTCCTTGGTAGAGTGACGTTCAAGTGCACAGGGCTTATGCTTGAACATAAGAAGTTGACTTTTTAAGTGGTTATAACAATGTAGACTGGTTTAGGTTTTTTGTCGAGCATCTGGTGTGCACTTCCAAAACCTAGGGTTGCAAAACCAATTTGAATTGCTATCCAACCCCTGCAAAAGAAGGAACAACCAACACAGAAGCAGTCCATGGGTGGAGAGGCACCCAGGGCTGCTTTTCACAAAGAAAAATGAGGGAAGGGGGAATATGGGTTGGAGAGAAAGAAAGAACAGAACAAAAAAAAAAAAATGGTGGGTGTGGCGGAGTGGAGAGGTTGGTGCTCCGGCGGTGCGGTGATGTGAGGTGGTGGGTGGCTGGGTGAATGTGTGTGCAGGTGCTAGAGTGGGTGTGTGTGTATAGATAGGGAAGATAAGAAAGCACGGTGTAGGGGGAAAATGAAGGGAGGAGGGGGGGCTGTGACCTAAAAAGGTAACGTGAGACCCCTGAACGAGTGCGCTCGATCGCACTCGCGCAGGGGGGTGTAGAAGGTGGTGGTGTGCACGTGCGTAGAAGGGCACACAGCGTGAGTGTGCTCGAGCGCAGGGTATCTGTGATGAATGCTAAGACAAATAGACAGGATCCGTCAAATTGACGGATTCCACGTCTGTACCTGGCTCGAGGTTCTGAATGTAGGACTTTAACCTTTGACCATTCACTTTGAGAAGAGTACCATCCTTTGGGTCCCATAATTCGACTGCACCAGGTTGCGACACCAAAATGACTATGAAAGGGCCATCCCATCTTGAGCAGAGCTCCCAAGGAAAAGCCGGAGTTTGGAGTTGAAGAGCCATACTTTCTGGTTCGAAACTATTGTCTTAGGCCGTATGTGTCGGTCATGAAAAGCCTTTGTCTTCTCCTTGTAAATTTGGGAGCTATCATATGCATCTTATCGCAGCTCTTCCAACTCTGTCAACTGAAGCTTTTGGTGGAGCCGACTGCTTGCATGTCAAAGTTGAATTGCTTGATTGCCCACAGAGCCTTGTGTTCTAGTTCCATAGGGAGGTGACAGGCCTTTCTATAAACCAGCCGGTTTGGTGACATTCCAATCGGCGTCTTGTAAGCTATGCGGTAGGGCCATAATGCATCATTGAGGTGGAAGGACCAATCCTTGCAGTCTAGCCTAACCTTCTTCTCCAGAATATGCTTGATCTCCCTGTTGGAGACTTCCACTTGGCCACTAGTCTGAGGATGGTAGGGAGTGGCTACTTTGTGTGTAACAGAGTACTTGAGAAGTAAGGTTTTAAGGAACCGATTGCAAAAGTGCTTACCTCCGTCACTGATGATGGCTCGGGGAGTACCAAATCTGCTGAAGATGTTGACTTGGATGAATTTTACCATAACCTTGTGATCATTGGTCTTGGTGGCCACAACTTCTACCCACTTGGAGACATAATCCACTCCTACCAAGATATACTCATACACAAAAGACGATAGGAAGGGTCCCATGAAATCGATACCCCATACATCAAAAATTTTAACTCATATCTCTCCGGGACATAGCTCCTAGATGCTGTCATCTCTCACAAGCCTGACAAAATTCATAAGCATCTTTGAACAAGGTTGGCCATGTGAATCCGCATTGTAGAACCTTGGTTGCAGTCTTCTTGGCACTGAAATGACCCCGCAAGCTAGAGAATGATAGAATGTGAGAATACTGTGGAATTCACTCTCCGGGACACAGTGTCGGATAATCTTATCAGCGCATTACTTAAACAATTCTGGATCTTCCCAAAAATAGAATCGGACTTGCTTGAAGAAGCGGTCCTTATCTTGCTTAGACCAATGAGGAGGAATATGACCTATGGCTAAATAGTTGATCACGTTAGCATACCAAGGTGGTTCTCTCGGAGTAATACAAACAGTTGCTCATCCAAGAAGGAATCATGAACTAGAATAAGTTGAGGTATCTCAAACAGAATCCATGACAAATGGTCGACAACGACATTCTCAGTGCCCTTCTTGTCCTGAATCTCAATATCAAATTCCTGCAAAAGCATAATCCAACAAATCAACCGAGGCTTAGTTTTCTTCTTTGCCAGCAGATGTCGCAGAGCAGCATGATCAGAGTAGATGATTACCTTGGATCCCAGGAGATATGAGCAAAATTTATCCAAGGCAAAAACCATAGCTAACAACTCTTTCTCTGTTGTTGTATAATTGACTTGAGGATCCATCATAGTCTTGCTAGCATAGTAAATGACGTGAGGGAGCTTGCCCACATGTTGTCCTAAGACTGCACCCATAGCAAAATTGGATCGGTCACACATGATTTCAAACGGCAAAGACTAGTCAGGAGGCTTTATGATAGGAGCAGAGGATAGCAGAGACCGGAGCTTCTGGAATGCCTCTTGACATGCTTCATCAAAGTGGAACGGGGTATCCTTGGCAAGCAAACTGCACAAGGGTCTTGAAATCTTGCTAAAATCCTTGATGAAATGTCTATAAAATCCAGCATGCCCTATGAAGGAGCGGATCTGCTTCACTGAAATAGGCGGTGGTAGATTTTTAATTAACTCAATCTTTGCCCAATCCACCTCAATTCCTCTCTTGGACACTATGTAGCCCAAAACTATACCCTCCTGCACCATAAAGTGACTCTTCTCCCAACATAAAATTAGGATAGTTTCTTTGCAACGTTTGAGCACAAGGGAAAGATTATGGAGACAATTATCAAAAGAATAACCAAAAGCAGAAAAGTCATCCATAAATACCTCCAAGATCTTTTCTACCATATTAGAGAAGATTGACATCATACATCTCTGCAAAGTAGTGGGTGCATTGCATAGGCCAAAAGGCATGCGTCCGTAAGCAAAGGTGCCAAAGGGACATGTGAAAGTTGTCATCTCCTGGTCTTAGGGATCAACCACAACTTGATTATACCCGGAGTAGCCATCCAGAAAACAATAGTAACTCTGGCTAGCTAGACACTCTAGGATTTGATCAATGAAAGGGGGTGGAAAGTGATCCTTCCAAGTGTGGGAGTTGAGCTTCTGGTAGTCAACGCAAACGCGCCATCCTGTGGTTGTGTGTTGTGGAATCAACTCTCCAGCTGCATTTTCTACTACTGTGAGGCCGGACTTCTTTGGAACCACTTGAGTGGGGCTGATCCATTTGCTGTCTGAGATGGGATAAATAATTCCAGCATCAAGTAACTTGACTACTTCTTTCATCACAACCTCTTTCATGTTGGGATTCAGCCGGCGTTGTGCCTCATAGGAGGGTCGGGCTCCTTCTTCTAGATGGATCCAGTGCATACAGATGGAGGGATCAATTCCTTTTAAGTCTGCTACAGTCCACCCGATAGCTTCTTTATGCTCTTTCAACACTTTTTGGTCCTTTTGTAGATATGATGCAATGATGACTGGAAGGGTGTCTTTAGATCCAAGGAAAGCATACTTTAGCTTGTCTGGCAGTGGCTTCAATTCAAGCTTCGGTGGAGACTCAAGGGAAGGAACGGGAGGAGTGCTTGATGTCATAGGCATGGGTTCCTTTGGTACTCTCCATGGATGAAACTCTGCACTAGCTGCTGTCTCTAGCAAATCATGGACCTCTTCAATGTACAGGTCCGTGTCGAAATCTTCAAAACCAAAGTGAGTTAAACAAGCTTCCAACAGATCCTTGGTCAAGAGACTAGCTAGTGAATCTTCTACATACTCTTCAATGTTGTCCACAAAGAAACACTCATTCTGATTAGGGGCATGTTAGAATGCAGTGAAGATGTTCATCCTAATCTTCATATTGCCAAATGAGATCTCCATGACTCCAATCCGGTAGTTGATGCATGCATTGGCTTTGGCTAAAAAAGATGCCTAAGGATGACCGAAATCAGCTTTTCAGGATGGGGAACAGGCTCGATGTCAAGAACAATGAAGTCCACTTGGAAAAAAAACTTATCTACCTTGATGATGACATCTTCTACAATCCCTCTTGGTTTCTTAATAGACCGGTCAGCTCCCCTAGGCCAAGTTGCTGATACACTGAATATGGTAGTAAATTTACCTTAGCTCCCAGATCTAGGAGTGCTTTTGATCGGAGTAAAATATTGTATATTGGACCCCCTTAACTTAAGTTTGTTAGGCTCTTAGCTGTGTTAATATCTGATGTTTTGTGTTGTTTTAGTGTTTTAGTGTATTGTAGGTCCTTAACGCAAATTGTAGATCAAAGGGGAGAAATTAAGCAAAGTTGGAATCTTGGCCCCTACCAGTGCAATCAAGTGCACTTGGTGAGATCGAGCGCAGGAGGCGCGATCGAGCTCATGCCATGTCAACCCGCGTTGCCCTAGCCGGCCTTATGCTCCATCGCTTCAATACTTGTGCCGTAGGAATTCTAAGGTAGTTATCTACAATCGATCGTATACTTTACGATCGAACGCACAGCACACGATCGACCGTAGATGGACCTGAGATCAAATGCAACGCCTATGATCGAATGCATGCGGGACTACGATCGATCGCACCACCTGCAATTGAGCATACGCACGTGACCTGGCAACACATTAGTTTTGTCTATGAATAGGACCCTTATGTTTTCATTTCATTTTACATTTGGGAGGCGCCTGTAAAGCCTCAAACCCTCTGTTTTCCACTGTAAAGCCCTCCTAAATTGTCATTTTAATTTATCTTGTTTTATTTTGCTTTTATTTAGTCTCTTATTCCCTTCACAATGGATTTGTTTATATATATTCATGTTTAGTTCGTATTATTTAGTCATTTAATTTTATGTATATTCTTTTCAATACATTTTAGTGACAAAAATGTGTTGATTGTTGTTTATGAATCATTAAACAGCCAATATCCATTGTGATTGAACTGGGGATACATCGGATAATTCTATCGATTTAATCAATTAAATATCCGTTGTGATTCTTTAACGGTAAATACATCGGATGATTCGCCTAGATTTTGTAATAACAATAGGATATGCATATGTGCTTTATCGATAGACGAAAATATGAACAATGTGTTAGCGCTCAGAGTATGCCTAGTAGCATAGTCGTTATTGAGTATGGATTAAGCATGATTATATGTGGTGAGGTGGATTAGGGACCTTAGTGTTTTTATTTCTTTATTTTTAAGCATTTAATTTAGTTCTTATTTTCTGCACGCCACATGCTTGATATTGGGACTAGGTTAAGATAGGGTTAGTTTAGGCATAGAATTAATTATCACAAACACGATTCCATGTGGGTTCGACACTCACACTTGCACAACCACTTAATTGCAAACCTTTCATGTAATTGGCGAGTACTTATTTTTGGTACGACCAGCTTTATCAATTTCCTTCTGCCCGATGATGCATGAAATTGTAGGGGCTCCGGGGTCCTTAAACTTCGAAGGGGTGCTGTGTTGAATCAGGGAACTCACATGCTCAGTAAGGAGGACTATCTTGGGAATGTGATTTATGGATTTCCTTTTCTGAGTACATAAATCCTTGAGGAATTTGGCATAGGCAGACACTTGCTGGATGGCATCTAGGAGGGGGATGTTGATTTTCACCCACTTGAAAACCTCCATCATCGCTTGTATTTTCTCTCCATGTTTTCCAAAGTGAAAGGGTGCCTTGAGACATTCTAGGAATGGGGCTCGGGGCTCATATGGTGTCTCTGAATTAAGGGTAGCTGATGAATATGTATCATTGATCACTTGCTTACCTTTTTCCCTCTGCAGAGTTTGTGAAGCCTGATGAGTGCTTAATATTGTATATTTTGGCCCCTTAACTTATATTTGTTAAGCTATTAACTGTGTATTTTTCTAATGTTTTGGCTAGTTTTGGTGTTTTAGTGTTTTGCAGGCTGCTATGTTGCATTTGGGGCTAATGCCATTAAATCTGGGGCTTAAAACAGCTCGGGGAGCTTTGGCGGCAAAATTGAGTCGAGCGATGATTTGCACCCGACAATTTTCACTAAAACGGCCATATCTAGAGTTGTAGAACTTCGATTGGGGTGATCTTGGTGTCTTTGGAAAGCTAACTCAAATATCTACAAAACCATATTTCACAAGATTTGGCCAATTCTAAAGTATGTGCACTCGAGTGCACATCGAGTGAGATCAAGAGCACTTGTGCCCATCAGATGCAGAAATTCATGCACGAGTGCGATCGAGCGCACCTAAGTGCGATTGAGCGCACTCGGCCAACCTGGCAATGCTAAAACCCTAGAATTAGCTTATAAATACCATCTTTTTCGTTGTAAAAACATTGGGAGGCGCCTTAGAGAGCAGAAACACGACTTTTGTCGTGCCTAGGTCTTTGTGAACGCTTTTTGATTGTAAGTCTTACCTCTTTCATGAATTTAATTGATATGTTTATGTTTGTTGTCGTCATGAAGGGCTAAAACCTTCGACTAAGGTTGAAGATGAAGCCTCATCATTGATAAACTCATTATTTTTCATGTTTTTGTTCGTACAATTCTGAATTTAATATGAAGTATTTTCATTTCAATCTAGTTATGTGACAAAACTTGTATTGATTGTTGTTTATAGAATTGTTTAAACGTTGGATATTCGTTGTGTTTCATCCAGCGGATACATCGAATCTTTTGATTGAAATTAGATACCCATTGTCTTTCGTTGTTCAAACAGATACATTGGATCTTTTGATCTCAATTGGATATTCATTGTCTTTCGCAATAGAGTTGGATTCATCGAATTTTTCAATAGGATTTTTTAAAAACAACAGAAAATGCTTAGGGTTTAACTTTTGACGAATGTATGAACAAAACATGAGAGTGAGTTTTGATTTGATAAGGTGGATTCAGAAAACCTTAGTGCCTTTTTATTATTTAAGCAATTTCATTTTTACTTAATTTATATTTTCGCACGACCAACTTCGAACTTCGTAATTAGGTTAAAATAGGATTTATTCGAATAGAAAATTGCTTATTTTTACAAGAACACAAATTCCCTGTGGATCGACCTCGCATTTTGTACGCGCACTTTACTGGATACGACTCGTACGCTTGCGAGTACTTTATTTTTGGTACATCAAAGCCTCAGTATGCTCATCCTTCTTTTCCTCCACTTGATTGTCAACCAGTCTACTGCTTCTCAGTGTGGTGATGGCCTAAACTTGTTGGTGATGTGAAGCATCTTCATTCACCATATAGTGTCCTTTAGGATTGACCACTGGCTGACTTGGAAGCTTTCCTTCTTCCCTCCTGTGGAGGGAGTTAGCAATTTGCCTGACTTGAGCCTCTAGTTTGGCAACGGATTGGGAGTGTGAATTTACTGTCTGATTCATATTGCCTACCTTGTCGGTCATCTCGCCAAACCTGCCAGTTATCTCACCCATCATGTTTAGCATTTGGTCTTCAAAGTTAGAATCTGCCCGAGGCAGTAGGGCAGCCTGGTATTGCTGCTGTGGAGGCCGGTATGTTGAAGACGGTTGATAGGGTTGCCTGCTGGATTGAGCTTGATTGTGCTACCCTAGGGCTGAGTTTCCCGAAGTTGGATTCTTCCATGAGAAATTGGGATGATTTCTCCACCCCGGTTGTAAGTGTTGGAGTATGGATCATTACCCGGTCTGGAGAAAGCTGCATTAACCTGCTCACGAGAAACATTAGTATAATTTCCAGCAATAGGACAGTCATTCACATGATGCATAGTACTAGAACAGAATGAGCATGATTCCAATTGTGTGTTCATGTGAGCAGTATTTTGAGCAAAACTAGCAATCATTATTTGATCCAGCTTTTTGGTAATAGCATCAACTTTGGTGATAGCATCAACTACTTGGGTGGCCATGTCTGAAGAGTGCCCCTACTTCAAGAAGACTCTCAGTCTTTGGTGCTTTAGGTGCGGGTGCTTTCCGTTTGTTGGAAACCTGCTGACGAGAATTGTTACTCAGATTTCCAAACATAGCACATGATTCATCTTCATTTTTCACCATAAATGTCCCCCCATAGGATGCATCTACCACACTTCTACTAGACCCAGTCAAATGATAAGTGCCAAAAAATTCATATTTTAGCCCTTAATTTACATTTGTTAATTTCTTAGTTTTTGTTATTTTGTTCCATTTTATTTCCTTTTTGTGTTTTCTGTGTTTTTGTAGGTCATGGAAGAAAATGAAGCATTTCTGGAAAAGTTCCAAGCTTAAAGGGCAAATTGGGAGACCTAGAAGATGTGGAAAGGAGTAAATCGAAATTTATCAAATTGGAGTCAAAATCGGATTGGATTCAAATTTGGATTATGCACATGTCTCGGTATTTTGGCCATAACTTTCAGCTCAAATATTGGATTGAGGTGATTCCAATAGAATTGGAAAGCTAATTCAAAATTATACAAATGAGTATGAAAAATAATTTTCCAAATTCGGACCGTTGCAATGCCAAAATTACCCCGTAAGATAGGAGCCCAATTCTGGACGAATCCTATTCCGATTTGTAATAGGATTGTCTCCTAATTTAACTATGAGATGAAATTCCAAATTTTCTAGGTTTACTAGTGTTTCTAGGACTCTCCTAAGGTCTATAAATAGACCTCTAAGTCACACAATTCCACACAAAATTTTACACTCTATTTTGGAGAAGAATTTACGGCTCTCAAGGAAGCGATTTTCCGGGTTTATTCTTTTCCTTTATTTTATTTTATGAAGATGATTAGCATCAATATTATGTGTAACTAAACCCTTCAGTAAGGCTTGATTGAAGCCCTGATTATGTTTATATTTTAATTCAATATTGGCACCTTTGCGATGATTGCATGATAGTATTTAACTTGATTAATACATGTGTTCATGAATTCCTCATATGTGTCTGCCTGATCAACATATGCATGTGGTATGGACTTGTTACTTAGATCAATTTGGATGACCGAGTCCTGGGTTTAACATAAGTAACAAAAGTAATCCACGCCAGGTTCTTGGGTTAATCAACATGGGAAACCGAGAGTATACACCATGCCCTAGGTCTCATGTGGTTGTCGGTTTTCACAGTTCATATGCTTTCCTAGAGAACAACTTAGTATACACCATGCTAAATCCTTTAGGAAAGAAAAGAGTTAGAGTATACACCATGCCTAACTCGTTGCTTAAGGAAACCAATAGCTTAAGGAGTATACACCATGCCCTTAGGTTGGCAACCATTAAATACTCATAATGTAATTAAAGCATTGGCATATTGTTTTATTGTATAAGCATGATTAGTGGTGTAAATCAAAGCCCTACCTCTTTCTCATTATTTAATCAAACTCAATTTTTCTCTCTTTTATTTTATATTGCGAACTTAATTTTAAGCAAAATTTACCAATCCCTCTGGGATCAATCATGCACTTACACATTATACTACAATTTTTGACCATGTGCACTTGCAAGTAAAATGTACAATTATTTGCCTATTAATTTAGGTAGATATTTGCACAACAAGTTTTTGGCGCCGTTGCCGGGGATTGTTTAATTTTTTTTAGAATTTTTTTCTCATTAGTTAATTTTATTTTTTGTAAATTTTTGTGTTACTGATTTTTTAGAATTTTAGTTCTGTTTTGCAGCTATGTGATCGAGCGCACCTCTAGTGCAATCGAGCGCACTGCTGCAGGGTGATCAAGTGCAAAGGCAGATAGCCGCGTCGAAGACACTGTGTTTTCTTTTCTGTTTTGTTGTTGTACCTCAAGTGCGATCGAGCACTCTAGCAGACAGCAGCTGCGTTAGTTTGTGAGTTTTTCTTTTTTATTTTTGGTTTTTATTTTCTCTTGTTATTTTAATTTCTGTTTGTTTTTTTTATTCACATGTGGGGAAACATTCCAACACCCTATGGACCATGTCCATTTTGCTACGACCCTTACCATAATGTTAGAAATTGTCCTTCACTAAGACAAATTTCTAACGATATTTTTGGGCATAAGAACACACCACCCTCTAAACTAGGGAACGACCGCTATTCTGATTCCAGTAACCCAACATGGAGCCAACAATCAAATATCTCATGGCAAGCTCAAGATCCTAGAATTCATGCTCCACAATTTCATGGACTGCAACATCAATCATATCAGCAGTTTTATGATCATGCGTATTCCTTTCAATTAGCTCCACAACAGCAATATCAGGCTGAACCATCTCCTCCTGAAGTCTCTGAAGAGTTACGAGAGACTATCAGAGTATTGATCAAGAATACAGAACAAATGATTCAAAATACAGAACAAATGACTCAGAATACAAGGCAAGCAGTTGAGGAGATGAGGGCCCACTGCAACCAACAAGCTGATATCCTCAAAGAAGAAAAGTGTCAAGATCAGTTGGTGGCCAATCTTAATAAGTACTACATGGAGGATGAGTACACTTACTATTATGAGCAAACAACCACCACACCTAGGAATGAAGATACTGTTGAGGAAAAGTTTTGTGAGCAAAGTCTTGAGGATCCTTTGGGAGAGCAGCTTGATCAATTTTATGAGCAAGCTATGGTTGAAAATCATGTGGATGAGAGGAAGGAGGAGCAAACTGAGGATCTAGAGGAGCCACATCAGGAAAAAGAAGAGAGCACTAAGACTTTTTCAGCATTAACTCTTATTCCTAAAACACCAAGAGGCCAGGAGAGAAGTCTGTTAGAGCTACCAAATGAGCAAATTGAGGACATAAAGATAGAAAAGCTCCCTGAGTCTTATTCTTATTTTATTCTAGTTCATGAAGAGAAATTGTTTAAGAAGACTCAGAGTGGTCCATCCCTATATACAGAAAATTGGAATCCCCCTGCAATAGGAAAAATTCATTCTCTTTGGTGCAAGAGAAGAAAAGACTGGTACTTCAAGTTTAAAGTGCCACAGTCTGGCTGAAGACGTTAAACTTAGCGCTCATGGGAGGCACCCCACAGCATATCCTTTTTATTTCTTTGTTTGTTTAAATTATTTTAATTTTGTTTTTGTTTTTGTTTTCCTTTGTTACTTTAGTGTTTTGTTTTTTAGGGACAAGTGTGCTTGAGTTCAAGTTTGGGGGGAATGCTTCAAGTCAAACCTATTCCAGACAGTTTTATCCATCTCCCGAGTAAGATCTTTCCATGTTAGACACACATTAGGGACAATGTGCAATTTAAGTTTGGGGGTATGGGAGACACATTTACACACACTTTGTTCCGTTTTTGAAGAAAAAAAAATGCATGTTCATATTGTCTTAAAATTTTGGTTGACCTGAAAAAAAATTGTGATTTGATTTCATCAGTGAGCTTAAAATTTTGAACACATGATCGGATGATAGAATTTTTGAGTTTTGTTACTTACTTTAAACAGTTAAGAATTCACATGTTTGATCTGCTCTCACACAAGCACATTAGCACATGATTTGTGGAGTATGACATGTGGTCTTAATGTGTATGTCTCTATGTTTTGGGTGACATTGGATGACTTATTAGATTGGATACATTGGCATAATAATATATATAAAAAAATGATCATTGATAAGAATTTCATTGAGTAAATGGGCCTCTTGCCTCAAAGCATTGAGTGTTCACGTCAAAAGGTGAAGAGATTTGATTTGGTTCAAAATATGACTAGTTTAGTTTCGTAACCTTTTTCACTTGAATTAGTAAGTCCTTAGAGGTGTCTTTACACCTAATGCCCTAAAACCATCTGGTTTGGGAGTCATTGGCTCAACGCTCGCTACATGGGTCAATTAGAAAGCTTAAGGGAACTAAACATTGCAAAGTCAAAAATAAAAGAAAGAAAGAAAAATATAATAAAATTATGCCATTGTTGTTCATTCTGATGGGAAATTCAGTGAAGCTTGAGATGTTGAGACATTGCACATTGAAATTATATGGAAGCTTCATAGTTTTGTGCTAATTCACTTTACACTGTTTCGAACTTGTGATGCCTTAGCTTGCTTGTTGTAAGTGACTAGACTTTAAATTCCAATTCATTGTGAAGATGGAGTTTAACATTTTAAGCTTGCTAATGAATGAAAATCATGGTTTTGAGTGATGCTTTAATTTTTGGATAACATGAACTTGTGCATAATGTTTGTGGGTAACATTCCTGGAAAACCCTCATGAGACTTAACTCGTCCTAGGGGTTTAAAAGGCTTGTTGTATACGCCAAATGCAACCGTCCATCCCACGAAAGATGGATTTATCTTTTTGTTTTCTGTTTTTCATTTTGTTTTTAGTTTAGTATTGCTAAGGGACTAGCAATATGTAAGTTTGGGGGTGTGATAAGTGCCAAAATATTCATATTTTAGCCCTTAATTTAAATTTGTTAATTTGTTAATTTTTGTTATTTTGTTCCATTTTATTCCCTTTTTGTGTTTTCTGTGTTTTTGTAGATCATGGAAGAAAATGAAGCATTTCTGGAAAAGTTCCAAGCTTAAAGGGCAAATTGGGAGACCTAGAAGATGTGGAAAGGAGTAAATCGGAATTTATCAAATTAGAGTCAAAATCGAATTGGTTTCAAATTTGGATTCTCCACATGTCTCAATATTTTGGCCATAACTTTCAGTTCAAATATCGGATTGAGGTGATTCCAATAGCATTGGAAAGCTAACTCAAAAGTTTACAAATGATTGTGAAATATAATTTTCCAATTCGAACCTCCGCAATGCCAAAATTACCCCGCAATATAGGAGCCCAATTTTGGACAAATCCTATTCTGATTTGTAATAGGATTGTCTCCTAATTTGACTAGGAGATGGAATTCCGAATTTCCTAGGTTTACTAGTGTTTCTAGGACTCTCCTAAGGCCTATAAATATACCTCTAAGCCACACAATTCCACACAAAATTTTACACGCTATTTTGGAGAAGAATTTACGGTTCTCAAAGAAGTGACTTTCCGGGTTTATTCTTTTCCTTTATTTTATTTTATGAAGATGATTAGCATCAATATTATGTGTAACTAAGCCTTTCAGTAGGGCTTGATTGAAGCCCTGATTATGTTTACATTTTAATTCAATATTGGCGCCTTTGCGATGATTTCATGATAGTATTTTACTTGATTAATACCTGTGTTCTTGAATTCCTCATATGTGTCTGCCTGATCAACATATGCATGTGGTATGGACTTGTTAGTTAGATCAATTTGGATGATTGAGTCTTGGGTTTAACATAAGTAACAAAAGTAATCCACACCGGGTTCTTGGGTTAATCAACATGGGAAACCGGGAGTATACACCATGCCCTAGGTCGCATGTGATTGTTGGTTTTCACAATTCATATGCTTTCCTAGAGAACATCTTAGTATACACCATGCTAAATCCTTTAGGAAAGAAAAGAGTTAGAATATACACCATGCCTAACTCGTTGCTTAGGGAAACCAATAGCTTAAGGAGTATACATCATGCCCTTAGATTGGCAACCATTAAATACTCATCATGTAATTAAAGCACTAGCATATTGTTTTATTGTATAAGCATGATTAGTGGTGGAAATCAAAGCCCTACCTCTTTCTCATTATTTAATCAAGCTTAATTTTTCTCTCTTTTATTTTATATTGCGAACTTAATTTTAAGCAAAATTTACCAATCCCTGTGGGATCGATCTTGCACTTATACATTATACTACACTTTTTGACCTTGTGCACTTGCAAGTAAAATGTACAATTATTTGCCTATTAATTTAGGTAGATATTTGCACAAGATCAAACCATCGTAGAAACTCTGCACTAGCTGCCATTTGGGGACAGCATGGTGTGGACATGATCTAAGTAAGAAGCCTCTCCCACATCTCATGGAATGGTTCACCCTCATATTGGGAAATACTTGTGATAGCTCTCTTAGTGTCATTCGTCCTTCCTATAAGGAAATACTACTTAAGAAAAATCTGTTGTAATTGATCCCCAGAAGTGATAGAGTCAAGTTCTAAAGACTGGAACCAATGTTTGGCTCTATCTTTGAGGGCAAAAATAAAGAGATGCATCTATAAGGCATCCTCAGTGAATCCCGTCAATTGAACGGTAGAACAAATTGTTTGGAATTCGCTAATGAAGTCATAAGGATTTTCATGGGTAAGCCCTAGGAAAGTAGGTAGGCTCTGTATAGTGTATGGCTTGATCACATAGTGGGTTGCCGTTGATGAGTGCCTAAAAGTGCTTATTTGAACCCCTTAATTTATATTTGTTAGGCTCTTAGTATTGTTAATTTCTAATTATTTGTGGTGTTTTTAGTGTTTTGAGTTGTGCAGGTGTTTACAACAAAAGTTGGCCACAAGAAAGCAAAAAGACACCAAGTGAAGATTTGGACCCCTGCCAAGTGCGTTCGACCGCACTTGGTGCGTTCGAATGCACTCACGGTCGAACGCAGGGACGCGGTCGATCGCAGTCCCCGTCAGCCCGCGTATCGCGCGGGTGCCCTAGGAGTCCATCGCTTCCGCTGCGCCGTTATGGTTTTCTGCGGTCGAACGCACTGTGTGCGATCGAACGCACAACTCAGTAGTACGTTCGAACGCACCTCCTGCATTCGAACGCACTCGTAGGTTTCTGTAGCCTATAAATAGGACCCAAGGCCATTTGGTCGAACAAAACAATTCCTTTGGGGCGTTTTTGAGAGCATTTTGCTTCTGTTTGCATTGCTCCGCCCCTTTTAGTTGTAAACTTTTCTTTTAATTTAATTTTAATGCATTATTTCAATTCATTTATGCTTTATTGTTCAATGGGTGGCTAAAATCTTCAACTTAGGTTGAAGATGAAGCCTCACCCTTAGTTTAAATTTCGTGCTTTTATATTTTATGCTTATTTTCCGTTATTCAATTCCGCATTCGTCATTCAATTTTTGTGACAAATAATTGAATGGTTGTGTGTGTTGATGCATTGATAGTCGTCCGGTGATGTGTTCCAAGCCGGGTGCACAACAAGTGTTTGGTTGTGATTCAATATCCACTGTGATCCAAGGATACAGTGGATGATTTTATCCATAATCAATACTCGTTGTAGCTCCTTAACGGTAAACACATTATTCGGTTTGACTTGTGTCAATTACCACAATAGAGTGTGTTGAAGGGTTTAATGTTTAAAAAACGGAAAATGAGTGTTTAATTTATTTAGCTTATTCTTATTGGGTGAGGTTCATCTTTAACCTTAGTTATTTTTATCCCTGCAATTTCAGTTTAATTTTATTTCTGCATTTTTTTGTTCGAAATTAATCCTCTTTGAGGCTAGGTTAAGATACGTTTAATTTAGGAGTTGTATTAGTTTTTATTTACAAAACGTCGTTCTCTGTGGTTCGACCTCGCATTTTCACGCGCACTTTATTGCACACAATTCGTACACTTGCGAGTATTACTTTTGATACGATCAGCCGTGATGTCCGGCAACCTGAGACATGAAGGGGTAGTGTATGTGGGAGGGATAAGGTGATCTTGCAAAGCTTTGTGATAAGCTCCGGGCCATGGTATCAATGGTGTGCTCTTTTGGCAATTTAGAATTCCTTTCGGCTCTAATTTGTCTAAGAGTGTGTTCAATGTTGAGGTCACAAGTAATTAATGGCAAAGACAAAGATTGGAGACCCAGCATAAACTAGACCAATAATAAAAACAGAAAATAAACACAAAAATAGAGAATAAAAACAAAAACATAAAATGAAATGAAAACTAAAACAGAAAGTAAAAGCTCACAACCGGCCCTTAGATGCGCTAGAATGAGGATGCTGCAGAGTCTGTCAGTGGTGTGCTCAGGGTACGCAGGAGCAGAGGGATCGAGCGCAGCTTACTGTGTGCAAACTTGCGCTCGATCGCACTCAGGCTGCGATTGATCGCAATTACAGAGACTGGCACCTACGGACTTGAACATGCAACTTAAATAGAGAGATTAAAAAAACCACAAATTAAAAATAAAGAAAATAAAAAAAAAACAATTAAAATAAAAATTAAGCTAAACTTAATCTTTTAAAATTAATAACTAAACCGTTAAACAGTCTCTGGCAATGGCGCCAAAAATTGATGTGGTATTTTTGTGACCAAAAATATCAATAATAAAAATTACCACTCACAATAGGATGAATCCTGTAGGATAGGGCTATATAGAGGGTGTCGAACCTCAAAGACTGTAAGAGTTTTGTTATTAACTTTGAAAGATGAAATTTAACTTAATCAAACAAGAGAGATTTGTTTGTTTGAGTAAATTCAAGTGCATAAAATTAAACGTAATGTTGAAAGTGAATAAATGAGAGAGAGAGAGAGAGTAAGGTATCGACTTCACCACAATCTACACAACAATGGTTAACTGTGTTTAATTCCAGAAATTCATGATATGCATGTTATAAAAGAAACAAGAAAATACAATATTAAAGAATAAGGATGATCTATCTTCGGTTGGCATGGATCATCCACCTAACCACTAAGATGTGGCACGACCCGTCTTCCCTAAGTATAAATTATAAAATTCTTTAATAAGTTTCATATAATCAATGGAATAGCATAACCCATCTTCGGTTGGCATGGATCATCTACCTAAATTACACTAAACTAGGGTGTAGTACGACCCGTCTTTCCTAAGCATGGTCTATCTAATCCTATTAATCATATGTCTATTAAAACCCATTGTATAATCATCAATCTTATAATCACAGAAAATAAGGTTGATTTGAGTTCAATAAAAGAAAAATAATTTCTAAGACAAGAAAAGAATTTCACAAATATTGATTTCGTAAATTAAGAACAATTGCATTTAATATTTAAGAGCAGAAATCAATGGTTGCAATTCTCATAGTTATCAATCAACATGCATAAAGTGAATAACTAAAAATCAAATACAGTCACCATTGTGCTTGGAGAGGGTTACATCAGTACCCTACAAAGGGGTTTAGCCGCTCATGATCTTCTAAACTCCAAAGACAATTTACTGAATTTAACTCTAGGAAGCGGTCCCTCTTTTACAATGTTTTAAGGCCTATTTATAGGGATTAAGAGAACCCTAGAAGCCTTAGGAAAGTCGTAAGCCAGTCTCCCAGTCCAATTGGGAGATTGAAAACCAAATCCAAGCTGTCAAAAGGCGCCTACTGTACTGTGCACGCCCGTGTGCGCTCGATCCCAAGGATGTGCGCTCGAGCTTAGCTGTTGTGTGCGCAATTGCAGGAGTCCGATCAATCCTAGGTCGCATGTGCTTGAGCCCATGCGCGCTCGATCCCAGCACCAGAATAGCTCCAACTTGTCCTTTTTATCCCAATTTGCAATTGAAGTCTTGCATTTGATTTGAAACACAGAAATAAAACAAAAATTAAACAAATAACAACGCTAAGGAATTAACATATGCAAGTTAAGGAGCTTGAATGTGCAACATTCAGTGCTTATCAATCTTGCTACATTATAAGTCCACCTTAGGGTGGCAATTTTGTTGTGATGACTGGTTGTTATGCTTATTACTGCTTCTCTTTTCAAAATTTTGAATTGCAAACCTTTTCAAATCGTTTGTTTAAAATCTTATGATTTCAAAAGCTTTTAATTTCGAGGTCGAAATTCCTGTAAAGAGGGGAGAGTGTAATACCCCGATAAAAATAACATTTTTTATCATTTTATACAAAGAACGGTTAAGGAGGATTTTAATAAAATTGGTTTAACAAGGACCCAAACCCTAAATGGTAACCTAGTAAAGCCTTAAAATCCCTTAGAAAATATAAGCCTACACACTGACCCTCTGGAGTGGACGTACGCTATGGAGGCAGACTTACGCTTCTATTTTTAGTGCGGACGTTCTCGGTGATTGGCGAACGTCCATCCTTGTTTCTATTGTGGACGTACGTGGGGAGACCACCGAACGTACGCTCTACAAATAGTACACGGGCGTATGTGGAAACGCCGGACGTATTCTAATTTTTCATAAATACCCTTTGGATAATATCTAGATGTACGATGCACCATTTGGACTGCTGTGTAAAAGTACCAGATGTACGCTACGGATCATGGATGTCCGTTGCTTTTTCAAAGAGTTGGTAGCACCCTTCAACTATAAATACCTTTCGCCCCTCCCTTCTTCTTCACCCCATTTCCAGACCACTAGCTCGCCCCTAGGCTGCCAGAACCGTGTGAGGGTGTGTTCTTGTGAGTTGTGAGCTCAAAAGGAGTTTTGTGAGGAGAAGCCCATGTCCTTGCTTGGTTTTGAGGTAACCCCTGCCTATCTTACATTTTTAGTATTGTTTCATTTCCTAATCTATATTTTGATGAGTTTTCCAAAGAGTTTATTAAGCATTTCCTTAAAAGTATTAATGTTTTCAAAGAGCCTCTTTAAGTTTCATATTGTTAATATTTCTACGTTGCATGTGCTTATTTGCTAGCTTAGAGGAGGTATAGAAGCCTAAAAATATCATAGGAAGTGCGTACAATTGAATCTTAGGCAACGTGCTTAACTCAATGAGTGGATGTACACCATTGAAGTCGGGCGTATAGTCAGAGGGTAGAGCACTAGTTTTAAGCTTCGCACGTGTACGCTTTAGCTTAGCCACCTTTTGGATTAAATAAGGCTTAGTGTAATAATGTCTTGTATCTGATATAACATAATTATCTATGTCGGAGGAATCGCCCAAATGTGCGAGGTAAGTGAACACTTACAACCCTTTTTACTTAAAACATAGGATATGCTAGTTGACTAACCACAAGTACGATATAAGCATGCCTACTTTTGTAAGTACTTGGTAATTGTATTATAAACTGATTGTTAAAATGCATTGTATGACATGGTATGCTGGTACGTGTGGTATAAATTGTAGTGACCCAAATAATTAACTAGGCATAAGTAGCTTAGTTAAAGCATGAATTTGGATTTTGGGTCACTAGGATCTGCCAAAAGGGCATTTTGGGGAATTGGACTTCAGGACCACACGTACGCTAGGGTTGCGGACATACGCTCTTGTCTTTTGTGCGGACGTACGCGTGAACACCGAATGTACACTGCTGTCTGTAGTAGTCGATGTACACAGGACCACCAGACGTACTCTCTTGTCTTTAGTGTGGACATACACGGGGGGACCACTGGACATATGTTGAAAGATAGTACGCCGTACTCTGTGAATAGTACAGTGGACGTATGCTCAAAAGTACAGGGCATCCACTACTTTATGGATTGACCACTGGGTAATACCTAGACGTACGAGACATTTGGACCGCTGGGTAATAGCACCAGACGTATGCCCCTTTGGACCGAATGTGCGCTACTTTTTGGCCCTATAAATACCCCCTTACCCATTTCACACCCATCCGCCCTTAAACCCCTATCTTCGCCCCCCAGGCTGCGAAAATCCTTCTGTGTGAGTGTTTTGTGAGTTCGGAGCTAGTGGAGTGGAGGAACTCTTGAGGTTTTGCTTCAAGGAGGTAACGCTCGGTTAATTAGCTTTTAAATACGTCGTTATGCTACTCGATTGTTGTTCTATGTTGTTAGTCGTAGTTTAGCCTTAGTTATGCTTTAGATCTTGTTTAGATTAGCGTTACATTAACTTAGCATGATCGCGTTGCATGGAGGTTTTATTTCGACTTAAGAAACCTTAGGAAGCCTTTGTTAGGCTTAGGAGTTGGTTTGGAGAATAAGAGGACGAGTGGAGAAAATGAGGTTCTCCCTAAAAACCTCAAAGCGGACATACGGTCTCGAGACCTAACGTACGGTCCGAAGTATCATAGCAGATGTACGGCTCCGAGCCTGGATGTACAGCCCCGAACTCGGACGTACGGTCCAAAGTGTGACAGGGAACTTTATTTTCACCAGGTTCCATAGCTCCTATTTCCTTATTCTATAGTTGCTTTAGTAGAAATAGAACTAATAATAGGTCTTTTCTCAGTATTCAAGGTTATGGAGCCTCAAGAAAATTACATGGAAGAGCTTTATGACCCAGGTAAGTACAAACTCACATGGATACTTGTTGTTACTTTTCTTGCATTGCACGTCTATTTTATATATATCAAACATGTATACTTTGCAACTCTCATGAAATACATTTTGGAACTACTGGGAGCTTTGTGTAAATGTGTGTCAATTAATAAGATAATAAATAGACTTGTAAAACTATGCATGTAAAAGATTGATAAGACTATTGCATCGTATGATATGGTACACCGATACATGCAGTATAATGGCCATGGGCTTACTATACAGGTTAACTTTATGGTTAGTGTATGTGTGTGTGGGGGGGAGGGGGGGCTTTGGATCTAATGGTTTCGTGACCAAGATGCAGTCATTCCCAATGGATGGTTACTATAGGATGGATGTCATTAGCGGTGTGGGTTACCTGAATTCAGACTTGGTCATGCCACTAGTGTTACGTACGGTATGCTGTGCAATGGTTAGGGCACCGGCATTGTACTATAGGTCCCTCAGGATAGCGTCAACCCTGTCGAGAATGGGTAATATCTCAGGTAGACCATACTGTTAAACTATGATTGTTACTTTATATATATGCATATTATATATATATCACTTGCATGATAAACTGTCATCTCATAATGTTGCATGTGTTTTTTAAATAACTGAATCCACAAATTAATGACGGGTACGTCATGTGCATTTCTACTCATTAAGTCGTCGGACTTACCCTTGTATTATTTCCTATTTTTTCTCCATATATTCGACTGTGCTGTTCTAGATAGTGGGTATCGCGAAGCATCCAGTTATATTAGAGGATTCGATCCGGGAGATGCTTGAGGACTTATTGCAAGCTTAAGTGGGTACTCATGGTAATTAGTACTTTTGAGTTATGCTGTAGACTTAGGACTTGATGCCTGCTTGCATATTAAGATTTAGCATAGATCCCTTGTAATGATGATGTTATGTATATAGTATGATTCCAGCTACTTTGATGATCTTTGGTAGATGCTCTAGTTATAATGATTCAATGTTATCAAACTTTATTACTTCCGCTACTTAGTATCCTCTGTTTTCGAGGAGTAGAGGTCCCTAAGTCTTGTTCGGAGTGGAATAAGGCTGGGAGACGAACCGTGAAATTAATTACCAGTTAATTAATTCTCAAGGCGTTACATAAGCGGCCATGGGCTTACTATATAGACTTCATACTATGGTCAAATGTATGTGTGTAAGGGGGGAGGGGGCTTTGGATCCAATGGTTTCGTAACCAAGGTGCAGCCATTCCTATTGGATGGTCACTATAGGACGGACATTATTAGTGGTGTGGACCACCCGAGGTCGGACTCGGTTGTGCCATTAGTTTTATGTATAATAGCGTGCAATGGCTGGGGCATCGTCATTGTACTATAGGTCCCTTGGGACAATACCAACCCTGCTGAAAAGGGGTTAAATCTCAGGTAGACCATACTTGAAAGTTGTGACTTATAAAGCACTAGTCTTTCTTGCATTAAAATACTTAGGCAATTATCGCCGGTAGTACACCACAATCTTTAAAAAACCCGAAACCCTACTAAATGGTGTATTAACGGAGGTAATGCCCCTTTTTATTTTTACTCAAATTGCACATTTACTTCCATCTAATCAAGGCTCATGTCATACATAAGTTGTAAGGTCTACTTACTAAGTCTTTAGACTTACACTGTTGCTACTCTGTTAGGGAACTTGACTCTACACTCTGGGAGTGGCATGGTTGCTGCTACCTGATTGGTTTGAACCTTGCTTAATGATACATGTTTGTTAACATTATTAATTAGTTGCTCCATGTCTTGATTTGATGATTTATAGTTAACTCAGATTTATTTCACATTCCTATGCATTTACTTTGATGATGCTAGAGGGGCAATTCCCCATTGAGTTACGAGTTGGCATATCTGGGGTTATTACGAGTAACTCTGCCAAATTAACCAATGCTAATTTTGGGGGCGTTACAATAATAGGGTTTAAAAATTAAATATATTTAAATATATGATTAAAATATATATATTTTTTATAATTTAATTATTGACATGTCAAATTGGACACATCAATAAATATTAACCTGTGAAAAAATGCCACATCAATAATTATTGACATGTCATTTAAACACGTCAATAATTATTGACATGCCAGTTTGACAGGTCAATAATTATTGACATGTCATTTTCACATGTCAATAATTATTGACATGGCATAATTTGCAATGTCACACATATATATAAATTATATATATTTTATTATTTTAAAAGGAATTTAATTTTATTGACGTGTTAATATTTGACACGTTGCTATTTATTGACGTGTGGGATTCGCCATGTCACTAATTATTGACATGGCAAATTCAACACATCAATAAAGTTTTTTTTGACGTGGCAGGTAATTAACAGGTCACTAATTAGTGACGTGGCAAAAAGTGTTACTGTAGACACGTCAAAAAAACCTCCATTTTTTTGTAGTGTTTAGGATGATCCTCCCCAGGATATAGGAGAGACTGCTTGAGATCCTCCATGTCCCTTAGGACAAAACAAAGTAGAATTGGACAAATGTTTTGGACCCCTAGTAAGGAGTGTTACACATGTTAAGGGGATTTTTTTTTTTTTTTTTCTAATTGAATAAAGAAAAAGGTTACAGAAGAGGATCTTTCCCATTTATGATCCAAATGGAAGAGAGAATGGGGGATCCTGTGGGAATGCTTCCAAAAACATGATTGGAAACGGCCCATTGAGCTAAAGCATATGCCCTAAAATTGGCAAATCGAGACACTTTTAAAGCATTCCAACTTTAAAAAGAAGAAATAGTTAAACTAATATCAGAAATAGAGCTAAACTAAGGGGAGTTTTTTTTTTTTTTTTCTAATTGAATAAAGAAAAAGGTTACAGAAGAGGATCTTTCCCATTTATGATCTAAATGGAAGAGAGAATGGGGGATCCTGTAGGAATGCTTCCAAAAACATGATTGGAAGCGGCCCATTGAGCTAAAGTATGTGCCCTAAAATTGGCAAATAAAGACACTTTCAAAGCATTCCAACTTTAGAAAGAAGAAATAGTTAAACTAATATCAGAAATAGAGCTAAACTAAGGGGAGTTAACTGCTATGTACTCATGATGTAGAAGCTTCCACCTTGTTCATTTTTGCTTTAATATTCTCTATACATATCTCATGCACTCAATGACTTTGCTTTTATGAGATGCATTATGATATCTCCATGTGAATTTAATTATTGATATTGCATATCTTGGTTAACACTCATCTTTGCTTAGTCACGAGTTCTTTTGGTTTATTGCATTCTTAGGCTTTGTGTCTTGCTTGGAAGGGGGTTCCAAGATTGTTTGTGGGATTGGAGCAGATTTGTAATCAAGTCTACAATTGAAGACATTGAAGAACTGCCTTTTAAAAACAAGTACAAGAGAAGATGTTCGGACACCGGCTGTTCCAAAGGAGCCTTGTTATGCGACTGCCATGTTGCGGCAGCCTAGCGTAGGCCATGTGCCTTTTTTTTTTTCTTTTTTTTCTTTTTTATTCCAACGTCAATCTTTCTTTTCATTTTTTTTTAAACAGATTTTTTATGTTTTTTGCATTCTATATGTTCGATGAAATGTTTTGAATTGTATTTTGAGATATTTGAGAAATATTAGCTAAATTTTCTTGAGCTAATATTTGGGTTCTAATGTCTCAAAATTCATTTCTGGATTCAAAACTAAAACCTAAAAGTGAAAGGTTAACCCTTTAAGGATGGTATAACCCTAAAGGGATTTGGTCATCCTAAATTTGGTGCTAATGCCTCAAAACTCGTTTCTAAATTCAAAACTAAAACCTACGGATAGAAAGTTAACCCTTTAAGAATGGTATGACCCTAAAGGGATTTGATCATCCTAAATTTGGTGCTAATGTCCAAAAACGCTATCTCAATTTTATATAGTTTTGCTGATACCAATTTCTGATCAGTGATGCATGGAGGCCAGTGAATTTGATATATAATTTAATCAATTTCTGATAAATGATTCTCAATTTTAAATTTACGAGGCACTTTCCCCTTTAATCTCTTTCCTTTTCAATTAAAAAAAAAAAAAAAAAACATGTATGACGCTAGGCTGCCAAGAGAGCTCAACTCTTTCCAAAGAAGCCAAGAATCGCTGTCTGCTGAGAAGTTCGGACGTTGAAGCTCTTTTTTCTAGATGTCCAGCAACTGGCTCTTGTTGCGAGAAGACTGAACTCGAAAATGGATGTCCAGACACCAATAGTTCAGGAAGTTTTATTGTTCCCTAAACTGTCCGAACAGGACTGCAAATGCAAACTTTATGCTTGCCCAAATGTAGACACAAAGAATACATGTCCACACATAAGAGGCGACTAGGATCACAATAAGACAATGTCCGAACGCCACCACTACATGATAGCTTGTTGCTATTGAAGGACTGCTTTTCTTTTGTTCAGTACTTCACTTCGCGCGACACACAAATTTGAGAGGCTCCATAGAGAATTGTGAGAGACAAGTCCAAGAACTTGATATAAGTTCTTGTATATGTGACAAAAGTTTTTTCGTGATGAAACTCTTATGTAGAAGATTCAAACCAACAAATCAACGCGTTGTGACTACACAACTAAAGTTTACCGGTGGGGATTGGTAAGGATTCGCTTCTCGCACCTTGAAAGTAAAATTTCCTTTTTTTTCCACTTTGTAAGGAGAGGGTCAAAACTCAAAAGGGGGCAAATGCCCCTCCTCACCCCGCCGGCGTTTTACAGTTTGAAGTTCAGACTTCTACTGTTTTAATTTCAAAGCTTTAGAAAATTAGGTTAAGAAATATGCTAAACTCACGAAGAAGATAATCCAAATTGTGCGTTTGAGCTTTAGTGTCGAGTTATTATTGTGAAGAGAAATGCTAAACATTTCAAATTTTTGTTATAAAAGTTGGTTTTCAAGTGATGTATCACCATCCAATAAGTTGGTAACACATTTTTCAAAATAATAAATTTCATGAAATTGTGACACATTATTTGAAAACTAACTTTTGATAATAAAATTTAGAATGTGTAGTACTTCTCTATTCTTAAATGCTCCGTTTTATTCAAGAGTTTGAGAATGACACGTTGACCACTTGGATTTTAATTTTCAGCATGAGACTAGAGAATATATATCGTGGGTTCGTGAGGGAGTGAGACATGATATTTCCTTTTTCAACTTCTTTTTTTTCTTTTTTTTTTTTTTATTTTTTTTTATTAAAACTTGCCTTCAATGTCATAGAGTTTATATATACATTTTAGAAAAACATGAAATAAATAATTATGTGAAAAAGACATAGGTACAGTTCCTAATAAAAATAAGGGTTAAATGCATTTTCAGTACCTGTGCTTTAAGCCAAAATCAAATAGGCACCTCGGTTTTCAAAAATATCACAAATGGTACTTGTGGTTATCAAATAAACCCACTTGGTACTTCTGTCAGAATTCCGTTAGTTTTTTTAACGGAATGCCACGTCACCCTTACACATGGCGTAATACCTGTGGTTTCAAGGCGCCACGTGGCGTGGTACCTGAGTTTTTGGATGCCACGTCAGATTAAATAATATTAAAATTATGTAAAAAAAAATTAAAAGAACCTGTGTACTTCCTAAAAAAAAAAAAATCAATCGTCCTCTCCATTCTTCTCTCCCCCAACCACTTAGGTTTTTGCAGACCCAAATGTCATCTTTGTCATCCCTCCCTCAATGATGATTCAAAGGAACTCTCATAGCAGACTATTAACAATAGTCGACAGACGCACAATCAAAAAGCAGACACTAAATTAAATAAAAATTCAAGCACAAGGGTTCCAATTACAAACTTTGTTGCAGACCCTAGCGATTCTGAGGAAGATCTTCCTAAACAAGGTTCCATCGGCAATGCTCGTCCAATTACCGGATTGTCTCGACGGACAAAAGCCTCTTCTCCAAATGCCAGTAGGAGTTCTTATTTGAAGGCTAAGGGTACGTCTGAGGCATCATCGACTATGAACTATGGAGCAGAAAGGAAATCCTCTTCAACCGAAGCTCTACGAAAGCCCTCGTCTCAGACCCAAATACCACGTCACCCTTCCTCAGAGAAAATATTTTCCCCCATTACCCTTCATCTAAGGTAAGTCTGTTTCCCACTGTTTTTACAATTTGTTTTGATAAGGTTCATTTGCAAAAAAAGATTTGGGTCTGCAAAAACCTAAGTGGTTGGGGGAGAGGAGAATGGAGAGGACGACGGATTTTCTTTTTTTTTTTTAAGGAAGTACACAGGTTCTTTTAATTTTTTTTTTACATAATTTTAATATTATTTAATTTGACGTGACATCCAAAAAATCAGGTACCACGCCACGTTGCGCCTTGAAACCACAGGTACCACGCCATGTGTAAGGGTGACGTGGCACTCCGTTAAAAAAACTAATGGAATCTTGACAGAAGTACTAAGTGGGTTTATTTGATAACCACAGGTATCATTTGTGATATTTTTGAAAACCAAGGTGGCTATTTGATTTTGGCTCAAAGCACAGGTATTGGAAATGCATTTAACCCTAAAAATAAAAATAAAAAATAAAAAATAAAAAAGATAAAGAAGAAACGAAGTATAAGTAAAGCTTTAATATTGCATGGCTAGGTTGTGTAACTTCTTTTAAATATGAGATTTTACAATTTAAATGTTCAAATCATAAATTTACCCAACCATAACCGTGTTGGATAAATTTCACAAATTTTTGAAAAAGTTGATTATGATACTATATATATATATATATATATATATATAAACACATGATTTGATGATTCGTTTACGTTTTATTTTCATCCTTACACCTTAGGTGTGAAAATATAAAAAAGTTACATTTATGTATTTTAAAGGGAAATGTTAGATGTTCTTCTAGTGTTGTCCTGGTGTTCTCTCAACTGTAATATGACTTTTAAAATCACCGTTAAATTTGAAATTATTATTATTGACTTTTAATCTATTAGTGATTTTAAAAGTCACATCACAGTTAGGAGAACACCAGAAAAACATTAGAAGAAACAATTAGCATTTCCCTATTTTAAGCGATAATTAAACATTTTATAAATTTTCTTACTTATATATATATTTAAAAAAAAAAAAAAAAAAAAAAAAATCTTTTTATCTTGCTCCCATAAGCCGAAGTTTTGGTTTGTAAGGCCAATAATCTAATAGTTATGCATATCAAACATGAAACATTACGTCTCTTTTTTTTTTTTTCTTTTTTTTTTTTTCTATTCAAAGTGGGGAAGAGAAAAGGAACTTACAAGAAAATAAAATACAAAGGCGACAGAGCCTTTCAAAGAACCGTTGGGAATGGGTCAAATGAATGACCCGGCCCATCAAGAGAACCAAAACAGCTGACAAAAGCCATACTAAATGGCGTTCCGTAAATGGAACAAAACCCAAAAGGTAACCATCACAACCATCAGTGGTCAAAAGAAAAAACCAAAACCAACCATCAGTAGTTGACAAATAAAAGAAAAACTCTGTCAAAAAACAAAAGAGCGGATAGTTCAAGGAACTAGCCAAAAAAAGAGAAACACAAAGAACATAAAATTACAAACAAAAATAAAAAATAAGCCACTAAAAACTTTAAACAGCAACAGCAGCGATAGAGAAGGCGGAGGAAAACTTGGAAAAGGCGGAGGAAAGCTGTTGGCCCCGCAGGAAGGAAACCGGTGGCCGGCGCGTGAACAACACGAGCCGCCACAGGTTGTCGGCGACCAGCACTAACCCTCAGAAACGGCCGGCGACACTGTTGAAAATCGGAGGAACCTATCACGCGCTGCATACGTCGTTTCACGTGCCGGTGCGTAAGAGTCACGCGCAAGTAGATCTTACTCGCACATGCAGGGAGGCCACGCGCCGGCTTATGGTGGCCAGACGAACATGCTGCGGACATCGGCTTGAAGCGGAGGGACCCTTGTGCACAGTGAAGTGGCGCGTCTCTAGCTTAGACTTCCTGAAAATGACAGATCTAATTTTTAAAAAATCAAATCTAAAATCTTCAGAAATAGTTCGAGCTCGAAGCCGGGGACTATGAAGGGCTGAAACCGATTTGCTGGTGCTGCTGAACAAAGATATGGCAGGAAAACCGTAACATATGGCCTCCGAAAAGGCAGATAAGACCTCCAAGGAGGCTGATAGAGTCTCCGTAGAGACTAGGAGGTTGGCCTCAAAAGAGGCATGAAGGGAAGGATAGGGGAGGGGGAGATGGCGGAAGGGAGATGAGAAGGAGGAAGGAGCCGAAGCTCCCTTCTCCCATGAAAACCAGAGGGAAAGGAGTATTTGGAGGAGAGAGAACGGAGAGAATTACTTGTGAGAGAGAACGGATTTCTTCACTTTTAAGTCTCCATTACGTCTCTTATTTATTCATATATACCCCTCTAGCATGGGGAAATTTGTGGCTCTTTTATTACGAAAACTGTCGTGGATTTGAAAGAATTTGGTTCTGAATAAGTGGAAGTCAAACTTTTATCAAGTTAGGTTACTTTCTGAGATCAGTCTTGAAAACGCGATGGAAGAAACGTTTTGAGTAGCAGCTTGCGGACATTATTACAAAATATTAAAGTATAAATTGTTTGTTATAAATGTCAAACTTCTCTGATGATGACAACTGAGGCTCCTGCAAATCAAGAAGTAATTATAACATCACTTTTTGAACCATAAGAGAGAGGAGAAAAATATCTACAAACTTATTTGTGGGAAATTTATTCTGAAATTAGGTCTTCAATTCATAATTGTCTAATTTTATCTTGGGAAAATGTATAATAAATCCTTTAGTCAACCTTTCAAAATTAAAATCTCCTTAATTTTTTTTTTTTCAAAAATTTATTCCCTTAATCAATCGAAATCACAATAAACTTCCTGCTGTTAGTCTCGATCAAAACTCACCGTTTTACCTTCTTAAAATATTAATTTTTTTATTTAAATTTAAAATTTAAATCTTAAAAAAAAAAAATACTGGGAGTGGCCGAACTACCCCATAGGATTGGCCGGCCACCCCATTTTTCCTGAGGGTGGTTCGGCCACCCCCTAGGGTCAAACTCTAAAAAAAAAAATTATTGTGATTTCAATTGACTCAGGGAATAAATTTTCGAAAAAAAAAAAAAAAACT
>CM017322.1:21980524-22039183 GCA_006937295.1 Carpinus fangiana
AATGGGTGGCTAAAATCTTCAACTTAGGTTGAAGATGAAGCCTCACCCTTAGTTTATATTTCTTGCTTTTACATTTTATGCTTTATTTTCCGTTATTTAATTCCGCACTCGTTATTTAATTTCTGTGACAAATAATTGAATGGTTGTGTGTTGTTGATGCATTGATAGTCAGCCTGTGATGTGTTCCAAGCCGGGTGCACAACGAGTGTTTGGTTGTGATTCAATATCCACTGTGATCCAAGGATACAGTGGATGATTTTATCCATAACCAATACTCATTGTAGCTCCTTAACGGTAAACACATTATTCGGTTTGACTTGTGTCAATTACCACAATAGAGTGTGTTGAAGGGTTTAAAGTTTAAAAACGGAGAATGAGTGTTTAATGTATTAAGCTTATTTTTATTGGGTGAGGTTCGTCTTTAACCTTAGTTATTTTAATCCCTACATTTTCACTTTAATTTTATTTCTGCACTTTTCATTTGTTCGAAATCAATTCTCTTAGGGACTAGGTTAAGATACATTTAATTTAAGAGTCATGTTAGTTTTTAATTACAAAACTCCGTTCTCTGTGGTTCGATCTCGGTACTTGCGCAACGCTATACGACCTAACGGTTCGTTCTCTTGCGAGTACCTAAATTTGGTACGATCACTCAGTGAAAAGTTTATCAATGATCACTTTTTTTCTTTTTTCTTTTTTTTTTTAAATATTCTCATGCCAATGTATCCAACCAATAAGTCATCTAGTGTCACCCAAAACATGAAAATATACACATTAAAACCACATGTCATACCCCACCAATCATGTGTCAATGTACTTGTGTCAGAGCAAATCAAACATGTGAATTCTTAATTGCCTAAAGTAAGTAACAAACTTAAAAATCCAACATCAGATCATGTGTTCAAAATTTTAAGCTAACCAATGAATATCAAATCATAATTCTTAGATCAACAAAAATTTGAAGACAACATGAACATGCATTTTTTTTTTTTTTTTTTTCAAAAACAAAAGGTGGGACCAAGTGTGTGTAAATGTGTCCCCCATACCCCCAAAATTAAATTACACATTGTCCCCAATGTGTGTATAACATGGAAAGATCTTACCCGAGAGATGGATGAAACTGTTTGGAATAGGTTTGACTTAAAGCATTCCCCCCAAACTTGAACTCAAGCATACTTGTCCCTGAAAAACAAAACACTAAAGTAACAAAGGAAAACAAAAATAAAAATAAACAAAGAAAGAAAGAAATAAAAAAGATATGTTGTGAGGTACCTCCCATGAGCGCTAAGTTTAACGTCTTCAGCCAGACTGTGCAGCTGCTCACTGCTGTCCTCTATGTGATGTTAGTCAGGACTTCTGTCGAACAGATGGTATGCATCTTTGAAACTAAGTGGTGCAAATTCACTCCAAAATTTTTCCCACTCCTTGCAAAATAGAAGAAAACCAACACAAAGGACAGCTACAATCTCACAGAGGCGCTTGAGATCCAAGACTGCTCAACTGCCTCCATAGTAGCTTCGGTTGGCACTTTAAACTTGAAGCACTAGTCTTTTCTTCTCTTGCACCAAAGAGAATGATGTCTTCCCATTGCAAAGAGATTCCAATTGTCTGTATATAAGGGTGGACCACTCTGAGTCTTCTCCAACAATTTCTCATCATGGACTGGAATAAAATAAGAAGAAGACTCAGGGAGCTTTTCTATCTTAATGTCCTCAATTTGCTCATTTGCTAGCTCTAACAGACTTCTCTCTTGGCCTCTTGGTGTTTCAGGAATAAGAGCTAATGTTGAAAAAGTCTTAGTGCTCTCTTCTTTTTCCTGATGTGGCTCCTCTAGATCCTCAGTTTGCTCCTCCTTCCTTTGATTCACTTGATTTTCAACCACAGCTTGCTCACAAAATTGATTAAAGCGCTCTCCCAAAGGATCTTCAAGACTTGGCTCACAAAAATTTTATTCATTCCTAGGTGTGGTGGTTGTTTGCTCATGATAGTAAATGTACTCATTCTCCATGTAGTACTCATTAGGATTTGCCACCAACTGACCTTGACACCTTTCTTCTTTGAGGATATCGGCTTGTTGGTTGTGGTGGGCCCTCATCTCCTCAATTGCTTGCCTTGTATTCTGAGTCATTTGTTCTGTATTCTTGATCAGTACTCTGATAGTCTCTAGCAACTCTTCAGAGACCTCAGGACGAGGGGGTTCAGCCTAATATTGTTGATGTGGAGAGGAATATGAATGATCATATATGGAAGATGACTCCTCTTGGTATGCTTCTTCTTCTTCTTCTTTGTGAAAAGCAGCTTCTTGTTCGAGGTAGGCCTCTGTATTTGCAATTAATGATTTCATCATATCTATCGTCTCTTCAGAGAATTCAAGAGGAGATGGTTCAGCCTGATTTGCTATTGTGGGGCTGATTGAGAGGAACATGCATGATCATAGAACTGCTGATATGATTGATGTTGCAGTCCATGAAATTGTGAAGCATGAATTCCAGGATCTTGAGCTTGCCAACATATATTTGACTGTTGGGCCCATGTTGGGTTATAGGAATCAAAATAGTTGTCATCCCCCAGTCTAGAGAATGATGTGTTCATATGCCCATAAGAATAGTTAGGAAACTGTCTTGTTGAGGGACAATTTCTAACATGGTGATAAGGGTTACGGCAATATGAACATGGTCCATGGGGTGTTGGAGTGCCTCCCCACATGTGAATAAAAACAAAAAGAAATTAAAATAAAGAGAAAATAAAAACCAAAAAGAAAAAGAAAAACTCACAAACTGCCGCAACTACTGTCTGGTAGAGCGCTCGATCGCACAGGTTATTGCGCTCGATCGCACTCGAGGCAGAACTGCAAAACAGAAAAGAAAACACAGCGTCTTCGGCGTGGCCGTTCTGACTTCGCGCTTGATCGCCCTGCAGCAGTGCGTTCGATCGCACCGCTGCAGAACAGAACTAAAATTCTAAAAAAAATCAATAATACGAAAATTTAAAAATAAAATTAACTAATGGAAAAAAAAAAATTCTAAACAAAATTAAACAATCCCCGGCAACGGCGCCAAAAACTTGTTGTGCCAAATACTACCTAAATTAATAGATAATATTTAGTACGTTTTACTCGCAAGTGCACAAGATCAAAACGATAGTATAGTAGGCAAATACAAGATCATTCCCATGAGGATTGTTAACTTTGCTTAGAATTAAAGAACTAAATTAAAAACATCAAGTTGTCACAAAATTGATATTAAGAAAAGCAATAAAAATAAAAATAAATAAAAGTGTAGGGCTTTGATATCCACCACTAATTAGGCTCAATTAATATAACAATATGCCGATGATCCAATCATATTATGAATACCTAATGGTTGCCAACCAAAGGGCATGGTGTATACTCCTTAAGCTATTGGTTTTCCTAAGTAACGAATTAGGTATGGTGTATACTCTAACTCTTTTCTTTCCTAAAAGGATTTAGTATGGTGTATACTAAGTTGTTCTCTAGGAAAGCATATGAACTATGAAAACTGACAACCACATGAGACCAAAGACATGGTGTATACTCCCAGTTTCCCATGTTGCTTAACCCAAGAACCCGACGTGGATTAATTTTGTTACTTATATTAAACCCAGGACTCGGTCATCCAAATTGATCTAACTAACAAGTCCATACCACATGCATATAATGGCCAGTTACACACATATGGGGAATTCATGAAAACAGGCATTAATCAAGTTAAGGAACACAATATGATTATCACAAAGGCGCCAATATTGAAATATTAAATAAACATAATTAGGGTTTCAATCCATCCCTACTAAAAGGTTTAGTTACACATAATTAAAATAAAAACTAAAAAGAAAAGGAAAAGAAAGAACCGAAAACTGCTCCTAGAAGTAGCCTCCAAATTCTCCTCTCTAAAATTGTGTATCTCTAATTGTGAGGCTTAGAGGTCTATTTATAGGCTTAGGAGAGTCATAGAAACCCTAGTAAACCTAGGAAATTCGAAATTTCATCTCCTAGACAAATTAGGAGACAATCCTATTACAAATCGGAATAGGATTCGTCCAGAATTGGGCTCCTATCATGCGGAGTGATTATGGCATTGCGGCGATCTGAATTGGGAAATTACTATTTCACAATGATTTGTATAATTTTTAGTTATCTTTCCAATTCCACTGGAATCACCTCAATCAGATATTTGAGCAGAAAGTTATGGCCAAAATACCGAGACATGTGCAAAATCCAAATGCAATCCGATTTTGACTTCAATTTGGTAAATTCCGATTTAATCATTTCCACATCTTCTAGGTCTTCCCAATTTCCCCTTTAAGCTTGGAACATTTCTAGAAACGCTTCCTTTTCTTCCATGACCTACAAAAACACAGAAAACATAAAAGGAAAATAAAATGGAACAAAATAACAAAAACTAAGAAATTAACAAATGTAAATTAAGGGCTAAAATATGAATATTTTGGCACTTATCAAAGTGTCACAGCGGACGTACGGACCCGAGCCCAGACTTACGGTCAGTATGTGACAGGAAAACCCTATTTTTACCAGCCATCCCATAGCTCCTGTTTCCTTGTTGTAGAGTTGTGCTTTAGTAGAAATACAACTGATGATAGGTCTTTTCTCAATATTCGAGGTTATGGAGCCTCAAGAGAATTACATGGAGGAGCTTTACGGCCCGGGTGAGTACAAAATCATATGGATGCTTTGTTGTTACTTTTCCTGCATTGCACGTATTTTATATAGATGTCAAACATGCATATTTTGCAACTCTCATGAAATACATTTTGGAACTACGGGTAAGTCTCTTTTGCGAAAGCATGTGTTTGTTAACAAGATAATAATGAGACTTGTAAGACTGTGCATGTAAAAAACTGATAAGACTAATTGCATCGTATGACATAGTACACCGGTACGTACGGTATAATGGCTATGGGCTTACTATACGGGTTGGCTTTATGGTCAATGTGTGCATGTGTGAGGGCTTTGGATCCAATGACTCGTGACCAATGATGCAGCCATTCCCAATGGATGGTCACTATAGGACAGACGTCATTAGTTGGTGTGGGCCACTCGGGGTCGGACCCGATCGTGTCACTAATGTTACGTATGGTATGGTATCTTTCGTGCAATGGCTGGGGCACCTACATTGTACTACAGGTCCCTCGGGACAACGTCAACCCTGCTGAGAATGGATAATATCTCGGGTAGACCATGTTGTTGAACTATTACTGTTACTCATGATTATAAGCATATATTATATTATATATATATCACCTGCATGATAACTATCATCTCATAATGTTGCATGTGTTTTATAAATAAAAGAATCCACAAATTAATGACGGCTACGTCATGTGGATTTCTACTCACTAAGTCGGCGGACTTACTCTTGTGTTATTTCCCTTTTTTCTCCATATGTACGATTATGCTGTTATAGATAGTGGATACCGTAAAGCATCCGGTTCTTGTGGAGGATTCAATCTAGGAGATACTTGAGGACTTATTGCAAGCTTAAGTGGGTATTCATGGTAACTAGTACTTTTGAGTTATGTTGTAGACATTAGGGCTTGATGCATGCTTGCTTGCATATTAAGGTTTAGCATAGATCTTGTACTTTATTGCTTCCGCTTTTTAGTATCCTCTATTTTTGAGGAGTAAAGGTCCCGGAGGTCTTGTTTGGAGTGAAGCAAGGCTGGGAGACGAACCGTGGAATTAATTACCAGTTAATTCATTATCGGGGCATTATAGATGGTATCAAAGCTATTGCTCTTTGAACCATAGGAACAGATCTATTAGGAGTTAGATCTGGATTCATTAGAGCTTTTTGCTCAGCGGAATATAGGACATGATCTATAAGGTGTTAGGAGATGATCTACCAAAGCATAGGATGGATTATATGTATACAAGGGATACATAATTTTGATACCTATGATCTTGAGGATGTTGGACTTGAGGATTTTATGGATTTGATACGGCATTGTAGTCAGGACTAGGACCACTTTGATGGTGCAACCTTGGAGATTAGGATTGATTTGCACTAAGATAGTTAGATAAGGTCTTAAGCTTAGATTTGCCTTAGGTCTTTGGCTAAGATAGTAGTAGTTTAGGTGCTTAGTATGGATAGGTTTACGATTAGGTTTGACGTTTTGAGTGAGGCTCAGCATAGCGCTTCGAAGTTAGGGGCTGATGATCGTTGTGACTACAGAGATGTCACCACGACACGATGTCATTGGGAGCAACGATGGTAAGATACCATCCCAACCCAATGAAAGGACGAGAAACGTTCTGGACGCTTCCCAAGCATTGGAAGCTGTGGCAAGTCGTCTTGTGGAAGTTTTGGTCAATGTGCGAGGAGTCCCTACTCCAAGTGGAAGCAAAGGTTGCTCTTTCAAGGAGTTCGATGAGCATCCTTTCCCTATGTTTAAGGGGAACCTGAACTCTGGAGAAGCGAGAGAGTGGCTTACGAGATTGGAGGAGCTGCTATGAGTTATGGACTACAATGAGGAGCAAAAAGTCAAGTACGCAGCCTACAAGTTCTCTAGAGAAGCGAGGCGATGGTGGTACGCTAAGAGGAACTCACTGGTGATGGAATTAGGAAGCAAGGAGGCCATTCCATGGACTCGATTCAAGGAAGAGTTTTATCAGGAATACTTGTGGAGCTTAAGGAGGAGTACACCCCGAGAGTTGCCTCCAAGAAGGAAAAAAGTCGTTGGTGCTGTAAGTGTGACAGACTACATTTTGGGAAATGCAGATCAAGGGAGAATTTGTGCTACAAATGTGGCAAGGTGGGACATTTCATTCGGAACTGCAATAAGGCCAAAAGGAATGGTACTGGTCCACCTGGAAGGAAATGGTGGTAGGACAAGGGTTAAGCGTAACCCCTAGAGTTGTTTAAGGCATGTGGGTTCGCCTTATTTTGTAGTTAAAAGCTGGGTTACGAGATGTTTGTTCATACATCAGCCGGTTGTATTTTGTTTTGTACTTGCACTTGATTTAGGGTTTTGGACCTAAAAGTGTAACATTAACTAAGAGCTTTTGTTAATGCATGATGCTTGTTACGCTTTGTTGATGTGTTGATTCCTGGTTTTATTAATTGCCATTAGAAGTATGTTAAGGCATTATATTCTTGGACTTGAATTCGGGTTAAGGGCAGTTAGTGAATCTGGTACCCATATATCTTGTATTGGACTACATGATTTTGAGTTACTTAAGAGCTAAGAGATTCTAGAGAATCTTTCTGTACCTAAATGGACTAAGGAGTTCTCGGGTACAGTTGTCTGTGGAGCAAAGGAAGTGACTAGAGCTAATCTAAGGGTTATGATCAAGCTAGCGTAGTAGCTGATGCCTTGAGTAGAAAGGTGATGGATGAGCTTGCCATTCTTGGAATTTTCCAACCCTAGTTGGTTATGGAATTCGCTAGGATTGGAGTAGAAGTGATAGATGAGGGTGTGTCTGCATGCTTGTCTAACTTGGTGGTTGGATCAGGATTTCTTGTCGCTCGATTGAAGGACCCTAAGTGCACCAAGATCAGGCAATTGATAAGGCATAAGGGTTTTGTCTTAAGGATGTTGGGTTGCTCATCCATGAGTGTGTGTCGGAAGGTGATGGACTAAGAAAGGAGATCTTGAGCAACACTCATCATTCTCCGTGTACTGTACATACTGGAAGTACCAAGATGCACAAGGATGAGAAGAGAGCAAAATTGGATTTTAGTGACAAAAGATAGATGGTCAATCAGAGTGGACTAACCAGATCCTGGAGGACATGTCACGAGCTAGCGTGTTGGACCTCAAAGGTAGTAGTACCTACCTTTCATCAAGTTCGTTACAGGCGACTTTTGGATGCCACCTTACGAAGCACTTTATGGACGTAAGTGTTGGTCTCCCTAGTATTGGGACAATGTTGGAAGGAAACAACGTTGGGACCTAAGTGATTCAAGTGCTTACCATCAAACCAAGGATCAGTGCATTCTAGAGTCGGCAGAAGAGTTATGCCGATAACTAGGGATGACCTTCGGAACAAGGAGTAGGAGATCATTTGTTCCTTAAGATGTCATTGATGAGGGAAGTGATGCGACTTGAGGAAGAAGGGGAGGTTGGCATACAAGGTTGCCTTACCACCAAACCTGATAACTCTTTTCTCAAGATTATACTTGGACAATATACCTATCCCTGTTTTGGTTGAAGGGAATGCCGTGTATAAAAGAGTTTGTTTTCTTCTATAGGGTTATGGCTTGGATACCCATCGACTCAGACTATACGTGGAATTATCGACTTGGGTGTTGAGATTGTTAAGGACTGGTACAATGTAGAGGACACTGAGGATGATGTTGGTACATTGAGGTGCAAGGATTTTATTCGTATGGTTAATTTATTTTGGTTGTGTGCCTATCTATCACGGTTTTGGATAACCGTTACATTTGGATTCTCTAAGAGTAGTCGATTAAGGTAAAGTTGCTTCTAGCTATGAAGTATGGAATCATGTCAAAGATACCCACGTACTTGACTTCTGTTGGTGTATTTAAGAGTCATTGGTTGGGTGATGATTGATAGAGTGTGGGTAATATTGACTACGACACCCTTGGTGACTTGTAAATGGATTTGCGGTAACTCGTGAGGATGCCGACATGGATCGCTTTATATTGGACGAAGGAGGTTAGTGCTCTAAGGACGAATGGGATAAGATTCTTTTCCAAGGACGAGGCTGAGCAAGAACCTTGTTAAACTACGGACGTTAAAGTGATGCTGCTATTTCTCCTTGTGTTTTGGGGATACGAAATTTCGAGGACGAAATTTTGATAAGGATGGGAGAATGTAGTGACCCAAATATTTAACTAAGCATAGGTGGCTTAGTTAAAGGGTTAATTTGGACTTTGGGTCACTAGGATCAGCCAGAAGGGCATTTTGAGAATTTGTCTTTCGGTTTGTCTTTAAGTGCGGATGTACGCTCTTGTCTTTTTGCCAGGACGTATGCTAGGGTTGGCGGACATATGCTCTTGTCTTTTTCCGTGGACGTACACTACTTTTTGGTGGACGTACACTGGGGGACCACCTGACATACGATGAGATATAGTATGTCGTACTCTGTGAATAGTACAATGGACGTATGCCAAAAGTACCGAACGTACGCTACTATTTGGAATACCCTCCGGGTAATACCTAGACGTACAAAATAGTCTTTGGACCGCTGTGGAATAGTACCGAACGTACGCCACTTTGGCCAGACGTCCGCTGCTTTCTGGCCCTATAAATACCCCCTCACCCCCTCGCCCATTTCACACCTATTCCGCCCCTAAACCCCTCTCTTCGCCCCTAGGCTGCCAGTAGACCGTCTTGTGAGTGTTTGTGAGGTTTCGTGAGTGTTTCGATGTTGCTGGAGGAGAAACTCTTGAGGTTTTGCTTCAAGGAGATAACACTCGATTTCCTTGGCTTTTTAGTACGTCGTTATGCTACTCAATTATAGTTCTATGTTTCTAGTTATAGTTGTTAGCTTAGTTATGCTTTAATCTTCCTTAGGCTAGCATTTTGATAGCTTAGCGTTGTTGACTTTGCATGGAGGCTTCGATCTGTGTTAGAAGGCCTTAGGTAGCCTTTGTTGGCCTTAGGAGTCAGAGAATAGGCCAAAAGTGGAGAGAAAATGAGGTTCTCCCTGAAAGACATTGGAGCGGCGTACCGTCTCGTGACCAGACGTATGGCCCGAAGTGTCATAGCGGACGTACGGACCCTAGCCCAGACTTACGGTCAGTATGTGACAAGGAAACCCTATTTTTACCAGCCATCCCATAGCTCTTGTTTCTTGTTGTAGAGTTGTGCTTTAGCAAAAATACAACTGATGATAGGTCTTTTCTCAGTATTCGAGGTTATGGAGCCTCAAGGGAATTACATGGAGGAGATTTATGGTCCGGGTGAGTACAAACTCACTTGGATGCTTTGTTGTTACTTTTCCTGCATTGCACGTATTTTATATAGATGTCAAACATGTATATTTTGCAACTATCATGAAATACATTTTAGAACTACGGGTAACTCTCTTTTGTGAAAGCGTGTGTCTGTTAACAAGATAGTAATGAAACTTGTAAAATTGTGCATGTAAAAGACTGAAAAAACTAATTGCATCGTATGACATGGTACACCAGTACATGCGGTATAATGGCCGTTGGCTTACTATACGGGTTAGCTTTATAGTCAATGTGTGCGTGTGTGGGGGCTTTGGATCCAATGACTCATGACCAATGATGCAGCCATTCCCAATGGATGGTCATTGCAGGACGGACGTCATTAGTTGGTGTGGGCCACTCGGGGTCGGGCCCGATCATGCCACTAATGTTATGTATGGTATGGTTCGTACAATGGCTGGGGCACCGGCATTGTACTACAGGTCCCTCGGGACAGCGTCAACCCTGCTGAAAATGGGTAATATCTTGGGTAGACCATATTGTTGAACTATTACTGTTACTCATGATTATAAGCATATATTATATTATATATATATATCACCTGCATGATAACTGTCATCTCATAATGTTGCATGTGTTTTATAAATAAAAGAATCCACAAATTAATGATGGGTACGTCATGTGGATTTCTACTCACTAAGTCGTCGGGCATACCCTTGTGTTATTTCCCTTTTTTCTCCATATGTACGATTATGCTATTATAGATAGTGGATACCGTAAAACATCCGGTTCTTGTGGAGGATTCGATCCAATAGATGCTTGAGGACTTATTGCAAGCTTAAGCGGGTACTCATGGTAACTAGTACTTTTGAGTTATGTTGTAGAGATTAGGGCTTGATGCATGCTTGCTTGCATATTAAGGTTTAGCATAGATCCCTTTGTACTTATGTTATAGTATGATTTCCATAGCCTTGATGATCTTTGATTAGACGCTCTGGTTATAATGATTAATGTTTATAGTACTTTATTACTTTCTCTGCTTAGTATCATCTGTTTTTAAGGAGTAGAGGTCCCGGAGGTCTTGTTTGAAGTGGAACAAGGCTGGGAGACAAACCGTGGAATTAATTACCAGTTAATTAATTCTCGGTGTGTTACAGTACGCTAGGGTTGGCAGACATACGCTCTTGTCTTTTGTGCGGACATACTGAACACCGGACGTACGTTGTTGTCTGTAGTAGTGGATGTACACGGGACCACCGGACGTAGGCTCCTGTCTTTAGTGCGAACATACGTGGGGGACCACTGGACGTATGCTGACAGATAGTACGCCGTACTCTGTGAATAGTATGGTGGACGTACGCTCAAAAGTACAGGGCATCTACTATTTTATGGATTGATTGCTGGGTAATACCTAAACGTACGAGATAGCCTTTGGACCACTGGGTAGTAGCAGCGGATGTACTCCCCTTTGGACCGGACATCCGCTACTTTGTGGCCCTATAACTACCCCCTCACCCATTTCATACCCATCCGCCCTTCAACCCCTATCTTCGCCCCCAAGCTGCGAAAATCCTTTCGTGTGAGTGTTTTTGTGAGTTCAGAGCTAGTGGAGTGGAGGAACTCTTGAGGTTTTGCTTCAAGGAGGTAACGTTCAGTTCCTTAGCTTTTAAATACGCTGTTATGCTGCTCGATTGATGTTCTATGTTGTTAGTCATAGTTTAGCCTTAGTTATGCTTTAGATCTTGTTTAGATTAGCGTTACGTTAACTTAGCATGATCGCGTTGCATGGAGGTTTTATTTCGACTTAAGAAACCTTAGGAAGCCTTTGTTAGGCTTAGGAGTTGGTTTGGAGAATAGGAGGATGAGTGGAGAAAATGAGGTTCTCCCTGAAAACCTCAAAGCAGACGTACAGTCTCGAGACCAGACGTACGTTCTGAAGTATCATAGCAGACGTACGGCCCCTGAACCCGGATGTACAGTCCAAAGTATGACAGGGAACTTTATTTTCACCAGGTCCCATAGCTCCTGTTTCCTTATTCTAGAATTTCTTTAGTAGAAATAGAACTAATGATAGGTCTTTTCTCAGTATTCGGGGTTATGGAGCCTCAAGGGAATTACATGGAGGAGCTTTATGACCCGAGTGAGTACAAACTCACATGGATGCTTGTTATTACTTTTTTTGCATTTCACATCTATTTCATATATATCAAACATGTATACTTTGCAACTCTCATGAAATACATTTTGAAACTACTAGGAACTCTCTTTTGCGAAAACGTGTGTCGATTAATAAGATAATAAATAGACTTGTAAAACTATGCATGTAAAAGACTGATAAGACTATTGCATCGTATGATATGGTGCACCGGTACGTACGGTATAATGGCCATGGGCTTACTGTACAGGTTAACTTTATGGTTAGTGTGTGTGTGAGGGCGGCTTTGGATCTAATGGTTTCGTGACCAAGATGTAGTCATTTCCAATGGATGGTCACTATAGGACAGACGTCATTAGCGGTGTGGGCCACCCGAGGTCAGACTTAGTCGTACAGCTAGTGTTACGTTCGGTATGTTGTGCAATGGCTAGGGCACTGACATTGTACTACAGCTCCCTCGGGATAGCGTCAACCCTGCTGAGAATGGGTAATATCTCGGGTAGACCATACTGTTAAACTATGACTGTTACTTAATATATATGCATATATATATGTATATCACTTGCATAATAAATTGTCATCTCATAATGTTGCATGTGTTTTATAAATAACTAAATCCACAAATTAATGACGAGTACGTCATGTGCATTTCTACTCACTAAGTCGTCGGACTTACCCTTGTATTATTTCCTTTTTCTTCTCCATATATTCGACTATGCTGTTATAGATAGTGGATATCGCGAAGCATCCGGTTATGTTGGAGGATTCGATCCAGGAGATGCTTGAGGCCTTATTGCAAGCTTAAGCGGGTACTCATGGTAATTAGTACTTTTGAGTTATGCTGTTGACTTAGGGCGCAATGCATGCTTGCATATTAAGGTTTAGCATAGATCCCTTGTAATGATGATGTTATGCATATAGTATGATTCCAGCTACTTTGATGATCTTTGGTAGATGCTCTGTTTATAACGATTCAATGTTATAGAACTTTATTACTTCCGCTGCTTAGTATCCTCTGTTTTTGAGGAATAGAGGTCCCTGCGTCTTGTTCGAAGTGGAATAAGGCTGGGAGACGAACCGTGGAATTAATTACCAGTTAATTAATTCTCGAGGCGTTACATAAGCCGCCATGGGCTTACCATATAAACTTCATACCATGGTCAAATGCGTGTAGGGGGGCTTTGGATCTAATGGTTTCGTGACCAAAGTCCAGCCATTCCTAATGGATGGTCATTATAGGACGGACATCATTAGCGGTGTGGGCCACCCGAGGTCGGACTCGGTCGTGCCACTAGTGTTATGTACAGTAGCGTGCAATGGCTGGGGATGGCTGGGGCATCGACATTGTACTATAAGTCCCTCGGGACAGCACCAACCCTGCTAAGAAAGGATAAAATTTCAGGTAGACCAGACATGAGAGTTATGACCTATAAAGCACTAGTCTTTCTTGCATTAAAATACTTAGGCAATTATCGCCGGTAATACACCACAATCTTTAAAAAACCCTAAACCCTCTTAAATGGTGTATTAACGGAGGTAATGCCCCTTTTTTATTTTTACTCAAATTGCACATTTACTTCCATCTAATCAAGGCTCATGTTATACATATGTTGTAAGGTTTACTTACTAAGTCTTTAGACTTACATGGTTCCTACTCTATTAGGCAACTTGACTCTACACTCTGGGAGTGGCATGGTTGTTGCTACCTGATTGGTTTGGGACTTGCTTAATGATACATGTTTGTTAACATTATTAATTAGTTGCTCCATGTCTTGATTTGATGATTTATAGTTAACTCAAATTTATTTCACCTTCCTATGCATTTACTCTGATGATGCTAGAGCGGCGATTCCCCACTGAGTTACAAGTTGGCATATCTGGGGTTATTGCTAGTAACTCTGTCAAATTAGCCAAGGCTAATTTTGGGAGCGTTACAATAATAGGGTTTAAAAATTGAATATATTTAAATATATGATTAAAATATATATATTTTTTATAATTTAATTATTGACATGTCATTTTAACACGTCAATAATTATTGACGTGCCAATTTGACACGTCAATAATTATTGACGTGTCATTTTCACACGTCAATAATTATTGACATGGCATAATTTGCAATGTCACAAATATATATAAATTATATATATTTTATTATTTTAAAAGGAATTTAATTTTATTGGCGTGTCAATATTTGACACATTGCTATTTATTGACATGTTGAATTCGCCATGTCACTAATTATTGACATGACAAATTCAACACATCAATAAAGTTTTTATTGAAGTAGCAGTTGTAACACCACAGTCCCATATTGGGAAGATGAGAAGAAGCCCACATAGAGTGGGTGGTTTATAAAAATAGTCATGAGTGCTAAGTCTCACATTGCCTAGTTACTAGGTGAAACTGGGCTTTATAATGAATTCTAGGAAAGCTCTAAATTGACTAATCCTTTTGGGGTGATAGCGCAAATGTGGCTAGCGCTTTTCCCTGGGTCGTTACAAGTGGTATCAGAGCCACCTAGTAACGCCAGGTCATGTGGTATTGGAGCACTACATGACGTAGCCCTGACGAGGACGTCAGGAATTTAAGAGGGGGAGTTTGTAACACCCCAGTCCCATATTGGGAAGATGAGAAGAAGCCCACATAGAGTGGGTGATTTATAAAGATAGTCATGAGTGCTAAGTCCCACATTGCCTAGTTACTAGGTGAAACTGGGCTTTATAATGAATTTGAGGAAAGCTCTAAATTGACTAATCCTTTTGGGGTGATAGCACAGATGTGGCTAGCGCTTTTCCCTAGGTCGTTACAGCAGTAATTAACGGTTCACTAATTAGTGACGTAGCAAAAAGTGTGTTACTGTAGACATGTCAAAAAACCTCCATTTTTTTGTAGTGTTTAGGATGATCCTCCCCGGGATGTAGGAGAGACTGCTTGAGATCCTCCATGTCCCTTAGGACAAAACAAAGTAGAATTGGACAAATGTTTTGGACCCCTAGTAAGGAGTGTTACCCATGTTAAGGGGAGTTTTTTTTTTTTTTTTCTAATTGAATAAAGAAAAAGATTACAAAAGAGGATATTTCCCATTTATGATCCGAATGGAAGAGAGAATGGGGGATCCTATGGGAATGCTTCCAAAAACATGATTGGAAGCGACCCATTGAGCTAAAGCATGTGCCCTAAAATTGGCAAATCGGTACACTTTCAAAGCATTCCAACTTTGAAAAGAAGAAATAGTTTAAACTAATATCAGAAATAGAGCTAAACTAAGGGGAGTTGACTGCTATGTACTCATGATGTTGAAGCTTCCACCTTGTTCATTTTTGCTTTAATATTCTCTATACATATCTTTTCGCCTTTGGTTGGGAAGTCTCGAACCAAGGAGTTCAAATCAATAATTGATCAGGTTGAAAAATGGTTAAAAGACTGGAAACTCAAGTTTTTGTCATAGGTGGGGAAAGAGGTGTTGTTGAAAGCGATGAGCATCTTTTTGCTCCCTAAAGCCTTGTGTTTAGCTGTCAACTCATTGATAAAGAACTTCTGGTGGGGCCATATGAGTAACGACTCTCGCATTCATTGGATGAACTGGGGACGGATGGGCCTAAACAAGGATAAGGGGGGTATGGATTTTAGAGAGTTTTCTTGTTTTAATAAGGCTATGTTGGCAAAACAATATTGGCGTCTATAGAACTCACCTGACAGTTTGGTCTCCCAGATAATGAAGGCCAAATACTTCCTAAGTTGTGATGTAATCGAAGCAAATTTAGGCTCCAAACCCTCTTATGCGTGGAGGAGCATTTTCAGATCCAAATATATATTGGAAGAAGGGTTGTACTGGAGGATTGGAAATGGGGAAAAGACGCGGATTTGGGGGAAGAAATGGGTGCCATTGCCTAGCAGTTTCACAATACACTCACCGCCTTCTAATGGCAACGAGGAGATGCGGGTGTGTGATTTAATTAAAAGGATTTGGGCTGGTGGGATCAAAATGTGCTTGAAAATCTGTTTAGAGATGAGGAGGTTAGGGCCATCAAATCGATCCCTCTTAGTAGCACCAACCAACAGGATAAGAGGATTTGGAGGGGTACAGCAACACTCATCTTTGCTTAGTCACGAGTTCTTTTGGTTTATTGCGTTCTTAGGCTTTGTGTCTTGCTTGGAAGGGGGTTCCAAGATTGTTGGATTGTATTAGTTTTTATGATTGGCTCATTCGATGTCCAAAACATGCTTTTATGTTTGTGGGATTGGATCAGATTTGTAATCAAGTCTACAATTGAAGACGTTGAAGAACTGCTTTTTAAAAACAAGTAGAAGAGAAGATGTTCGGACACCGGCTGTTCCAAAGAAGCCAAGAATCGCTGTCTGCTGAGAAGTTCGGACGTTGAAGTTCTTTTTTCTAGATGTCCAGCAACTGGCTCTTGTTGCGAGAAGTCTGAACACGAAAATGGATGTCTAGACACCAATAGTTCAGGAAGTTTTGTTGTTCCCTGAACTGTCCGAACAGGACTGCAAATGCAAACTTTATGCTTGCCCAAATGTTGACACAAAGAATACATGTCCACACATAAGAGGCGACTAGGATTTCTAAACTTATGAAACCATAGTTTTGTCCGAACACTATAAGACAATGTCCGAAGGCCACCACCACATGATAGCTTGTTGCTATTGAAGGACTGCTTTACTTTTGTCTTTAGTACTTCACTGAGACACACAAATTTGAGAGGCTCCATAGAGAATTGTGAGAGACAAGTCCAAGAACTTGATATAAGTTCTTGTATATGTGACAAAAGTTTTTTCGTGATGAAACTCTTATGTAAGATTCAAACCAACAAATCAACGCGTTGTCACTACACAACTAAAGTTTACCAGTGGGGATTGGTAAGGATTCGCTTCTCGCACCCTGAAAGTAAAATTTCCTTCTTTTTTTTCCACATTGTAAGGAGAGGGTCAAAACTCAAAAAGGGGCAAATGCCCCTCATCACCCCACCGGCGTTTTACAGTTTGAAGTTCAGACTTCTACTGTGTTACGTGAATACGTAACGGGAATAGATTTTAGGTTCTGAGGGAACCTAGACCTTAGATTCTAAGGGAACCTAGACCTTTTAGATTTTAAGGAAACCTAAAAATCCTTTTCAAACTCAAGGTTTGGGATTAATTTTCTGATCCCTTTTTATTAAAATACCATCATTTAAATAGGAACATTACAACGACTTAGACTTGGAGTAAAACTCTTATACTGAAGATAAACTTAGAAAGCTAACTAGATCATTAAAATACAAATAGATATCTCTAATATAAAAATACTGATAACAAACTAATCTAAATGAAATCTAATTCATTTTAAATATAAATCTACTATAATTTAATGTCTACTTTATCCTTATGTTACTTCCGTAACATTCCTTCCCCCTTAAGGAGACCTTGTCCTCAAGGTCTAGAAATTCTTTTCTTCCAATGTTGCCCCCATTTTGCATTCTTTTAGTCTTTGGCCTTTCATCCTCTTCCTAGGTGGTCGTTCAAAAAGTGGAAACGCTACTTTGTCATCAAGTGTCCAGATCTGCACCATTCGGTTCTCTTTGACGGTTCTATGTGGGTTGGAGATTGCTGATGAGTGCCTAAAAGTGCTTATTTGAACCCCTTAATTTATATTTGTTAGGCTCTTAGTATTGTTAATTTCTAATTATTTGTGGTGTTTTTAGTGTTTTGAGTTGTGCAGGTTTTTACAACAAAAGTTGGCCACAAGAGAGCAAAAAGACACCAAGTGAAGATTTGGACCCCTGCCAAGTGCGTTCGACCGCACTTGGTGCGTTCGAACGCACTCACGGTCGAACGCAGGGACGCGGTCGATCGCAGTCCCCGTCAGCCCGCGTATCGCGCGGGTGCCCTAGGAGTCCATCGCTTCAGGATGCGCCGTTATGGTTTTCTGCGGTCGAACGCACTTTGTGCGATCGAACGCACAACTCAGTAGTACGTTCGAACGCACCTCCTGCGTTCGAACGCACTCGTAGGAAATTTTGCCTATAAATAGGACCCAAGGCTTTTGGTCGAAAACACATTCTCTTGGGGCGTTTTTAGAGAGCATTTTGCTACTGTTTGCATTGCTCCGCCCCTTTTCAGTTGTAAGCTTTTATTTTACAGTTATTTTTAATGCATTATTTTAATTCAATTTTGTTTTGTTGTTCAATGGGTGGCTAGAATCTTCAACTTAGGTTGAAGATGAAGCCTCACCCTTAGTTTAAATTTCTTGCTTTTACATTTTATGCTTATTTTCCGTTATTTAATTCCGCATTCGTCATTTAATTTCTGTGACAAATAATTGAATGGTTGTGTGTTGTTGATGCATTGATAGTCATCCGGTGATGTGTTCCAAGCCGGGTGCACAACGAGTGTTTGGTTGTGATTCAATATCCACTGTGATCCAAGGATACAGTGGATGATTTTATCCATAATCAATACTCGTTGTAGCTACTTAACGGTAAACACATTATTCGGTTTGACTTGTGTCAATTACCACAATAGAGTGTGTTGAAGGGTTTAAAGTTTAAAAAATGGAGAATGAGTGTTTAATGTATTTAGCTTATTCTTATTGGGTGAGGGTCATCTTTAACCTTAGTTACTTTTATCCCTATAGTTTTCATTTTAATTTAATTTCTGCATTTTTAATTGTTCGAAATCAATCCTCTTTGGGACTAGGTTAAGATACATTTAATTTGAGAGTTGTATTAGTTTTTAATTGCAAAACACCGTTCTCTGTGGTTCGACCTCGCATTTTTACGCGCACTTTACTGCACACGATTCGTACACTTGCGAGTATTATTTTTGGTACGATCAATTGCGGTTGCTCCATGGGTCACGAGGTAGAGCTTTTGTAGCAAGTGGGGTTCATGAATTTTCTCGATGAGAGATGGGCTTGTTGGGCGGTAGGTTGCTGATTTGTAGATGGCTTTGTGTTCAGACTCTATTGTTGGTGGTGATGGGGCTATTTTGGAATAATGGTGGGGTTGTGCCTGTATAGGTACAACAGCACAAGGTGGTGGTGAGACTTCAATGTGGTGAAATGGATCCAGTAGTTTAACAAGGTTGTAGATGTATTCCGTTGGCTGGAAATCCCGCGATGGCATGGAATTTAGGTTTCCATTGTGTGACTTGTCATTGGTTCTTGCTGTAGAATTTTCCTCAAAGTTTTTTTCTTCTTTGGACAACCTTCTGTTGATCTCTGTTACTTCTCCTTGGACCATGGTTTGAAGGTTGGAGATTTGTTTTTCCATCCTTTCCATCCATTCCATCCATGGATCGGCCATCAAGATCAAACTACGCTCTGATACCAAATTGTTACGTGAATACGTAACGGGAATAGATTTTAGGTTCTGAGGGAACCTAGACCTTAGATTCTAAGGGAACCTAGACCTTTTAGATTTTGAGGAAATCTAAAAATCCTTTTCAAACTCAAGGTTTAGGATTAATTTTCTGATCCCTTTTTATTAAAATACCATCATTTAAATAGGAACATTACAACAACTTAGACTTGGAGTAAAACTCTTATACTGAAGATAAACTTAGAAAGCTAACTAGATAATTAAAATACAAATAGATATCTCTAATATAAAAATACTGATAACAAACTAATCTAAATGAAATCTAATTCATTTTAAATATAAATCTACTATAATTTAATGTCTACTTTATCCTTATGTTACTTCCGTAACATACTGTTTTAATTTCAAAGCTTTAGAAAATTAGGTTAAGAAATATGCTGAACTCACGAAGAAGATAATCCAAATGGTGCGTTTGAGCTTTAATGTTGAGTTATTATTGTGAAGAAAAATGCTGAACATTTCAAATTTTTGTTATAAAAGTTGGTTTTCAAATGATGTATCACCATCCTATAAGTTTGTGACACATTTTCCAAAATAATAAATTTCATGAAATTGTGACACATTATTTGAAAACTAACTTTGGAGAATAAAATTTAGAATGTGTAGTACTTCTCTATTCTTAAAGGACAAAGTTTTCCTCCAAATTGGATTGGAGGAATTTCCTCCAACCTAGTTTATAAACATGACATATATTCCTTAAACATGTGAGATGCAAATTGTTTTTTAATAGTAGGGACATAGTTGGAACAAATTTTATTAAAAATTCATGTGCATCTCATATGTTACTAAAAAAATGGACACATGTCATGTTTATAAACTAGGTTGAAGGATATTCTTCCAACCCAGTTTGTTGGAAAACTTTGTCCATTCTTAAATGCTCCGTTTTATTAAAGATTTGAGAATGACACATCGACCACTTGGATTTTAATTTTCAGCATGAGAATAGAGAATATTGTGGGTTCGTGAGGGAGTGAGACATGATTTTTCCTTTTTCAACTTCTTTTTTTTTTTTTTTTGGTCTTATTAAAACTTGTCTTCAATTTCATAGAGTTTATATATACATTTTAGAAAAACATGAAATAAATAATTATGTGAAAAATTAAACATGAAACATTACAAGTTATGCATAAGCAAGACATATATACATATCAAACATGAAACATTACATCTCTTATTTATTCATATATACCCCTCCAGCATGGGGAAATTTGTGGCTCTTTTATTACGAAAACTACCGTGCATTTGAAAGAATTTGGTTCTGAATAAGTGGAAGTCAAACTTTTATCAAGTTAGATTACTTTCTGAGATCAGTCTGGAAAAAGCGATAAAAGAAACGTTTAGATGAGCAGCTTGCGGACATTATTACAAAATATTAAAGTATAAATTGTTTGTTATAAATGTCAAACTTCTCTGATGATGACAACTGAGGCTCCTGCAAATCAAGAAGTAATTATAACATCACTTTTTGAACCATAAGAGAGAGGAGAAAAATATCTACAAACTTATTTGTGGGAAATTTATTCTGAAATTAGGTCTTCAATTCATAATTGTCTAATTTTATCTTGGGAAAATGTATAATAAATCCTTTAGTCAACCTTTCAAAATTAAAATCTCCTTAATTTTTTTTTTTTCAAAAATTTATTCCCTTAATCAATCGAAATCACAATAAACTTCCTGCTGTTAGTCTCGATCAAAACTCACCGTTTTACCTTCTTAAAATATTAATTTTTTTATTTAAATTTAAAATTTAAATCTTAAAAAAAAAAAATACTGGGAGTGGCCGAACTACCCCATAGGATTGGCCGGCCACCCCATTTTTCCTGAGGGTGGTTCGGCCACCCCCTAGGGTCAAACTCTAAAAAAAAAAATTATTGTGATTTCAATTGACTCAGGGAATAAATTTTCGAAAAAAAAAAAAAAAACTTAGGGAGTTTTTAATTTTGAAAGGTTAACTCAGAGACTAATTATACATTTTCCCTTTTATCTTTTCCAATACTCCATTCACTTACTAAAACTTTAAATTATAGAAAAAGTAGTAATAAACGTTTTTCTATTTGTTTCACTAAATATATCCTAAACTTTTCTTACAATGATTTTATTTCCTAAAAGTCACATTGTTTTTTAGGGCTTTAATTACTTGTTTACTAATAGAATAATTCTAAAAGCACATTTTTATACTATAATTATCCCACAATGCTAACAAAATAGTATGAACTAACCCTAGAATTTTCTTTTTAACAAGGACTAATCTAAAGTTTGATTGGCATTGCAATGCCAACATTATGAGATAATTTTTGAATAAAAATATAATTTTTATCATTACTCTTGCTAAAAAGTTAAGGCAGATTGCTAATTTAAAGATAGAATATGGTTAAGAATTCATGTATATACTAAAATAATAACAAAAGGACATTATGATGGTATTTAGGAATATAAATATGTATTTTTTCACAGAATTTCTTTTAACATGTTAGATTATATGTAGTTCCACATGGGTTATGTATTTGTAGTGTCTGTATTCCTAGCCTGTATATATAGGCCCCTTATTTATAGTATTAATTCTAATTCAATATACATTATTCTCAATATGATATCAGAGCATAGGTTTTGGATCACCTTTTATACCTTTTTTTTTTATTTTTTTTGGGGGCGAATCCATTAATTTTTCTATATCAGTTCTCTGTCTTCTTCTCATAATTTCCGCTCGAAACCTTAGAAGACGACCTTTTCCGAGCCACTGAGTACCACTTCATTGGAGTCTTCACCCTCCCACACATGCCACCTAGAGTCTCTATCGTTCCTCCCTTGTCGCTTTCATCATAGGCCACCACCGTCGTTCACTTCCAACTTCCAACGAAAAGACCTCCATTCGACAGATCTTCCTCCAGCGATTCTAGATTAGCTTCAATGGCTGCCTTGCGAGCTGCCATGCATGCTCACGTGCTACTCAACCATCAGCGCGTGATTCTTACGCGCCTAGCATTGCCACAACTGCTGCGCGTGCACTACAAGTGACAAGCCCTCTACGCAGCACAACCATGTGTTAGCTTCCTAGCACCACGTCAACCCTATTGACATGTTAACCCTAGTGCCATGTGACACACTAGACCTATTGCCACACCAGCCTTATGGCGACATCAACCCTACTTCCATGCCAGAGTTTGACTGATGACCGTTGACTTTGTGATCGGTATCAAATATTGTATATTGGACCTCCTTTTAACTTATGTTCGTTAGGCTCTTAGTGTTGTTAATATCTAATGTTTTGTATTGTTTTAGTGTTTTAGTGTGTTGTAGGTCCTTGGTGCGAATTGTGGTTCAAAGGGGCGGAATTTAGCAAAGATGAAACTTTAGCCTCTGCAAGTGCGATCGAACCACGTAGTGCGTTCGAACGCACTACGGTCAAACGCAGAAGCCACGTTCGAATGCAGGTCCAGTCAGTCCGCGTTTCTTACGTCGCCCTAGCCGGCCCTATCGTTCATCGCTTCAACCTTGCGCCGTGGGTAGTTAAGTGCGTTCGACCACACTATGTGCGATCGAATGCAATGCGGTCGAACGCAACGCCTACACTTGAACGCATGCTGCACGGCGATGCGCCTGCGACCGAACGCACAGCACACGATCGAACGCATGCAGGGTTGCGTTCGAACGCACCCCCTGCGATCGAACGCACCCTTGACTTGGCAGCACACTAAATTTTGTCTATAAATAAGACCTTGTTGTATATTTTTCTTTTCACGTTTGGGAGGCACCCCTAGGGCCTCAAACCCTCTATTTTCCATTATAAAGCCCTCCTAAGTTATAATTTATTTAGTTAATGTTTTATTTTGCTTTTATTTAATCTCTTATTACCTTCACTATGGATTTGTTTATATATATTCATGTTTAGTTCGTATTATTCTGTCGTTTCATTTTATGTATATTCGTTTCAATGCATTTTAGTGACAAAAGTGTGTTGATTGTTGTTTGCAAATCGTTAAACATCGACTTTCGTTGCAACCGGAGATACATCGGATGATTCGTCTTCGAACCAATATCCGTTGTGACCTCTTAAAAACAGTGTTTGTATTGGTTAGTTCGACAAGATTATGTAGCAACAATAGGATGTACATATGTGCTTTATCGATAGACAAAAATATGAACAATGTGTTAGCGCTCAGAGTATGCCTAGTAGCATAGTCGTTATTGAGTATAAGCTAAGCATGTTTATGTGTTGATTAAATTTTAGTGAGGTGGATTAGGGACCTTAACATTTTTATTTATTTATTTTATTGCATTTTAATTTAGTTTTAATTTTCTGCACACCAACTGTTTGCTTTTGGGACTAGGTTAAGATAGGATTAGTTTAGGCAATTTAAAATTAGTTTTTAACAAAAGTGATTCTCTGTGGGTTCGACACTCGCACTTGTACAACCACTTTATTACAAACGACTCATGCAATTGGCGAGTACTATTTTTGGTACGATCACTTTGCTAGTGTTGATTGTGCTTCCTACTCAATTATTTCCTCTTAATTCCATATTTGTGGTCTATTTTTGCATTTAACATTTGTAGATGACACAAAACGAGATTTTACATCATGTCCAAACTGTATTGGATGGCACAAAATACATTGTTTGGTCTCAATCTATGCATAGTTTTCTCAAAAGCCTTAAGCTTTGGTCTTATGTAACTGGTGGTGCCAAAAGGCCAGTTAAAGAGGCTATATGAAACTGATGACACCCTCCTCACTCGTCTCATTGATTAGGATAGTAATCATCTAATTCTTACATGGTTCTGTTCTTATGTGATTGGTGGTGCCAAAAAGCCAGTTAAAGGGGCTAATGGAACTAATGACGCCCTCTTCACTTGTCTCATTGATTGGGATAGTAATCATCATCAGATTCTTACATGGTTCCGTAACACCACTATTCCATCTATTTCCGTCTATTCCATAGTTTTGATGAAGCTAAGGATGCTTGGGATATGCTTGCTTCTCGATATCCTATTGTTGATGGTGCTCGAGGGTACCAACTTCTATTTGAGGTTTTTCATTTGAAGCAAGAACTTGGGCAAAGTATCAATGATTTTCTTGCTCGCATGCAATTCTTATGGGACCAAATTAATCTTTCTGATCCTATTTGGAAGGATCCTACCGATACTTAAATGTATGCTAAACGCAGGGATCCACGCCTTCATCATTTTCTTATGGCCTTATGTGATGATTTTGAGCTTGTTCGTGTGCAACTTTTACATCGCTTTCATCTTCCTACTTTGGACAAGGCCATCTTCAAACTTATCTATGCGAAGAGTAGACTGCAGACCATGCACTCTCAACAAAGTCATCCAATGTTGGCTGCTCCATTATCTGGTTTTTTCTCTATTCAACTAAAGCACTTTGACAAGTTCGGTGCTCCTCGACTCCATCCTAAGCCTCATGACAATAATTATTGTCTCTATTGTAAACGTCGAGAGCACACTATTGACAAGTGTTGGCGTAAGGAAAGATCTAATGCTCCCACTACAGCAGTTGCTCATCCTAGGAGCGCTTCCTCTGTAGCTGTTTCATCTCCAGCTGCTTCCTCTTAAGTTGCTAGCTCAGGTGAGTCATCAGGATCCACTGTCACCTTATCTGCAATTGACTTCGAGGCAATAGCTAATCAGGCCATCCTATCTCGGTTTAGTAATGCATCTTCCTCTGTCCTCTCAGTCTTGCCAGGTAATTCTCCTTCTTGGCTTTTCGATTCCACTTGTTGCAATCACATGACACCTTCCCTAACTTCCTTTACCACATTTGCACCTTCACCCCATTCCTCATTCATTCACACAGCTGATGACTCCACTATGACTGTTAAAAATATAGGCACCATCAATACCTCTTCCCTTTCTATTCCTAAAGATCTTCATGTGCCAAAATTATCCTATAATCATCTTTTTGTTGGCAATTATGTGAACTTGGATATTGACTTGTCCTTGACTTCTACGGTGTGCATGTGCAGGATCCCCATATGAGTCAAACCCTTGGGACTGGGCGTAGAGTTGGGTGCATGTTCAAACTCTTATGCTTACACCTCCCCGCCTCTAGCATCTGTGTTACTGCCTCTTCATCACCACCACCTCTAGCACTTTAGCACTCGCATCTTGATCATGCACCTATGTCCCGAGTATAACTTTTAGCTTCAAAGGGGTTGTTAGGTTCAGTGTCCAATAGTTCATTCGATTGTATTCAACTCAACTTAGGAAAGAATCGGCTTTGCTGTTTAATAATAGTGATTCTAATGCAGATGTTTCTTTTGATTTAATTCATTCTAAAGTTTAGGGACCTTCTCTTGTTGCTAGCATTAGTGGCTCACGTTATTTTGTCATTTTTGTTGATGATTTTTCCGTTACACCTGGTTGTTTTTAATGAAATCTCATTCTGAATTGTTAGATATTTATTGCAATTTTACCAAAATGGTTGTAACCCTGTTTTCAAAGCGCATCAAAACTTTTCGTTCTAATAATGCTTTAAAATATACTCAACATGATTTTCAAGCCATCCTCAAACACTATGGTACTGCTCCTCACTTGTTGTGTCCACGCACCTCACAAAAAAAAATGGTCAAGTTGAACATAAACTTAGGCACATTTTAGACAATATACGTGCTCTACTACTTTCCTCTTCTTTTCCTACCCTTTTTTGGGGTGAAGCCACCCTCACAGTTGTTTACACGATCAATAGATTGCCTACCCCTATCCTTAATAATTGCAAACCTCATGAGAGGTTGTTTGGCACTGTGCCCCCATATTACCATCTGTGTCTTTAGTTCTGCCTGCTTTGTTTTACTCCAACCTTATGAGCACACCAAAATCGAGCCTCGCTCTCGGTTGTGTTATTTTCTTGGATATGGAGTAGAACAAAAAGGCTAGTTGTGTTATGATCCTATATCTCACCGTCTTTGCATCTCCCGTCATGTAGTTTTTTGGGAGCATTGGCTATTCCATGAAGTCGGCAAATTCAGAATGCCATCATTTCCTCATTTCACCACACTTCATGAGACTCCTCTTTCTCCTACTCCCACTAGTGATGTCTTGTCAGAGTCTCCCTCGCTCGAATAACACTCATCTGATGCTCTCGACACCGCTTCGCCTGCGTCCTTAGGGTCAGTTCCATATGAGGATCCTTCTCACACTCCACCTCTAGACCTTCGTCGATCCACCCAAGTAATATCTCTTCCATCCCATCTCCAGGATTTTCATTGATGTCATGCCTTAGCTACTGTGCGTGAGCCTCACTCCTATCCTGAGGCTTCCACTAAGCCTCTTTGGCAGGCTGCGATGAAAGAGGAATTTGATGCATTACACAAGTATAATACAGGGGATCTGGTTGACATACCTTTTAGAAAGTCTGTGGTTAGGTGTAAGTGGGTTTACAAAATTAAGACTTGTTCTGATGGTACTAATGATAGGTACAAGGCTCGACTTGTGGCCGAAGGTTTTACTTAGGATTATGGTGTGGACTATGAGGAGACTTTTGCTCTAGTTGCTTGCCTATCTTCTATGCGTGCTTTTCTAGCTTCTTGCGGTCTCTTTCCATTTGTCACTTTTTCAAATGGATGTCAAAAATGCATTCTTTAATGGCGATCTAAGTGAAGAAGTCTATATGCAGCCACCTCCTAGACTATCTCATCCTACAAACAAGGTTTGTCGTCTCCACCGAGCTCTATATGGACTTAAGCAGGCTCTTCGAGCATGGTTTGCTAAGTTTAACACCACTATCTCTAGTCTTGGATACTCCATCAGCTCTTTTGATTCAACCTTATTTGTTCGCCGCACAGATCGGGGCACCATACTTCTTCTATTATATGTTGACGACATGATCATCACTGAAGACGAAACCACTGGTGTTCAAGAACTTAAATAGTTTCTTAGTTAGCACTTTGAGATGAAAGATCTTGGCCCTCTCAGCTATTTTCTTGGTCTTGAGATTTCCTCTTCTTATGATAGTTACTATTTGACACAAGCCAAGTACATCTCTCATCTGCTTTCCCAGGCCAATCTCAAAAATAGTAAGATTGCTGACACACCGACTAAGCTTAATGCTCGTCTTACGCCTAATGATGACAAGCATCTTCATGATTTTACTTTGTATTAGCATTTGGTTGGTAGTCTTGTCTACCTTATTGCCACTCAGCCCAATATCTCGTATGTTGTCTTTCAAGTTAGTAAATTTATGGCTGCTCCTCACTCCAGTCATTTCTCAGCTGTCCTTCACATCCTTCTCTACCTAAAGGGGACATTATTTAATGAGCTCTATTTCTTTTCTCAGTCTCCTCTTCAGCTATATGCTTTTACCGATGCTGATTCGGTAAGTGATCTCACTGGCTATTTGACGTAGATTGCGTAGCCGTTGTTTTATTTTCTAAACCGAGTTTATGTTGTTATTTTATTAGAGTTAGGGTTTTGGGAGTCTTTATTTCGTTATTTTATTAAGTTTAGGGTTATGGGGGTATTTACATCATATTTTATTAGGTTTAGGTTTTGGGCTATAAATATATGCTTATAGCCTCCAGAGAAAGTTGTTATTGATTATTGAATTTTATTAATGAGAATTACTCAGAGTTGAGTTTATTTCATTTTTTCCTTCAAAATGTTAGAGAGTATCTAGATTTTCAAGAAAAATTCTCAGATCATTGATAGACTCAAGATCTAGAATTACTATCCGTTGCTTTATTGTTGTTCTTCGCTGCATCCTACTAAGTCGTGCTGCATCACTATTGTTTCCTACTTGACACCTCTCTTATCTCTTAGCGAAGTAAGAAACAAATTGTTGTTGCTCGATCTAGCACTAAGGCAGAATATCGTGCTTTAAGCTTACACCACCTTGGAGCTTCTTTGGTTGTAATGGTTGTTACATGATACGGATGTCTTTCTTTCTTCTGCTATTCCTGTATATTGTGACAATAGGAGTGCTACTCAAATTGCTCATAATGATGTTTTTCATGAACAGGCCAAACATATTGAGATTGATTGTCATTTTGTCTATCATCATCTTCTTCAAGGCTCACTACACCTTCATTATGTCACGTCCCATGAACAGTTCACGGACCTCTTTACTAAGTCCCATTCTCCAGGGCATTTTTGTGATCTTGTTAAACTCAAGTTGGTCTCTCGCACTCCACCTTGAGTTTGACGGGGATTGTTAGATTATATGTAGTTTTGTCCTACATGGGTTATGTATATGTAGTGTTTGTATTATTAGCCTGTATATATAGGCCCCTTATATACAATATTCATTGTGATTCAATATACAATAATATTCTCGACAACATATCAAGATACAAAGGTTGGCCATGTAAAGCACCAAACTCGACACATTATATGAAAAATAAAACCAAATATGAAATCGCCTACTCCATTTAGGCAACATTTCTTTTCATGTAAAACATTTTTAGTATTTTTAAATGTTTGGTTGTGTTTGGAAAACTTGACCAATCCAAAACATTTTTCGTCAACAAATAGTTTATAGTTTGTTTAAAGTGATCCTACAAAAAAAAAAACCATGTGGTAACGTGTTATTTTCACACGTTACTATTTTGGTAACGTGTCAATATGACGCATCACCATTTGTTGACATGTCAAACTGACACGTTACCAAATGGTAACGTGTTAAAGTTGACACATCACCACATGGTGACGTGTCTTGTTTGCCATGTCACCAAAAGTTTTAATAACGTGCTGTAAATTGTCACATCACCAAATGGTGATGTGGCAAAAAGGTATGAACAGTGTACATGTCACTAATATCATGTTTTTTTTTTGTGTGAAAGTTAAAAACGTTTTACATAAAAAAAAAAAGAAAAAGGTTTTAAATCGAAACAAACAAGCTTAACATTTATCCTTTTTATCAACATAAAGCCCTTATACATACAGAAAGTAAAGAGTACCTGTGATAACTCCATGCATAATAATCTATTAACAAGAGATGCAATTGGGCCATTTAGACGTATTCCGGTTTTGGCATCACGAATTGCATAGCGCATGCTATTTAACAAGCGACCATAAGTTAATCCCGGTTCATTTTGCACTGCTTGGATGAAGCTATAAGTCAAGGCACCCGTTGACACTTTACCTGAGAAAGCCTGAACATTGTGTTAGAATATTAATTAAAAGAATTAAATTTACTTATTCTTATAAACTTAAACTTTTAGAAAAAATTGTGATTTAACATAAAAAAATGGTGATTTAACACATAAATTATAAAAGGGTATATCTTTCGATCGACAACTTGTATGTTTGCTTTCAATATCTTAGTGAATAGTGAATCAATAACAATGAAAAAGGGTTGTTTGGTTCCATTATATAGATTATCATGCAAAAAATATTGTTGAAAAATAATACACGTACAAAAAACGATAAAAATAACACAAGGATCATAGCTTACCACTGAAAAGAAATTCACCCAAGGGATATAGAGTTAAAAACAATCACCGCTCAAGGAACATTACTATGAGATATAGAGCAATCACAATGCATACCACTTAGCTAAAAACAAGTAGCAACTGAGATTAGTAAATTGAACAAAGTTTCTCTATCATACTCTGAACTTGAATTGCCAACTCTCAAGTAAGAATAAGAACCCTTATCTTTTGTAAACATTTCAAATGAAATAACGTCTCCCAATTGTGCAGCATAAAGGCAATAGTCTTCCTAGGATCAATACTTGCACTATTGCTTAAATCTTTACCAATAAATGTTAATGCTAATGTTTTTGTTAGAGATATGTTACACATCATTCTCTTAACCATATTTTTAACTATTTCTTTTGTAAATTTACTATTGGATATGTGGACTCATACATGGGTCTCACAAATGCAATAATGGATTCACCCATCCACATTGTATGGAGACGGGTGAAAGATGAGATGTAGAATGATTTTTATCTTTTTTCCCTCATATTATTAATGGTGGATATTCTTTTTGGGAGTTATATGAAAAAATGAGGCAAGGAAAAAAAGATTGGAAAAATAGAGGATAATGAGTCCATACATGAAGGCTCAAGTTGGATAAAAGGCAAGTTGCTTGAGGTTAGAAATTTGAGCAACGTGCAGAGAGACGAAGTAGAACATGGATGGGATTGACTCGTTTTAGAAAACGAAAAGAAAACCAGCAAAGGCTTTCTGTGATTTCCTTTTGAAATCATGATTGCAACAACTATTTATGTCATCAAAGATTGCTTCATGCATGAAGTGACATGTTGAGGGTTGCACAAATGATGGGTTACTAAGGCATCCAACCGATGGTCTAACCTAGCTAGAAGAAATTTGATTCATACTCTGCCAAGATCCCCCGCAATGGTAGGCTTGGTTTAGTAATAGATGAATTTAATCCTTTCAGTAACATGAGTACTACCTATAGTACTTGGCTAGTAATGTTGGTACCGTGCAATTTTCCTTCTTAGATTTAATCCTTTCATGTTACCTTGCTTATTTCAGGCCCAAGTTTATTCTCTTCAGATAGACGTGTAACTAGAACATCTAATATCATAATTGAAGGAATTATGGGATCTTGGAGTACCAACCTATGATGTTTCCTTCAAAAAGACATTTACAATGCGTACAACCTTGATGTGGATGTAAATAATTTTGCTACATATGGTGATACTTGTGGGTAGTGTACAAACAGGCATTTTGCATGTCTTTTTTTTTTATGGGTAATATACGGTCTACATGGTTAAAATTAAGAAGAAAATTTGGCTATATGGGGAATAGACCATTCTTGCCAATGAATCATAGTTGGAGAAAGTATAAGCGCTCGTTGATCAAGGTATGCAAGAAATGGATCGTTTGCCTACTTTGCCAACTAGCAATGACATTATATATGACACAATTAGGGGAGTTGAATGTGTCACTAAGCTATGGGGAAATGAAAAAGAATTGGTCGGGCGGGTTCTGATGAGCTATGGATATTTTGTGTCACAATCTTGATGTGATCCACATAGAGACAAATGTGGTCAATAATATAATTGGCATACTATTCAACATTGATCAAAATATGAAAGATAACTTAAATGCACGTTTGGACTTAAAAGAATGAATTTGAGAAGAGAACTTCACCAATTTCCCAAAGCTTCAAACGAGATATATTTCTCAGCAGGTTGTTTCACAATGTCTAATAAGGAGAGAGATGACTTCTTGAAGGTTATAAGGAACGTAAAAGTGACAAATGGATATGGTTCAAACATGTCATGTTGCATCAAACTTAAAAAACGTAATATTATGGGTTTGAAGAGTCACGATAATCACATCTAATGCAACATACAACTCATGCGGTGATCCTTACCTAAGAAGATTGTGGAATCTTTAATAGAGATTTTTGGCTTATATATGGAGATTTGTTCCAAAACACTACAACTATAAGATTTGTAGCCACTTGAGTATTGAGTACCTTACATATTGTGCCAATTCGAAAGAATCTTCCGACCAATATTTTTCATAGTCATAGTGTACTTTGTCATACATTTAGTTGCCGAAAGTAAGCTGGGTAGACTCGTTCAGTCTCGGTAGATGTATCCCATTGAGAGGTACATATGACATAATTATTGTTTCAAAATTTTTAGTATTAATTTTTTTTTTACAAGCCTTTGGTATATGAGTAGTAATAATGTTCTAGACATTCATGATGATACATAGCTAGCTATATATCAAGATGTGCAAAAAAGTAATGTTCAAGTAGTAATTACTCACCGTTGTGTCCGCAGAGGTCTGGTTATCATCACAGGCACTGAAAGATATTGCTAGTCCACCACTTGTTCCTTTATAAACACCTGACATACATCTTTGATCTTCCCATGTGTAGTATCCTTCCCTACTCCAACACAAGAATGTACTAAGATTCTTAGAATGTGTTTGGCATTGCGATTTCGCAAATTAAGAGTGCAATTTTAAATCAAATTATAGAAAATATATCTTTTGGGAGAGCGATTTTAAATCAAATTGCACAAAATGTTTATTTTGGGAATGTGTTTTTCAAAATTTGCAATTTGAATTTATGTTTTTAAATTGCAAGCAAGGGAGTGTATTTTTAAAAACGCATGATTTTAAAGGTTCAACTATGATTTAAAGGCAAAATTGAGATTTTAAACGCCAAAATACTCTTTTAAAAATCACTTTTTAAATTGTTATTTTTAAATCACACTTTTTGAAATCACAATCTTAAAGCGATCGTATAGTTGGTTTAAGTGGAAGTTCACGTCAAAAAAAAAAAATGAAGATAAAAAAAGAAACTTCAATTAATATTTACACCCTGTGATGTCACACATGTTTTGCAATGTTAACCTTGAATTATTAAAAGTTGCAATGTAAATATTTTGTCTTTCAACCATTTTTAATTTCATCTCTACCGTTAGAGTTTTGTTTTAAATCAAACGTCAAATCAGTAAAATGTATTATACCCTTATAAAATTTATGAAAATAGAAATTTACCATTAATTAAAAAAAAAAAAAATCTCACAATAAAAAAATTTAATTTTTTTTTTTAAAAAAAAAAAAAGAAAAGAAAAGAAAAAAAGAGTAGTCACCATAAAGCAAGTATATATCACACCTATTCATCCTGCACACGAATGGCAGATCAAGCACGGTTCCACTGTAGCAGGCATCCATGATGGCATGAAGCTTGGCACCATGGGGTAGTGGGCGAACGATGGTGGCATTAATTTCATCATCAACTATCATTCCCTCCGTCGTGTAATCAACAGGGCACAGTGTTTCGTCGTAGCCGTCAATCTCATCCATGTTGTGGTCGCGCTGCCTTGAGCCATGGCCGGAGAAGTGGAAGACCAACGAGTCACTTGACTGAACCCCCTGGACCAGCCATCTCATCGCCATTCGGATGTTATGTTTCGTCGGGATCCTAAATGAATCTGTCTCCTCCTCTGTATGTTGCCTCCAAAATTTAGCATCAACGAAATTAAATAATAATTTTAGAAGTTATTGTTAATTTGTCGATGGATTAAAATTTCAACTGCAGCAATGTTCTTCCTAGACTCAAAAAAGGGTATTCATGAACTTTTTGTCTTTATTATATTTATTAAATTAATTTTTTATTCTATCAAACTAGCCGCGAAAATAACTAACGGAGTTGCTAAATTACAAAAAAAACAAAAAAAAAAATGCTTCCTTGGGATACATTGCCAATTTGTAAACACTTACGACTAAATTGCAAATCAGGTAAAATTTTAAGGAGATAATGTGTATTTTTTCCAATTTTTTTGTCTTTTTTTCCAGTTGTTTTCTAAACTTTTTATCAAAGATATTTTTGTCATTTTATTTGTGTGGAAGGGGACATTGGAAACCAAACGATAATTTGGGGGTTTGGACATTGCTCCTAATATTGAATGTTTGAAAGGGCCATTATAAATTACTTAAATTCTATTTGGAATTGCTCTACGGAACTTAAAAATGTACTTTTATTACTTAAAAAGTTGTGACAAATAACTATTTAGAAAAAACAAATTTCAAAAGTATTTATTTGATATTTTATTTACTGAAAATGACCAAAATACATTTTCAAACATGCTCTTAGTAATTAGAAAGACTATGTGAAATGTACTGAAAAATGTCAATGCGTGAGAACGAATGAATATAATCTACTTGAACTTTTAAAATAAGAGGTGATTAATTAACAATACCTGTTAGGATGAGTATGGAATCATTGGGAAAACCCAACTTTTCCACCAGAAAGTATCTCATGCACCTAACATCATTCACACTTCCTTTGAGCATGTTCCCACGTCCATAATAACTCACTCCACATAGAAGTGCTCGCTTCCTCCCATGGAAGTTAGGCGGAGTCAATGGTGGCGCCGGTCCCAGTGGCCTAGGATAATAGTAACCATTAACCGGCACGTTGGATGTCGGATAGCTATTGACAGAAGCGGCGGCCACCGCAGAATTCACGAGGCTTTTAAACCGATTTGCTGCATTGAAGATTGAGTCGTGGACTTGAACCCAAGGGTCATTTGGTCGAACCGGCGTGACGGCTTGGCACACAGCACACTGAATGGTTTGAGCCTCCGGTGGCACCAGTAGCTGCAACCCACACCAACTGCACCTTTCTCTTCTGCCTGCCATTGCTTTAATTTCTGTATGCAAAAGCAGTGGTTTTGGAGGGTGGCATCGTTTTTGTAGGATCGCGGAAAAATTGGGTCCCTTGCGGGGAAGGTGGAGAATCAGATTCCATCTTTCCGTTAATGGATAAAGTTTGTATGATGTGATTCGCTTGAAGAACAGATGGGGTTTGGAACAGAGACCATGAAGGCATCAAACCGACCCATTTGATTTTGAAGAATATGGACCCAGATTCGATTTGAGAGGTGCACATATCGAATCGGGTTTGGGGTAGCTCGGGTCAGTTCTCAAGTTAACTAAAATGTTTTGGAAAGGCGGAGAAGCAGGTTTGGATTCTGTCTACATGGGTCAAGTTATAAGAAACTGTCTGAAGGGAACCATTGGCTTTAATCTTTAGCATCTTCCATTGAAATCGTTGAGGGTCCAATATGTCTCTGCTTTCAACGACTTGAAACAAATGGAAGTGTGAATATTACTGTAATGTATCCTCGAAGTTAATAGTCTCTATTCCTTTTTAACAAGGAGATGCTCACCAAAATCTGAAACATTTCTATGAAATGTGTAATGAAACATACTTTTGCTTCTTTTATACATGCTATAAGGCCAACTAACGCAAATGACAATGATGGCTATACCTAACATTAGGACCGTAAATGAGTCGACATACTCGACAGCTCGTTCGATACCCGCTCGGCTAAGCTCGACCCGAACTCGAGCTCGACGGGAGCTTGTGAGTTCGATTCGTTTAAGTCAAGCTCGTCCAGTTCACTCGGCTCATTAGCTCATTCATAGATCTTTTATATATATATATATATTACAAAAAAGAGTTATATAAATTTGTATATTAGTAATTATATATATTATATAGGTTATTTAATATTGGAAAATGTTAGGGGTTCACTCCATAGGTTCTCCTGGCGTTCTCCCAATCTTACGTAAAATATGATTTTAAAAAAAAAACAAAATTGTAGTGGCCTCCACCACTATTTTTTTGGCATTAGCACCAAATTTGAGGCATTAGCACCAAATTTGTGAGACATTAGCACCAAAATTGAGGCATTAACATCAAATTTAGGATGATCAAATTCATTTTGGGTGATATCATCCCTAAAGGGTTAACCTTCCACCCTTAAGTTTTAGTTTTGAATCCAAAAACAAATTTTAAAGCATTGGAACCTAACTATTAAGTTATTAACTCATAAGAATTAACTTGTTAACACAAAAACGGTACTACAATTTTATTTTTTCTTAAATCATACTCTACGTAAGATTGGGAGAACTCCAGGAGAACACTATAGGGAGAACCCCTAGCAAACCCTTTTAATATTTATATGTGTATTAATTAACATACTATATATCTTGTATATATATTTCTAAAATTAGTTATATTAATTTATACTATAGATAAATATCTAGAAGTTGTTTTAAAATTTGAACTTGAACTTTGCTCGGATCATACATTAAAGAATTTAATAGCTTAGCTCGAGCTCGAGTTGAGCCTAGCTCGGCTCGAATAGCATTCTCAACGAACTCGAGCTTGAGCTCGAGCTCGCCCGAATTTTAAACGAGCCGAGCTTGAACACGCATTTCATAACTCGGCTCAAATAAGCATCTTCGTAAACGAGCCAATATTGAAATCTTGAAATCTTAAAACTTGACTCAAATCAGCTCGGTTACAGCCCTACCCAACATTAACAAAGAGCTGCATTGCATTACCTGAATGAGGATGTTGAAGACGATTACGATGAATATGAGGTGGACCCAGAGGGGAATAAACAGAACCGAGGGTATCGAAATTCTTTATCTTTGTGCACTTTAAGCAGGGCCGATCCATTGGCATTTTGTTTGAACTTCGAGATGTTATGTTATGTTAGGGCACTTGTCAAAATGTATAGGATCCGTGGTGTATACGATGTCATGTCATATGAGGTTGTTGAAGAACATGGCATAATGTATTTATTTTGAGAAGAGAAATAAAATAAAAAAAAAAAATTAAAAAAAAAAAAATGAAGAAACAAGAGAAGGAAACAATTTTATCAAACAAATCCGAACTCTAGGACCTAGTTCTTTAGAACCAGCTTGTTAGGAGATAAAGCGGTTATAGAGTTTTTACCAAGAGTACATTAATATACATAATTGAACACAATTCTAGCCCAAAAGCCTAAGCTAATGGGCTAAAGTAAACACTATTTTCTTTTATATTTTCTCAATGTGAAACACAACACTCACAATAGCCCACCATCAACAAAAAAACAATTTAGGTAAGAACATTTAATCTTCTGATTTGTGTGTCAAATTGATCAATGATACATAGGGTAAAATTCACAAAAACATGTCAACAAGGATGAAATAAAACATGAACGCACAATACCCAGCATGGCAGATGAACCATACCTATATAGAGGTAAGTTGCACTGTTCCATGCCCAAATGGTCTCCAACCAATTCCAGAAGTAACCAACACTAATACCACCAAAACCTTCAAATACTCCTTTCAACACAAAAAAAGCAGCTGGTGGAAACCCAATAAACCCCAAAGCCAGATTACAAGCCACCCTCGAAAAACTTCTCAATCTTCTAGTTTTCACATCAAGCTTCAAAGGATGAGCCATCAAACACATTGGGACTAATAGTAAGGCCCCAATTTCAGCTGTAGCAAAGTTAATGACTGACATGAGGCACAAACCAATAAAGGCAGCTGAGATAGTCACTGATTTCAAGAGAGCCCAATCTCTGTTTTGAGGTTGAGATGCATTGACATAGGAAAATGGAAAACCCAAAATCAAGTACAAGATTAGGAGGCTGAAGATGGAGAGCAAAACCCAGACTACAAAGCTGATTGTTGGAGTGCAACTGGGTATTTGGCAGACAAAATATGGGAGTAATGAAACAACAGCACCCCACAAGAGAATTACAAAAACTTTTTTCGCCGCATTCAGCCATTTGCATGATCTGAAGGTGATGCCAAATTTCTCAGCAGCACTAGCTGAAGGAGTGGATTTGTCATTTTCATAACTAGGATCCAATTTATGAGCATCAATATAGAGAGAAGCAGCAACCATTGGGAGTGGTGCAACAAGGAGTGCAAATGCGATCATGTAGACTCCCACTGACACAAACTTACTAGGTGATGTTAAAAGGTATAGAAAGAATGACTGGTGAAATTTCTCAAGGAGGTTGTTTACCGAACGTATAACTCCTTCAATTAACCTGCATCAACCAACAAGAAAACCTTCAGCCAAAATGACACAGCAATAGTAAATCTTTTGACTTTTATTGTACGATCATGGGTACAATAAACCACCAATTATTGGCTAAACAATGAGTAATTAAAGAGAGATTTCACTAAATAATACTACTTACGCATTAGTTGCATTCTAAAACTAGAGGATATTCTAAAACAAGAACAATGAAAGGTTTAAACATTAAGCATGAACTAACACATGCTTGGAAAGAACTTTCCATCTTTTCGGTGCTTGCAAAAAGAATTTTCTTGCCCTAAAAATTAAATACAAGATTGTATTTGAGTATGACATGAATTTCCACCCCCAAATGGACTGAACACCATAAGCAACATGCGAGGCTGAACCTCATCAACATTTTCTATAATTTTATTATGAGGTTGGGGTCTTTACTGCAGTTCAGTACAAATCCATTCTTTTCCAGTAAAATATGCAATGTCTCCAGATAAATTCTAACAAAGTAAGCAAAAATAGTAATAAAGACACCACAAGCTTCTAGGAACTGGCCACGGCAATACACAGACAATCCAATAGGTACAACACCTATTAATGGAATCTTTTCCAAGTATTTATATGTGATACCTCCCCTCCCCGCAAAGAACAAAAAGGAAAAAAAAAAAAAAAAAATTCATAATTTGAGAAGTATTCAACTCAAGACAACAAAGTCTTCTCCCAGTAGACTATAATTTTGATGTCCAAAACATGGACCTTATAATGGCAAGCTACTTGTCCAAGTCCCTTGCCTACATGTTGAGTAAATTAGAAAGACTAGTTATAAATGTTACTCCAGAAAGATGTAAATGAGGACTAACCGTCCACCTCGCAGAAGGAAGTCATTCTGCCAAACCTTGTTATTTGAAAAAACCCCGGAAGAAATTTCCAGAGTAATTGCATCTACCTGGTAATCACGGAAAGCACCATGGGGACCTGTGGGAACACCCAAAGCCTAACGGCATGGAAAATGTGTAAGTATGAAAATGACCATAGGGATCAGAGATAAGTGAGAAGACATAAACACTTTAATATTTCTTACCATTCAATTTGAATCTATAAATAGCAATAGATTCCACCATTCCCCCCAAAAAGGAGAAAATACATTGAATAAAGAAACAGACAGCAGAGTAAAATACCTGGTGATACAATGAACTTGCAAGTGTAGAAATGCCCTCAACATAATCTGCTGCTGGGATACCAAACTTCCACTGTGGGTTTAAGCTTCTAGCCACATGTCCTAGTGACTCGAGTATTTCACCCAAAATCTTCAGCCATTTGCAATTAAGTAAAGACCACATCTTCTCCACCTTTGTCTGCAAACCCTGCCTATGAACAGCTAAAAAGTTTACAATATTGATAAGGTCTAGATTCGGCATCTGCCCATTGGATGCCTCAGCATAGATGCTAAGACTGTTCTCAAACTGTTCACCTCTATCTGCAACCTTAATGACAAGGGCTGCAGCCATAGTCCCAGCACGTCTAAAACCATTATATATCTTTCTTTCGATGAAAGAGTTGTCTTTCAGTTCATTAAGAATATTGCTTCCATGACACATTTCAGCATTTAGAGCCCCTAATCCACTAAATACAGGCATGTGATAGTCGCTTAGCCAAGCATCAACTCCAGCATATTCTCCATATTTTGAATCCGCAACAAGCCATATAATATCCTTGGCCAGCCATGTAACTCGGCTCAGCAAGGAAAACACCGAGTATGCAATGCCCAAAGATAAAGCCTCACCCGGACCAATCTTTTCAGAATTGTAAGGCGTCACCAAGACAATAGCTTCTTTCCCATCACCACGTGGTGCTCTTATTATTCCAACTGTGTTGAGACCATGCAATGAACAACTGACGTTCTCCTGAATTGTCCCAGATTCAGGGTAAGAAAGAAAGTACAGAGGATGGAACTGATTCGACCGAGGGTAAAACCTGTGATAACTAACTTCCGCACCCAAGTCAGACATATATTCTGCTATTAGTCTTTGACTTTCTCTGCATTTATGTACAGAAAACAGCAATGAGTCCCACAGTAGGGATCGGGTTGCACGAGAAAGGTTTAGAATTATGAACTTGTGATATGGAGAGGATAAAACATCAAACGGTAGGTGAGAACACAAAGAAGATGCAGAAATTTATAAATATATATATTATTTTTGAAAAAAAAAAAAAAAAAAAACCCTTCAAATTTGATCAACTTTATGGTGCAAAGAGCATACAGTTATCAAAATAGAACAAAAATAAAAGGGATTATGCAAGGTGACCATATAGCAAAATAATACACAAATTCCCATGTTTCATATGCAAATAAAAAGTTGTTTATAGGTGCTAAGTCCTAAATTGAATCCTCAATTAGATAGAACTGGCGATTCTAGAGCTTATGCTTTTACATTGAAATGGCCTTTATCTTTCCAGCAATCGAATTCATCACAATCCCGCTTGGCTTACTTAGAACATCCTACTAATATAAATATCTAATCTACTCAGTTCAGCAAAATCTTTTCGAGGCGTTTCGTCGTGAGGATCTAAATAATATAACCCACCAATATTAAACCGCCTTCAATATTGGTTGAAATTTAACAAGAAAAATATATTTCAAAATTAATTGTAACACTAAAATTCGCATTAAATAAATAAATAAGCTACAATGTGAAGTAAGCGCGTACATGCCACCGCCCACAGGTTTCAAATCCAGACTGGTTAAATCCTTCACCAATCTATTTGCCTCCGAGACTTCCTGACCAGAGAGCATAGAATTCGCAGAACCTGTGGAAAATGAAAATGAAAATGAAAATTCTTAGCTAAAATTTAGTTAATGAAAGAAAAAAGGACCTGGCATGAGGGCATTCTCGGAAATGTAGGTGTTCTTGGCGAGAACTGGCAGTAGTAGAAGAGTCAAAACCCCTGCTGTGCAGCAAACCACACTGAAACGATTGAATGGAAAAAGCAATTGATTGATTCAACTCAATGATAAGTGAGCGAATGAATCAAATTAGTGAATGATTAAGAGTATTACCTGAAGAGTAGGCTGTGTGAGATGAGGAAGATCCCGAGGCGCACGATTGGCCGTGGCTTCGGTTTGGGGGCCTCCGCCTCCGCCACGGTCTCCGCCATGACTGGATTCGGAGGTTGTGTTAATGGAAGTTGGAAATTAGAAGCCCTTTTCTGTCATGTCAAAGAAACGGCGGATTGAATCGTGTTGGAAGACGCTGAATACAACGGAAATGAATAAATTAATTATGGGCCTACGATTAACTTGTTCATGGGCCGGAGTAGATTCCTACTCAATGTTATCGTTAACTTTCTTTTCTTTCTTTAAATATTCAGAGGATATTTCTATGGTTTATAAGTTTATTGAATCTGAGAATCTTTTAGGCGATTCCCCAACTTATTTAACCCGCATAATTTGTAGAAATGTTAAAGTCACAATATAGATTAAATAAATATCTAACTTCTCCCCTACATTTCATTTAAAAAAAAAAAAAAAATTAAAGTTTGGTGTTTTGAATTTAATTTTGTTATTTTTTTAATTTTTTAAATGACACGTAAGATAAAAGTTAAGTCTTTATTGAATCTATGTTATGGCTGTATCACATCTCTAATTTATATATATAACTGTAAATTACATTTCAACTCCATCTATTTTACATTTCATTAATAATTAATATTGATGCTTTTGAGAGGCTTTATCCTATTATTTGTCGGAATGCAATCTTCTTTTTCTTTATTGTTAAATGTTTGTTTATGTAGATGAACTTTAACGGACTCTAATGGAATCTCCTTCTCTCTCTAAAATCTCTTCTCCCTCTGGGATTAGGGTTTCTTGTGCATGGGTAGAGTTTGGGGCGAGGAAGATGTAATATTTATAGAGGGAGGCGTGAGCTTAAAGCTGAAAATGTGGATAATGAGCTAAAAATGTTTTTCAGACTACCAAGAGACAGCAAGAACCCGTCCGGACAGTGGACATTCCCATCCAAACGGACGTGCACTTGAGTGCACCCATCCCAAAGCCAAGTCAGCAACGTGTGGGCGTTGCGCTGCAGGAGGAAAAACCTAGGCTCGAGTGTGCTTGAACACATTGGCTATGCGATCGAGCGCACTCAAGAGAAGCACAAGTGTCCGAACGCTAAAAAGGCCCGTTTGGACAGGTCACTTATCAGATTCCGTAGCTTCAAAGACCAGCACTGTTTTTAGGGCAAAAGGCCATAGAAAACCCTAGAAAGAGCTCTAGAAATATAGGAGACTCTAGAGGAGGCTAAAGGGGGCTGCATAGTCCTAAATTTTACACCTTTTCTCCCTTTAGCTTAGATTTTCTTTAGGATTAGATTTTTTTTATTTTTTATTTTTTTATAGTCATGTATAACTAAATTCTCAACTAAGATTGAGGATGAAGCCTTACTAATGAAGAGTAACATTGCTTTCATTTAAGTTAACATTATCCAATTTCGTTGAGTTTTAATACTTCAATTGTTTTACTTCAAATCAATTATTGAGATGATTCTTGGATATCTTTGTGATTCAATAATACATTTGATGATTTGAGATAATTTCACATAATTGATTGCTTTAGTTTTTATTTATAAAAAATTGGATATCCATTGTGATTTATTCTACAGATAGAATTGATGTTTTGATTTAAATTTGATATCTTTTGTGATTTACGGATACACTTGTTGATTTGATTTAAATTTGATTTCTTTTGTGATTTATGTAAAGAATTGATACATGGGATGATTTTAATTAACTCTTTCAAGCGAAAGTAAAAGATACATAAGATTTTATTGTGAGAACTTTGGATAATATTAATGAACATGGAATATGTTGCTATGATTTCGTGAGAATGGATTCCAAAACCTTGGTACTTTATCTTTTTACTATTTTACTTTGTTTAATTTATGTTTTCTTTTAATTCAAAAATAAAAATCAAACCTTTTTCAGAACTAGGTTAAGATTTAATTAGTTAGATATAATTGTCTTCAAAAACACAATTCCTTGCGAGTTCGACTTCGCACTTGCATCCCCATATTACAAAATTATTCGTGTACTAGTGTGTACAATTAAAATTTTCCCAACAAGTTTTTGGCGTCCTTGCTGGGGAATTGTTTGATTTTTTAAAACAATTTATTTTTAAATTGGTTTTATCTTTCTACTAATTATAGTTAGGATTTTAAATTTGCAATTTGTTTTTTTTTTATTATTTCTTTTTATTCCTGTCACAAATAAAAAAATTAAAAAAAAAAAGAGAGAGAGAGAGAGATTTTTTTTTTTTTTTGGGTGCCTGTTTTGCAGCTTCAAACCGACCTTCGTCCGCACACTAACTCGAGTGCGATCAAGCACAAGTCCAACATGCTTGAACGCACTTGTGCACAAGGCAGCACCAACAAACGCACCTGTGAACAACCAACTCTTGCGCAAGCTTGAGCGCACTAGCGCTGCAGGTAGCATCACTAAAGTATGACCCAACCTGCACTCGATCTCACCCAGCCTGCGCTCGAGTACACCAATGCAGTGGGTAGCACCAACAGACTGGCAGTAGGTAAAAAATTTTGCCCAAATTTATTTTTGATCCCTTTTGTGAGTTTTTAAGTTTTATTTTTACGTTTTGGTATTGTTGTTTAATGTTATGCTTGTGTTAGTAGTCATTTTTTTTTTTATGTTATGTTACTTATTTTCTTTTGTTTTATTTTTAAAAGAATGGTTAATGTTTCATGTGAGATATTTGCATGCTAAAAAGTGAGAGTGATCATGTATCATTTTGATTGGGTACAATATGGTTCAACTAGTGGTGGGGCTAAGGTCGATGCCTTATCCTTTTGGTTGGGTACAACATGGTTCAACATGGTACAATATGGCTCAAAAGAATGAAGGTGTTTTTTATGAAAGTAGGTCTAGAAATCTGCATGCTAAGATCGATGCCTTATCTAACAGAGAAAACCAACTTGTAGCAACTAGATTTGCCACGACCCATTTTTCTCACACTTACATACCACATGAACCATGTCCATACTACTCCAATCCTTATCATTGGATTAGTAATTGTCCATCCTAGGTACAATTTTCTAATTTTTCATATAAACAAATGAACACTAATTTCTCCAACCCGGAGTTTGAATCAAATTCTAATTTTTACACCCTAGGATGGAACAATCATTCTAATTTCTCTTGGCAAGCTCAGGTTACAGGAAATTATACTCCCCAATTTGATGAATTGCAAAATCCTGAATATTTGCAGTTCGATAACCAAGTTTCCCATCCTTCAGCCTACAATTATCCTCCACAAGAATTATCATTGGAAGACACTCTCAAGTCCCCAAGGGATAGCTCAATCGGCTGTGAACCACGCCTAATGAAGCGGAGGTCACAAGTTCAAATCCTCCCTCCCCCTTCCCTTGTGTGGACATGTCAAAAAAAAAAAAAAAAAAAAAGAAGACACTCTCAAGGCATTCATGCAATCAGCCGATCAAGTCATTCAAGAGTTGAAAAGTGTCATTCAGGTCAACACTTAAGCTATAGTAGGGTTGGAAGATTGGATTGGCCAAAGTGAGAATGAATACCCAGCCAAGCATCAACTTGACCCAATAACTCAATATTGGGGCAATGAGAACATAGAGGATAACAACGAGGAAGAAGAGCTTCAAACTCAACTGATGGCTAAAAGACACTACATGATTGATGAGAATGACTCTAGCAATTCTTATCATGAGCATGTCCAAGCCAACACCACACTTGGGAGTGAGAAAATTGTTGAGGAGACTTGTAATGAGCCAAGTTTGGAGGACCCTTTGGGAGAGTGCTTTGCTAAATTTGGATGTGATCATGACCTTGACAAGTTACTTGAGCAAGCTGATACTTTTAGTGAGCCAAGTTTGAAGGATCTTTTGGAAGAGTGCTTTACTCAATTTGAATGTGATATGGACCTTGACATGTTACATGAACAAGCTGATGCCTTATTGGATTTCACTCCTGAGATGCGAACTAAGAATGGGGAAACCACTAAGATATCATCCCCTAACCCATCTTCCTCAATAGTTGAGCATCTCATTGTCGATAACAACGAGGAGGAAGAAAAAGAGGAGCAAGTTGAGCCTCCAGAAAATCCAAATCTGTCCAATGACAAGGAAGTGAATACTGAAGCTCATCCCTCTTGAGACACATTATGAACCCAAAGTTTTAGCTCCTCAAGGGCCATCTTATGTCAAAATATTCAAGGACTTACACACACAAGCGCAAATGTAGGAACCACCGTCCTAAGAAAATCCTTCGAAGCAAGTAAGTTGGATACCTAAGATGGCAAAGCATCCTTCCAGAGGGCTATGAAGTTTTAAAGAAGAAATGGTGAAAGAGATTGGTTGGACATCTGAATGATCAGGGAAAGCACTGTAACTTTTCTTTTCCATTTTATTTTCTACACTTCAATTCATGATTTCTTTCTTTCCTTCCACATTTTATTTCTTGTCATTTTATTTTTGTTTCCAATAGCAATTAATCCTTTTGTGCTTGTTTATGTGAGAAAATATTGTTGTAAGTTTTTTGCAGGTGTTCTAGTGTTTAAGTTTGGAGGACGCCCTGGCCTTTTGCACACTCCAATGTTTCCTTATTTCTGGTAATGTATTTTTATATTACATATTGAGGACAATGTGTAAATCAAGTTTGGGGGTATGGGAAGACACTCTGTTTGTTTGTTTGTTTTTATCTATCTGTTAGTTCTAAAATAAAAATAAAAATAAAAATATTATGCTATGTTGTTTGTTACATATAAGTTAAGTTGTAACTGTGAATTACTTTTCATTGACTTGCTTAAAGTGTTGAACACATGATCATTTCATTAGAAATCTAAGTCCTTTAACTTATTTTTGGGCAAAAGAGACTTCACTTGTTTTAAGTAGAATTATCATGAGCACATTAACATATAGTCTGTGAGGTGTGAAATTTGGGCTTAATCATGTTTATCTTAAGATTTGTTGGATGTCTTATTGATGAATGACCTTGGCTTATACAAAATAAAATAAAATAAAGTTTTTCATTAAGTAACCAGATCTTTTGCCTTACTAAGCATTGAGTGTTTGCATAAAAAGGTGTGAAGTTCAATTTTGCTGATGGAATGGCTAGTTTGAGTTCATAGCCTTTTTCTACTTGAGTTAATAAGCCCTTAAGGATGTTTCTACATCTAGTAACCTAAAGCCATTTTGTAACGCCCCCAAAATTAACCTTGGCTAACCTGGCAGAGTTACTGGCAATTATCCTAGCTAAGCCAACTTGTGACTATATGGAAAATCGCCCCTTTAAGCATTATTAGAGTTAATGCATAGGAAGGTGAAATAAATGTGAGAAAACTATAAATCAGCGTAGGGACAAGTATATTCCTTAAAATAAAGACATGGAGAAACTAAATGATAATAATAAACAAACCTGATAACAGCAAGTAAACTTCTAAGCAAAGTCTATAGTGGCAGCCATGCCACTTTCGGGTTTTAGACTTAGCGTAAGTCTACAGACTTAGTAAATAAACCTCACAATTAGGTATGACATGAGTCTATTTAAGCGGAAATAAATGTGCAGATTTAGTAAGTATTCAAAAGGAGGTGTTGTCTCTGTTAATATAATAAAGTAGTATTTCGGTTTTCAGAGTGTGGTGTACTATCGGTGAGAATCGCCTAGGTATTTTAATGCATAAAAACTAATGCTTATAGGTCATAACTCTCATGTATGGTCTACCCGAGATATTACTCATTCTTAGCAGGGTTAGCACTGCCCCGAGAGACCTATAATACAACATTGATGCCCCAGATATTGTATACTACCATATATAATACTAACGGCACGACTGAGTTCGACCTTGGGTGGCCTACACCGCTAATGGTGTTCGTCCTGTAGTGCCCACCCATTAAGGTTGTGCTGGTCACAAACAACCATTGAATCCAAGACCCATATAACACGCATTTAACCATATCATCAAGTCTATATAGTAAGGCCATGGTTGTTATACCGCACGTACTGGTATACCATGTCACACAATGCATCTTAATAATCAATTTATAAGACAATTACCAAGTAATTACAAAAATAGGCTTGCTCATATCATACTTGTGGTCAGTCAACTAACATATCCCACGTGTTTAAGGAAAAAAGGTTGTAAGTATTCACTAAACTCGCACACTTGCTTGAATCCTCCAACATTGCTAAATCTTGCTGTAATTGGAATATAACACACCGTAATACGTAGTACTAGAGGATCCTTACAAGTAGAATATTAGGTTAACCTAATATAAAGGTTACTGGGACCTAAGTTGCACGAAACTGGCTAAGGCGGATGTCTGTCCTCCTGACCGTACGTCCATGCCTGAGAGCGTTCTTCTAGTCAGAGAGTAGGCAATTCGGCCATAAGCTCTCTAACGGGGTTTTAAGGCTTTCATGCGATCTAAGGGCTACTATAACTTCTTTTATACTATAAAATAGACAAATGCAATGCAAGAAAAACTCATTTCTTGCATTGAAAGGAGATTTAAACTCTTTTGAAAATGTTTCTTGCTTTTGTAAGAAAACGAGTGCATGAACTCAACATAGTGCCTTTAAAACTTGCTATATAGTAAGAATAACATAAAAGCATAGAGATGGGCAGGGGTTACCTTGGTAATCGGAAAGAACACCAAGATTCCTTCTTCTTTTCTCTCTCAAACTCGCAAAACACACATAGGGTGGTTATAGAGGGCCTAAGGGTGTAAGATCAAGTTCAAAGGGTAGTGGTGGGGTTGGTATTTATAGGCTAGAAAAGCTGAGGGTGCTACCAACTCCTCTGACAAGCAATGGACGCCCGGTACTATCGGGGCGTACATCCAGTACTATTTACTCACTGGTCCAAAAGGTATTTCGTACGTAATGCTATTAACTAGAGGTTAATTAAAAAGTAGCGTACGTCCGGTGTGGTCCCCACTACATACTTAGAAAAGGTTAGAGGTGTATGTCCGGTGGTCCTCTCGCGTACGTCCGCACTAGAAACAAGGGTGTACGTCCTATTAACCTAGCGTACGTCCGTTGGAAAAAAGGTTTAGGCTTAGGCTTAGGCTTCAAAGAATTTGGGGGTTGTTAAGCTACAATTATGGGCTTAGGTTTCTTGTTATAAACTATATTTTTATAAAGATCCTTTTAAACGTTTTTTTGTAAAAAATATTTTAATAAAAATTATTATTTTTATTAGGGTATTACACATTTGGTTTGGGAGTCATTGGCCTAACACTTGGTACATAGGTCAATTAGAGGGAGCTAAGCATTGCACAACCTATACACACACATAAAAAAAATAAAAAAAGAAGAAGAAGAAAAAGGAGAAACATGCATATCTTGTTAATAATTAAGCCTTGGTTGTTTCATTTGTTTGGAATTCCTATGGAAATTGAGGTGCGGTTTTTGATTAAATTGAAGCCTCATGATTGTATGTTAATTTCACTTTCCACCTATCAGAACATATGATGTCTCAATTGTCCATTCATGAGTGATTTGATTTTGGAGGCCTAAAAGATTTTGAAGATGGAGTTTGCTTTTTTAAGCTTGCTCATGAATAAAAATCATTTTTTTTTTTTATGAAACTTCATTCTTTTCAATAACATAGCATTGTCAATGCTTTTGGGTGTCATTTTTGCTAAACCGTCACAAGATTTCACTCGTCTACTAGTGATGCCAAGGGGTTTAAAAGACTTGTCGCATATGCTAAATGCAATCGTCTCTCCCATGAAAGAAGATTTACATTTCATGCTTTCATTTTATTTTTAGTTTTATTTTGTTAAGAGACTAGCAAAATGTAAGTTTTGAGGTGTTTGTTGAGTGCCAATTATTGCATATTTGAATCCCTTAACTTACATTTGTTAATCCTTTAGCTATGTCTTAATATGATGTTTTGTGTTAGTTATGCATTTTTAGTGTTTTTTAGGTCGCTAAAAGAAAATTCCGGCCTACAGGTGAAAAATGCAAAGTTTGGAGGAAAAGCTACCAAGAGACAGCAAGCACTCATTCCGACGATGGACATTCCCTTCCGGACAGACGTGGACTCGAGCTTAGCTAGGCTGCGCTCAAGCACACCCATGCCCAAAGCCAAGTTAGCAAGGCACCGTTGCCGAGGAATCGGTTGTTTTGTTGAAATTGATTTTATGCTTAGATTAATTTTATCTTTCTACTAATTATTTTTATTTCAGCAATTATTTCTGGAAAATCAGGCACTGATAGTGCGATCGATCGCATCCCTGTTGAGATCGAGCGCACTTGAGCCTTTTCCATCCTGTTCGCATATCTGTGCTCGCTTAGTATACAGTGCGTGCGAGCGCGCCTTGCTGATTAAACAACAGTGCAATTCTACGCTCGATTGCACCTCTGTTGTGATCAAGCGCACTTGCAAAAACTGCTATATTGAGTTGTTTGCAATCAATCCCATTTTCCTGGATTCAAGCGCATCTCTGCTGACTGCACCAACATACCCAAGGTAGTGTATGAGTTCAGTTTTCATTTTTTTTAAATTGTTTATTTTATTTTGCCTATTTTTATTTATTTACTTGCTACTGTTAGTTTTAGTTAGGTTATTTGTTTGTTTAATTAGTTTATTGTTTAGTTATTTGTTTTGTTATTTTTATTAGTTTTTGGTTATTTTATTTTTGTAAATTGGATTGTTTCATGTGGGATATTTTGAACTGTTTGGGTGAAGCATGAGTCTTCCGTTTGATAATTTTGATGTTTTCCCTAGTTATAGGATGCCTAATCCTACCAATTTTTACCCACATGAACCATGTTCACACTGCTCCAACCCTTACCATAGTTTAGGTGATTGTTCACATTGGGGACAATTTTCTAATTTTTCACATGAGTAGATGAACACCAGTTTCTCCAGCCCTGGGTTTGAATCAAATTCAATTTTTTATAACCCAGACTGGAGCAACTATTCTAATTTTTCGTGGCAAGCTCATGTTACGGGAAATTATGCTCCCCAAGTTGACGAACTGCACCATCCTGATTATTCGCAGTTCGACAACCAATTTTCTTCCCATTCATTATATGACTATCCTCCTAAGAAATTTTCTTTGGAAGAAACTCTTAAAGAATTCATAAAACTATTCAGCCAACCCTCCATTCCTGCTTCATAGGAACTATCATTGGAAGACACACTCGAGGTGTTTAGGCAAACAACCAACCAGTGTGTACAAGAGCTTAAAAGTTCCACCATGGTCTGCTCCCAATCCATGTATGAAATCAAGTATGTAACCATGGCGAACACTGAAGCAATCGCAAGGTTAGAAGGACAGTTCAGTCATCTAGTTGCTGAATTCAACATAATTAAGGAAGAGGAGTTTCAAAGTCAGGAGATGGCAAGGAGTGAGGAAGTTTTCAAGGAGACTGTTAATGAGCTAATTCTAGAGTATCCTACTCTCAAGGTGCAAATAGAGAAGGGGGAAACCACTGAGATATCATCCCCTAACTCATTCTTATTAGTAGCTGAGCCTTTCATTTTAGATAACCACTCTTCCTTGCCTTCATCATATAATCATCCTCCCCAAGAGTCATTAATGCAACATTTTTCAATTGCAAATTTCGATGACTTAGAGAAGAGGGTGAACCAACTCATGACAGCCAGGCATGCCTATACCCAGCTTTTTCACACTCATGCACCTCATCAGTTATGTGAATATTGTTATCATCCTTCTCACCAGTTTGATGATTGCCCGTTCATAAATCATTACATGACTGAAGTTAACAAGTCTGGACATGAGAATGCCCAAACCACCACCAAACTTGTTAATGAGGAAATTGCAGATGAAGTTGTAAGTGAGTTTAGCTTAGAGGATGCTAAGATGGAATGCTTCACCCAAGATGACTGTGACCTAGACCTTGATAGGCTAGTTATGCAATATGGTGTGTTGCATGAGTTAAGTTTAGAGGATCCTGAGATGGAATACTTTGCCCAAGATAAAGATGACCTAGACCTAGACAGGTTACTTGATCATGCTGATATTTTTAGTGAGCCGAGTCTTGAGAATCCATCGGGCGAGTGTTTTGATCAAATTGAATATAATCTAGATCTTGACAAATTCCTCAAGCAAGCTGTGATGGTTAGAGAGCCAAGTTTGGAGGATCCTTTGGAAGAGAGCTTTGCTCAATTTGAGTTTGATTTGGACCTTGACATGGTTTATGAGCAAGCTAAGGTCTTATTGGATCCCGCTCCTGAGATGCGGACTGAGAATGGAGAAGAAGTGAACGAGAAGCAGATTGAGCCTCCGCCAATTTCAAATTGGTCCAATGACAAGGAAGTGAGTACTGAAGTTCACTCCTTCATCACAATCTCTCTCGAGACACAACATGAACCACAAGCTTCATCTTTCCAATGTCTCGAAGAGCCATCTTATGTCAAGATTTTCAAGGTATCATGCACAGGAAAGTGCAAATATAGGAATAGGCATACCAAGAAATTTTTTCGAAGCAAGCTATTTTGCTACATAAGATGGCGGAGCATCATTCCGAAGGAGTATCATATTCTAAAGAAGAAAGGATAGAAGGGATTGGTTGGACACCCATATGAACGGGGAAGGTGCGGTATTTTTTTCGTTTTTATTTTTCGCACTGCATTTTTTATTTATTTTCTTTTTGTTATTTTATTTCCTGTCATTTTATTTTTATTTTATTCAGTTTCTAACAGCAATTAACTTTTTGATGTTTGTGCTTGTGAGAAAAAGATTATTGTTAGTTTTTGACAGGTGTTTGGATGTTCAAGTTCGGGGGACGCTTTGACCTTTGCACATTTCGGTTCCTCATCCCACTATATTGTATTTCTTGCCACATTGGGGATGATGTGTCATTTAAGTTTGGGGGTGTGGACAAATACTTTGTCAATCTGTTTTGTTCGTTTATTTACTTGTTTTGTTTTGTTTTTGTCTGTACATAATTTTCTTTTTCTTTTTGTTTGTTGCTATGTTGTTGATTGGGCACAACTTACATCGTAACTGTGGATTGCACGTCATTGGTGTGTTTAACTTGTTTGAACATTGCATATCATTAGAAATCCCGGTTTTTTATTCATGTGTTGGATTAGAGAGACTCCACTTGTTTGATTGATATGTTGTATGCACACTAGCATTAGGGTCTGTGAGGTATGAGATTTGACTTTGAAGTGTGTTTCTTGAGATTTCTAGATTTGCGATGTGATAATGAAAACCTTGGCTGTTAAAAAAAAAAAATCAGAAAATCATAATAAAGTGAGTCTTTCATTGAGTAACTAGACCTCTTGCCTCACCAAGCAATGAGTGTTCGCGTAAAAAGATGAGAAATTCCAATTAAGTAATTGTATGGCTAGTTTAGGCTCCGTAGCTCTTTTGACTTGAGTAATTAAGCCTTAAGGATGTCTCTACATCTAGTGCCCTAAAACCGCTTGGTTTGGGAGTCACTGGCCCAACACTCGTTACATAGGTCATTTAGAAGCTTAAGGGAGTCAAGCATTGCACAGTCTACACAAAAAAAATTACATTTTTCAATTCAATCCTTGGTTGTATTTATCACATTGTTTTTTCTATGAATTTTGGGATACACGTCTTTTGAGAATGATTGAAACCCCATGATCTTGTGTTAGTTCACTTTGTACTTCATGGAGCATGTGTTGTCTCAATTTTTCAACCTTGAGTGAAATGATGTTTGAATACCTGGATGATGTGGTTTGTATGTTCAACATGTTAAATTTACTGACGATATATGAACCACGTATTTGTTTGAAGGGCTTTATCCATTAATAACATAGTGCCAAATAATTTGTTTGTGGGTGTCATTGCTGGTAAACCCTCACGAGACTTCACTCGTCCACTAGAGATGCCTAGGGGTTTAAAAGGCTTGTTGCATATGCTAAATGCAATTGTTTCTCCCACGAAAATGGATTTATGTTTCTTGTTTTTATTGTGTTTTTCATTTTGTTTTGCTAAGGAACTAGCAAAATGTAAGTTTGGGGGTATTTGATGAGTGCGTAAAAGTACTTATTTGGACCCCTTAATTTATATTCGTTAGGCTCTTAGCTTTGTTAATATCTAATGTTTTAGTTTATTTTAGTGTTTTAGTGTGTTGCAGGTCCGTGTAATCGAAATGCGGTTAAAAGGGTGAAAATGGCCAAAGAAGTAATCAAGTCCCTGGCAGTGCGCTCGATTGCATAGGATTTGCGATCGAGCGCATATGCGATTGAGCGCAGAGGCCGCGATCGAGCTCATGCATCGTCAGCCCGTAGAGGCCCTAGCCGCCATCGCTTCATACCTGCACCGTAGAATTCCAGAGCAGTTACGCGCGCTCGATCGCACACCTCGTAATCAAGCACAGTCCATGCGATCGAGCGCACCTGACCTTGTAGCAACCCTAATTTTTGCTTATAAATAGAACATTTTGTATAGATTTTTATTTACGTTTAGAAACGCTTGGAGGCGCCCTCAGTGGCCTAAGTCCTCCCTGTTCATCACTGTAAAACCCTCTAAACGTCATTTTATCATTTAATGCTTTTAGTTGTTTTATTTTAGTCTCTTATTTCCTTCACTATGGATTTGTTTATATATATTCATGTTTAGTTCGTATTTTTTGTCATTTAATTTAATGTATGTTCTATTCAATCACAATCTCGTGACAAGATTGTGATTGGTTGTTGTTTATGGATCGTTTTTCGTCCAATATTCGTTGTGATTTATCCGGGTTACATCAGATGGTTTAATTGAGTCCAATATCCATTGTCGTCAATGACACATCAGATGATTCGATTTCGGTTCAATATCCGTTGTGACCATTTATGGGTTAATACATTGAATGATTCGACTAGATTTTGTAAAGGCAAAAGAACATGCATAGAGTTAGGCCGTACGACGGGTGTGTGTACTATCGTGAGAATAGGACATGTATTTTAGCCTAATTGTTTGATAGATGTGTGAATTAGCATGATTATATGTTAATTAAATTGTGGTGAGATGGATTAGGGACCTTAGTCGTTTTTATTTGTTTGTTTTATTGCATTTAATTTAGTTTTTACTTTATGCACGTCACATGTTTGATTTTGGGATTAAGTTAAGATAGGATTAGTTTAAGCATTTTAAAGTTAATTTTCATGAAACCCGATTCCCTGTGGGTTCAACACTCGCACTTGCACAACCACTTTATTGCAAAACGATTCGTGTAATTAGCGAGTACTATTTTTGGTACAACCACTCACCAATGAAGAGCAACATTGTTTTCATGTAAGTTAACATTATCCAATTTTATTGAGTTTTAATATTTCAATTGTCTTATTTCAAATCAATTATTGAGATGATTCTTAGTTTTCTTTTGTAATTCAAGGATACCTTTGATGATTTGAGATAATTTCAAATAATTGATTATTGGGTTTTTATTTATAAAAAAAATTGGATATCCTTTGTGATTTATTCTATGGATACAATTGATGTTTTAATTTAAATTGGATATCTTTTGTGATTTACAGATTCATTTGATGATATGATTTAAATTGGATTTCTTTTTTGATTTGTGTAAAGAATGTATACATGAGATGGTTTTGATTAACTATTTGAAGAGAAAGTAAAACATACATAAGATTTTATTGTGAGAATTTTGGATAATATTGATGAATATGGAATATGTTGCTATGATTTGGTGAGTATGAATTCCAAAATCTTAGAACTTTATCTTTTGATTATTTTACTTTGTTTAATTTTTGTTTTCTTTTAATTCAAGCAAAATCAAACATTTTTCGAAACTAGGTTAAGATTTAATTAGTTTAGATATAATTGTCTTCAAAAACACAATTTCCTGTGGGTTCGACCTCCTACTTGAATCCCTATACTGCAAAACAATTCGGACACTTACAAGTACATTAAAATTTCACAACATGAATGTTCAGCTAAAAGCTGAAATTGGGTTTTTGGACTGTTTTTCAATTAAAGGTTTTCTCCCAAAATAGTAGGACTTTTATGGTTATATATAAAACTCTTTAAAATTAATGGAGAGTTATTAATTGATTTAAAACAAGCATTTGTTTTTAATAGATTCTCTTTTTATGATTCCGATATTTTGAGACATCACAACTAGCTTCCACCATAATGGAGCATATGCGGTATTTGTCTCTCTTGGTTGGAATTGGTGTTCCTCAACCTTAGTGCTCCGTTCTTTGGTGTCACAACATTGGCACTACCTACCTCTAGAAAAATCTAGATTATCATGCACGCAGTGGCAGAGCCACGTTGTGGCCTGTGGGGGTTGTGGCACACACAAGCTTTTTAATTTTATAAGAAAAAATTTGAAAATGGCTCTTATATATTTGTCATTAAAAAATAAAAAAATTTTAAAAAAAAAATCTTTAAAGAGAGGCTTGCTTGCTCTTTTGAAAAAACCAGTGTCTTTTTTATATTTAATCACTCTAAAGCTTTTTATTGAATTATTGGTAACTATTTTCTTTTCTCTATTGAGTAAATAAGGCAAAAATAATATTTATTTTAGTTGCATCACCCGTCAAACATTATTTTCTTCTTAGAGAATGTTATAAGATTTATATAAAATTAGCTTGTAGAAAATTTCCGGAGATATATGTTTAAAAAAAGTTGAAAAGTGTTCATAATCAGAGCAAAAAATTAAAGACTTTAGCTGTAAATAATTTATTCCATGATTATGTTTATATATATATACACATAAATATGTGTGTGTATTTGTTTATGCTCTATGATTGTTTATCAATTTAGTTGTCTCTTATGTAATTATAATTTAACTTAAACAATTTAGGTTACAACGTTAAAATTAAAAACTATTTATTCAAAACAAAAGAAGTTGACATTCTAAAAGGTAATACACTATTGGATTTTAATGACGAAACTTAAAATTTAAAAGAGTGCTATCTTAAATCTCTAAGGGTTGTAACTAAAAAACATCATTTTAAGATTCTAGCTGTGAGAACCTAAGGGATGCAAATGAAAAACATTTATTTTCTATTTTAAATTGTGTTTATTATATTTTTAATTTGGCTCCGCCATTGCATGCACATACTAAACATATAGAAATTGACTTTTATTTTGTCCGTGAAAAGGTTGCATCTTGTCATTTACAAGTTAGGTTTTAGCAAAGATGAAATTGCATATATATGTTTTTACCAAGCCTCTCACTGCAAAAAAATTCAAGTTTAATGGCATTGGAATAATGGCACTTTTTAATGGCATTTGATCAATTACTTGGTTGTTAGCTAGAAATCAACATATTAGGGTGGAGGTTTAGTGGCATTTTATAAAAAATGTCACTAATCAAATGCCATTAAACCTGATTTTTTTTGTAGTGTCTTGTCTCTACACAGCTCGTCACTCTTTGATCCAAACTCAATGTTTGTCCCTTACCATTGAATTTGAGGGGCATGTCAAAAACAAAATTCAGTGAATGCAAGACTCTAAGTCAAAGCCAACTCCAAAGTCTACATTGACTCTTAACTCCTAAAGATAGACGTGATAAGGATTTAGATAGTTAGCTGCTTTTTTTTTTTTTTTTTTTGACATGTTCACACAAGAGGGGAGAGAGGAATTTGAACATGTGACATCCACTTAATTAAACGTGATTCTAGCTAGGGGTGTAAACGAGCCGAGCTTGGGCTGCCCAGGCTCAGCTTGTTTATTTTTGGCCTAGGCTCGAGCTCGAGTTGAGCCCTAAGCTCGAGCTCGATAAACTCACCAAGATTGGAGCCAAAGTGCCAGACCTAGAGCCAAACCTCCAGATCGGACCCAACCCAAACCAGATCAAACCCTCCGACGGACACAACCCAAACCACCGTCGTTTTCGAACCACCCCAACCGTCTAGAAGAGAGAGAGAGACTCAACGATGAGAGAGAGATCGTCTAATAGGACCCAACCCTACCCAAACTAGATCAAACTCCCTGCCGGACCACAAAAACCGACCGTCACTGTTTGTGAGAGAGAGGGCGAGCTAGATTTTTTTCTCTAATCGAAGAGCGAGAGGAAGATGTTAGGGACTCAGGTGTTTAAGGAAAGGGAATAACCAAATAAGCGTTGAAGGAAATGAGAAAAGAAGAAAGGGAATAAACCTTCTGAGGAGATAAAGCTTCTGAGGAAATGAGAAAAGAAGAAAGAGGCGCAGAGATATTTGGTGCTTAAAGGGGCACGTGTATGGTGGAGACTAATACAATGGAGATGAGAAGACTAAGCATGGAGAGACACAAGGGCTATGTTTGGGAATAGTAGAAGTGGACTGAAACTGTAGCAGATTTGATTGATGTGAGGAAAAAAGTAAGAATATTTTATATAGAAAAGTGAAATTTTTTGTTTTGTAGTGATTTATTTATTTGGAAAGTGATAAAAAATGATTGATGTGATATAAAAAAGTAAGAATGTTGGGGTTGATTTTGAGAAAATTTATTTGGGGCTTACAAAGTCCAGTCCGATTACTGTTCCCAAACAAAGCCAAGGATCACTACAAGAAAACTGGCCATTAGCGACCAAACTATTAGCGGCGACCTAAAAGTCGCCGCTAATGAGGGGATTAGCGGCGACCCAAAATTGTTGACGTTGAATGCCACTTTTTTGGTATTTAGCAACAACACAAATAGCGGCGACTGTAAAGTCGCCGCTAATGACCCCTCATTAGCGGCGACTCCATCTAGTTGCTGCTGATGAGGGGTCTGAGAAGGGCAAAAATTAAAATAAAAAATACAAAGGTCATTAGCGGCGACCCTAAAGTTGCCGCTAATGACCCATCATCAGCGGCGACTCCATCTAGTTGCCGCTGATGAGGGGTCATTAGCGGCGACTCTANTCGAGCTCGACAAACGCACCAAGATCGGAGCCAAACTGCCGGACCTAGAGCCAAACCTCCAAATCGGACCCAACCCAAACCAGATCAAACCCTCCGACGGACACAACCCAAACCACCGTCGTTTTTGGACCACCCCAACCGTCTAGAAGAGAGAGAGAGACTCAACGATGAGAGAGAGATCGTCTAATAGGACCCAACCCTACCCAAACCAAATCAAACTCCCTGCCGGACCACACAAACCGACCGTCACTGTTTGTGAGAGAGAGAGAGAGAGAGGGCGAGCTAGATTTCCACAAGATTAAACTAATGTCTCATCTATGGTAGTTTGTTATTCACGTACAATGTGTATAATACGTACAATTGGGATTTTTTTTTTTTTTTTTATTCAAACTTGTTCCTTTTCCCGGAGCAATTAACACTCTTTGCTAGCACATGAGCAGCGTGATTAGCTTCCCACCTATATGACATCGCTAGCTGTTGTGAAGAATTTAAGAATTAATATTTCCTCCTTACTAATATTCAGGGGTTTTACATGTATTTATGAAATCAGATATACAAGGATACAACATAAGAGACCTTATTCAACTAACTATCTAAATCTGTCTTTAAGAGGTATATAGTTCAATTGGCTGGAACTAGGAGTGTTAAGTGAATGAAGCGCTTCGCGAGCAAGCTCGGCTCGACTCGGCTAAACTCGTGAAACAGCTCGTATATAAATATATATATATAACCCATCGGGTGCACATATGACATATGCCACAGAACCACTTATTCCTCACGTCTGTGCACGCCAGCTAATATCCTTGGCTTTGTTTGGGAACAGTAATCGGACTGGACTTTGTAAGTCCCAAATTTTTTTTCTCAAAATCAATCTCAACATTCTTACTTTTTTATATCACATCAATCACTTTTTATCACTTTCCAAATAAATAAATCACTACAAAACAAAAAATTTCACTTTTCTATATAAAACATTCTTACTTTTTTCCTCACATCAATCAAATCTGCTATAGTTTCAGTCCACTTCTACTATTCCCAAACATAGCCCTTGTGTCTCTCCATGCTTAGTCTTCTCATCTCCATTGTACGTATATATAGATTAAAAAAAAAAAAAAA
>CM017322.1:22039391-22059247 GCA_006937295.1 Carpinus fangiana
GGCGACTATAAGGTTATTTTGAAACTTTTTTCCGGCGAAAAAAATATTATTAGTGGCGACTTAAAGTCGCCGCTAATAAGGGGTCATTAGCGGCGACCCAACAAAGTCGCCGCTATTTGGCATTAGCGTCGGATTATTACCAACCACCAAATAGCGGCAACTTTGTCGCTGCTATTGGAAATAGCGGCAACTTTTTTGGTCATTAGCTGCGACTTTGGGTCGCCGCTAATGACCATTTTTTTTGTAGTGGATATTAGCTGGCGTGCACATACGTGAGGAATAAGTGGTTCTGTGGCATATGTCATATGTGCACCCGATGGGTTATATATATATTATAATATATATATAAAATATATATATATATACGAGCTGTTTCATGAGTTTAGCCGAGTCGAGCCGAGCTTGCTCGCGAAGCGCTTCGCTCACTTAACACTCCTAGTTCCATCCAATTGAACAATATACCTCTTAAAGACAGATTTAGATAGTTGAATAAGGTCTCTTATGTTGTATCCTTGTATATCTGATTTCATAAATACATGTAAAACCCCTGAATATTAGTAAGGAGGAAATATTAATTCTTAAATTCTTCACAACAGCTAGCGATGTCATATAGGTGGGAAGCTAATCACGCTGCTCATGTGCTAGCAAAGAGTGTTAATTGCTCCGGGAAAAGGAACAAGTTCGAATAAAATAAAAAAAAAATCCCAATTGTACGTATTATACACATTGTATGTGAATAACAAACTACCATTCATCATAGTAAATGATAGTTCAGTCTTGATTTTAAAAAATAAAAAATAAAAAAACTACAAAAAGTGCAAAAGAAATTATTTTCTTTGGTAAGTAAATTTTGTATGCTTCAAAAAATAAAAAAGTAAATGCTACAGTTCTTTTTTGGTGTTCTCTTGATTCTATGTAGATATTGCTTTCAAAAAAATATAAGGGATGAGTGAGTTAAATTTTTTTTTTCTTCTCTTTTAAAAAATAATATCTACGTAGGATTTGAAAAAAGACAGAAGAACATGAGGAGCAACCGTAGCATTCATCTTCAATAAACGGATTCAAATTGCACCATTATTACATATTAAATGCCGAGGATCGCTAGATTTTACCATGAAAACTGTATGAATTTGGCATTTCTTTTCATTAGCAAATTAACCAAATTCAAAAGTTAAGCCTTGTTCGAATCTCTCTTCCTTATTCCAACTGTACATTGAGATAAGTACAGGTACATTTGTTATGACGACAAGTTAATTGACGCTTGTTGAAACGATGGCATCCTCCCTGCGTGATCACAGAATAAATTCCTTCTTTTCAACATCGAACGCTTCAGATGATGATAGCAGAGGTTCCTGCACTCCTCCATAAATCCAAATGCATTAAGAAACGCTGCTTAATTAATAAACAAATCATATAAATTGTTTTTTGTTTTGAGAAAATATTAAATGATCTGAAGTTCGGCGAAGGAATTTTTCCTTTTCTGGGAGGTTGCAACTTATTTCCTCGATCTGTGCTGTATAGTGTGCAAGTTTATTGCAGTAGTATTTTCATTTTACCAAAGCGTATTGTAATGATGAACAAAAATTTTACTCAATTTAATAACTATTGAACAAAAATTTAATAGATTTTTTTTGGAATAGTAATGATGAAGGGAATGCTATAGCTAAAGTTTCTCGGAGTGTGCTTTTTATGCCAAAAAAAGAAGGGGGGGGGGGGGGGGGGTTAATGTAGGCATTAAAAAACTTGAGGAATGGAACCGGACTGCCATGATGAGGCATATTTGGAGTTTATTTGCAAAAAATGGATCCCTTTGAGTTTCATGGGTTAAGGAAAATCTTCTAAAGAGTAAGAGCTTTTGGCAAGTTTGTATCCCTTAGATTTGCACTTGGAGTTGGAGAAAATTGTAAAAGCTTATAGAGATGAAGCAAGACATTTTCTCTCTTTTGATGCTGGTAATGGGAAGAATATTTATTTTGTTTTGATGCTTGGCACCCGGATGGGGTGCTCTATGAGAAGTATGGGCATAGAGTCGTCTTAATATTCAAAGTAGGTTGTGTATGGTTCCTATTAGTGATGAGGATATATAAGCCAAAGTGGAATGCTTCAAAAACTGGTATGTTCTCTTGCTCGGATACTTGGGATTCCATTCGGGTTAAGGAAAATGTTGTGGATTGGTGGGCATTGGTTTGGTTTCTTTTTTCAATTCCTAAACAAGCTTTCATCACTTGGTTAGCAATGAGGGATGATTTGACCTCTAGGAGGAAGTTGTTGATATGGGGGTTTCAAGGGGATGTGAAATGCATTTTTTAATTTGTAGACATGTAATTGAGGATAAAGACCATTTATTTTTTTGCTTGTGATTATAGTAGCAGAATTTGGCAATAGGTTATGAGTCTTTGTAGCGTGCTTAACCCGCCTACTTGTTGGGAAGATGTGGTTTCTTTTGGGTTGGAAGAGTGGAGGGGGAAAACTATGAAAGCTTATTTATGTCGGCTAGTTTTTGCTTCTACAATATATAATAATATTTGGACGAATTGTAATTCTTTGAGACATAACAATAATCTGTACACTGAAGAAAAGCTTATTCAACGCATTAGATGGGAGGTGAGGATCCGGTTTGCTACAAAAAGTAGATTTAAAATGACTATAGAAAATGATATTTTTTGTAATGCTTGGGGTATATATAGATGGGACATTAGTTTAATCTTGTGGAGATTTTTTGCTTACTAAGTGCTTTAGCTTTTCTTTATAAAGTGTTTAGTTGCTAGTTAATGAAAGTTACTCATTCATGAAGAAATAAATGCATCATGTGCTCTTTTATGTAAAGAATAAATTAAATAAGACACTTTAAAGCGGAAAAGTAAAATGGTAATTTTACCACTCAAAAAGCAATGGACCTGCTCTTCTCCATTTCTTGAAATGGAGATGTATCTGTTTTCCTTCAAGACAATGCATGCCGTATAATAAAATATAATATATAGAATGTTATAATATAAATTAAATGATTAAATTCATTTTTTTTTTATCAATTAAAGTTTTTAGGGTTCCTAAGGAGTAGCTTAATCAGCTAGGAGCTACATACGCTTCATGAAGCGAAGGTTACTAGTTCAAATTTCTCTCTCCCCATTTTCTTTCCTTTCACTCCCCTTATGCATGCAGGCATGTCAAAAAATAAAATAATAATAATAAGGCATTGGAGATAAGTGGTGATTTAATGGAGTAATGCTAGAAGTTATTCTTGTATCCCTATTGTGTCATTCCAAGAACGATATGACTTTTAAAATTATCATTAGCCTTTTGATTGCTTATTATTGAATTTTGATTAAATTGTGATTTTAAAAATTATATCATTCTTAGAGTTTGAACATTGACTAAACAATTCAACCCCTAAAACAATGGGTAATAAGTTCACTCCCATTTCAAAAGTTATAATGGGCTCTGTAGCAGTTAAGGGCTCTGTAGCAGTTTGCGCGGTTGTCAAGGGCTCTGTAGCAGTTTACGAAACTTTGTGGTGGTGAGTTTTTTCCTCTCTAGTAGTTTTCTTCTGAAGCATAGAGGAGGGGTGGTTATTGTGTGGCGGTTGCTTTTTCTAAAACGGTTGAAACATAGAGGAGGGGTGGTTTTTCTCGATCGTTGATTGTGGAAGAACTTGCTAAACTGTGGGGTAAGTTCTCCCTCACTGAGGAGGAAGGTTCTGGGGTAGAGGCAACTGAGGAATCCTTGGAAGCTTTTGTTCTTAAGAGGCACACTTGTTTGGTGAGTAAGTTATTGACAGATAGGATTGTGGGGAAAGAAACTATCAAGAAAACTTTAATTAGAGGCTGGAAACCAACGGGGTTCGTCTCATTTAAGGTTGTTGGTCCGAATCTCTTTCTGGTGGAATTTGAGTACTCTTGGGATCTTTCCCGAGTTTTGGAGGGGCGACCATGGGATTTTGAAGGAAATTTGTTTGCTGTGGAAGAATTTGATGGGTTGACTCTACCTTCTCAACTAGCTTTTGATACTGCGGAGTTTTGGGTACGAATGTACGATCTTCCCTCGGCGTGTATGGGAACACAGATGGGGTTCAAGTTAGGGGCTATTGTGGGTCGTGTGGAAGAGGTTAATACAAATGAGGAGGATGTGGGTTGGGGGGAATATCTTAGAGTTTGGATTCATGTGAATTTGAGGAAGCCATTGGTGAAGGGTAGAATGTTGAAGATAAGAGATTGCACAATTTGGATTTCTTTCCAGTATGAGAAGATACCAAGGTTTTGCTTCAAATGTGGTGTGATTTTTCATGGTAGGGAGGGCTGTATGTTGAGGGGGTCCAGGAAAATACATGACAAGGAGGTCAATGATCAGTTTGGGCCATGGTTGCGTGTTGGGTCACCCAAACCATGGATGGATCGCAGGAGGGATCGAGGTGGAGGTGACTATACGGCGAGTGATGATAGGGTGCCAAACTGGAGGCACGCTGGAATGAATTGGTCCAGCAATTATAGGCATTCGGAGGATGAAGTTGAGAAGGATCCAGTAGGTAGTTCTTCCCATATGATCATTGGGTATGCGAAGACTGGTGGGGAAAATTTAGGTGACATCCATGCAGAGGTCTCCCATGCAACTGCGAATGTACAGCTTGGGCTTAATGAGGGAATTGCATATGTCACTTGGCAACCAAGGGTGTTGGGAAGGAAGCTTATTGATCTGGTCCAGCAGGGTGGGAGCCCATTGCCTGTGACGGAGAATGAGGTTGTGGGTGATTTTGGTGAAAAAGTTCATGATGGAGTCTGTGAAGGAAATAACTCAGTGATTTCTGGTAGTAGTCATTCACAGAGAGGTGACAATATTGGAAACAATTTACCAGTTTGCGAGGGGTGCAATGTTACAGGGGTAGCCATTCCTAAAATCACTCTTGGTGATAGTGGGTCATCTGAATCTACAAATTTAGTGGCTCCATCTTCTGTGGTGGGAAAATTGAAGGAAGTGGGAAAAGAGAATATTGATATTGGCCAACAGGGTGGTAGTGCGTTAATTGTGTCACCAAAGAATGGAACCTGGAAGAAAAAGGCGCTAGGAATTGGAGGGATCACTTTAGTGTAGCAGCAATGTGCAAGTGTTTCTGGGCGATGGAAAGCAGAGGAGTTGGTTCATACTGGAGAACAACCAAGGAACAAGAAGAGAGGCCGTATAGTGGTTGCAATGGGTATTATGGGAGAGGACAAATCTATGGCGGTGGCTCTTAAGCCCCACAAATCTCCATGAGTATCCTTAGTTGGAACTGCTGGGGGCTTAGGAACCACCGGTCAATTCGTGATCTTTGCCAACTGGTGAAGGAAAAGAGACCCGGTTTAATTTTCTTAATGGAAACTAAAATGTTGTCGAAGTATTTGGAGAAGATTTGTGTCAAAATTGGGTTTGGGAATGTCTTTGGGGTGGACAGTGTTGGTAGGAGCGATGGGTTGGCGTTGTTTTGGAATGATACTTTGTCGGTGGAAATCCAAAATTTTAGTCATCGTCATATTAATGCCATAGTTGGACCTGATGTGAGGAATCGTTTGTGAAAATTTACAAGGTTCTGTGGTAACCTGGTGCCATGGAAAAGAAAGGAGGGTTGGGATATTCTACGACACCTAAACACAATGTCCCCTTCCCGCTTGGCTTTGCTTCGGTGATTTTAATGAGATATTATGTGATCCTGAGAAGTTTGGGGCTGTTGCTAGACCCCGATGGCAAATGAAGAATTTTAGAGATATGGTCGACTCTTGTCACTTGCTAGACCTTGGGTTCTCAGGTCCTACTTTCACATGGTGTAATCACTAGGAGAGGGTCTCTTTTATCAAGGAAAGATTAGATCAAGCTATGGCAAACTCACAGTGGTGTGAATTATTTCCAACACAGCAAGTGTGCATTTTGGCAGCACGTTCTTCGGACCATGCACCGTTGCTTCTTTCTTTGTAGGGTTTTGGCAATTTTCGTAGGGGTGGAACCAGCGATTCCACTAGGAAACTGGCTGGCAGAAAAATGGGCTAGTTCAGGAGGTCATCCGTAAAGTATGGAGAGTAAAAACTGCCTCAAGGGACGCTTGGGGGGCTGTTCGAACAAAATTAGAGAACATCAAACGTGGCCTGCTTCGCTGGAAACGTTGTCAACCAAATCACTCAGAGGCTGCATTGCAGGAAAGACCATTGCATTACAAAATTTACAGGCTGAGGATGGTGTGCTTGATATGGAAGCTATACGGGATTTACAAACTGTGGTGGATGAAATTCTGGAACATGATGAGCTGAAATGGCGGCAACGGGCAAAGGAGCATTGGTTGCAACTGGGTGATGAAAACACAAAATTTTTTCATGCAAGTGCAACACAATGGAAGAGGAAAACTGTGATTACCACTATGCAGGATATTGAGGGTCGAACCTGTTCCACGCTAGAAACTGTTCATGAGGCGTTCATGGGGTACTTTTAGAGCATCTTCACATCAACAACACCTATATGCATTGAGGACAGCATTGAATCCGTATCTTGCAAGGTATCTTCTCAAATGAATGAGCAGCTTTTGAGGGAGTTCATGTCTGAGAAGGTTAGTATGGTTCTTTCTCAAATGGCCCCTTTTAAAGCTCTCGGGCCGGATGGCTTTCCTGTGTGCTTTTTTCAAGATAATTGGAAAGGAGTGGGGCCGGAGGTCTATGTTGCTGTTCTAACTTTTTTTCACCCTAGTTGTTTGGATGAGTCTATAAATGCTACACATATATCGCTCATTCCAAAGATGACTAATCCAACCAAGGTCTCTGATTTTTGCCCTATGAGCTTATGCAACGTGTTTTACAAGATTTTATCAAAAGTCTTGGCGAATAGATTGAAATTGATTCTCCCTCATATTATATCCAAAAATCAAAGTGCCTTTATTTCCGGGTGTTTGATTTCGGATAATATTCTTGTGGCGTATGAAACTTTGCACACCATGCATGCAAGGATGTGGGGGAAAGTTGGTTATATGGTGCCGAAACTGGATATGAGTAAGGCGTATGACCGGGTTGAATGAGGGTTTCTGGAAGCTGTTATGCAGAGAATGGGGTTTGATAGCCGGTGGATCGTTTTAATCATGCAATGTATTACTATAGTCCGGTATTTGGATTGTTAATGGTGAGCCGGTGGGTTCTATTCTGCCATCTAGTGGCCTAAGGCATGGAGATCCTCTTTCTCCCTATTTATTTATTCTTTGTGCTGAGGTGCTAAGTTCTCAGCTTCATCATGCAGCTGGATTGGGTGCCTTACCGGGTGTTCCTAGAGGGGGTCTGAAGATTAATCACTTGTTTTTTGTAGATGATAGTCTGCTGTTTTGTAGGGCTTGTTCGGAGGATTGGGTGACTTTGACTACTTTGTTGGAGAACTATGAAAAAGGATCGGTGCAGTGTTTGAATGAGGACAAGACTTTGATCTTTTTCAATAGAAACACGAGTCAGGAGGGCAGGAGATGTATTCTCCAGTTGTCAGGAATCCCAACTACACAAAGGTATGATAAATATCTTGGTTTACCAGCTCTTGTTGGAAATCTCGTATTCGAGAATTCCAAAGTATTATTGATCGGGTGAGGGGAAGAGTACTGGATTGGAAAGTTAAATTCTTATCGCAGGCTGGCAAGGAGATATTACTTAAAGCAGTAGTGCAAGCTATTCCCACTTATAGCATGAGCATTTTCTTGCTTCCAACAACTTTGTGTCAAGAGTTAAATTCAATTATGCAAAAGTTTTGGTGGAGGTACAAAGCAAATGATAAGAAGATCCATTAGATGAGTTGGGAGCGAATTGGTTTTGCAAAAGACCAAGGCGGTATGGGTTTCCGAGACCTTGTGGCTTTTAACAAAGCCCTGTTAGCTAAGCAGTGGTGGAGATTGGTTCAAGAGCCAGACAGCTTGGTGGGTTGTATTTTGAGAGCTAAATACTTTCCGAGGATTTCAATCCAAGAGGCCAAATTGGGTAGCCGTCCATCTTATGCATGAAGGAGTCTTATGGCAGCAAGGGAGCTCTTCTTAGATGGCTTGTGTTGGAGAATTGGGAATGGTAATTCTGTTCACATATGGCATGATAAATGGCTGCCATGTCCATCCACCTTCAAGGTTCAATCCCCATGTAGAGAATTGACAGAAGATGCATTGGTTTCTGACTTAATGGATCCATCTACGGGTGAATGGAATAAGGAGCTTATTGGAAGAATCTTTTGGGCTGAAGAAGCAGAGGTGATTGGGAACTTACCGTTGAGTAGGTATAGCAGTCCGGATAAACTAGTCTGGAGAGCAACCAAGTCGGGTATGTTTACTGTTCGTAGTGCCTACCATTTAGAGAAAGAAAGGGGGTTTCTACACAGTGGGGAGGGTTCTATTGTTACGGAGCAAACAAGCTTCTGGAAATTATTGTGGAGTTTAGGAGTGCCTAATTCGACAAAAGTTTTTTTATGGAGAGCTTGTCACAATATTCTTCCTACTAAAGATAATTTATTAAAAAGGGGTATTGTACAGGATGGTAGTTGTCCATTATGCTATCAAGTTACTGAATCGGTGGGGCATATTTTGTGGGAGTGCCCATCATCATGTGACGTTTGGGGTTCCTCTCGCCGAAGATCAATACAGAAAGCTCAAGTGGATGGGGTGTGCTTCAAGGAGATTTTTGAAGGTATTTTGTCTCGGTGTTGTGTTGCTGATGTTTGTCTAGTTGCTGTTTTATCCAAAAAAATTTGGATGAGGCGGAACAATGTAGTGCATGGGGGAATCTTTGCACATCCTAACCAGTTGGTTCAGGAGGCAGAAACTTTGCTTACAACTTTTGGTGGAGTCCATAATGTACACGAACGGTTGCCACATGGAGTAGAGGAAGGACCGGTGAAGTGGAAAGCTCCACCTTTTGGGAGATATAAAATCAATTGGGATGTGGCACTAGACAATACAACCAAGTGCTTGGGGGTTGGTCTTATTGTTAAGGATTATCAAGGTTTTCCTCTTGCTGCTCAGAGTAAGGTTTACAATTCATTGCACTCACCAGTTGTGGCCAAGGCTTTGGGAGCGTTGCGGGCTGCCGAATTTTCTCGAGATTTAGGATTTCTAGATGTCATACTTGAAGGAGACTTGTTGACTGTAGTGCAGGATATTTGGTCTATGGTTTCAATTTGTAGTGCTCATGGACAGATTGTGGAGGATACGAGGTTTGTGCTTAATTCTCGTCGGAGCTGATGATTGGGCATACAATGCGAGAGGGGAACCAGGCAGCACATGGGCTTGCCAAATATGCTGTTAGGAATCAGTTGGATCGGACTTGGTTAGAAGAAATTCCGGATTGTATTTCTGTTACTGTTAGTCTAGAGCTTTCAGCTCTTTCTATTTAGGGTATCCTTGCTCTAGATGGTTTTCTGTTTGTTAATGAAATGAAATTATCCTTTTGTTCAAAAAAAAAAAAAAAAAAAACAAAAAACAAAAAACAAAAAACAATTCAACCCTTATTTCAATTTAATATTTCACGTGTTGGGTCTTATCAATTAAGTGAGAATTCAAACTCACGTTGAGAAGATAAGTTATAATATAAATTAAATAATTAAATTTATTTCTTCTAATCCGCTTAGTGTCACAAAAATAAAGAAAGAATTTTGAACCATAAGAGGTAATTAAACCAACCTGTATTATTCGGCGATGAAACAATTTGTGTAATCGCCTGGAGTTGAGGCACTTTCCACTGCTAACCTGCTCCACGATTTCATGCATTATGTCCAGTAGACCTCCATATGTCAACTTTACTATCTTCCTCTCAAGCGTTTGGAACAAAGCATAGGTCATTGCGCCAGCCATTGCCTCTCCGGTGAAATACTGCATTTGTTAGTTGTAATACAAAGGGTGAGAATTTCCTCGGGGACAAAACTAATATTCGTACTTAGGGTTGATAAAACGGGTTTCTATATCGTGTCAATTCGGCTAATCTGCTAATATGTTTATGTCAACCCGAATACGACACATTTATTAAACGTGTCATAAATTATCCGAACTCGTTTAACTTAAACCCTAATTTTAAAATTAGGCGTCTTGCTCGTGTCGGGTTCATGAGTCGTGAGTCAAATTGTCAGCCTTATTCGTATGTATCAAATTAAACAAATAATAACAAAATAAAGATAAACAAGACAAATTCAAAAGAAAACTGTTGCAAGACGTACATTCAAAGAGGGCCAATCCCGTATGGCTGAAAGATTTCATTTAAAGAAATTAATTAAGAAAATTTCTTACGGAGGTATCGGCAGCCATTTGATGATCTTCACAAGCGCTTAAAGAAATTGCAAGTCCACCGCTTGTACTTTTTTGAGCTCTTGAAGGAGCGCTGTTATCATCCCATTTCTTTCTGCAACTCTCAAGGAGAAAATTATTTAATAATATTAATTATGATTGCGTAGAACAAACAATGTAATGGGTCATCATTGCCTTCCCTTAGCTAGATTCCATATCTATATAAAAACCAACCTAAATAAATAAAAATTCCTTATATATGTTGAGTAGTTCTATTTTCTAGCTCTTCTCTAAACCACACTACTTAAATTTGAATGAGCATTCTCTTCTTCTCGAAAGAGCACTCTGGTGCCACACCATAACTTTTTGTCACATTTTCAATTTCGAGAGAGCGGAGATTCTGGCGCATAATATGTGCAGGGAGTGGGAGATTCTAGCACATGAAAATGTCTCAGTAAGTTATAAATTCTGGCACATTATTATATGATAGGACTTCTTGGCAAACTTATTAATTTGTCGGGACTTTCCAGCATTCTCATGTGCCAGAATCTCCCACTCACGTGCCAAGATATAATTTTCTGGACACTCCACTGTCGTTGTTTACTAACTACCACTAAATATATGCTTTCGGGTATTTAATCATACTTCCTAGTTCCTAGCATTTAATTAATGCCAGGAAAGGATCTTCCTTTTGTAGTGCTCTTAGTTTTTCTTTTTTCTTTCTTGGTTTTTATTTTGGGTGCATGACATGACATAGGTCACATGGCATTGTTTTTATATGACAAGGTAAATTGTTCACTTGACAAACATGCCGTCTGTTATTTGGACGATAAGTTGATAGAATGATCCATTTGCAGCATGGGTGTATAACTTAAAGAGTTCATTGTCAAAATTAGAAACGTGAGAACAAAATTGAAATCACGAGAAAACTTAGGGACTAATCTTAATTTTTTTCTAGACCTTAAGCATTAATTTGTGGTGCTAATTGATTCACATAATAAACTTAAAGGCTTAGTAGTTAGTGTAATTATTAATATTATTAGAGAGTAGAAATATGAAATATAAATTAAATACTCACGTTTTTAGGTTGTATATGTACTCTAGATCAAGAATGGTTCCACTATGACAAGCATCGACAATTGCATGGAGGGTGACACCTTTCTTGAGCGGCCGAACAATGGTGGTATTTATGTCGTTGTCGAGGATCATGCCTTCTTGCATGAAATCGACCGGACAAATAGTTTCGTCGAACCCATCGCGCTCGTCGTTGTTGAAATCAGGTTGTCGTAGGCCATGGCCGGAAAAGTAGAACACCAAATAGTCTCCGGATTCTGAGCCCTCCACAAGCCATTTCAAGGCTTCTTGTATGTTCTTCTTAGTCGGGCAGAAAGCAGGTTCTTCTTCTTCTGCATTATGGTATTAATTAATGATCTTTTGAGCGAATTAATCCCAAAGTATTAGGAAATATATGTTGAAATTAACCAAAATGGTTTCTGAATTTCAATATTTAATTAAGACTTATTTCAGGAAAAATCAGTCACATGGGCCGGGGTGGTTGATGCTAACGGAATCCGTTAATTGTTTTGACGGAATTTGACCAATGAAACTAAATTATTATCTTGGCCTTGCATAAGGACCTCTGAATTATTTTCTTATGGCGGAGAGCGATTTGTGATTTATATTAACCATGGGGACTAATTTTTAATTTATCTCAAAAATACATTAGGAAAGTTTTGGAATTTTATGTGAGCAGAACATTATAGGAAGAGATGAATTTTATCATTAATTATATTTTAATAGAGAGCCCCGAGCTTAAACAAAAGAATACCATGCTTACGATCTTGTTCGCTTCTGATGCAATCTAGATTAATTACACGTGGCTTCATACAATCGAACAAATTGTTTTTTCTTGAGGTATGTCTAAAAATGTTTTAGGCAATGGTAGACTTTGTTGAATCGAGACTCCTCACAATTAAGTTGTCCGAAGTACCCGTGGCCTAAATAGCCTAAAGTGTTGAACCCATTTATTGAAAATAGATAGGCTCCACAACCCTAACTGTGGGTACTCTCAAATTGCAAGCAATTACAGGATGTGCCTCACTATATTGTGTTAGCTTATGGCTTTAAGTTTGTTTCCTAATAAATTTCTTATTCATCTACTGAAAACACAAGGACTACAAATCTACAAGCATATACTAAAAAACATATATGCTTTAGCTATCTACTCTTTTTATTTTGACTACCTGCTTTTTCAAAACACATCTGAATCAATATTTTAGTTATAAACTTTCACTTTTTAATTTAAAATATTATTTATTGATATTCTTTTCCTATTCCCAAAAAAGAGAGAACAATATTAGATTTTATTTTTATTTTTTATTATTATTAGATATTCATTGTTGAGCTACAATACTCAACAACTTTGTTGAGCACAGTAGCTTGTAAACAAACACTTAATTACTTTGATGAGCCGGATCTAGACGTAAATTTTTTTAACAACATAACTCAACAAAATAACTAAAAAATCATTTTATTGAGCGGAATGTAAGTGCTCTTAGATGTAAGTTCTGTGGTAGACACAATGCTAATAGAACATTCAAAAGCCAAGCCATGTTATCATATATAGATGCCATACTACGCTAGGGAGGAGATGTAATGAATACAAAAAAAAATTTCCGAGATATTCTATTAAGTCTAATGAAAGACAAACCAAAATTTGCAAAAAGAATAATGCTACATGATTGTTATATTACTTATATAGATCAAACTATGTATTAAAACTTTTGGATAGAACAAATGAATTTTATGTGATTGTACGTATCATTAGGTATTTGTGTCATTTAGGATGATAATTTATGCTCGGTTTGTTTCAGATTAAAATATTTTTTGCATATTTTAGTACTTTCGTTTTGACAAAAAAAAAAAAAAAAAACACTTTTAATTTGGTATATGGTTTTCGTTTTTAAACAATTTTTTGAGCTTGAAATTCTCATTTCCTAATGCCGGACTACTACCAGAGTTTGCCGGACCTCTGAAAGAGGTTGCCGAAAATCACCAATCAATTTTGGCCGTCGTTTGGTTTTTTAAACGAATCAAACACTAACAAATATTCTACTTCAAAATAAACGAAACCTAAAATAAATAATAATTACCTGTGAGGACGCGAATACACTCCTGGGAATAGCCAAAGTGCTTCATCAGCAAATCCCTCATGGTCTTCACATCGTTAACGGTTCCCTTGAGCCTGAATTTACGGTTCCGGTAAGTAACCCCACATAGAACAGCGCGCTTCCATGGGTGTATTTCCGGGCAATGTCTACCTGCAGTTGCCGTAACATTCAGCGGCGCGCGCAGCGAACCATTTGGGCTCCGACTACTGCTTGAGTGCTTCTTAAACACGTTACCAAAATTACTTATTAATTTTTGACAAGGGCTCGATCCCGAACCCGGTTTGTTGCTCACACTGGATGTACCTATTGACTCCATTTTTGCCTGTAATATTTCCGGGCCAGGATGCTTATATATACGTTAAGGACACTGAACTATTGAGCCTTCATTCATTGAATTTGCATCAAACCAATTAACGGCGGAAAAGAGGTGGCTTCTGCATTTTTGCTTGAGGATTATTTGTCAACCTAGGGCATTGCCTTTGATGAGCATGTAGAGATGGCGGCCATGCCTTTTCAGCTAGCTAGTCCCCATTATTGAAGAATTTACCGTTGGGTATGATCAGCAAACATTCTCTCATATTAAATAACCATTTTCTCAAAAGTGTAAGCTGTAAAGAAAAATATGTAAAAGGTGGAGCAATTGTTTATCCAAGTGGTCAAAGAAATTACATTTTCTTGCAATGTTTGGATGAACAGTAGAAGAGAGAATTAGACCAAAAAACAAACAAATATATATATATATATATATTAGAAGAGAGAATGCAAATGAATGCCTTGTATGTTAAAGAAACAATAAAATGCCAATGAGATTACAGTCTTAATTAATTAACTAATTATTGGATTTAAAAATAAAAAATCACAATGAAAAGGTTGGTGGAGAGTCTAGACACTGTCACGTTAATATTGTACGTATGATAGTTGTCAAATAAAAATATAATTTCTAGCATTTTTCTAATAAAAAAGTATTATTAGTTTTTAGGGTCGGTCTCCATAGGGAAAAATTTAAATGCATTTGCAAGTTTTTCTTTTATTTCTTTGATTAATGTTAAAAACTGTAATTTTATTTTACAATTATTAACAATTCTAATCAACGTGCATATATATATATATTGGTTGAGACTGCGACATGTTAAAGAGTCATGGACTCGTGGGATAAAATATGGTTTAGGGCATTTCTCTATTTCTTTACATCCCTAAGTAAAATGTTAATTATAACCTTAATTCCCTCGTGGAAAGTTAACTTTGCAGAAGGTGCAATCCTTAGCGTTCAATCAAACTTTATGGCACTTTATTCTCTCATCACTTCATACATAAAGCAAGAACTTGATGCCCTAACCTTTTTTTCAGTGGCTAGAAACGGATCAACTTATCTACTTTTTCTTTATTTTGGTGTCATTGATTCTCATTCAACCATTGGCTAAACCAAAGTTCCTAAAAAAATTTAAGGGAAAAATATAAAAAAGCCCCCCAAACTGCCGGCCATTTATAATTTAGCCCCCTAATGTTCAAAAAGTGATAAAGTAGCCCCCTAAACTACCAAAATGTAACAAAAAAGTCACTTATTTTTTTATATTCCTATAATACCCCTATTCTTTAAACAAATAAAATAATAAAATAATTGTAATAAACCCAACAAAAAAAAATAATGGTTGAATATTTATTTATTCCATTTTTTTTTTTTTTGTATTTATTAGCCCATTTTTTTGTATTTTTTAAAAATTGTTTAGTTTTTTTTACAATTATTTTATTATTTTATTTGTTTAAAGAATAAGGGTATTATAGGAATATAAAAAAATAAGTNTTAAAGAGTCGTGGACTCGTGGGATAAAATATGGTTTAGGGCATTTCTCTATTTCTTTACATCCCTAAGTAAAATGTTAATTATAACCTTAATTCCCTCGTGAAAAGTTAACTTTGCAGAAGGTGCGATCCTTTGCGTTCAATCAAACTTTATGGCACTTTATTCTCTCATCACTTCATACATAAAGCAAGAACTTGATGCCCTAACCTTTTTTTCAGTGGCTAGCAACGGATCAACTTATCTACTTTTTCTTTATTTTGGTGTCATTGATTCTCATTCAACCATCGGCTAAACCAAAGTTCCTAAAAAAAATTTAAAATTATTGGGAAAACTTCACTTAATAACTTTTATGATTTTTTCAGTTACCCCTCCAAAGTTTAAGAACTCTTAACTTAGTGTATTAAACTTCTAATTTTTTGCAATGTCACCCATCCATTACGATTTTCCGTTAAATCATTTTAAAATTTCTAAAATACTAATACTTTTTATCATAAAAAATTGTAAGGATTTAGGCGTTTATCGGGATTTAACGGAATTTGCAAAAATACTTATGCTGACTATTTCAATTTTTTTTTTAATAAAAAGTGAGTATTTTATGAATTTTGACAAGATTTAACGAAAAATTCTAAATGATGGGGCACATTGTAATAAAATTTTGATACCCCAAATTGAGAGTGTTTGAACTTTAGAAAGGTAATTTCAAAACAATTAAAAGTTAAGGGAGTTTTGTAAAGATTTTCCAAAATTATTTTTGCCTCTCAATACATTTGAATTTTTTTTTCCTCTATCATATTCCTTCTTCGTGATTTTGTAGTCAAATTAGCGGGCATGCATATTCTCAACATTTGGTTACATTAATACAATCAAGCATCATTGTTTTTTTTTTAAAAAAAATTACAATGTCAGAAATACAATTTGAAAGCTCCACATGCAACCCAAACGTTATATATGGCACACGCAATAGCCTCTGAAGCTATTAAAAGACACCTTTGAATATCATCGTTCCTATTAGTTTCAAATTTTGACAAATTATGTATCTAGCCGCTACTCAGAGGCTTTTTCATTTCCACCACAAGTGCATTTCCAAACGTAATCCCATTTACTTCCTCTACCATATATAGTGACAATTTTTCTATATGCCTGAAAACTCCTCCGCATCGGTCAATGATTTACTCCCAAAAAAGAACTAAAAAAAAAAATAAAAGACCGACTGAAAACCCAATATTGTTACTCTTAAGGATTCATATAAAGAAAACCTTAAAAAACGATAAACCCTCCCCCCATAGATTGCTACTTAAATCAAACTAAAGAGAAAACAAACAAACCCAAAAATGAAACATAAAGAAACAGAAAAATACATGGGAAAATAAACCAAAAACTAAACCCAAAGAATAGAAAACATCGGTGGATGGCAGAGCAGGAGGTCACCAATGAGGAGGTGTATGTCATATTGGGTCTGGCATAGGAAAGTAGATCTATCTTTAAAAGATTTCGAGCTGAGAATCTCAATAGATCTAGTGAGAGACACAATAGTGATGGTTGATGATGTGGTTATTTCGTGACCAAAATAATCAATAATAAAATACCACTCGCAATAGAACGAATCCTGTAGGATAGGGCTATACTGAGGGTGTCGAACCTCAAGGACTGTAGGGGTTTTGTTACTAAATTCAAAAGACTAATTTTAACCTAATTAACAAAAGAGAGTTGATTGTTTGTGAATTTGAAATGCATAAAAGTAAGCGCAAGATTAAGAGTAAATATATGAGAGAGAGAGAAGCAAGGTACCGACTTCACCACAATCCGCACAACAACGGTAACCGTATTTAATTCTAGAAACTCAGAATATGCATGTTATAAAAGAACAAGAAAATACAATATCAAGGGATAAGGATAATCTATCTTCGGTTGGCACGGATCGTCCACCTAACCACTAAGATGCGGCACGACCCGTCTTCCCTAGGCATAAACTATAAAATCCCTTAATACGTTTCATACAATCAATGGAATAGCATAACCCATCTTCGGTTGGTACGGATCGTCTACCTAAATTACACTAAACTAGGGTGTAGTATGACTCGTCTTCCCTAGGCATGGCCTATCTTAATCCTATTAAACTAGGGTGTAGTACGACCCGTCTTCCCTAGGCATGGCCTATCTTAATCCTATTAATCATATGTCTATTAAAACCCATTGCATAACCATCAATCTTATAATCACAAAAAATAAGGTTGATTTGAGTTCAATACAGGCAAAATAATTTCTAAGACAAGAATAGAATTTCGCAAATATTGGTTTTGAATTGAATAACAATTGCATTGAATATTAAGAACAAAAATCTAGAGTTGCAATCCTCACAGTTATGCAATCAACATACATAAATTGAATTAAATAAAATCAAATACAATCACCATTGTGCTTGGAAAGGGTTACATCGGTACCCTACTAAGGGGATTTAGCCGCCCATGATCTTCTAAGCTCCACAGACAAGTTCTGAATTTTACTATAGGGAACGGCCCCCTTTACAATGTTTAAGAGCCTATTTATAGGGACTAGAAAATCCTAGAAACCCTAAAACCCTAATTACAGTCGTAGGTCAGTCTCCCATTCCAATTGAGAGACTGAAAATCGAGTTCAGCTGTCAAACAGATGATTTTCGTGTTCTGCAAGCCCGAGTGCGAACGATCGCACCTATGGGCGATCGTTCGCCAGCACAGAAAAGCTGCTTCTCGTCCCTTTTAGTCCAATTTTCAACGGCGCTCATGTATTTGACTTGAAACACAAAACAAAACAAAATCAAACAAATAACAATGCTAAAGAATTAACATATGCGAGTTAAGGGGCTTGAATGTGCAACATTCAGCGCTTATCACACCCTCAAACTTACATATTGCTAGTCCCTTAGCAATACAAAACAGAAAATAAACTAAAAAAACATAAAGATAAATCCAGCTTTAGTGGGATGTACGATTGCATTTAGCGTATGCAACAAGCCTTTTAAACCCCTAAGAATTCCCTAGAGGACGAGTGGAGTCTCGTGAGGGTTTTCCAGAAATGATACCCACAAACATTATGCACAATTCATGTTATCTAAAAATTAAAGCATCACTTAAAACCATGATTCTCATTCATTAGCAAGCTTAAAAAGATAAACTCCATCTTCTTAATGAATTGGAACTTAAAGTCTAATTACTTACAACAGGCAAGCTAAGTCATCACACGCTTGAAATAGTGTAAAGTGAACTAGCACAAGATCATGAAGCTTTCAAATAAATTCAATGTGCAATGTCTCAATATCTCAAGATTCACTGGAAGTCCTATCAGAATGAACACAGTGGCATGCTTTTATTATTCTTTCTTTTATTATTAGGCTCTGCAGTGTTTAGTTCCCTTAAGCTTTCTAATTGACCCATGTAGCGAGTGTTGAGTCAATGACTTCCAAACCAGATGGTTTTAGGGCATTAGGTGTAAAGACACCCCTAAGGACTTACTAACTCAAGTCAAAAAGGCTACGAAACTACACTAGCCATAATGTTAACCACATCAAAACTCCTCACCTTTTGACGTGAACGCTCACTACTTTGATGTAAGAGGCCCAGTTACTCAATGAAGAGTTTATCAATGATAATTATTTTTTTTTATTTTTTATAATGCTTATGCCAATGTATCCAACCAATAAGTCATCCAGTGTCACCCAAAGCATAGAAATATATACATTAAAACCATATGTCATACCCCACAAATCATATGCTAATGTGCTTGTGTCAGAGCGGATCAAACATGTGAATTCTCAATTGCCTAAAGTAAGTCACAAACTTAAAAATCCAACATCAGATCATGTGTTCAAAATTTTAAACTCACTGATGAAATCAAATCACAAATTTTTAGGCCAACATGAACATGCAAATTTTTTTTTTTGAAAAACAAGACAAGTGTGTGTAAATGTGTCTCTCATACCCCCAAACTTGAATCATACATTGTCCCCAATGTATGTACAGAATTGAAAAATGAGGTTAAGGGTATAGGAGTACCTGAGTGAGCAGATGTGGGTATATCATACCCCTAAACTTGTATACAAAAACACATGTCCTGAAAAAGATGTTGATACTCCAACCAAGAAACAATCAAGTGCACACATTGTTGTAAAAGTGATGGGCAAAGGGGAAGAGTGACATTATGTCTCGAGTGCGCTAGATCGCACATAAGTGCGATTGATCGTACTCATGCAGGATGGTCCGTCTGTGCTCTGAGGCGCTCGTGCGCCCTTGGGCACATGGCGAGAGAGCGAACGATCGCCCTAGGAGGTGCGATCGTTCGCTTCCTCAGAATGCCACTTCCCACTTGAGTGAACCACGAAATTAACAAAGAATGAAACAACAATGGATAACATACATGGATGGAGATCACGTACCCTAGTGAAGTGAGGAGTCAAGCGCACAGGGTCTGCACTTGGTCCTATGCGGTAATGCTCAAAGTAATTCCGAGTCCCGAAGGATCTTACCCCGATCCTTCAGAAGTCCAATCAAGCTCTTCCATCCCTTCTTCTTTATGATCATGTAGTATTCCACAAGGAAGAGAAATCTTTGTATTATACCAAAACTGCTTCCCTCAGATGAAAGGTCTTGAATCTCCTCATGGCCATGCC
>CM017322.1:22059734-22092057 GCA_006937295.1 Carpinus fangiana
CTTGGAACACATCACAGGATGACTATCAATGTATCAAAACGCACAACCATTCAATTATTTGTCACGGAAATTAAATGACGAGTACGGAAATTAAATGACGGAAAATAAAGCATAAAATGTAAAAGCAAGAAATATAAACTAAGGGTGAGGCTTCATCTTCAACCTTAGTTGAAGATTTTAGCTACCCATTGAATAAGAAAGCATAATTAAATTAAAAGAATGCAGTAAAATTAACTTTAAAGTAAAAGCTTACAAATAAAAGGGGCAGAGCATGGCCAACAGAAGCAAAATGCTCTCTAAAAATTGCCCCAAAAATTGAGTGTTCGACCAAATGGACCTAGGGTCCTATTTATAGGCTAACAAGTCGCACGAGTGCGTTCGAACGTAATGATGAGTTGTGCGTTCGATCGCACAATGTACGTTCGACGGCAGAAAACCGTAACGGCGCATCTTGGAAGCGATGGACTCCTAGGGCACCCGCGTGAGATGCGGGATGACTGGGACTACGTTCGACCGTGCCCCCTGCGTTCGACCGTCAGTGCGTTCGAACGCACCAAGTGCGATCGAACGCACTTGGCAAGGATCCATTTCTTCCCTTAGTGTATTTTTGCTCTTTTGTAGCCAACTTTTGTTGTAAAGACCTGCATAACTCAAAACACTAAAAACACTAAAAATAATTAGATATTAACAAAGCTAAAGGCTTAACAAATATAAGTTAAAGGGGTCAAATATACACAATTTGACACTGATCAGCAGTGAAAATGTTCTGCCTGATCTTCATATTCCCAAAGGAAATCTTCATTACTCCAGTTCGACAATTTATGCATGCATTGGTTGTTGCAAGGAAAGGCCGCCCCAAGATGACAGGAATCTGCTTGTCTGGATAAGGGACATGTTCTGTGTCAATAAGTATGAAATCAACTGGATAGTAGAATTTGTCCACCTTGATAATGACATCTTCCACAATTCCTCGGGGTTTCTTAATAGATCGGTCAGCCAGTTGCAAGATAGTACTTGTCGGTTTTAGTTCCCCTAAGCCAAGTTGCTGATACACTGAGTATGGAAGCAAATTTACACCAGCTCCTAAGTCAAGGAGAGCTCTCTCAATCTCAGTATTTCCAATGACGCATGAAATTGTATGTGTTCCAGGGTCCTTGAATTTGGGTGGAGTGTTATGCTGAATCAGGGAGCTCACTTGCTCGGTGAGAACAACTTTCTTAGGAATGTGCTTCCGATTCTTCCTCTTTTGAGTGCACAAGTCTTTGAGAAAATTCACATAGGCTGGAACTTGCTTGATGGCATCTAGGAGTGGAATGTTGACTTTAATCTATTTGAAGGTTTCCATCATGTCTTGTATCTTCTCTTCTTGCTTCCCAAAGTGGGAGGATGCCTTGAGACGCTCTGGATATGGGGCTTTAGGCACATATGGTATCTCTGAAATGGGGTCATATAAAGATGTGTCATTGATCACTTGCTTACCCTTGTCTTGATGCTTAGTCTGTGGGGTCTCAAGTTGCTCCTCCTTCTTTTCTTCCACATGATTGTCTACCACTCTTCCACTTCGCAATGTGGTAATAGCTTGAATTTGCTCCAGATGAGAAGTTTCCTCTACCATGTATTGCCCCTTAGGATTGACGACTGGCTGACTTGGAAGCTTCCCTTCTTCCCTCCTGTTGAAGGTGTTAGCTATTTGTCTGACCTGAGCCTCTAGCTTGGCAATGGACTGAGAATGTGAATGAGATATCTCACCCATCCTGCCATTCATCTTTCCCACTATATGAGTTATCTCGCCAACTCTGCCATTTACCTCACCCACCATTCTGTCTGACATGTCACTCATCATTTTCAACATCCGGTCTTCAAAATTTGAGTCTGACAGAGGAGGTGGTGCAGCTTGGTATTGCTTATGTGGAGGTCGGTATGTGGAAAACGAGTTGTAGGGCTATCTATTGGACTGAGCTTGATTGTGTGGCCCTGGGGCTGAGTTCTCTGCATTCTGACCCTTCCATGAGAAATTTGGATGATTTCTCCACCCCGGGTTGTAAGTGTTGGAGTATGGATCATTACCCGATCGGGAGAAAGCTGCATTGACCGGTTCATTAGAAACATCAGTATAATTAACAGCAGTAGGACAGTTATTTACCAGATGCATGGTGCTAGAACATAATGACCATGGTTCGGGTTGGGTGCTTATGTGAGCAGGATTAAAGAGAAAACCAGTCATCAATTGGTCCAGCTTCTTGGTGATAGCATCAACTACTTGAGTGGCCATGTCCGCAGGAGGTTCTACTTTGCAAAGACTTTCTGTCTTTGGGGCTTTAGGTGTGGGCTCTCTCCGTCTATTGGAAGCCTACTGACGAGAATTGTTACTCAAGTTTTCAATCATAGCCCATGCTTCAACTTCACTTTTTAACATAAATGTCCCCCCACAAGATGCATCTACCATGCTCCTACAAGACTCAGTCAAACCATCATAAAAACTCTGCACTAGCTGCCATTTGGGGACAGCATGATGTGGACATGATCTAAGTAAATCCTTAAGCCTCTCCCATGTCTCATGTAATGGTTCACCCTGGTACTGGGTGATACCAGTGATGGCTCGCCTAGTGTCATTGGTCCTTCCTATGGGGAAATATTGCTTGAGAAAAACTTGCTGCAGTTGATCCCAAGAAGTGATAGAATCAGGCTCTAAGGACTGGAACCAATGTTTGGCTCTATCTTTAAGGACAAAGATAAAAAGACGCATCTTTAAGGCATCCTCAATGAATCCCGTCAATGGAATGGTAGAACAGATTGTCTGGAATTCGTTGAGGAAGTCATAAGGATTCTCATGGGTAAACCCTTGGAAAGTCGGTAGACTCTGTATGGTGCTAGGCTTGATCTCATAGTGGGTTGCCGTAATCTCCGGCAACCTGAGACATGAAGGGGTAGTGTATGTGGGTGGAATGTAGTGATCCTGCAAAGCTACGTGAGGGACGCCAGCCATGGTGCCAGTGATGGGCTCTTTAGGCAAACTAGCTTTCTTTTCGGCTCTAAGTTGTCTAAGAGTGTGTTCAATGTCGGGATCACAAGAAATTAAAGGTAAAGACAAAGATCAGCGCCCCAACATAAACTAGACTAGAAAATAAAGCAGAAAATAAAAACAAAAACAGGAAATAACAAGACAGAAAACGAAATTAAAACTAAAAAGAAAAGCTCACAAATGGCCCTTAGGTGCACTGGAATGGGCTGCAGCAGATTTGTCTAGAAGGCGAACGATTGCTCCAGAAGGTGTGATCATTCGCACTGCAGAAGGGGGGAACGAACGCTGCAGGGCTGCGAACGATCGCACACGAGCTGTGATCGTTCGCAGTTACAGAAAGAAGCCTGTAGAACTGAACGTGAACTTTGAAAAGAAAAATTAGACTTACGAAAATTGAAAATAACGAAAAACAAACAAAAATTAAAGATTAAGCTAAACGTAATCCTTAAAATTTAATAACTAAACCGTTTCCAGTCCCCGGCAACGGCACCAAAAATTGATGTGGTTATTTCGTGACCAAAATAATCAATAATAAAATACCACTCGCAATAGAACGAATTCTGTAGGATAGGGCTATATTGAGGGTGTCGAAACTCAAGGATTGTAGGGGTTTTGTTACTAAATTCAAAAGACTAATTTTAACCTAATTAACAAAAGAGAGTTGATTGTTTGTGAATTTGAAGTGCATAAAAGTAAGCGTAAGATTAAGAGTAAATATATGAGAGAGAGAGAAGTAAGGTACCGACTTCATCACAATCCGCACAACAACGGTAACCGTATTTAATTCCAGAAACTCAGAATATGCATGTTATAAAAGAACAAGAAAATACAATATCAAGGGATAAGGATAATCTATCTTCGGTTGGCACGGATCGTCCACTTAACCACTAAGATGCGGCACGACCCATCTTCCCTAGGCATAAACTATAAAATCCCTTAACACGTTTCATACAATCAATGGAATAGCATAACCCATCTTCGGTTGGCACGGATCGTCTACCTAAATTACACTAAACTAGGGTGTAGTATGACCCGTCTTCCCTAGGCATGGCCTATCTTAATCCTATTAATCATATGTCTATTAAAACCCATTGCATAACCATCAATCTTATAATCACAAAAAATAAGGTTGATTTGAGTTCAATACAGGCAAAATAATTTCTAAGACAAGAATAGAATTTCGTAATATTGGTTTTGAATTGAATAACAATTGCATTGAATATTAAGAACAAAAATTTAGAGTTGCAATCCTCACAGTTATGTAATCAACATACATAAATTGAATTAAATAAAATCAAATACAATCACCATTGTGCTTGGAAAGGGTTACATCGGTACCCCACTAAGGGGGTTTAGCCGCTCATGATCTTCTAAGCTCCACAGACAAGTTCTGAATTTCACTCTAGGGAACGGCCCCCTTTACAATGTTTAAGAGCCTATTTATAAGGACTAGAAAACCCTAGAAACCCTAAAACCCTAATTACAGTCATAGGTCAGTCTCCCAGTCCAATTGGGAGACTGAAAATCGAGTTCAGCTGTCAAATAGGTGAATTTCGTGTTCTGCATGCCCGAGTGCAAACGATCGCACATATGGGTGATCGATCGCCCGGTGCACGATCACAGGTGTGCTGCGATCGTTCACCAGCACAGAAAAGCTGCTTCTCATCCCTTTTAGTCCAATTTTCAACGGCGCTCATGTATTTGACCTGAAACACAAAACAAAACAAAATCAAACAAATAACAACGCTAAGGAATTAACATAGGCGAGTTAAGGGGCTTGAATGTGCAACATTCGGCACTTATCAGTTGAAAACCGATGTTGACTTTGGTGAGGTGTAGTGACCCAAATTATTAACTAGGCATAAGTACCTTAGTTGGGGGGATTAATTTGGGCATTGGGTCACTAAGGACCCCAAAAGGGTAATTTAGACTTTTGGGCAGACATACGCTAGGTCTGGCGGACGTACGCTGCTGTCTGTAATGCAGACGTACATAAGAGGGACCACCAAATGTACTCTCTGTAAACCGTACAGGCAGACGTACGTGGGACCACTAGACGTGCGAGGCAGCCATGAAATCCCTGGGCAAGAACCACCGGACATATGCTTCTTGGTCGGATGTCCGCTGCTTTCTGAGCCTATAAATAGCACCTTACCCCCTTCGTATTTTTCATAACTTCAAAATGCCCCTAGGCTGCCAGAGTGTTCCCAGAGTGTTTTCAAGTGTTTGTGAGTATTGGTGAGCGTGTGTGTGAGGCGTTTGCGAGTTTCAGAATGTTCATGAGGCGAAACTCTTGCGATTTTTTTTCAAGGAGGTAACGTTCGATCTTTAGCTTTTAATTACGTCGTTATGCTGCTCGTTTTATGTTTAGTTGTAGTTGCTAGCTTAGTTGTGCTTTAAGACCCGTTTGGATTAGCGTATTCGTTAGCTTAGCATTGTTACGTTGCATGGAGGTTATTAACTAGACTAGAAGGCTTTAGGTTGTTCCTAGTAGCCCTAGGAGTTGGAGAATAGGCGGACAGTGGAAGAGAAAATGAGGTTCTCCCTGAGGACCCATACAGTGGACGTACGGTATCGTGACCGGACGTACGGCTTGTCGTTGCACGACGGACGTATGCTCTCGAGCCCGGACGTACGGTCATTGTGTAACAGGGAAACCCTATTTTCACCAACCGTCCCATAGCTCCTGTTTTCCTTACTTTAGAGTTGTTTTAGTGGAATTAGGACTAATAGAAGGATTTCCACAGATTTGGAGAACCCGGATCTTTTGGAGTTTTCAGAGACGCGTATCGATCCAGGTGAGTTTTAACTCACATAATGCGTATTGTTATTTTCCATGCACTGCACTTCTATTTTGTGTACTAAGCAAACATGTATATTTTACAACTCTCACGTTTTGTACGTATTGCACATGAACTATACTTTTGGGAAAAATATTGTGCTGAACATGTTAACCAAGTTGGACTTGTAAAATAACATGCATGTAAAATACAAACAAGATAATTGCATCGTATGACATGGTACACCGGTACGTGCGGTAGTAATGGCCATGGGCTTACTATACATGTTAGCTTTATGTCAAATGTGTGCGTTATGTGAGGGCTGTAGATTCATTGGTTTCGTGACCTTAATGCAACTATTCCCAATGGTTCGGTCATTACAGGACAGACGTCATTAGTTGGTGTGGGCCACTCGGGCTCGGACCCGATCATGCCACTAATGTTACGTACGGTATGTTGTACAATGGCTGAGGCACTGGCATTGTATTATAGGTCCCTCGGGACAGCATCAACCCTGCTGAGAAGGGGTAATATCTCGGGTAGACCATACTGTTGAACTATGACTATTGTTTACATCATATGCATATATCATTACTATATATATATAACGCATAATTAAACTGTCATGAACTATTTTTGCTTATTAAACACCTTATTTCATTACTAAAACTGGCATGGGCATTATCTGCGTTAAAGGTCACTAAGTCTTAGACTTACCCCCTTTATTTTATGTCTTTCCCCATCATTACGAATAATTGTGCGGTTTAGCTGCTTTAGACGAGGATGCCGTTGGAGCCTACTTGGGTGATTGCTCAGGACCTAATTCGGGTGATCTTTGAGGATATGGATCCTGTTTAGCTTAGGACGATGTGGGAGGATGGAGAATCTGCCCGTGCAGACATGATAGAGATTCTGATCTCATTAGTTTTGTTGAAGCTTAAGTTTAGGCTCTGATCTGTTGATCTTTTGTGAACAATATTGTAGTATCTTATTTTGAGAATGTATCTGTTTGACGGTCTGATGACCGATACATTTGGTGACTCTTTGTAATATTATGGATGTAGTACTTTATCTCTAGTATCTTGTGTGATGTTTCATTTACTATCTCTTGATCTCATAGTCTTGGTAAAGTCTTCCGCTGCAATTTTCTCGTTACAACGAGTAAGGTGTTTTCCCAGAGGTCATGTCTTAGAGGGACATGGCTGGGATGACGCGCCGTGGGGTCAATTACTAGTTAATTGATATTCCCATTGGGCGTGGTGTCACATGAGGGATTTGATCTGTGAGATATGACCTCAAAAGAGGCCGATAATGCTTCCAATAAAGCAAAGTAGAGCCTCAAAAGAGGCAGATAAAAAGATCTCCAATGAAGTAAGAAAGGGAAATGAGAAAGGAAGAAGGGGTGGTAGAAGGGAGGGAGGAGGAGGGAGCTTTCCATGGTATCTCAAATCTCATTCATCTTTTTGGCGGTTAGAGAGAACAAACTGTAACGCCTTCAAAATTAGCCTTGGCTAATTTGCCAGAGTTATTAGTAATTACCTCAGATAAGCCAACTTGTGATCCAATGGGGAATCGCCCCTCTAGCATCATCAGAGTAAATGCATAGAAAGGTAAAATAAATATGAGTTAACTATAAATCATCAAATCAAAGACGTGGAGCAACTAAATAATAACGATAACAAACCTGTATCATTAAGCAAGTCTTAAACCAATCAGGTAGCAGCAACCATGCAACCCCCAGAGTGTAAAGTCATGTTCCCTAAAAGAGTAGCTACAATGTAAATCTATTGACTTAATAAGTAAACCTTAGAACATAGGTATGACATGAGCCTTGATTATGCAGAAGTAAACGTGCAATTTGAGTAAAAATTCAAAAAGGGCATTACCTCCATTAATACACCATTTAGTGGGGTTTTTGGGTTTTAAAGATTGTGGTGTACTACCAACGGCAATAGCCTAGGTGTTTTAATGCAGAAAAGTAGTGCTATTATAGGTTGTAACTATCATATATGGTTTACCCGAGATATTACCCCTTCTCAGCAAGGTTGGCACTGTCTCGAGGGACCTATAGTACAATGCTAATGCCCCAGCTATTGCACGCTATCATACATAACACTAGCAGCACGACCGAGTCTAACCTCGGGTGGCCTACACTGCTAATGATGTCTGTCTTATAGTGACCGCCCTTTAAGGCTGCGCCAGCCACGAACAATCATTGGATCCAAGGCCCATATATCACACACACATTTGACCATATTATCAAGTTCATATAGTAAGCCCATAGCAGTTTATACTGCACTTACTGACGTACCATGTCTTACGATGCATCTTAACAATCAGTTTATAATACAATTACCAAGTATTTACAAAAGTATGCATGCTCATATCATACTCGTGGTCAGTAAACTGACATATACCACATTTTAAATAAAAGGTTGTACGTGTTCACTTACCTCGCACATTCGAGCGATTCCTCCAACATAGCTAGACCCTGCTATAACGGATACAACACACTGTTACACTAAGCCTTATTTAATCCAAAAGGTGGCTAAACTAAAGCGTACATAAGCGAAGCTTAAAACTAGTGCTCTGTTCCCAGATCGTACGTCTGCTCAATGAGTTAAGCACGCTGCTTAAGATTCAAATGGTACATGCTTCCTATGATATTTCTAGGCTTCTATTCCTCCTCTAAGCTAACAAATAAACACATGCAATGTAGAAATCTTAACAACATGAAACTTAAAGAGGCTTTTTGAAAACATTATCATTCTAAGGAAAAGCTTTGTAAAACTCTTTGGAAATTCATCACAATATAGATAAGGTATTGAAACAGTGCTAGAGATATAAAATGGGCAAGGATTGCCTCAAAATCAAGCAAAGTTATAGCCTCCTTCTCTCAAAACTTCTTCAAACTCACAACTTTCTCAAGATCACAAAACTCACACAATTCTGGCAGCCTAGGGGGTGATAGAGCTCTAGAACGGTGTGAAGAAGAAGAGAGTGTAGGGGGTATTTATAAAGGAAGGCTGCTACCAACTCTCTGAAAAGCAGCGAACGTTCGCTAAACCCTAGCGTATGTCTAGTACTATTTACACATTGGGTAAAAGAGTGTAGCGTACATCCAGGTATTACCTAAAGTGTATTCCAAAAAGTAGCGTACGTCAGTATACTTTTGAGCGTATGTCCATGTACCATTCACAGAATACGGCATACTATTGTCAGCGTACATCCAGTGGTCCCCCCACGTACATCTGCTNATCATAAAAAATAAAATAAAAAATTGTAAGGATTTAGGCGTTCATCGGGATTTAACGGAATTTGCAAAAATACTTATGCTGACTATTCAATTTTTTTTTTAATAAAAAGTGAGTATTTTATGAATTTTGACAAGATTTAATGAAAAATTCTAAATGATGGGGCACATTGTAATAAAATTCCGATACCCCAAATTGAGAGTTTTTGAACTTTAGAGAGGTAATTTCAAAACAATTAAAAGTTAAGGGAGTTTTGTAAAGATTTTCCAAAATTATTTTTGCCTCTCAATACATTTGAATTTTTTTTTTTCCTCTATCATATTCCTTCTTCGTGATTTTGTAGTCAATTTGGCGGGCATGCATATTCTCAACATTTGGTTACATTAATACAATCAAGCATCATTTTTTTTAAAAAAAAAAATTACAATGCCAGAAATACAATTTGAATGCTCCACATGCAACCCAAACGTTATATATGGCACACACAATAGCCTCTGAAGCTATTAAAAGACACCTTTGAATATCATCATTCCTATTAGTTTCAAATTTTGACAAATTATGTATCTAGCCGCTACTCAGAGGCTTTTTCATTTCCACTACAAGTGCATTTCCAAACATAATCCCATTTACTTCCTCTACCATATATAGTGACAATTTTTCTATATGCCTGAAAACTCCGCATCGGTCAATGATTTACTCCCAAAAAAGAACTAAAAAAAAAATAAAAGACCAACTGAAAACCCAATATTGTTACTCTTAAGGATTCATATAAAGAAAACCTTAAAAAACAATAAACCCTCACCCCCATAGATTGCTACTTAAATCAAACTAAAGAGAAAACAAACAAACCCAAAAACGAAACACAAAGAAACAGAAAAGTACATGGGAAAATAAACCAAAAACTAAACCCAAAGAATAGAAAACATCGGTGGATGGCAGAGCAGGAGGTCACCGGTAAGGAGGTGTATGTCATTTTGGGTCTGGCATAGGAAAGTAGATCTATCTTTAAAAGATTTCGAGCTGAGAATCTCAATAGATCTAGTGAGAGACACAATAGTGATGGTTGAAAACCGATGTTGACTTTGGTGAGGTGTAGTGACCCAAATTATTAACAAGGCATAAGTAGCTTAGTTGGGGGGATTAATTTGGGCTTTAGGTCACTAAGGACGCCAAAAGGGTAATTTGGACTTTTGCGCAGACATATGCCAGGTCTGGCGGACGTACGCTGCTGTCTGTAATGCGGACGTACGTGGGGGGGACTACCAGATGTACGCTCTGCAAACCATACAGGCGGACGTACGTGGGACCACCAGACGTATGCTACTTTTTGAGTACCCTCTGGTTAATACCTATACGTACGAGGTAGCCATGAAGCTACTGGGCAAGAACCACCGGACGTACGCCCCTTGGCTGGATGTCCGTTGCTTTCTAAGCCTATAAATAGCACCTTATCCCCTTCGTGTTTTTCATAACTTCAGAACTCTCCCAGGCTGCCAGAGTGTTCCCAGAGAGTTTCCAAGTGTTTGTGAGTGTTGGTGAGCATGTGTGTGAGGCGTTTGCGAGTTTTGAAACGTTCATGAGGCGGAACTCTTGCGGTTTTGTTTCGAGGTAACATTTGATCTTTAACTTTTAATTACGTCGTTATGCTACTCGTTTTATGTTTAGTTGTAGTTGCTAGCTTAGTTGTACTTTAAGACCCGTTTGGATTAGCGTATTCGTTAGCTTAGTGTTGTTACGTTGCATGGAGGTTATTAACTAGACTAGAAGGCTTTAGGTTGTTCCTAGTAGCCCTAGGAGGTGGAGAATAGGCGGACAATGGAAGAGAAAATGAGGTTCTCCCTGAGGACCCATACAGCGGACATACGGCTTGTCGTTGCACGACGGACGTATGCTCTCGAGCCCGGACGTACGGTCATAGTGTGACAAGAAAACCCTATTTTCACCAACCATCCCATAGCTCCTGTGTTTCTTACTTTAGAGTTGTTTTAGTAGAATTATGACTAATAAAAGGTTTTCCACAAATTTGGAGAGCCCGGATCTTTTGGAGTTTTCAGAGACGCGTATCGATCCAAGTGAGTTTTAACTCACATAATGCGTATTGTTACTTTCCATGCACTGCACTTCTATTTTGTGTACTAAGCAAACATGCATATTTTACAACTCTCACGTTTTGTACGTATTGCACATGAACTATGTTTTTGAGAAAAACGTTGTGCTGAATATGTTAACCAAGTGGGACTTGTAAAATAACATGCATGTAAAATACAAACAAGATAATTACATCGTATGACATGGTACACCGGTACGTGCGGTAGTAATGGTCATGGGCTTACTATACATGTTAGCTTTATCGTCAAATGTGTGTATTATGTGAGGGCTGTGGATCCATTGGTTTCGTGACCTTGATGCAACCATTCCCAATGGTTTAGTCACTACAAGACAGACGTCATTAGTTGGTGTGGGCCACTCGGGCTCGGACCCGATCATGCTACTAATGTTACATATGGTATGTTGTACAATGGCTGGGGTACTGACATTGTATTATAGGTCCCTTGGGACAGCATCAACCCTGCTGAGAATAAGTAATATCTCGGGTAGATCATACTATTGAACTATAACTATTGTTTACATCATATGCATATATCATTATTATATATATATCACGCATAATTAAACTGTCATGATAGAATAGTTTTTGCTTATTAAACACCTGATTTCATTACTAAAACTGGTATGGGCATTATCTGCGTTAAAGGTCACTAAGTTTTAGACTTACCCCTTTATTTTATGTCTTTCCCCATCATTATGAATAATTGCGTTGTTTAGCTGCTTTAGACGAGGATGCCGTCAGAGCCTACTTGGATGATTGCTCAGGACCTAATTCGGGTGATCTTTGAGGATATGAATCCTGTTTGGCTTAGGACGATGTGGGAGGATGGAGAATCTGCCCGTGCAGATATGATAGAGATTATGATCTCATTAGTTTTGTTGAAGCTTAAGTCTAGGCTTTGATCTGTTGATCTTTTGTAAACAATGTTGTAGTATCTTATTTTGGGAATGTATCTGTTTGACAGTCTGATGACCGATACATTTGGTGACTCTTTATAATATTATGGATGTAGTACTTTATCTCTGGTATTTTGTGTGATGTTTCATTTACTATCTCTTGATCTCATAGTCTTGGTAAAGTCTTCCGTTGCAGTTTTCTCGTTACAATGAGTAAGGTGTTTTCCCAGAGGTCATGTCTCGGGGGGACATGACAGGGATGGCGCGCCGTGGGGTCAATTACTAGTTAATTGATATTTTCATTGGGCGTGCCGTCACATGAGGGGTTTGATCTGTGAGATATGACCTCAAAAGAGGCCGATAATGCTTCCAATAAAGCAAAGTAGAGCCTCAAAAGGGGCAGATAAAAAGATCTCCAATGAAGTAAGAAAGGGAAATGAGGAAGGAAGAAGGGGTAGAAGGGAGGGAGGAGGAGGGAGCTTTCCATGGTATCTTAAATCTCATTCATCTTTTTGGCGGTTAGAGAGAACAAATTGTAACGCCTTCAAAATTTGCCTTAGCTAATTTGGCAGAGTTATTAGTAATTACCCCAGAGAAGCCAACTTGTAATCCAATGGGGAATCGCCCCTCTAGCATCATCAGAGTAAATGCATAAAAAGGTAAAATAAATATGAGTTAACTATAAATCATCAAATCAAAGACGTGGAGCAACTAAATAATAACGATAACAAACCTGTATCATTAAGCAAGTCTTAAACCAATCAGGTAGCAACAACCATGCAACCCCCAGAGTGTAAAGTCATGTTCCCTAAAAGAGTAGCTACAATGTAAATCTATTGACTTAATAAGTAAACCTTAGAACATAGGTATGACATGAGCCTTGATTATGCGGAAGTAAACGTGCAATTTGAGTAAAAACTCAAAAAGGGCATTACCTCTATTAATACACCATTTAGTGGGGTTTTTGGGTTTTAAAGATTGTGGTGTACTACCAGCGGCAATAGCCTAGGTGTTTTAATGCAGAAAAGTAGTGCTATTATAGGTTGTAACTATCATATATGGTTTACCCGAGATATTACTCCTTCTCAGTAAGGTTGGCGCTGTCTCCAGGGACCTATAGTATAATGCCGATGCCCCAGCTATTGCACGCTATCGTACATAACACTAGCAGCACGACCAAGTCTAACCTCGGGTGGCCCACACTGTTAATGATGTCTGTCCTATAATGATCGTCCTTTAAGGCTGCGCCAGCCACGAACAATCATTGGATCCAAGGCCCATATATCACACACACATTTGACCATATTATCAAGTTCATATAGTAAGCCCATAGCCATTTATACTGCACTTACCGACATACCATGTCTTACGATGCATCTTAACAATCAGTTTATAATACAATTACCAAGTATTTACAAAAGTATGCATGCTGATATCATACTCGTGGTCAGTAAACTAACATATCTCACGTTTTAAATAAAAGGTTGTACGTGTTCACTTACCTCGCACATTCGAGCGATTCCTCCAACATAGCTAGACCCTACTATAACGGATACAATACGCCGTTACACTAAGCCTTATTTAATCCAAAAAGGTGGCTAAACTAAAGCGTACATAAGCGAAGCTTAAAACTAGTGCTCTGTTCCTTGACCGTATATCTAGCCCTGATGGTGTACATCTGCTCAATGAGTTAAGCACGCTGCTTAAGATTCAAATGGTACATGCTTCCTATGATATTTCTAGGCTTCTATATCTCCTCTAAACTAACAAATAAACACATGCAATGTATAAATCTTAACAACATGAAACTTAAAGAGGCTTTTTGAAAACATTATCATTCTAAGGAAAAGCTTTGTAAAACTCTTTGGAAATTCATCACAATATAGATAAGGTATTGAAACAGTGCTAGAGATATAAAATGGGCAAGGATTGCCTCAAAATCAAGCAAAGTTATAGCCTCCTTCTCTCAAAACTTCTTCAAACTCACAACTTTCTCAAGATCACAAAACTCACACAATTCTGGCAGCCTAGGGGGTGATAGAGCTCTAGAACGGTGTGAAGAAGAAGAGAGTGTAGGGGGTATTTATAAAGGAAGGCTGCTACCAACTCTCTGAAAAGCAGCGAACGTTCGCTAAACCCTAGCGTATGTCTAGTACTATTTACACATTGGGTAAAAGAGTGTAGCGTACATCCAGGTATTACCTAAAGTGTATTCCAAAAAGTAGCGTACGTCAGTATACTTTTGAGCGTATGTCCATGTACCATTCACAGAATACGGCATACTATTGTCAGCGTACATCCAGTGGTCCCCCCACGTACATCTGCTACTACAGACAAGGGCATACGTCCGGTGGTCCCCCCACCGCGTACGTCCGCACTAGAAACATGAGCGTACATTCAATGGTCGTCTCACGTACGTCCACACTAGAAACACGAGCGTACGTCCACCACCCTAGCATACATCCACTCCATAAGGTTAGTGTTTTGACTTCTATTTTCTAAGGAGTTTTAAGGCTTTATTAGGTTACCATTAAGGGTATGGGTCTTTGTTAAAACCAATTTTATTAAAAACCTCCTTAATCGTTCTTCGTAGAAAATCATTTTAAAATAGTTATTTTTATCGATATATTACACAAACCCTAACAAATATTTGTTTTTCATTTTTTTGTTTTCTAATCGCTTTAAGTTTTACAATGAATTTCTGTAGATTTTTTTCTGCCAAGGTCGTAAAGTTCAATTTAGATAGTATGACAGTTTAAAAGATTTTTGCCTCTTCATCAATTTCTATGTGGCAGTATGTGGTTGCTTGTTGAGGAATGCTACACCTACTCTTATTTCTTTACACAATTTTTTCACTCATAAGTGGCTTCAATAAAGATCCATCTAATGTCTAATTGTAGTTTTAAAAGCCACATACGGGTGTAGAAAAATTGTGTAAAGAAGTGGGAGTAAATGTTGCATTATTCTTTCCGTTTTCCCTTTCCATTTGAATAAAAATAATAATAATAATAGAGAATCCCTTTTATCAGGATGTGGTGTAAACTTTTATTTTACAACCTTCAATAGAAATATGACACATCATGTAAAAACATCAAATACAACAAAGATAAAAATATTGTATCTTTAATTCAAATAAATCTCATAGACTTTTTTATGATTCATTCTAACCCAACGCCCACCACTCACCACCAAATTAAACCTCACAACCACCTCCGAGTCCCTAACACCAGACCAGTCTCCAAAACCAATAAAGACGGTGGCTCCAATGTTTTTGTCAATAGATATTTTGTCTCTGAGGTATTTTGTCAAGATAAGAAAAATTATTTAGTGTAGAGGGTTATATTATTTTTTTGGTATTTCAAGCTTAAGTGTATGCTTCATATTAGTAGGTGCAAAACACTCAATCTACACTACAACCTAACAAAAGTTATTCTCATAATAATAATAATAATAGTAATAATAATAATATTAAACTGTCAATGTAACACACATACACATATATTTTAGAGTTTGGGTGGGCAACTAATTTTGTATATTTTTGTTTTAAGAGATTATATGCTTTATCTGATCAGTGTCCCTTTGTCCCTCCATAGAATAAATTCTGGAATATCTTTGGAAGGGGTTTTCTTTCCCGAATCTTGTAGAAACACATTTTACACGTCTAGAACTCAAACAAAAATATATAAATAATCAACAAATGCTAAACAGTGGAGGGTGAGGTTCACACTCCTATTAGGCGACGTTAGGACATCCCTTGCATTAGAGGAAAGTAGTTTCAAAATGTTCATTTAACTTTTATAGAAAGAATAGCAAAATCTTTTTGATTAATAATAATTCCAATAAATATATATGAGTAGTTAGATGGGCGAGTCCCAAAACCCTCTTTTTTTCATGACTTCAATTATAAGGCCCCTTTGCAAACAGATCAGGATCCCCTAGAACTCTTTCAAAATTTAAGTCTCTCAAATTTTGAATTTTGACTGTCCTTCCTGATCTTAAGGACCCAAAACAAAAAAAAATTCAGTTTTCACCTTTAAAGTCAAAACACATTTTGTTTTTTAATTATTAAAAACTGAAAAACCTTTTGTTTTGGGCCCTTAAGATTAGGATTGATGGTCAAGATTCAAAATTTGATAAACTCAAATTTTGAAAAAAATCTAAGGGATCCTGATCCCTTGCAAACAAGAAGATATATACTTTTTTTGNTATTATACTACTTAGCTTCAATATATAACTTGTAAGCATATCCATTTAGTCTAAATAATTGAATCAAATGCATGGTTATATTTAACTAAAACATCGTTAACATAACTTAGCATAGTGTACGGCCTCCAAAGAGTTGCTCAATTGGTTATGAACCACGCCTCATGAAACAAAGGTCACTAGTTCAAATTACCCATCTCATTCCCTTGTGTGGACATGTCACCAAAAAAAAAAAAACCTTAGCATAGTGTGCAGAAGCATAAATATTAAAGGCTCGTTTGGTTTGCGGAACAGACCTCTGGAGTGCAATAGCTATTCCTATGGAATAGTCATTACTTTATTTGATAAGGGTCTATTCTTATGAATAGTTATTCTGGTAGGAATCACTAATCCCTTACTCACAGAAATAGCTATTCCTCTAAAAAAAAAAAAAGAGGAACAGCTATTCCTGTAGGAATGAACAACTTTTTCAAAAAAAAAAAAAAAAAANTTTTTTTTTTTTCAAAAAGTTTATTTTAACCCTTAAATTTGTTTTTTATTAAAAAAAATAAAAATAATTAAAAATAAAAAGAAGAAGAAGAAAAGAAAACCTAGAGTTTCAAGGGGGGTGCAATTCTAGGTTCTCTCTTTTTTTCTTTTGGTTTTTTTTAAGAAGGGTAGGATTTTTGGCAATTTTGGTTCAACTCCAATTAGAATACATGTTGTTACCAAACTAAGGAATAAGAATAATTATTACATTCAACTCTCCTTTAATCCTAGTGATTCGTAATAGAATACTTAATCCGCGAACCAAACGAGCCCTAAGTGTCTCATTTTAAGACCAGTCATCAAATCAAATATAAAATATTATAGATCAAGTCTAAAACAGTCTAATATTACATGCTAAGTCTAGACAATATTGAAAGCAAAAGATAATTGAGGCTTTCGCTCTAGCAAAGAGGAGCAACATAGAGGTAATAACTCCAAAGAAACCCCAAAAACATATAATGAGAGTTTTATCAAAATCATGCTACAAGTCTCCACTCAAGAAAATGTCCAACTCCTCGAATATCATCCATTGTAAAACACAAATGTTTTATAGGTGAAAAATAAATTAAAGCGTAAGTTTATGTAATCATGTACGTTTGTGAACTCAGTTTTATATATAAAAAGACTGATAAAACAACATGCAATAGTTTTTCTTGGTCAACTGAAAACACTTTTAGATCGACCAATATTTTATGCTGAACCAAATACTCAAAAATAAAAAATAAATCGATCCCAAAAATAAAACTGTGCCCTATCATATCACTCACTATATATGGATGTTTAATCAAGGATACAAGGGAGAATAATGGCATCACAGCCTTTGTACCTGCTTAGTAATGGAAGGATCATATATAGAGATGTGCCCAGCTTCTGTATCATGAATGTGACATGAACATAGGACTGTGCTGAGTGTGAAGAAGATCGAATTTTAATCCTTTGGGGTGGGGATAAAAAGATATATATTGGTTAGTCAAAAGCATGAGTCTATTCGTGGGGTGGGGATAACAAGATATATATTGGTTAGTCAAAAGCATGAGTCTATTCCTTGTACGTAGATTTTGCAGAGCAAGTATGGTGGGTCTATCCACCAGAGATGGTGGTTCGATAGTCTTAGGGGCATTTTCATTAGGTTTGGATAATGCAAGGGCATGGGTTCGACTCTCGAATATGGGAATCCTCATATCTATTTGTATTATCCCCCTTGGATGATGTAGGATGATCTTTACCTATATTTTCGGTAAAAACAAAAATAAAGAAAATATCAAAAATAATATTGGAGTAGTGCCGTTTTATCAAAATTTTACTCACTTTCAAATAATAGAAGTACAAAAGGAAAAATTGTCACAATTCCCGCTAATTATCAATTTTATATTAAGATTTTATTTGTAGAATATTTTATTTTATTAGGAGTTTATTTCATTTCCTTATTAGGATTAGATTTGCTTTAATTATTTTTGTTTCCTTATTAGGATTATGTTTGCTACCACTACTAGGATTGTGTTTACTTTCTCTACAATTATTTCTCTTCTATAAATAGGCTAACTTATTACGCAAAACTCAATCAATTGAATTATTATTAAATCAGAAATTTTTTCTCAAAACTCTGTGGAGTTTGTGTTCTTTTCTCAACTTTCGAGTTTGAGCTTGTCTTTAGGTGGAAGATGAAATTTTTTCCTTGCAGAATCAAAGATGCTACTATTTGATTAATTACCTTAGTCTTTCGTTACGTCATTGGGTTCCATCGATGCCCTGGTGGGACTAGCGCTTAAGCTATGGCTCGGTTGGTCTTAAGGGTACGCCTGCGATTTCTGCCGTCTTGGTCTATCCTGAGCAGCCTTCCATGGGTTGGTGCTACCATGGTTACCCCCAGGCAAAATAGCCACAATTGGTCTTCCCTCTAGTCTTTTTAATTAGAAAAGAAAAATGGGTATGCTGGGTCTTCCAATATAAAATGACTCTATATCGAGTTGGAGGTCTTAACTCCACTCCTAGGGGTTGGTGATAAGTTAGGCTCTTAGTTTTGTTATTATTTGATTTTTTGTTTCGTTTTTGTGTTTTATGAATATTTTTTTATAGGTTTTTGAAGAAAATGAAGCATTTCTAGAAATTTTGGACTTAAAGGGTATTTTTGGAAAATTTTGGAGGTTCAAATTGAGCACATACGCCTAGGGGTGTTAAATGAGCGAAGCGCTTCACGAGCAAGCTTGGGCTCGGCTCGAGCTGGACTCAAATATTAAATGAAGCGTTTCGTGAACACAAATCCTGACTCGAATATTAAACGAAGCAAGCTCGGCTCTACTCGGCTAAGCTCATGAATCAGCTCGTATAATCTCGTATATATATATATTAAAAACTCAAATAATTACTTATAAATGAAATAAGCATATATATATTAAAATAAGTTAAATAAGTATATATATTATATATATACATCTCAAGTGGCAAAGGAGGAGTGGAAATGTACCAACTTGCACATATTCTCTAAGCAGTGTATCATCAACATCATCGTAACTCATGTTCTGTCTCTGACGCGCCAACTTTGACAGAAATAATGAATGCATTGAACTGAGATGCTGAATCCTACCGTCATCCCCGAGATCACACACACACTTAGGCCTTAGTTCTCAAGTGCACGCTAGGCTGTCGCCAGCTGATGCCATGTGTCTCCCCAGCATCAATCTTCTCATCTCCAAAACATCTTATGCGCCTCTTTCATCTTTCCTCATTCCCGAAGAAAGGAACTCCTTAGTCTCTCAGAAGTCATAGCTCCTTCCTTCATCTCCTTCAGGCTTCAGCTCTTATTCCCTTTCCTTAAACACCTAACATTCTCGTTCTCACGATTTGGGTCACTAAGGACGCTAGAGGGATAATTTAGACTTTTGGCGAACGTACTCTAGGTCTGGCGGACGTACGCTGCTGTCTGTAGTGTGGACATATAGTGGGGGCCACCAGACGTACGCTCTGCAAATCGTACAGGTGGACGTACGTGGGAGCACCGGACGTACGCTACTTTTTGAATACCTTCTGGTTAATACCTAGACGTACGAGGCAGCCATGGAACCACTGGGCAAGAACCACCGGATGTACGCCCCTTGGCCAGACGTTCGCTGCTTTTCTGAGCCTATAAATACCACCCTACCCACTTCGTGTTTTACACAACTTCCAGGCGCCCCTAGGCTGCCAGAGTATTCTTAGAGTCTTTCCATAGTGTTTTAAGTGTGTTGTGAGCGTGTGTGTGAGACATTTGCGAGTTTCAGAACGTTCGTGAGGCGAAACTCTTGCGGTATTGTCTCAAGGAGGTAACATTTGATCCATAGCTTTTAATTACGTCGTTATGCTGCCCGTTTTATGCTTAGTTGTAGTTGTTAGCTTAGTTGTGCTTTAAGACCCATTTGGGTTAGCATTCTTGTTAGCTTAGCGTTGTTACATTGCATGGAGATTACAAACTAGACTAGAAGGCTTTAGGTTGTTCCTAATAGCCCTAGGAGTTGGAGAATAGGCAGATTGTGGAGAGAAAATGATATTCTCCCTGACGACCTATACAGCGGACGTACGGTATCGTGACCGGACATACGGCTTGTCGTTACACGGTGGACGTGCGTTCCCGAACCCGGACGTACGGTCACTGTGTGACAGGAAAACCCTATTTTCGCTAACCATCCCCTAGCTCCTATTTTCCTTACTTTAGAGTTGTTTAGTAGAATTAGGACTAATAGAAGGTTTTCCACAGATTTGGAGAACCCGGATCTTCTGGAGTTTTCGGAGACGTGTATCGATCCAGGTGAGTTTTAACTCACATAATGCTCATTGCTATTTTCCCATGCACTGCACATCTATTTTGTGTATCGAGAAAACATGCATATTTTACTACTTTCACAGTTTGTACTTATTGTACATGAACTCTGTCATTTTTGAGAAAAATGTTGTGCTGAACATGTTAACTAAATGAGACTTGTAAAACGACATGCATGTAAAATACAGACAAAATAATTACATCGTATGACATGGTACACCAGTATGTGCAATAGTAATGGCCATGGGCTTACTATACATGTTAGCTTTGTGGTCAAATTGCTATGTTATATGGGGCCTTGGATCCATTGGTTTCGTGACCTTGATACAACCATTCTCAATGGTTCGGTCACTACAGGACGGACGTCATTAGTTGGTGTGGGCCACTCGGGGTCGGACCCGATCGTGCCACTAATGTTACGTATAGTATGTTGTACAATGGCTAGGGCACTGGCATTATATTATAGGTCCCTCGAGATGGCATCAACCCTGCTGAGAAAGGGTAATATCTCGGGTAGACCATACTATTGAACTATGACCGTTGTTTACATCGTATGCATATATCATTACTATACATATATCACGCATTAATAAGCCGTCATGATAGAACTGCTTTTACTTATTAAACATCTGAGTTCATTACTAAAACTGGCATGGGTATTATCTGTATTAAAAGTCACTAAGTCTTAGACTTACCCCCTTTATTTTATGTCTTTCCCCATCATTACGAATAATTGCGCAGTTTAGCTGCACTAGACAAAGATGCCATCGGAGACTACTTGGGTGATTGCTCAGGACCTGATACGGGTGATCTTTGAGGATATGGATCCCGTTTGGCTTAGGACGATGTGGGAAGATGGAGGATCTGCTCGTGCAGATATGATAGAGATTTTGATTTTCCTAGCTTTGTTGAAGCTTAAGTCTAGGCTTTGATATGTTGATCTTTTGTGAACAATGTTGTAGTATCTTATTTTTGGGATGTATCTATTCTCTTGTTAACGTTCTGATAACCGGTACATTTGGCGACTATTTATCATATTATAGACGTAGTACTTTATCTCTGGTATTGTTGTGTGATAGTTTCATTTACTATGTCTTAATCCTATAGTCTTCGTAAAGTCTTTCACTGCAGTTTTCTCGTTACGAAGAGGAAAGTGATTTTTCAGAGGTCGTGTCCTAGAGGGACATGGCTGGGATGGCGCGCCGTGGGATCAATTACTAGTTAATTGATATTCCCATCGAGCGGGGCGTCACAGTTGGTATCATAGCTTTTTTGCTCTGAGAGGACTATAGGATAGAGGGAAAAGAGCACTTAGGCCATGATCACACCAGAGATTAGGCTAGAGGAGCGATTAGGACTTAGTCTCTAGGTTTTTTCGCTTGGTTCTAGTAGTGTCGGTTCTAACTCTGCTCTTCGCTGTAGAGAATGCCACCCTGAAGGAACCCTGTAACCAGACCTAACGCGATGGAGATTGGAGAGGGAGGTGTTCACCCTAAGCCTGTGGACATTCCCGTTGATGAAACGAGACTCCTAGGAAGTCAAGTGATGGACGCAATTGGCCAGTTGGTTTCGGCCATAGATAGCGATAGGATTGTGAGACAGCCAGCTAAAGGTACTGGATGTTCTCGGAAGGATTTCTGCAATCATCACTCGGAGAGTTTTGACAGGAGAGGCGATCACATCCGTGCTGAGAATTGGTTGAACGATGTGGAGGAGTTGTTAGCTACCCTTGGATGTATGAATGAGTAAAAGGTGGCTTATGCTGCTTATATGCTGACTGGAGAAGCTAAGCGCTGGTGGCAGGACAAGAAAGTGGTGCTTGTCGTCGACTTGGGTTTGAAGACTGCCATTTCTTAGGAAGTCTTCAAACATGAGTTCAATTGGCACTTCTTTCCTAGAGTCGTGCAGGAGGCGAAGGCACGAGTTTTTGGAATTGGTCCAAGGAGGGATGTCAGTGATTGAATACACCATGAAGTTTCTACAGTTATCGCACTTTGGGTTGTACCTCATCCCAACTGATAAAAAGAAAGCGAAGAAGTTTGAACGAGGTCTGAACTCTCGTATTCAAATTATGATGAGCTGTTTCGACATTCAAGATTTCTCCCAGTTGGTCAGTAAGGCGTCGATCTATGAGGAAAGTCTGAAGGAGAATGTAGCTGAGTATGCGGATCAGAAGAGGAGGACTCAAGGAACTGGTACTTCGGTCGGAGGAGCAGGGCCAGCTAAGAGGATGGCGATGGGGAGTTTTCCACCTTAGAGGTCACAAGGACGTACCTCTGGTAACCCTCCGGTTTCATCATAGAAGAATTAGACGTCGGAGCTATGCAAGAAATGTAACCGTGTACACTGGGGACCCTACAGGATGGCAACTGGAACTTGCTATCGATACGGCCAGTTTGGTTACTTCAACAAGGACTGCGTGGGCAAAAGGGTTGCTCAGAAGCCTTTGGCGTGAGCTCGGGTTTACGCGCTTGTTCCAGGAGAACCGGAAGGAGGATCGAAAGTAGTGACAAGTACTGCCCCTATACTTGGATTTGAAGCTTCAATTTTGTTTGATTCGGGGGCTACCCACTCTTTCGTATCTATAGTGTTCGTAAGGTTGTCTAGACTTGTTGTGAGAACTTTGGAACCTGGTCTAGCTGTAACTACACACGTAGGGAATACTGTGGTCTGTAAGCGTGTAGTTTGCGAATGCCCTGTTAGCATTTGTGGAAGAGTACTTCCCACAAACTTAGTTGTTCTCCTTATGTTTAGTTACAACGTTATTCTCAGAATGGATTGGTTGACGAAGCATTCGGCTGTTATCAATTGCACTTTGAAGCAAGTAACACTTACGCGGTGGGGAGAATGAAAGGTGATGTACGTTGGATCGCGAACGAGGTCTTTACCTATAAAGATTTTGGCCGTGCAGGCGAGGAAGCTTATCATTGGAGGTGATCAGGCGTTCTCGGCATATGTTGTCGCTCCAATGAAGCAAGCAAAGAAGAATCTAGAGGATATTCCCGTGGTGTGCGAGTATCCATATGTCATTTCGTCAGACTACTCTGGATTACCACCACAGTGGGAGGTGGATTTTGGGATTGAGTGTGTGCCAGGCACTAATCCTATCTCTAAGGCACCGTATAGGATGGCATCGTCGGAGTTGAAAGAGCTAAAGGAACAGCTCTAGGAGCTTTAGGACAATGGTTTTATTCGCCCTAGTATATCACCGTGGGGAGCACCGATGTTGTTCGTTAAGAAGAAGGATGGGTCGATGAGGATGTGCATTGACTATCTGGAGTTGAATAAGGTGACAATCAAAAATCGATATCCTTTGCCAAGGATTAACGACCTGTTGGATCAGCTGCAAAGAGTACGAGTGTTTTCTAAGGTCGATTTGCGCTTAGGCTATCACCAAGTAAGGGTGAAGGAAGTGAACATTCCTAAAACAGCCTTTAGGACTCGTTATGGACACTACGAGTTCTTAGTTATATCTTTTGGACTAACTAATGCACCGGCAGTCTTTATGGACATGATGAACAGAGTCTTTCATGACTATTTGGATCAGTTCACCGTTGTCTTTATTGACGATATCCTGATTTACTCAAGGACGTCGAAGGAGCACGAGGAGCATCTGCAAAAGGCATTAGAGAGGCTTAGGAGGGAGAAGCTCTATGCTAAACTCGAGAAGTGCGAGTTTTGGCTGGATAGCGTGTCTTTCCTCAGATACATGATTTCTGGTGAAGGAGTAGTAATGGACCCGAAGAAGGTGAAGGTTGTGGTAGAGTGGACAAGACCAACTAGCGTGTTCGAGATTTGGAGTTTCTTCGAACTCGCTGGTTATTATCGACGCTTCGTCAAAGGTTTTTCGAAGTTGTCGGAACCACTCACTGCTTTGACTAGGAAGAATGCTCGTTTTATTTGGACGGAGGAATGTGAGCAATGTTTCCAAGAGCTGAAGAAGCGATTGGTGACTGCTCCAGTGTTGGCATTACCTACGGAGTCTGGTAATTTCGTAGTATATAGTGACGCTTCTAAGAAGGGTTTAGGTTGTGTGCTGATGCAGAACGGCAATGTTATTGCCTATGCTTCATGCCAGCTAAAACCGTACGAGCAGAACTACCCTACCCACGACTTGGAGTTGGCAGTAGTTGTGTTTGCTCTTGAGATTTGGAGGCATTACTTATATGGTGAACGGTGCGAGATCTACATGGACCATAAGAACTTAAAGTATTTCTTCACTCAGAAGGAACTGAACATAAAATCAATTCCATCAAAACAACCGATTCCCCGGCAACGGCGCCAAAATTTGATCATACCAAAAATAGTATTAGTCAATTGCACGAATCATTTTGCAATAAAGTAGTTGTGCAAGTGCGAGTGTCGAACCTACAGAGAATCGGGTTTGTGGAAATTAACTTAAATGCCTAAATTAACCCTATCTTAACCTAGTTCCAAATATCAAATAGGTAGCGTGCATAAAATATAAACTAAATTAAAATGCTTAAAAAAAAAGAAATAAAAACACTAAGGTTTAGAATCCACCTCACCACATTTAGATACATGTTATCATGTTAGAAATCCGCCTATCAAATAAGCACCATGCATGTCCTATTGCTATTATAAAACCTAGTCGAATCATCCAATGTATTTACCTTTAAACGGTCATAACGGATATTGAACCGAAATCGAATCAGCCGATGTATCATTGATCACAACGAATATTGGACTCGATAAAATCATCCGATGTATCGCGGACCAATCACAACGGATATTGGCCGTCTAATGGTTTGCAAACAACAATCAACACAGTTTGTCACGAACTAAATTGAAACGGACACACAAACATTAAATGACGGATTAAACCAAACATAACAACATGAAGAGCATTAAATATATCTATGGTGAGTCTTCATCTTCAACCTTAGTTGAAGATTTAGCCTCTCGTGGAAGTAAGAGACAAATCAACAAACAAAAATAAAAGCAATATAATAAAATGACAATTTAGAGGGTTTACAGTGATAAACAGGGAGGTTTCTGGCCTCCAAGGGCACCTCTAAATGTAAAATAAAATGAAAACAACGAGGTCCTATTTATAGACAATATTAAGTGTGCTGCTAAGTCAGGGGTGCGCTCACGCGTAGTAGGTGTGCTCAATCGCAGGCCCGTATGCGTTCGATCGTTTGCAGTGCGTTCAACCGCACTGCCGCACGTGCTCGATCATAGGTGTGGCACTCGATCGTCGTGCGCTCGATCGCAAGATGTGCGTTCAATCGCATATAATTGCTCTGAAATCCCACGGTGCAAGGGAGTTAGTGATGGCAGCTAGGGCGAAGCGGACTTCACGGGATGACGAGGCATGCACTCGATCACGCCCCTTGGGCTCAAGCGCAGTGCGCTTGATCACACTGGCAGAGGCTAAATTTCCATCTTAATTTCGCCCCTTTGAACCACAATTTGTACCAAGGACCTACAACACACTAAAACACTAAAATAACACAAAACATAAGATATTAACAAAACTAAGAGCCTAACAAACATAAGTTAAGATGGGTCTAATATACAATCGATCAGTAACATTCTATCCATAGCTTTTAATTACGTCGTATGCTACCCGTTTTATGCTTAGTTGTAGTTGTTAGCTTAGTTGTGCTTTAAGACCCATTTGAGTTAGCGTTCTAGTTAGCTTAGCGTTGTTATGTTGCATGGAGGTTGCAAACTAGACTAGAAGGCTTTAGGTTGTTCCTAATAGCCCTAGGAGTTGGAGAATAGGTGGACTGTGGAGAGAAAATGAGGTTCTCCCTGAGGACCCATACAGCGGACGTACGGTATCGTGACCGAACGAACGGCTTGTCGTTACACGACGGACATACGCTCCCGAGCCCGGACGTACGGTCACTGTGTGACAGGGAAACTCTATTTTCACTAACTGTCCTGTAGCTCCTGGTTTCCTTACTTTAGAGTTGTTTAGTAGAATTAGGACTAATAGAAGGTTTTCCACAGATTGGAGAACCCGGATCTTTTGGAGTTTTCAGAGACACGTATCGATCCAGGTGAGTTTTAACTCACATAATACTCATTGTTATTTTCTCATGCACTGCATATCTATTTTGTGTATTGAGAAAACATGCATATTTTACAACTTTCACAATTTGTACTTATTGCACATGAACTCTGTCATTTTGATAAAAACGTTGTGCTGACCAAGTGAGACTTGTAAAATGACATGCATGTAAAATACAGACAAGATAATTGTATCGTATGACATGGTACACCGGTACGTGCGATAGTAATAGCCATGGGCTTACTATACATGTTAGCTTTATGGTCAAATGGTTGTGTTATACAGGGCTTTGGATCCATTGGTTTCGTGACCTTGATACAACCATTCCCAATGGTTCAGTCACTACAGGACGAACATCATTAGTTGGTGTGGGCCACTCGGGGTCAGACCCGATCGTGCCACTAATGTTACGTACGGTATGTTGTACAATGGCTGGGGCACTGGCATTGTATTATAGGTCTTTCGGGACGGCATCAACCTTGCTGAGAGCGGGGTAATATCTCGGGTAGATCATACTATTGAACTATGACAATTATTTACATTGTATGCATATATCATTACTATACATATATCACGCATTAATAAGCCGTCATGATAGAACTGTTTTTGCTTATTAAACATCTGAGTTCATTACTAAAACTGGCACAAGTATTATCTGCGTTAAAAGTCACTAAGTCTTAGACTTACCCCATTTATTTTATATCTTTCCCCATCATTATGAATAATTGTGCAGTTTAGCTACACTGGACGAAGATGCCGTCGAAAACTACTTGAGTGATTGCTTAGGACCTGATACGGGTTATCTTTGAGGATATGAATCCCGTTTGGCTTAAGACGATGTGGGAAGATGGAGGATCTGCCTGTACAGATATGATAGAGATTTTGATTTTCCTAGTTTTGTTGAAGCTTAAGTCTAGGCTTTGATCTGTTGATCTTTTGTGAACAATGTTGTAGTATCTTATTTTAGGGATGTATCTATTCTCTTACTGACGGTCTAATGACCAGTACATTTGGCGACTATTTATCATATTATGGATGTAGTACTTTATCTCTAGTATTGTTGTGTGATGTTTCATTTACTATATCTTAATCCCATAGTCTTGGTAAAGTCTTCCGCTGCAGTTTTCTCGTTACGACGAGGAAAGTGATTTCCTGGAGGTTGTGTCCTGGAGGAGCATGGCTGGGATGGCGCGCCGTGGGATCAATTACTAATTAATTGGTATTCCCATCGGGCGGGGCGTCACAAGTGCGCGTTTCACTCTCTCTCGTTCTCTCAATCTCCTCTCACTCAGTCACACACTCTCTCTCATTCTCACAATCTAAAACCCAAATCTAAAAACTCAGATCAGTCTCCTCTCACTCCACCCCTCTCTTTCTCGTTCTGCCGTCTGCGCAACCCGGTCCCCGACGACGATCGAAACCCAGATCGGCAACTAGCTTAGGGCTTGACTAGAGCTCTAGCTCGAGCTTGGGGTCTCGAGCTCGATTCATATCTTGTTGAGCCGAGCTCGAACAGCCAACCCAAGCTCCACTCGGGCTCAAGCTCAAGCTCGAGCTTGAGCCTGGCCCAGAAATAAACGAGCCGAGCTTGGGCAGCACAGGCTCACCCAAGTTCGACTCATTTACACCCCTAAATACGCCTAGGCTCGAGCGCACCACACCTGGCATTGAGCGCACTCGTGTGCTGGAGCATCAGGATATGTGGTCAGACTCATTTTTCAACCCAAATTAGGTTTTCAAAGTCCCACTTGGACTAGAAGTTAAACCTCTGATTTTGCTAGGTTTACTATGGCTTCTATGTTTTCCTAAACCTATAAATAGACCTCTAAGCCTCTAAGAAAAAGTGTGGAGAAGCAGACACAAGTTCTGGAAAAGAACTAAAGGCTAGATCAAGAAGAGTTTGGATTTTTCTTCTCATCCCCATTTTTGTTATTATGTAGTTAGTATTTTAATTAGGGCTAGTTTGAAGCCCTAATCATTTCTCTTTAAGCGCATTTGCTACAATTATCTTTTGGGTATTTAATTTGATTACTTCCTGTTTACTGGAATTCTTCATATGAATGTGTTTGATCATATGCATGTGTCTGGATTTATGTTATTTAAGTCAATTTGAATGACCAAGTCCTGGGTTTAATAAAGTGACAAAAGAACCCCATCACAGGTACTTGGATTAATAAACATGGGGAACCGGGAGTAGATACCATGTCCTAGGCGTTGTGTGGTTGTCGATTTCCATAAATTTTTGCTTCCCTAAATAACAACTTAGTAGATTTCATGCTAAATCCTTTGGGGAAGAAAATAATTGGAATAGATACCATGCCTAATTGGTTGCTTAGGAAAATCAATAGCTTAAGGAATCAATATCTTAAGGAATCAATATCATGCCTTTAGGTTGGCAAACATTGGACATCTAAATATAATTGGAATATTGATATATTGTTAATCTTATTTGAGTATGGTTAGTGGTGGATTTCAAAACCCTAATCCTTTTTAGTTTAGTTAATCTTTTATTTTATTTCTTTAATTTGATTCAATTTGTGACAATTGTTTTAAATCCATTATTTAAATAGGAAAATACATTCTAAGCATAATTTACCAATCCTCATGGGAATGATCTCGTATTTGCTTGCTATATTATCGTTTTGATCTTGTACACTTGCGAGTAAAACGTACTAAGTATTTGCCTATTAATTTATGTGGGTATTTGGTACAATAAGTTTTTGGCACCGTTGCGGAGGATTGTGTTAAATTATGTTTCGGAATTTTTGTTTTTTTTAGTTTATTTAGCTTAATTTATTTTTTATTCCTATTTTTTTTATTTTCTTTTCTTTCTTTCTGTTTATTTGTAATTATGTTTTTTTATGTTAATTCATTTTTTTGGGGGGGGAATTCACTTTAACCCCCTAAAGTTTGAGGTATTTTTCAATTTTGCAATATATCCCCCCTAATGTTTAAAAAATTTGCAATGTACCCACTTAATGTTTCAAAAATTTGTAATTAACACCCTCTGTTACTAATTGTCATCTAAGTACACTGAAATTGTTGACATAGGAGCAGATGAGAGGCATTTACTCCTTTTCTTTTTCACTCTATCACCCACATGACACCCAAAAGGGGTTCAAATGGGGTTAACGAGAAAAAAATCAAATCAGACGTTGAGTTTTAATGAGGGGAAATTACGTCATTTTACCAGTTAGTTTGGGGGCAAAATTGGAAGACACAGTATAAAAATTTCACATGAGACTCACGTGATGTCATTTATGTCTAATTAGATGACAATTAGTAATGGAGAGTGTTAATTGCAAAGTTTTGAAACATTTAGGGAGTACATTGAAAATTTTTAAACATAAGGATTCAAATTGAAAAACACATCAAACTTCATGGGAGTTAAGTGAATTCCCACCCCCCCCACCCCCCCCTCCCCCTTCTTTTTTGTCGATCTACTTCTATTATTTTTTTTTTCACCTATACTATTGTTTTGATCTTGTGCACTTGCGAGTAAAATGTATCAAATATTTGCCTATTAATTTAGGTGAGTATTTGACACAACAGTTGGCCTAGTGGTGGAGGCTTGCAGCTTTTAGGAATATTACCCCTTGAAGTCTCAAAGTTAAAAACATCATAGGTGCTACCCCTACCTACCTCTTGGGGCCAGCCACCCGGGTGAAGCCTGCAACTTAATGTTCAATACTCTAAGAGGTGCAGAGTATTGGACCAGAGATTAGTCTGGTGAAACCTGATTAGGCCTCTACGCTTGGTTCACAACTGAGTAGAGTGGAGCCAGGATACTGCCTGGCCTATGGGTGAAATAAGAATACCCTAATAAAAAAACTAGGGCTGGGTCTTTTCTGATATGAAGTAGTAGATTGTGCTTGCAGGGCGAATACTTAGGTGGTCTGGGCAACTAGGAATTTCAACTGGAAAGATGGGTTTTCCTCAGGAATCAGGATCAATCACTTTTTTACCTTGTGCGTAGAGATGCAGGTGGCCGCCGCTCCCATCTCTTTCAAATGGAGACAGTGGTCACAGTATTGAAGCCTGATCCCGTTGGGATAATTAACAGGAATAATAATTTCTTTGGGAGCTAGAATATTTAGTGTTAGTTTCAAAATTGCATTAAGAAATTTTATATATATATACATACTTTTTTTTAATAAAATAATCTTAGAACTTGGCCAATAAGTTTTTCTTTTTTTTTTCCCCTATTTTCTAGAGATTTTTGAGATTATATTTCCGCTGAGAGATGAACTAATAAGCTTACCTTTTCTTTTTCAGTTATTTCTTTACTTTTTACCTTAAGCAACCCATAATAAAATGTTGGGATCCTATGGCGCAAAGAGCACGCACAGTGAAAAGATGAACACCAGGAACTTTTATCTTTAAGACAAATATGGCTAGATTAAAATTAAAATACAAGCCTGAGAGAAAATATTTCTCTCAACACTTTCGTGTCTATTGAATTATATCTCTCAATTTTCAAGTGTGTTTTCGCTTCTTTATAGATCCTCTATGTATAGGTTTAGAATTATTTGAAGAGATGGTAGGAGAAAGTTCAAGAAATCCTAGTATCACTGGATTTAATACACAGCCATGGGGAGAAAAACATCACCCACTTTCTTTTACCCTTATGGATGGGCTAGGGTTTTATCTAACTGGCCCAATGCTTTTTTTCCTCTTCTTAAGCCCCTTTAGGGATTATAAATCCAAGAGCTCAAATCTCTTTTGATTAATAAACCTAATCATTCCAAATAATAAGCTACTTAGGTCTCATTTGGTTTGTGAAATGAGTATTCCATTAAGAAAATAATAGTTATTACTGGAAATGGAAGACGTTGGAATAGAATAATTATTTATATTCTTTAGTTTGGTAGCGACACATCTTTCATAATTGGAATTAAACTAAAATTACTAAAGAGCTCATATCATTTCTAATAACAATAAAAAATGTTGAACTGGTGGGTGGCCCACACATTCAACATTTTTTATTTTTTAAGTTTGAAAGAATTTTTTTTTTTTTTTTTCGAAAAATCTTGTCAATTCCTTCGGGAATAACTATTCCTCACTTTTTTTTTAGAAGAATAGTTATTCATTTATGTAAGTGATTAGTTATTTTCACAAGAATAACTATTTATAAATTATAGACTCTTACTAAACAAAAGAATGATTATTCCATAGGAATAACTATACAATTTCATGGTCTATTCCGCAAACTAAATTGGTCCTTAGGAATTAAATTCTTTGGCCAATGTTTATAAAATAAAACAACTAAAATAAATAAATACATAATTGAGACTCAAATAAATAGTCAATTTACATCAGTTCAAAGATAGACCTAAAGTACCAAAAGTAAAAAGAAAAAAGAAAAAAAGATAGACCTAAAGGGAAAAATACAATTAGTTTCAATAGGCCCATGACCCTTGTCATCCCAAGCACATCACACGACACTATTAATCATAATTGATTTCACTAAACAATTGTGACTGCACTCTAATTTTTATTTTCGATTTAAATGAATTAATTGTTTTGAAGTATTTATTTATTACATATTACCCCTCCGTAGAATTATTCCGGTAGCTGAAGCAAAGTCCATATGCTGTCACTTTGTTCACTACCTCTTTTCCTTGAGTAACTAATTTAATTACATGATTTCCCTTGAAGTGCCTCATAACTCAAGTTTTCCATAATATATATATA
>CM017322.1:22097757-22190619 GCA_006937295.1 Carpinus fangiana
TCCGGTGATGTGTTCCAAGCCGGGTGCACAATGAGTGTTTGGTTGTGATTCAATATCCACTGTGATCCAAGGATACAGTGGATGATTTTATCCATAATCAATACTCATTGTCGCTCCTTAACGGTAAACACATTATTCGGTTTGACTTGTGTCAATTACCACAATAGAGTGTGTTGAAGGGTTTAATGTTTAAAAAACGGAAAATGAGTGTTTAATGTATTTAGCTTATTCTTATTGGGTGAGGTTCATTTTTAACCTTAGTTACTTTTATCCCTATAGTTTTCATTTTAATTTTATTTCTGCACTTTTAAATTGTTCAAAATCAATCCTCATTGGGACTAGGTTAAGATACATTTTATTTAAGAGTTGTATTAGTTTTTTTATTTACAAAACGCCGTTCTCTGTGGTTTGACCTCGCATTTTCACGCGCACTTTACTGTACACGATTCGTACACTTGCGAGTATTATTTTTGATACGATCATGCACCACACCTGGCATTGAGCGCACTAGTGTGCTGGAGTATCAGGATATGTAGTCAAACTCATTTTTCAACCCAAAATAGGTTTTCAAAGTTCCACTTGGACTAGAAGTTAGACCTCTGATTTTGCTAGGTTTACTATGGCTTCTATGTTTTCCTAAACCTATAAATAAACCTCTAAGCCTCTAAGAAAAAGTGTGGAGAAGTAGACACAAGTTCTGGAAAAGAACTAAAGGCTAGATCAAGAGGAGTTTGGATTTTTCTTCTCATCCCCATTTTTGTTATTATGTAGTTAGTATTTTAATTAGGGCTAGTTTGAAGCCCTAATCATTTCTCTTTAAGCGCATTTGCTACAAGTATCTTTTGGGTATTTAATTTGATTACTTCATGTTTACTGGAATTCTTCATATGAATGTGTTTGATCATATGCATGTGTCTGGATTTATGTTATTTAAGTCAATTTGAACGACCAAGTCCTGAGCTTAATAAAGTGACAAAAGAACCCCATCACAGGTACTTGGATTAATAAACATGGGGAACCGGGAGTAGATACCATGTCCTAGGCGTTATGTGGTTGTCGATTTCCATAAATTTTTGCTTCCCTAAAGAAAAACTTAGTAGATTCCATGCTAAATCCTTTGGGGAAGAAAAGAATTAGAGTAGATACCATGCCTAATTTATTGCTTAGGAAAATCAATAGCTTAAGGAATCAATATCATGCCTTTAGGTTGGCAAACATTGGACATCTAAATATAATTGGAATATTGATATATTGTTAATCTTATTTGAGTATGGTTAGTGGTGGATTTCAAAACCCTAATCCTTTTTAGTTTAGTTAATCTTTTATTTTATTTCTTTAATTTGATTCAATTTGTGACGATTGTTTTAAATCCATTATTTAAATAGGAAAATACATTCTAAGCATAATTTACCAATCCTCATGGGAATGATCTCGTATTTGCTTGCTATATTATCGTTTTGATTTTGTGCACTTGTGAGTAAAACGTACTAAGTATTTCCCTATTAATTTATGTGGGTATTTGGTACAATAAGTTTTTGGCACCGTTACTGAGGATTGTGTTAAATTATGTTTAGGAATTTTTTTTTTTTTTTTTTTAGTTTATTTAGCTTAATTTATTTTTTATTACTATTTTGTTTATTTTCTTTTCTTTCTTTATGTTTATTTGTAATTATGTTTTTTTATGTTAAATCATTTTTTTGGGGGGGAAAATTCACTTTAACCCCTTAAAGTTTGAGGTATTTTTCAATTTTGCAATATATCCCCCCTAATGTTTAAAAAATTTGCAATGTACCCACTTAATGTTTCAAAAATTTGTAATTAACACCCTCTGTTACTAATTGTGGTCTATGTACACTAAAATTGTTGACATAGGAGCAGATGAGAGGCATTTACTCCTTTTCTTTTTCACTCTATCACCCACATGACACCCAAAAGGGGTTCAAATGGGGTTAACGAGAAAAAAATCAAATCAGGCGTTGAGTTTTAATGAAGGGCAATTATGTCATTTTACCAGTTAGTTTGGGGGCAAATTGGAAGACACAGCATAAAAATTCCACATGAGACTCACTTGATGTCATTTATGTCTAATTAGATGACAATTAGTAATGGAGAGTGTTAATTGCAAATTTTTGAAACATTTAGGGAGTACATTGAAAATTTTTAAACATTAGGATTCAAATTGAAAAACACATCAAACTTCATGAGAGTTAAGTGAATTTCAACCCCCNCCCCCCCCCCCCCCCCCCCCCTTTTTTTTGTCGATCTGCTTCTATTTTTTTTTTTCACCTATACTATCATTTTGATCTTATGCACTTGCGAGTAAAACGTATCAAGTATTTGCCTATTAATTTAGGTAAGTATTTGACACAACAGTTGGCCTAGTGGTGGAGGCTTGCAGCTTTTAGGAATATTACCCCTTGAAGTCTCAAAGTTAAAAACATCATAGGTGCTACCCCTACCTACCTCTTGGGGCTAGCCACCCGGGTGAAGCCTGTAACTTAATGTTCAATACTCTAAGAGGTGCAGAGTATTGGACCAGAGATTAGTCTGGTGAAACCTGATTAGGCCTCTACCCTTGGTTCACAACTAAGTAGAGTGGAGCCAGGATACTGCCTGGCCTATAGGTGAAATAAGAATACCCTAATAAAAAAAATAGGGCTGGGTCTTTTCTGATATGAAGTAGTAGATTGTGCTTGCAGGGCGAATACTTAGGTGGTCTGGGCAACTAGGAATTTCAACTGGAAAGATGGGTTTTCCTCAGGAATCAGGATCAATCACTTTTTTACCTTGTGCGTAGAGATGCAGGTGGCCGCCGCTCCCATCTCTTTCAAATGGAGACAGTGGTCACAGTATTGAAGCCTGATCCCGTTGGGATAATTAACAGGAATAATAAATTCTTTGGGAGCTAGAATATTTAGTGTTAGTTTCAAAATTGCATTAAGAAATTTTATATATATATACATACTTTTTTTTAATAAAATAATCTTAGAACTTGGCCAATAAGTTTTTCTTTTTTTTTTCCCCTATTTTCTAGAGATTTTTGAGATTATATTTCCGCTGAGAGATGAACTAATAAGCTTACCTTTTCTTTTTCAGTTATTTCTTTACTTTTTACCTTAAGCAACCCATAATAAAATGTTGGGATCCTATGGCGCAAAGAGCACGCACAGTGAAAAGATGAACACCAGGAACTTTTATCTTTAAGACAAATATGGCTAGATTAAAATTAAAATACAAGCCTGAGAGAAAATATTTCTCTCAACACTTTCGTGTCTATTGAATTATATCTCTCAATTTTCAAGTGTGTTTTCGCTTCTTTATAGATCCTCTATGTATAGGTTTAGAATTATTTGAAGAGATGGTAGGAGAAAGTTCAAGAAATCCTAGTATCACTGGATTTAATACACAGCCATGGGGAGAAAAACATCACCCACTTTCTTTTACCCTTATGGATGGGCTAGGGTTTTATCTAACTGGCCCAATGCTTTTTTTCCTCTTCTTAAGCCCCTTTAGGGATTATAAATCCAAGAGCTCAAATCTCTTTTGATTAATAAACCTAATCATTCCAAATAATAAGCTACTTAGGTCTCATTTGGTTTGTGAAATGAGTATTCCATTAAGAAAATAATAGTTATTACTGGAAATGGAAGACGTTGGAATAGAATAATTATTTATATTCTTTAGTTTGGTAGCGACACATCTTTCATAATTGGAATTAAACTAAAATTACTAAAGAGCTCATATCATTTCTAATAACAATAAAAAATGTTGAACTGGTGGGTGGCCCACACATTCAACATTTTTTATTTTTTAAGTTTGAAAGAATTTTTTTTTTTTTTTTTCTTTTCGAAAAATCTTGTCAATTCCTTCGGGAATAACTATTCCTCACTTTTTTTTAGAAGAATAGTTATTCATTTATGTAAGTGATTAGTTATTTTCACAAGAATAACTATTTATAAATTATAGACTCTTACTAAACAAAAGAATGATTATTCCATAGGAATAACTGTACAATTTCATGGTCTATTCCGCAAACTAAATTGGTCCTTAGGAATTAAATTCTTTGGCCAATGTTTATAAAATAAAACAACTAAAATAAATAAATACATAATTGAGACTCAAATAAATAGTCAATTTACATCAGTTCAAAGATAGACCTAAAGTACCAAAAGTAAAAAGAAAAAAGAAAAAAAGATAGACCTAAAGGGAAAAATACAATTAGTTTCAATAGGCCCATGACCCTTGTCATCCCAAGCACATCACACGACACTATTAATCATAATTGATTTCACTAAACAATTGTGACTGCACTCTAATTTTTATTTTCGATTTAAATGAATTAATTGTTTTGAAGTATTTATTTATTACATATTACCCCTCCGTAGAATTATTCCGGTAGCTGAAGCAAAGTCCATATGCTGTCACTTTGTTCACTACCTCTTTTCCTTGAGTAACTAATTTAATTACATGATTTCCCTTGAAGTGCCTCATAACTCAAGTTTTCCATAATATATATATACATATATATATAACTGACATTGCAAACTAATGCAGGAAAATTGACAAATCTGATTTATCATACTCCGAATTAATGGCGCTGAAATCTTTTAATAAAGAAGATCAGTGTAAGAATGAAAATAATTAATAATAATAGGCTTAAGAGATTGTACCAAAATGCTGTGAAGATTTATTCATTACTACCCGTAACTTTTCTCCCGATTAATTGTTTTGATTGTCATCAATAAATAAGCTCCAGCTTATTTTAACACCCATTTTTTAGTAAAAGATTTGGTACCCCTTACTTTTCTTGATAAGATATTTTAGTATTGGAGGGATCTTCTGCATGCCAGATTAACAAAGGATACTCACTATCTCAGTGAATCAGTTAATCCATGCTGAAGTTAGCATTAACAGTTGTAAAGCCAACGAAAGACTTCCGCTGTAAGTGCAATTTGGCAATTTAGGAGTGGAAATAAATCCATGGATTTCTCTGTAAAGTTGGTGTTTTCATCAATCTGCCAAACACCAAACTCCAAGGGTAAATTATAAGTCACCTAACAAACCAGTTTCCTTTCAAATGTACCAGATAGTTTTCTTCTCATACTGGCTCAAGATTTACTTAATAGAAAGTGCCATTTTTTGCTTTTAGGATTTCTCTTCATATTGCGACTCAGCCTGATGACAGTACACATTAGAGTACACACAAGTACAAGAAAAATCGCAGGTTTACAAATCAAATTCAAGCCAAACTACAAGTGTAAATTATAGGTTACCTGAAGAACATAACCTGACAAGTACAACAACCAAGCAATATATACGACAGAAACATCCCAAATCCAAAGAGTCTATTCTAGAGAAATGGAATTTATCCGATATCATGCAAAACTTATCACCAGACAATTGAAAAAGACATACTTCATCAAAGATGATGAGGATTCAATGGTAAACCACTGTCTAGTACATTAAGATGCCCGGAGATTTTTGCCTTGCAGGTTGGACACATAAAACCGACAGAATCCGGCTGGATTTCGGCATCAACAGCCTCATGGTTGAACTCTACTCCACACCATACACAAACAGTTGTAAGCGGATTTACGGCAGCCATATTTAACATGACTTCTTCTGACTCAAACTGGACGGAGGAACCATATGCCCCTTCCATCTCTGCATTGTATGTCAAATCCATGCGTACCTCTTGAATGGAAAGAGATTCTTGTGCACTCACAGAACTATACTTAAGAGGTTCTATTTCATCCAACCTAAGTTCCTCAAACCCGGTTACATTGTCGTGCCTTTGGTCAACACTGCCTAACTGTTCTTCTCCCTATAAATAAAATAAGAGACAATACTTAATCTTGTGAGATAGAAGGGGAGCAACTAAAAATCATTATCACAAACTTTGGGCAGGTAAAATAAAAACAGCGCCATCAAAAATTTGCACTGTATCAGTCAATTCGTCACAAATAAAGAAGTAGACTTCCATTGAAATTTCGAAAACTTTAAAGAACATGAAAATCATGATGACTCCTATGACCTTATTTATGATATACCAATGTAGGTTAAGTATATGCAACTAGCAATTTGGCAAACCACTTGTATTAAATGAAATCTTTGCATAGCCCATGTATTATTACTTTGCAATTACTAGTCCGTTTGGCCAACAATTTCGCAAGTCAAAAATGTGTATTTTTTTAAAAAAAAAAAAATTTGTGGAAAGTGCCCTGATTGGGAGTATGTTTATAAAACATTACAGTTTAAAAAAAGGTGGAAAAATCCACGTTTTCAAATCACAAGTACATTTTAAAAAATACCGAACTGCGATTTTACAAAATGTCTAATTGCATTTTTAAAAAACACGAAAAATCGTGTTTTTATTAACTGCACTTAAAACTTTTCTTTTTTTTCAAGCAACATGTTTTGAAGCCATGAAACCAAACAGACCCTTAAAGAGGATTCCTTATCCTCTTTTTCTTGTTTTTTCTGGGTCAAGTGAATAACGTCTCACCATAAAAACCATTCGAACACTGAGAAAGTCACTACACAAAGAGATGCGTCAAGTGTCATTTTCCTATACATCTTTTGTCCACCTTTTCTTTTAAAATCCACCATTGAATTTGCGGCACATCCCCACAGATTCAATGGTGGATTTAAAAAAAATATGGAAAAGAGATGGACAAAAAATGGAAACCAAATATTTGTCTTACACAAAACAGTCTCACAGGCATCAGGCTAACAGTTCAAGCACAAACTAATTAATCAACAACAATCAAATACAAAGAACAATCTACTAACTTCCTGGGATTCCCCAAGACTCAACACATCTACTGCACAACTAGACGACTATGAGTCAACATCTTCAACAAGAAGCCCATAACAAATGTAAGGTAGAGTATACTTTTAAATTAATAGAAAAGGTGAAAGGAAGTTGGGCAAAACACAGAAGTAACAATCATTTTATTAGTTGCTGAAAAACTCCCAAGGCTTTCAATCAACTGTAAACCAGAAGGTAAGAAAATCCAACTACAATGCCTCCATACCTTATCTGAGGTTGCGCTGAATATTGGGAAATATTGCAAAGGTTGCTCTGGGGAGATTAAGGAATCAGAAACCCCACACTGGAGTAAATTTTCTTCAGAAGTTTTCTGTTCAGTTTCTGTTACAATATTATTGGCTGCCCCATCATTGCTACCATCAAAGCCAACGTTTAGCTCACTTTTATCATTAACTTCACCAAGCTTGGGATGCTCTGAAGTGCTAGTGCAAACCAAATTTATATCACCCCTAACATCACACACCAAATTATTGCCAAATTGAGCAAGTAAATGACCTTCAGAAACTACCTCCTGCTGAACCCCAGATTCGCCTCTATCATCGACAAATGCCAAACCATCTTTTTTACAAAGAGTTTCAGATGTATTACCATTCTGCTCATTAGCAGGTAGAACAGTTGCAGCATCCAAGCATGAGTCTCTCTTAGAATCTAGCACTTCATTAGAATCATCAGTCTTCTCCATATTTTCATCAGTGATCTTGTGCTCACCATCTTGCTGGCTTAAATCTTGATACAGAGTTATGTCAGTCATGCCATCATCCATTTCCTGTCCACTAAGGGGAGAACCAAGATTCATTTCATGATCAGAATTGGCAGCAGGCATTTCTTGAGTAGAAGGAACATTCAGTCCATCAGGAGTGGAATCACCATTGGGTTCATCATTAGTTCTAAGAGTAGAACTCTCTAAAATAGAATTCTGAGCAATTTCAATCAAAGCATCCATTTTAGATATCCTTAAAGGCACATCATCCCTCGTTGGAGACTCGATTCTCTTTTCAAGAGTTGTTGGACCAGGCAATTCTTCAACCCTCCTCACATAGTTCCTCACATGTATCCCCACGTGACCATTGTAGCGGCGCCTTTCTAGAAATACCTTATGGCAAAACTGGCATTCATACTTTCCATCTTTAATTATCACTCCATCCCCAACAGAAGAACCCAGTCTATACCTCCTCGTAGTCCTCTGGTGAAAGGATAAGAGGTGCTGCAGATATGAATCCTTCTCATCAAACGTCATGCTGCACTTGTGACATTCAAATAGATCATGTATTTGGACATCTGCAAGATTTTCCATTCCCAACAAGGTTGTTTCCTTCCCCTGTTCACTAGATATAGGAATTGTAGGTGGAGTTGAACTCGAAATGACTTCTTGCCTGTCTCTGTACTTTGGGGTAAAGCCTGCAAGCTGTTGCACAGCCCATAAACCTTATTGAACACCATTAAAATATACCAAACAGCTAGCCATATATTTACTTACATTTTCAGAACTCAGTCTGTAGTCCTGTTGATTGTTTTCACCCTTCTGACTACTAGGACACTGTGCATCACTAAGACCGAAAAAGGACAGCAAATATGAAGCAGCTTCTTTGCAGGATATAAACTGTAGTCCAGTAGGGCTGGAATTTATCAATTATGAGAACGTGTAAGGCCCAGCATGGTGAGAGAACAAACATACAAGTAAATAGAAGGATATAACAAGTTTGACAGTTAGAATTTTTTTTTTAAGGTTTTGAGTCTAAGCACGCATGGCACAGGTGAGAAATCAACAATCGTTGCTGTTTCATCTACTGATTAATATGACTAACTCATGATATAGAGAGCATGAAAATCATTTCATTGCCGGAAAAGTGCAAGAATTCAAAAATAAAGTATCCTAACTTTTAGAATATATAGGGTGCTCATTATTTCAAACCATGATGTCTGCTGTCAGTGGGAAAACCTGTAATTGCAAAGAATGAAGACATCCCAATAGCAGCAGTGCCAGATTAATGTATATTCACACAATTACAAATTCCCATCTTAAAATATATTATAATAAATGATTGGATTCACAACAGCAAAAAGTCCACGAGGCATTGGAGCAATTGACAACCAATGGATATACAATCACTTGAATTGAGATTATTCGCCAGAGATACGTATCACTAATCCATCATGTATTCATATTTATCTGATACTTGTTAGAAACAAAATATCTAGATTATTCCATGACATGTTCACAGTTTCATTGTCATGACTCACCCAAATAAGTAGCCAAATCTGCGCTATACCCTAAAAGAATTATTCGAAGTTACAAATGGAACTTCCTAAAGTCACTTATATAGTTCAATCACCTAACAAGGAACCAATGTGAAACTTAGCACCCATGCAACACCTTTATAATCCACCCACCTAATTTGGGACAAACTTTTTGAGGCGTCACAATGGTAGGAACCCACGATAAATTGAACAAAAATAGGTAGATAATTGATAGATAATGAACTCCACTTAAGGGTTGGGAGACAAACCACAAAGACACACCACAAAGACACAAGTCAGATTAGAAATTCAAACCCCAACCAACCTCTCAACTCTTGTCTTATTATACTAGGCTTACAAACCACTACTCAAGTAACACGTCTAGTAACCACCCATAATACATACCGACCCATAACACATAACTACCCACTAACATAACATAACAACTAAATGCTAACTAACCATGTAGCACTACAGTAAACAAGGATAATAACTACCCACTAGGCTACTACACCCCACGTCCTTGATGTTCTTCTAGGAATTACTCCGTGATTTTCACTATCACACAATCTCCCCATTACAATTCTTAACATCCCTCATTAGGGCACACATCACGCTACAATACTCCAAGTCCACATGATGTTAATAACCTGGTTTTGATACCTTTTGTCACCACCTAATGAAAGCACTAGCCACATTGCCGTGATATCCAAAAGAAATAGTTGAAGATACAGTTGTAGTCCCTTAAAATCACTTATATAACCTAGTCTCACCTAATAAAAAACCAAATATAAGACTTTGTATCCATAAAACACCTTCACAATCCTCCCACTCAATGTGATGCTAACTTTTTGGGGTGTCACATTCATGCTAACAAACCTCAACTTTTTTTGAAAGAGAAGCAAAAGAAAGTATAGTTTTGTCTATCTTATAGGTATGACGTACATTCTTTAACATTCATTATGGAACCCATCTTCGCAGAGCTTTGATATAGTAATCATCATAACACACTTCTGAAGAGTTACACAATTATATATTTAGTTTTACTTACAGACCCCAGCGGAATTATAACATTCTGCTCACTGAATCACAGGACAACCACTGCAACTACATTCTTAATGATTTACAAAAGAAAACGAAGAAGTTCCCTAATAACTTCATTATCCAAAAGACACAGAACTTATACATTTCATTTTATTCTAAGAAAATGTATTCACATGCTCATCATCATGCAAACCGTTTCAAATTTCATGTAAAACATTTCAACATGGAACTAGAATAACAACATCAACGTTCTAGACTTTCAGAACCATTGCCAAATAATTTTTGGAACACAGAGAACTAAGTTAGAGCGCTCCATTTACCCAGGAATCAATCAAACAGACAGATAAACCAAAATTCAAAACAAAACCAGGGAAACCACCTTATATATCTGCGGCAGTAAATGGAAGCACGGCCATCTCGCCTCTTGATCCCCAGCAAGAGCTTCCATCCGACAGGCAAGGCACTCCCGAACACCCCCGCGTCCACAATCTTCCTCTTCTTCCTCCTACTCCCCCACTGCCCACCCAATTCCCTCATAAACCCCAGCAACTCCTCCTCACTCTCCATCCCAACAGTCCTCCTCCTCAATTCCTCACCATACGGGTCCTCCGCATTTGCCAATGCCGTAAGATCCACCGCCGCACCGTCCCTATTCACAATCTCCATTACACCCCTCCCATACCCCTCCTCCAAATGCAGAACCTTTACTCTCGGCTTCCTCCCTCTCTTCCTCTTCACAGCAAAACTCACCGCGTTCTCTCGCTCTGCCTCCTCGCGATTCGTGTCAACGAAGAGGGACGATAGTGAGGGCAGGGTTAGGGATAGGTCGAAGTGGTCGAACCGGGGGTCCTTGTCGATGAAATTCTTGAGGTGGTCGATGATGAGGCGGTTCTCTACGCGTTCGGGGTCATCGGAAGGTACGGGAGGGGGCTTTGGGGTGGGGAGGAGCCCGGCGACGCGGCGGCGGTGGCCGGCGGATGGGTTGGAATTGGAGGGCCGGGAGTAGGTCTGGCGGCGAGAGCCAGCGGATTCGTTGAAGAGGGAGCGGTCGATTTTGGGGGCGAGGAGGTGGGAGTGGTGGAGATCGAAGGCGGAAGGCGAGCAGAGGGAGAGGGAATGGAGCTCCGTCTGGGAGAGCGTAGACATGTCTATGTGACCGACGGAGTCGAGGCTTATTGCGCCTGCTGGTTGTGGCGGTGCCGTTGCAGACACTGTCGCCATTTCCGCCGGTGGTGAAGACTCTGCTTGTGCGTCTGTGCGAGAGTGTTGAAGATTAAAGAGCCAGGAAATGTGTCCACCCACTGTGGAGCCAGATTACTTGGAAAATTAGTTCGCATGGGGACATTGGAGGTGATGAAGGAAAGGTAGAGGTGTCCGAGTTCTTTCCTTCATATTTTTATTAGATTAAAAAAAATATAGAAAAAGAAAATGAGCATGGGGAATGGGTGTATAGAAAGGCGGTTATAATCGCCCGGTAACCGTTAACCATATAATCACTTTGGTAGGTTGTATAAAAAAAAACTACTAATCGCTTAAGCGAAGTCGTTGCAGTTAATAGTTTTAGTCAATAACCCCTAATTGCAACCACTTACACACGCCTAAAAATAAATATACCAAGTTTAATAAGTTTTTATTTAGGGGTAATTATTCGTTCCCCCAATTAACAACCACTTGATTATCATAGACTTCCATCAACTACCAACTTTACATTTCGATCCTATTAAACTATTGTTTCGTTACTAAAATTCCCATTCCGTCAATCGATGTCATTAAGTTGGGTGATCCTCCATATGTGTGTGTAAAGTTGGTAGTTGATGGGAGTATATAGTAATCGAGTGATAGTTCATGAGGGAAATGAATAATTATCCATAAAAAAAAAAATGCATATGCATTTAAAGCATATAATGCACACGTGATGGGTTGACCGTGTGACTTAAAGACCTTAACTGACCGAATGAGGTTTTGGTAGTGAAATGGTAGTTTCATGAAAGGCTGGCAATTTAACTCGTGACATGCAAACCCGACACGAACACGACACGCGAAATTCGGGTTAGGGTTGGGTTTAATTGGGTTCGGGTCATAAACGGGTCGACCCATTTATGTCACGTTTATAATCGTGTCGTGTCGAGTCAACCCGCCGAGTTCGCTGGTTGACCCGTTTAGCTTGCCGTGTCAGGTCCACCCGCCGGGTTCGTGGGTTGACCCGTTTAGCTTCTCTCTCTTTTTTTTTTTAAAAAAAAATTTTAATTTTTTTTTATTTTTTATTAAAAGCTTAAAATGTAAAAAAGTGTAAAAACTAAAAATTATTCACTATCAGTGGAGGCTGCCTTGTGGTTCTTTTACTTTATTTGGACTTGTAATCATCCAAAAATATTTTATCATATTGTTCTATACCCTTCGGTTTATTGTAACAAATTGTTTTCATATTTTTCATTTAGCTTGCTTTAAAGTTTGTTGAATTGCATTTGAGAAAAAAGAATGTATTATTAAAGAAAATAACATTGTATTTGTTACTTTGGTTGCTAAGATTTTGCTATTAAAAAGTTAAAAATTAAAATAAATTTACATTCAGGTCATAATCGGGTCAGCTCATGTCGGGTTCGTGTCGTGTTACCCGTTTATGGATCATGTCGTGTTCGGGTCGGGAGGTTTGACACGTTTAATTAATCGTGTCATATCGTGTCGAGCATAATTGGGTCAAACCCGACACGGCAACCCGAATTGTCAGCCCTAGTTTCACGGTGTCGTAATATAACGTTGGTAATTTTTTTTTTTTTTTTTTGACGTGTCCACGCAAGGGTAGGGGGAGGGGGGATTCGAACTTGTGACCTTCGCTTTATAAGACGTGATTCACAGCCGATTGAACTACCTCTTGGGAACATAACGTTGGTAGTTAATGAGTGTATATAATAAGAGTAATGCTATAAGGTTTCATAGAATCTTTTTAGAGTCATCTCAAATGTGATGTGACTTTTAAAATCACCAATTGATTAAAAGTCAATAAATCACATCTTAAATTCAACGATAATTTTAAAAGTCACATCACATTTAGATAAGACATACATTAAATGGGACTCACATTTTGATCCATCAAGGTAGAATTCGATCAGTTTAACTCATTTTGAGTCAAGCAAAAGAAGCTCCTTAGAAAAGACTTTTAAGGAGGTTGTCAAGAGAATTATTGAAAAAAAAAAAAAAGGTTGGCCTAAGAGTAATTTCAGTGTCTTGATAAAAGTTTGATTATGTTCATGTGTCTTGTAGTAATTCTAGAAGTCTCTCTTGTATCCCTCCAAGAATGATGAGGTTATTAAAATTACCATTTAATCAAAATCCAATAATAATCAATTAGAATTTAATAATGATTTTAATAGCCAAATCATTTTTATAGTGACTCAAAAAGGACTTGTAGCATTACTCTGTATCGTGAGGGTACTAATAATTATTGTATTGAATTTATCAAATGTACAAGATAGATACAAAGGAATTAATTTAAACCTAACAACTTTAATTGAAGCTAAGATTTGCTTCTTCTACTTGGTTTAAACATTTCCAGCAAGGAGAACATCGGCAATCAACTTGTCCAAGTTCTGGTAAGAAGAGCCACCAGGCTTGACAGCCTTTTCTGCCTTCATCTTCCACTCCATTACCTTCCTCTTCATTTCTTTTCCTTTATCACCCTCCATTAACTCCCTCACAAGCTTCTCAACATCATATCTCTTAACATCATTATCTATCTCCATCCCAATGCCCCATTCGGTGCAAGAATACAGGCAATTTATATGTTGTTCGGCAAAGAAAGGCCAAGAGATGATTGGCACTCCACCGCACACGCTTTCGAGAGTAGAATTCCACCCACCATGTGTTAAAAATCCTCCAATCGAGGGGTGCTTGAGGATTTCTTCTTGAGGACACCAACTTGCTAACATGCCTCTATCTTTCGTTTTTGTAAGAAACTCAAGGGGAAGAACGGCTGAATCGCCCACAACAAGATTAGGCCTTATAATCCACAAGAAGGGTTTCTCACTATTGCCTAATCCCCAAGCAAACTCAATGAGTTGTTGGGGCGTCATGACAGTGATGCTGCCAAAATTTACATACACTACGGTGTTGGGTTGTTTTGAATTCAGCCACTCCACACACCCTAGCTCTTCTTTCCATAGATTGGAGTCTATTGATTTCAGCCGTTCATCTTTGATCTGATCAACAAGCAACAGAAGTGGACCGACGGTGTATATGCGAGGAAGCTGCAAAGACCAGAGACCATCCAAAGCATCAAGTTCAAATGGGTCGAAAGTGTTTAAAATGATAGGTGAAGCTCTTGGAGCCCTCTCTGCTTCACGCAAGCTAAAGTGGAGCATGGTGTCGTTCTCATATGTAGTTCTAATGGAATTTGGAAAATCCTTCAGACGGATGTTTTTCATCCCGGTAATCCAATCGATTGCGGTTTCTAAATACCCATTTGTTAGATAGCTTGCATCTGTGAATCAAATGAAAACAAGCTAATAAACGCCAGCGTATAACTCGATAAATAATAATGTTAACGTGTTACCTTTGAGGGGAGTTAAACCTCGTTCAACAAGATGGCGGCAGTGCATATAGGCCAAGCACCCGACGGCGCTAGGTGTCGAGAGAAATACATTTGGGATTCCAAATTCTTCAGCAGCTTCGAGAGTGAATGTCATGGAAGCATCGGAGATGATACACGTCACAGGCGGCGAATTAGAAGAGGAAGAGTCGTTGAGTTTGGAGAGGAGGTTGCAAAGTGGGATGAGGTAAGTCTTTGAGGTGGAATCGCAAAGAGCGGGGATGTCTTGGCTGACATCGGTGTCTGAAGGCGGGAGGCCGTCGGGGATGGTTTCAAAGCGGAAGTCCGACAAGCCGTCGAGAGAGTCGGGGCCTCGGGACTTGAGTAAGCGTCTGTGGTTGTAATGGGTGTTGACGAAAGTAACATGAAAGCCTTTATGATGGAGGATTTTGGCTAGCTTGATCATTGGGTTTATGTGACCCTGAAGCGGGTATGGAATGCAAACAACATGAGGTTTAATAGCTTCCAAAATGGAACTCATTTCTCTCTCAGCTCTCACGCACTCACAAGCAAACGGGAAACAAAATTTGGACTTTTTTTTTTTTTGAAGGAATCCAGCTTGTATGCTGCATTTAAAATTGTTTGCCTTTTATAGCCAAACTGTCGAACATATACAACGAAGCTTTTCTTCTTCTTTTTCTTCATCTTCTTCTTCGTCTTTGTTTTCTTTTCCCTTACAATACTAATAAAAAGGAAGATGACATAATACAAAAGGATATTTTTTAGTATTTAAGAAATTAATAATAATTACAACCGGCTCAATAGTCAATGAAAAAAGAGCTCAATAATGGTTTACTGACATGTGCTTTAGACCACGTGTTAGAGCATGTTGTTTAAATATTTAACATTAAAAAGCATCTAATAAAAAGGAAGATGACATAATACAAAAGAATATTTTTTGGTATTTAAGAAATTAATAATAATTACAACCGGCTCAATAGTCAATGAAAAAGAGCTCAATAATGGGTTACTGACATGTGCTTTAGACCTTTAGACCACGTGTTAGAGCATGTTGTTTAAATATTTAACATTAAAAGCATCTATTTATTTATTTCATGTTTTTCACAACACAGGGAGTTATTTTTTTTTTTTTTATTTCTATTTAATAATGGGACAACGTTACAAGGACAAACTCAAATAAAATGGAATTAGCTCTCTAATAACATAACTCAAACAGAAAAAACAATACAAAAATGATAATAAAAACAAATGGTAGACTATAGGTAGTTTAATCGGTATTGTTGTTAAAAGTTGCAAAANAGGAATCCAGCTTGTATGCTGCATTTAAAATTGTTTGCCTTTTATAGCCAAACTGTCGAACATATACAACGAAGCTTTTCTTCTTCTTTTTCTTCATCTTCTTCTTCGTCTTTGTTTTCTTTTCCCTTACAATACTAATAAAAAGGAAGATGACATAATACAAAAGGATATTTTTTAGTATTTAAGAAATTAATAATAATTACAACCGGCTCAATAGTCAATGAAAAAAGAGCTCAATAATGGGTTACTGACATGTGCTTTAGACCACGTGTTAGAGCATGTTGTTTAAATATTTAACATTAAAAAGCATCTAATAAAAAGGAAGATGACATAATACAAAAGAATATTTTTTAGTATTTAAGAAATTAATAATAATTACAACCGGCTCAATAGTCAATGAAAAAGAGCTCAATAATGGGTTACTGACATGTGCTTTAGACCACGTGTTAGAGCACGTTGTTTAAATATTTAACATTAAAAGCATCTATTTATTTATTTCATGTTTTTCATAACACAGGGAGTTATTTTTTTTTTATTTCTATTTAATAATGGGACAACGTTACAAGGACAAACTCAAATAAAATGGAATTAGCTCTCTAATAACATAAATCAAACAGAAAAAACAATACAAAAATGATAATAAAAACAAATGGTAGACTATAGGTAGTTTAATCGGTATTGTTGTTAAAAGTTGCAAAAGAAAAAAATGCAAGTTGGTGAACTCCACAAGAAAAGTCAAAGAAAGCTTGCAAGTTATGTGTATCTAGCATTTACTTTCTTCACTTTGGGTGGTAGCCAACTGCTTTAGTTGATTTTCATTTTCATTACTTTAAATGTTGTATTGACAATTGTGTACTTAGTCTTGACTTGTGTCGAGAAATCCCTCTATAAAGGGCTGCATGCTATGTACCACATATATGAGCTAGAACTAAAAAGAAAAGCGAAAAGCTCATCTTTTTTCTCCGATAACAAAGTTTTGTGTTTAAAATATGGGTTAAATATCTTATTTACTCATGTGATTTAATTTTTTTATTTTTTGTTTTATAGGATTTACTTTTTATTATAGGAGGTATCTCTAGTTTGCTTAGAGATGGAGATGGTACATCCATGCAAATTCTGTCTAAAATTTGACTAACATCATGTCAGCACTAAGCACAAATTGACACGTGCCCATATAATTAATTTTTAAAAAATTATTTTATTAAAATTAAAAATATATATTTAATTAAATAAATAAATAAGTTTGGGGTGGCCATAGCCACCCCTTGGCCATTTGGGTGGTGGCTGGCCACCCCCTTTGGCCATTAGTGACTTGGTATAGTAACCCAAATAATTAACTAAGTTTAAGTAGCTTAGTTAGAGAGTTAATTTGGACTTTGAGTCACTGGGATCAACCATAAGGGTATTTTGGAAAAATTGAACTTTTGGATCGGACGTACACTCTTATTTGTAGTGCAGACGTACGCCCTTATCTTTTAGTGTGAACGTACGCTAGGGTTAGCGAACGTACGCTATTGTCTTTAGTGTGGACATACGCTAGGGTTGGCAGACGTACGCTCTTGTCTTTTAATGCAGACGTACACGGAGAGACCACCAAACATATGTTAACAAATAGTATGCCGTACTCTGTAAATAGTATGCAGATGTACACTACTTTTTTGGATTGACCGTTGGATAATACTTGGACGTACGAAGCAGCCATTAGTCTGCTGGTAAATAGTATGCGGACGTATGCCCTTGGTATCGAACATACGCTCCTTTTGTCACCTATAAATACCCCCTCACCCCCTTGCCACTTCATGGCCATTACTCTCCATTCTCGTCCCTAAACCCTTCAAAGATCCCTATGTGAGTGTTTTGTGAGTTTTGAGTGTTCTTGGAGGAAGATGAGAGATTTCTTTGAGGTTTCGCTTCAAGGAGGTAATCTTCTAAGCTTAACTCGTTTCCTTAGTCGTTATGCTACTTAAATGCTTTTCATAGTTAGCTTAGTTGATAGCGTGTAGCTTTTAGTTTTATTGTTACCTTTAATCTTGGTTTAAGCGTGGGTTAACATTTAATTATTGTTGGGCATATATTCCTTTTGCATGTAGATGTTTTGAGATAGGAGGTCTTAGGAAAGGCTTTTGGTAGCCTTAGAACCAGTTTGAGAGTATAGGAGGACGGTTGAACCAAATGAGGTTCTACCTGAAACTCTTTAAGCGGATGTACGGCCTCGAGGCCAGACGTACAGGTCGAAGTATTTCAGCGGATGTACGGCCATGAGCCCAGACTTACGGTTAGAAGTGTTCTAGGGAGCGCTACTTTGGCCAATCGTCTGATAGCCTATTTTTTCATGTTCTAGGTTCGTTTTAGTTGGATTTAGAACTTGTGATATGTCTTTTTTCAGAATTCGAGGTTATGGAACCTTAAGAAAATTTTATGAATGAGCTTTATGACCCAGGTGAGTACAAACTCACATGGATGCTTGTTATTATTTTTTCTGCATTGCATATCTATTTTATATATAAAACATGCATAGTTTGTAACTCTTATGAAATACATTTTGGAACTACCATAAAACTCCCTTTTGAGAAAATTTGTGTTGATTAATAGGATAATAATGAGACTTGTAAAACCATGTATATAAAAGACTGATAAGATTAATTGCATCGTATGACATGTTACACTGGTATGTACGAGATAACGGCCATGGGCTTAATGTACAGGTTAACTTTATGGTCAAATGTGTGTGTGTGTGTGTGTGTTCGTGTAGGTTTTGGATCCAATGGTTTCGTGACCAAGGCGCAACCATTTCCAATGGATGGTCACTATAGGACGGACATCATTAGTGGTGTAAGCCACTAGAGGTCGAACTCGGTCATGCCACTAGTGTTGTGTACAGTGACCGTGCAATATCCGAATCATCGATGTTGTACTACAGGTCCCTTAGGACATTGTCAACCTTATTGAGAAGGGGTAATATCTCGGGTAGACCATACGATTGAACTATTACTGTTACTCATGATTATAAGCATATATTATATCTATATCACATCCTTGATAAACTGTTATCTCATAATGTTGTATATACTTTACAAATAACTAAATTCACAAATTAATGAGGGTATATCATGTGCATTTATACTCACTAAGTCGTCGGACTTACCCTTGTATTATTTTCCTTTTTTCTCCATATGTACAACTATGTTGTTATAGATAGTTTAGCAGAAAATGGATATCGCGAAGCATCCAGTTATTGTAGAGGATTCGACCTAAGAGATGCTTGATGACTTATTGCAAGTTTAAGTGGGTACTCATAGTAACTAGTGATGAGTGCCAAATATTGCATATTTAGGCCCCTTAGCTTGTATTTGTTAAACCCTTAGTTTTGTTATTTTATGATTTTTTTGTTAGTTTTGGTGTTTTACTGTTTTGCAGGTTGCTAAGGTACATCTAGGGTTAACTACATTAATTCTGGGACTTAAGGCAGTTCGGAGAGCATTGGAAGCAAATTTGAGTTGAGCGATGATTTGCACCCGACGAGTCCTACCAAAATGGCCATATCTAGAGTTGTAGAACTCCGATTGGAGTGATCTTGGTGTCATTGGAAAGCTAACTTGAAGATATACAAATTCATATTTCACAAGATTTGGCAAATTCTAAAGAATCTGCGCTCAATCGCACTTGCGCCCATCAGCACTGGAAATGCATGCTTGAGTGTGAACGATCGCACCTAGAGTACGATCGATCACACTCGGCCGACCTGGCAATGTTGAAACTCTAAAATTAGCTTATAAATACTATCTCCTTCATTGTAAATGTACCGGGGGGCGCTGTAGAATCCAAAACTTTGACCTAGGGTCGTTCTTGAGCTTTTCGAACGCTTTTCTTTGTAAGTTTTTGTTTCTTTATGATTTCAATGGATTTGTTTATGTCTTTTGTTATCATGAGAGGCTAAAACCTTCAACTAAAGTTGAAGATGAAGCCTCGTCATTGATTAACTCGTTATTTCTCATGTTTTCGTTCGTACAATTCTCAATTTGATATAAAGTATTTTCGTTTCAATCTGGTTATGTGACAAAACTTGTACTGATTGTTGTTTATAGAATCGTTAAAACATTGGATATTCGTTGTGTTTCACCCAGCAGATACATCGAATATTTTGATTGAAATTGGATATCCATTGTCTTTCGTTACTTAAACGGATACATTGGATCTTTTGATCTTAGTTGGATATTCGTTGTCTTTTGCAATAGAGTTGGATTCATCGAATCTTTCAATAGGATTTTATAAGAACAATAGAGAATGCTTAAGGTTTAATTCATGAGGAATGTATGAACAAAACATGAGAGTGAGTTTTGATTTGATGAGGTGAATTCGGAAAACCTTAGTGTCATTTTTATTATTTGTTTAATCAATTTCATTTCCAGTTTATGTTTATTTTGCACGACAAAACCTTTCAAACTTCGGAACTAGGTTAAGATAAAGTCAATTTAATTAGGAAATTGATTTTTACAAAACACAATTCCCTGTGGATCGACCTCGCACTTGCACAACACTGTATTGCAAACAACTCGTGCTATTGCGAGTACTTTTATTTTTGTACATCAACTAGTACTTTTGAGTTATGTTGTAGACTTAGGGCTTGATGCATGCTTGCATATTAAGGTATAACATTGATGTGTATAGAGTGATTTCTGCTACTTTGATGTTCTTTGGTAGATGCTCTAATTGTAATAATTAATGTTTATAGAACTTTAGTACTTTCTGCTGCTTAATCCTCTGTTTTCGAGGAGTAGAGGTCTTTGAGTCTTGTTCGGAGTAGAATAAGGTTGGGAGACGAACCATGGGATTAATTACTAGATAATTAGTTTTCGAAGCATTACAGTTGGTATCAGAGTAATTGCTCTACGGACCATAGGAATTGATCTGTTAGGTATTAGGTCTTGATTTATTAAAGCATTTGGCTCTGTGGACTATAGGACTTGATCTATTAGGTGTTAGGAAATGATCTACTAAAGCATAGGATTGATTTAACGTATGCAAGAGATACAAAGTTTTGATACCTATGATCTTGAGGATGTTGGACTTTAGGATTTTAGGCATTTGGTATGGTATTGAATTCAAGACTAGGACCGCTTTGATGATGCAACCTTAGAGATTAGGATTAATTTGCACTAAGATAGTTATATACGGTCTTAAGCTTAGATCTATAGTAGAACTTTGATAAGGTGGTAGTAGTTTAGGCCCTTAGTAAAGGTAGCTTTGCAACTAGGTTTGACGTTTTTAGCGAAGCTCGACGAAGCGCTTTGAAGTAAGGGCTGATGATCGTTGTGATTGCAGAAATGTCACCAAAACCAAGACAAGATGTCGTTGGGAGCAATGTAGCGACTCAAATTATTAACTAGGCGTAAGTAGCTTAGTTGGGAAAGTTAATTTGGGCTTTGGGTCACTAAGGACACTAGAAGGATAATTTGAATTTTTGGGCGGAAGTATGCTAGGTCTGGCAGACGTATGCTACTGTCTGTAGTGCGGATGTACAATGGGAGACCACTGGATGTACACTCTGTAAATCGTACAAGCAGACGTACGTGGGACCACCAGACGTATGCTACTCTTTGAATACCCTCTGATTAATACCTAGACGTACGAGGCAGCCATGGAACCACTGGGCAAGAACCACTAGACGTACGCCCCTTGGCCGAACATCCGCTGCTTTTCTGGGCCTATAAATACTACTCCACCCTCTCATTACACTTCACTCATTTTCATATGGCCCCAGGCTGCCAGAGTGTTTCCATAGTGTTTGAGTGTGTTGTGAGTGTGTGTGTGAGACGTTTGCGAGTTTCGGAACGTTCGTGAGGCAGAACTCTTGTGGTTTTATTTCAAGGATGTAACATTCGATCCTTAGCTTTTAATTACGTCATTATGCTGCTCGTTTTATGTTTAGTTGTAGTTGTTACCTTAGTTGTGCTTTAAGACTTGTTTGGGTTAGCATTTTCGTTAGCTTAGCGTTGTTACGTTGCATGTAGGTTGCAAACTATACTAGAAAGCCTTAGGGTGTTCCTAATAGCCCTAGGAGTCAGAGAATAGGCGGACAATGGAAAGAAAATGAGGTTCTCCCTAAGAACCCACATAGCGGATGTACGATGTTGTGCTGAACATACGGCTCGTCGTGACACGGTGGACGTATGGTGTTGTGCCGAACGTATGGCCCGTCGTGATACAGTGGACGTACGATTCTGAGCCCAGATGTATGGTTAGTATGTGACAGAGAAACCCTATTTTCACCAACCGTCCCATAGCTCCTGTTTTCCTTATTTTAGAGTTGTCTTAGTGGAATTAAGACTAATAGAAGGTTTTTCACATATTTGGAGAACCCGGATCTTTTGGAGTTTTCGGAGACGCATATCGATCCGGGTGAGTTTTAACTCACATAATGCTCATTGCTATTTTTTCATGCACTGCACATCTATTTTGTGTATCGAGAAAACATGCATATTTTACAACTCTCATAGTTTGTACTTATTGCACATGAACTCTGTCATTTTGAGAAAAACGTTGTGCTGAACATGTTAATCAAATGAGACTTGTAAAATGACATGCATGTAAAATACAGACAAGATAATTTACATCATATGACATGGTACACCGGTACGTGCGGTAATATTGACCATGGGCTTACTATACGTGTTAGCTTTATGGTCAAATGTGTGTGTTATACAGGGCTTTGGATCCATTGGTTTCGTGACCTTGATGCAACCATTCCCAATGGTTAGGTCACTATAGGACGAACGTCATTAGTTGGTGTGGGCCACTCGGGGTCGGACTCGATCGTGCCACTAATGCTACGTACGGTATATTATGCAATGGCTGGGGCACTGGCATTGTATTATAGGTCCCTCATGATAGCATCAACCCTATTGAGAATGGGTAATATCTCGAGTAGACCATACTGTTGAACTATGACTATTGTTTACATCGTATGCATATATCATTATTATAGATATATCATGCATCAATAAGCTATCATGATAGAACTGTTTTTGCTTATTAAACATTTGAGTTCATTACTAAAACTGGCATAGGTATTATCTGCATTAAAAGTCACCAAGTCTTAGACTTACCCCCTTTTATTTATGTCTTTTTCCATCATTACAAATAATTACGCGGTTTAGTTGCACTAGACGAAGATGCTGTCGGAGACTACTTGGGTGATTGCTCAGGACTTGATATGGGTGATTTTTGAGGATATGGATCCCATTTGGCTTACGACGATGTGGGAAGATAGAGGATCTGCCTGTGCAAACATAATAGAGATTTTGATTTCACTAGCTCTGTTGAAGCTTAAGTCTAGGCTTTGATCTGTTGATATTTTGTGAACTATGCTGACAGTTATCTATTTTGGGGATGTATCTATTTTCCTGTTGATGGTTTGATGACCAATACATTTGGCGACTATTTATGATATTTTTGATGTAGTACTTTATCTCTAGTATTGTTGTGTGATGTTTCATTTACTATTTCTTAATCCCATAGTCTTGGTAAAGTCTTCCACTGCAGTTTTCTCGTTATGAAGAGGAAAGTGATTTCTTATAGGTCGTGTCTCGGAGGGACATGGCTAGGATGGCGAGCAGTGGGATCAATTACTAGTTAATTGATATTCTCATCGGGCAGGGCGTCACAAGCAATGATGGTAGGGGACATCCTAACTTGATGAAATAACGAGGAACGTTCTAGATGCCACCCAAGTATTGGAAACTGTGGCAAGTCTTTTGTGGAGGCTTTGGTCAACATACAAGGAGAATGGACTCCAAGTGGAAGCAAAGGTTGCTCTTTCAAGGAGTTCCATGAGCATCCTTTCCCTACATTTAAGGGGAACCTAAACTCTGGAGAAGCGAGAAATTGGCTTACAAACTCAGAGGAGTTGCTATGAGTTATGGATTGCACTGAGGAGCAAAGGGTCAAATACATGGCTTACAAGTTCTCTTGAGAAGCAAGGCGATGGTGGTACGCTAAGAGGAACTTGCTGGTGATGGAATTAGGAAGTGAGGAGGCCATTACATGGACCCGATTCAAGGAAGAGTTCTATCGGGAATACTCATGGAGCTTAAGGAGGAGGACACCCCAAGAATTGCGGTTCAATAAGAAACAAAGTACCTGATGCCATAGGTGTGGCAGACTGCATTTTGGGAAATACGAATCAAGGAAGAAGTTATGCTACAGATGTGGCAAGGTGAGCCACTTTGTTCAAAACTGCAACCAAGCTAAAAAGAATGGTATTGGTCTTCCTGGAAGGAAATGATGGCAGGATTGGGATAAGCATAACCACTAGAGTTATTAAGGCATGTGGGTTTGCCTTATTTTGTAGTTAAGGGTTGGGTTACTAGATGTTTGCTCAAACAACAACCAATTGTATTTTGTTTTGTACTTGCACTTGATTCAGGGTTTTGGACCTAAAAGCGTAACATTAACTAAGAGTTTTGTTAATGTATGATGTTTGTTACGCTTTGTTGATGTGTTAATGATAAGATTCCTGATTTTGTTAATCGCCCATTTGAAGTATGTTAAGGCATGGCATTCTTGAACTTAGATTCTGATAAAGGACAATTAGTGAATCTTGTACCTTGGATCTTGTATTGGATTACATGATTTTGAGTTATTTATGAAATAAGAGATTCTATAGAATCTTTCTATACCTAAATAAATTAAGGAGTTCTCGGGTACAGTTGTCTGTGGAGACAAAAGAGGTGGCTATAGTTGATCTAAGGGTTATGATCAGGCTAGCGTAGTTGCTGATGCATCGAGTAGAAAGTCGATGGTAGAACTTGCCCAATTTGTTATGGATCGCTAGGATGGGAGTAGAAGTGGTAGATGAGGTACGCCTAGACGCTTGTCTAACTTGGCGGTTGAATCTTGCTTCCTAGAATTAATGCCGCTTAGTTGGAGAACCCTGAGCGCATATAGATTAGGCAATTGCTAAGGCACAAGGGTTTTTGTCTTAAGGATGATGGATTGCTCACCCATGAGTGTGTGTCGAAGGGTGAAGGATTAAGGAAGAAGATCTTGAGCAAGACTCATCATTCTCCGAATACTGTACATCTTGGAAGTACCAAGATGTACAAGGATGAGAAGAGGGCATAGTTGAATTTTAGTACCAATTTCCACCCATAGATGGATGGTCAGTCGAAGTAGACTAACCAGATCCTGGAGAACATGTCACAGGCTTGCGTGTTGGACTTTAGAGGTAGTAGTACCTACCTTTGATCGAGTTCGTTACAAGCGACTTTTGGAATGTCGCCATATGAACCACTGATGTGGTATTTTTGAGACCAAAAATATCAATTATAAAAATAACCACTCGCAATAGGACGAATCTTTGTAAAATATGGCTATAGAGAGGGTGTCGAACCTCAAGGACTGCAAGGGTTTTGTTATCAAATTTGAAAGATTAAAATTAACTTAATTAAAAAGAGATTGATTTGGTTTGTAACTAAAGTGCATGAAATAAATGTAAAAAGAGAGTGAATATATGAGAGGGAGAGAGAGTAGGGTATTGACTTCACCACTATCCGCACATCAGTGGTTAACTGTATTTAATTCCAGAAATTCATTCTATGCATGTTAAACAAACAAGAAAACACCTTATTAAAGAATGAGAATAATTCATCTTTGGTTGGCACAAATCGTCCACCTAACCATTGAGATGCGGTACAACCCATCTTCCCTAAATATGAATTATTTAATTCTTTAATAAGTTTTATACAATCAATAGAATAGCATAACCCATCTTCGGTTGGCACGGATCATCTACCTAAATTACACTAAAGTAGGGTGTAGTATGATCTGTCTTCCCTAGGTCTGGCCTATCTAATCCTGTTGATCACATGTCAATTAAAAACCATTGCATAACTATCAATCTTATGATCATAAAAAATAAGAATGATTTGAGTTCAATAAAAGTAAAAGACTTTCTAAGACAAGATAAGAATTTCACTAATATTGATTTGAAAATTAAGAACAATTGCATTTAATATCAAGAACAGAAATCAATTGTAGAAATTCTCATAGTTATATAATCAACATGTATAAATTGAAAAACTAGAAATCAAATACAATCAAACCATTGTGCTTGGAGAGGGTTACACCAATACCCTACAAAGGTTTTAGCTGTTCATGATCTTCTAAGCTTCAAAGACAGTTTTCTGATTTTTAGCTCTAGGAAGCAGTGTGCCTTTTTTACAAGTTAAGAGGCATATTAATAGGGACTAGAAAAACCTTAGAAGCCCTAGAAACCCTAAAAAAGTAGGTCAGTCTCCTAGTCCAAGTGGGAGACTGAAAACCTAGTCCATGTTGTCAAAAGGGCGCTTGCCATATTCTGCACGCCCGAGTGCGCTCGAGTGCAGTTGCACTCGAGCTTAGCTGATGTGAGCTTGAGTACAGAAGTGCGCTTGATCCTAGGCTGCATGTGCTTGAGCGCATGCGCTCTTGATCCCAGGTTGTAGAATGCCTCCAATTTATGCCTTTTAAGCTTGATTTCCAATGAAATTCTTGCATTTGACCAATAAAAACTTGGAACACAAAAACAAAACAAAATCAAACAAATAACAATGCTAAGGAGTTAGCATATACAATTTAAGGGGCTTGAATGTGCAACATTCAGCGCTTATCAAGGACTTTATGGACGTAAGTGTCAGTCGCCCTTGTATTGGGACAACGTTGGAAGGAGACAAACATTGGGGCTTGAAATGATTAAAGTGTTTACCTAAGACGAAGGATGAGTACATCCTAGAGTCGGTAGACGAGTTACACCGATAACTAGAGACGGCCTTTGGAACACGAAGTAGGAGATCGTGTGTCCCTTAAGATAACATCGATGAGGGGAGTGATGCGATTAGGAAAGAAATGGAGATTGGCATACATGGTTGCCTTACCCTTAGACTTGATTGGGTATGACTCTTTTTTCTCAAGATTATACTCGAACAGTATGCCTATCCCTGTTTTGGTTAAAGGGATAGTCATGTAAGAAAGAGTTTGTTTTCCTCTATAGGGGTTATGGCTTGGATACCCATTGACTTGAACTATATGTGGAATTACTCGACTTGGGTGTCGAGATTGGCAAGGACTAGTATAGTGTAGGGAACACCAGGTGCTATGTCTTTTACGTCTTTACATTTGGATTCTCTAAGAATAGTCAATTAAGATAAGTTTGCCTCCTGCTAGGAAGTATGGAATCTTGTCGAAGACACCCATGGGCTTGGCTCAGTTTTAGTGAATTTAGGGGCCATTGAGTTTGACGATGGTCGATATAGAGTGGGAAACATCGACTACGGCACCCTTGGTGACTTACAAGTGGATTTACTATAACTTGTAAGGACATGGATCGCTTTATATTGTACGAAGGAGGCTAGTGCTAGAAGAATGGACGGGATAAGATTTTTTTCCAAGGGTAAGGCTGAGCATGAACCTTGTAAAACTATGGATGTTAAGGTTATGATACTGTTTCTTCTTGTGTTTTAGGGTTACGAAATTTCGAGGACAAAATTTTTATAAGGAGGAGAGAATGTAGTGACCCAAATAATTAACTAAGCTTAAGTAGCTTAGTTAGAGGGTTAATTTGGAATTTGGGTCACTGGGATCAGCTAAAAGAGCATTTTAGGGAAATTAGTCTTCTAGAACGGACGTACGCTCTTGTCTTTTAGTGCGGATGTATGCTCTTGTCTGTAGTGCGGACGTACACTCTTATTTGTAGTGTGGACGTACGCTCTTGTCTTTTAGTGCGGACGTATGCTAGGGTTGGCGAACATACGCTCTTGTCTTTTAGTGCGGACCTACGCTAGGGTTGGTGGACATGGGATTACTATATAGGCTACCTTTTATGGTCATGGGATTACTATATAGGCTACCTTTATGGTCAAATGTGTGTGTGTGTGGGCTTTGGATCCAATGGTTTCGTGACAAAGGCGCAACCATTCCCAATGGATGGTCACTATAGGATGAACATCATTAGCGGTGTGGGTCGCTCGAGGTTAGACTTGGTCATGCCGCTAGTGTTATGTATGGTAGCAGTGCAATATTCGGGGCACCAATGTTGTACTACAGGTCCCTTGGGACAGAGTCAACCCTACTGAGAAGGGTTAACATCTCGGGTAGACTGTATGGTTGAACTATTACTATTACTCATGATTATGAGCATATATTATATCTATATCACATCCTTGATAAACTGTCATCTCATATTGTTGTATATGCTTTATAAATAACTAAATTCACAAATTAATGAGGGGTACGTCATGTGCATTTATACTCACTAAGTTGTCGGACTTATCCTTGTATTATTTTCCTTTTTCTCCATATGTACAACTATGCTGTTATAGATAGTTTAGCAGAAGATGGATACCACGAAGCATCCAGTTACTGTGGAGGATTCGACCCAGGAGATGCTTGAGGACTTATTGCAAGCATAGGTGGGTACTCATAGTAACTAGTACTTTTGAGTTATGTTGTATACTTAGGGCATGATGCATGCTTGCATATTAAGGTATAACATAGATCCCTTGTAACATTGATGTGTATAGTGTGATTTTCACTACTTTGATGTTCTTTGGTAGATGCTTTGGTTGTAATGATTAATGCTTATAAAACTTTAGTACTTTTCGCTATTTAGTACCCTCTATTTTTTAGGAATATTGGTCTCCGAGTCTTGTTCAGAGTGGAATAAGGCTAAGAGATGAACCTTGGGATTAATTACTAGTTAATTAATTTCTTAGGAGTTACACCTGGTCACCCCATCTTGCTGGATTGGAAAACCAGCCTATGAACCATAGGGGTGGTTCGACCACCCCAAGGGGTCAAATGGGGATGGCCAAAGAGAAAGAGATTGACGCTAAGAGAGAAAGGAGTTGTTTGAGAGAAAGGGTTGATTCTCAGTTAGGTTGCAAACAGGTGTTTGATTTTTGGTGTTGTCCTTTGTAGATTTTCTGGGTATGTGGTACACTTAAGGGGTGCCTTCCCAATGTAACAAGCTCCATAACCTGCATAACACCCCCAATGATGCAACACATCCAACCAGTACACCCAGTAGTTGTCATTAGCTCCATCATATCATTCAGCCAGTTCTCCACGCTGATATGATCGCCAATCCCATCAAAACTATTCAAGTGATGAATACATAAGTCCTTCAAGGAACAACCAGGTCCTACGGTTGGCTGCCTCGCCACCCTATCTCGGTCCAAAGCCAGTACTGGCTAATCGCGTCCATCACTTGGTCTTTTCCTGGGGGTGCTGCCTCGTAGACTGGAATGTCCATAGGATTTGGGTGAATGTTGTCCTCGGCATTCTCGATCTCTAGAGCTTTAGGTCTGGTTGTTGGATTCATTCGAGACGGCATTCTATGCAATGGAAAGTAGAGTTAGAACTAGGCGACCAACCTATAGACTAACTCTTAATCGCTAACTAGCCTATTCTCTGGTGTGATCATTGCCTAGGCTTCCTTTTTCCTATATCATTTAGTCTTCATAGCATAAGGCTTTGATACCAACTATAACGCCCCGAGGAAGTCAATTAATTGGTAATTGACCCCATGGTTCGTCTCCTAGCCTTATCCCTCATGGGACAAGACTCAGTAATCTTAACCTCTCTTAAACGAGAGAGTACAACAAAAGATTTTAACCATAGGAAATATGGAAACAATAACTAAATACCATAATTATAATCACCAGCGTAAAAATATACATCATAATATAGATAGATCTCCCAAATGTATTGGTCAAAGATCGATCATCACAAAAAATTACAGGACATAGAATAATTTTCCAAAAATAAAATAACAAATCAACATATAACGCCTAATATTAAGTATTGCTAACATAATCACTATCTCCATCATCTCTGCCTTGGTGGATCCTCCGGCATCTCACATGAACTTGAGCCATATTGGGTCTAAATCCTCAAAAATGACCTGGGTCAGGTCCTGGGCCACCACCATTATTCTGTCCGAAGACATCATCTTCTATGCTAGCTAAACTGTGCAATTATATATAATGGAGGGGGAAAATAAAAGGGATAAGTCTAAAGACTTAGTGAGTAATAATGCATGCAATGCCCATGCCATTTAGTGATGAACTCCGTTTGGTAAAGTATGCAATATTTTAAATATGATAGTTATCTATATATGCAATATAGATATAGTACATGCTATAATTATGAGAATTAGTGATAGTTCAACTGTATGGTCTACTCGAGATATTACTCATTCTCAAAGGGGTTGGCGTGTTGTGAGGGATCTGTAATATAATACTGGTGCCTCAGATATTGTACACTACCGTCCATAACACTAGTAGCCTAACCGAGTCCGACCTCAGGTGACCCACATTACTAATGATGTACGTCCTGTAGTGACTGCCCATTAAGGCTATGCTAATCACGAAATAACCATTGGACCAAGACCCATATATCACACACACATTTGTCCATAGAGTTAACCTTTATAATAAGCCCATGGCTGCTATCCCACACATACTGGTGTACCATGTCATACAATACAATTAGTCTTGTCCGTACTTTACATGCATGCTTTCACAAGTCCCATCGTTCCATTATCTTGTTAAGTAGCATATTTTCCTAAATGATAGAGTTCACGGTGCAACAAAATGTATTTCATAAGAGTTGTAAACATGCATGTCTAATACACAAAATAGTCGTGCAATAGGGGAAAAACAAATGTCGAGCATAAAGAAATACATCTAACGGAAATGAAATGCTAAACCATGCTTAAGTCAAGCTCAAACCAACAATTAAGTTAACTAGAAAAGTAAGATAACGACTATGCAAGAACAAGCTTAAGCTTAGAGGGTTACCGTTTTCAAGCAAGGCCTTTAAAGAATCACTCATCCTTCTCCAAGATTTCCTACAACTAACAAAGACACTCAAACAAAGGTTCTAGAGGCAACAAGGGCAAAAATAAGCTTAAGGGTCTCATGGGAGTAGGGTATTTATAAGGGGGAAAAGCTGAGAGCTCTGCAAGAGCAGGCCTGTAGGACAGCGAGCGCTCAATACTACAGTGCCGAGCGTTCACGTACTGTTTATCTAGTGGTTTTGCGTTGCAGTCGTACACTCAAGCAATATCTATATCTAGTGCTCAACAAAAAGTCAACGAGCACTCGACTGGTCCTTACACGAGCATTCATGTATTGTTGATTGTCGAGTGTTCGGCCAGAGGGTCGAATTACCCAAATTGCCCTACAACTATCCTTAGTAACTTAAAGATACAATTAATCCCATAACCAAGCAATCTAAGCCTAGTTAATTATTTGGGTCACTACAGGCACCAGTAGACCCTGCTATGGGTCTAGTCGTGACCCAATGTGGGTCATTTTGTGACCCACGAAAGTGACCCAATGAAGGTCATGACGTGACCCACGCTAGGCCACAAGCTCATGGGCAACTTTTTTATTTTATTTTATTTTTTTAATTAAGGATAATATTTTACTTATAATAATACTTATATATTAAACTGATTCCTATATTATACTTTACATGATAAAATAACAACACTAGTCAAAAATGTCACAAACTGCACATAAGTAACTATGCATCAAAAATACTTGGAACATGTCCAACTATAAATACAAGATAAATATCTTTATGATATTTTACAACAGACTAAGGCACAAGAGAACCTTATCCATAATACCCGAGACGTGCATATGAATCACCTTCACACAGGGACGGACGAAGGGGAGGGCCTGTGTAGGCCACTGCCCTCCCCCAAGTTTGAAAAAAAAAAAAAAACCTTATTTAGGCCTATTGGCCCTATCCAATATTTTTTTTTTGGACTACCCAATCAAGTTTTTGGCCCTAGATTCTTTTTTTTTTTGGCTTATACCCATAAAAAATTTCTCAAAAATTCTTCCCTCTCTTCTCTGTCAACTCCATTTCAGATGCTCTCTCTCTCTCCGTCTTTGGACTTTGAGCTCTCTCTCTCTCTCACTCTCTCTCGTTTCTCTCCTCCTTCATTTTCTTCTCTTCCTCTCCTCTTCTTCCTCTGTGTTTATAATTTTTCTGGAGGGTTTTGTACTAGTTTTTGACTATTTGTTTTTGGTTGGTTTTATTTTTTTAGCTCATAATTTCTTTGCCAAATTAGATTTTGTTGTTCTATTTTTATAATTTATTTTATTATAGTCCAAATATATATATATATATATTTTTTATAACTCGTGTTTGTTTAATTTGTTAATATTTTTAATCAAACATGTTTACTAAAACTTATTGTAATATTGTAGAACTTAAAAACTTAAATGAACAAGAAGAACTTAAGTTATAAATGAACTTAAAAGTTAAATATTTTTAATCTGGATATGAAAAACTTAAAAAAAAAATAGAAAAAGAAAAAAAATAGAAAAACTGGTTGAATCTCAAAGATGAGCTTTAAATAAATTTGTTATCAGCATTTAGCAATAAACAAAATATAGAGGATAAGTCCCCAATGGGTAGTTCAATCGGCTGTGGACCTCGCCTAATGAAGTGAAGGTCACAAGTTCGAATCCCCCCTCCCCCTTCCCTTGTGTGGACATGTCAAAAAAAAATATAGAGGATAATTTAGGTAAAAAACTCATAAATGAACAAGAAATTTATTGAAAAAAATTAGAAGTTACAGTAAGATATAGTAATATAAATTTATTAATAGAAAATTATCCAATAAAATACAACAATATAGATTTTCTTAAAAATGAGAATTCTAAATATAATAATAATATTATTAAAATAAATATCATTTAATTAATATTTAAATATTAAAAAAAATAAGGCCTTAGCCCGGCCCCAGGCCATCGGCCTTTCTGGTTCCGTCCCTGCCTTCACAGCTATAAATACAAGATAAATATCTTTATGATATTCTACAACAAACCAAGGTACAAGATAACCTTATCCATAATACCCGAGACGTGCATATGAATCACCTTCACTCTCTTCTATATCGACATCTATGTAATTGTGATGCTACCACATTTACATAAGCAGATTAATATGTATAAGAATTATTAATGAAATAATTAAGGTAGAGTTGTTATGTAGTACATAATAAAATCCATATTTATCTTTTCTGGACATTGGACATTTTCTTTACTATGTGTAACTTTATATTTACTTTAGTCTTTCTTTATATCATTACTTTCAGATTTTACATATATAATTACTCTAGTCCTCCTTATATCACTACTCCTGTAAGTGTTACTTGGCGAGCCTGGAACCAGATCCTACATGCACGATGATAAGTGGAGTTATTTGCCATCAATCCAATTTGCTGTCAAGCTGATATGAGAAGAATTCGTCCATGCTTCTTGACACATCATTCTTGTAGGCAGTCTAGCTGTCAAAATATAAAATTTTTATGGATTAATTTGCTGTCCACGTGTTTATACAAGAGGAATGGCAACCTTACTTAACTCCTGTCCTAAACTTCTCAAGTTTTTGTCCCAAAATGTAGTTATAAAAATTTAGAATTAATCCTTAATGGACTTAAAACTTTTGACTACAACATATTTAAAAATACTTGCCTAATAAAATTATTAATCCACTTAAATAATTCCATGAATTTTGAGTCCTTTAACTGTTTGACAACTTGATCTATCAAACTTGAAAAAATCATAACTTTTTCAATTTCACTCCGAATAACTCGAAATTTGGCTTGAAATTATGTCCATTTAAAGTTTCACAACATATCCAAAAATCACAGCAATCCAAAATTTTTTGATACCTTAAAAGTTATCCGAATTGCTTATGGTTTAGTTTGTCAGAAATTTATGCTTTGAAACTTACACTTTTTAAAAATTTGAACTCTTTCTAAAAGTGTCCAAAAATTATGGATTTACTTTTAAAATCTTCATATTTAGCGATTCTATAACACCTTGAAACAATTTTATTTATTGTCACTAGCTTATTGAAGTATCGCCATCCAAAATAGTGTGGCTTCTATCCGTTTGGCTCACTATATCATTAGCTAGTCATTCTTATCATCTATCAAATTAAGTTGAGCCACCGAACCCTATGTAAGTCTTACAAATATTGAAAATCTTCATTATCCTTGATAGTGAGATCACCATTATTTTATGTGATAAATTTCATAGTATTACATATACTTTAAAAAAGTATAAATACATATCAAAATATAAACTAATCAAAACTAGTCCATATCAAAATAAAGCCAAAACTGCCGCCGGAGCCATAGTATAAAATGTTTTAAGAGAAAGAGAAGAAGAACAATTGCACAGAAGTTCTCTTATTTTTTTTTATATTCAAATTACAATGGTACAAGCAGGATATATAAGCTTTGTTTACATCATTAGAAAAAGGAAAGTATCAGCTATTCTAAGGAAGAAATAAATTACAGCAAAATGGAAAATTCTTTACACTTGAAAGCCTTTCCTTAGTGAGAGATTATTTGCATATCTCTGGATTCTTCAATGGTTGGAGATATGCAATCAATGGGATCCTTCTCATAATCCTCCAATGAATCTTTGTCTTGATCAGCACGTATTGAGGGCCTTTTTGTAATAGTGCTCGATGGTGAGGTTGCTGTATGATCTGGCAGAGCAGATTGCATCATTGTGACATGTGTTCTAACATCCCCCCGCAAGCTAATGGGTGGGGAACACACCCTTAGCTTGTCACGAAGTAGAAGAAACCGATTAGTGGTGAGTCCCTTGGTGAAGATGTCAGAACCTGATCATGAATGGACAGATATCGAGTAGTGATCTCTTTGTTGACCACTTTCTCACAAATGAAGTGATAATCAACTTCAATGTGTTTGGTTCGGGCGTGGTAGACAGGGTTTGAGGCTAAGGCCAAGGCGCCAAGATTATCACACCATAATGTAGGAGGAGAATGAAGATAGAGGTCAAGCTCTTGAAAGAGCATGCCCAGCCAACATAACTCAGCAGTAGCAAAAGCAAGAGACCTATATTCAGCTTCTGTGCTTGATTTTGATACCACTGGTTGCTTCTTAGCACACCAACTGACTAAGCATGGTCCAAGAAACAAGGCATACCCTGTAGTAGACCTGCGATCATCTGGATTTCCAACCCAATCAGAGTCGTTGTACGCATTCAGGTGAAGAGAGCCCTTGCCGAAATATAAACCATGGTTGAGAGAGCCTTTGAGGTAGCGAAGCACCCTCTTGGCTACTGTCCAATGGGTGGTTGTGGGGGAGTGAAGAAACTGGCATAGTTGGTTGACTGCAAAGGAGATATCTGGTCTGGTGAGAGTGCAATACTGTAGAGCTCCTACAAGATGTCTATATTCAGCTAGGTTTGGAAGAGGGTCACTGATACGTACAAATTTAATTGTACTCGCCAATTGCACGAGTCGTTTGTAATATGAGCGGATGTGCAAGTGCGAGTGTCGAACCCACAGAGAATCGTGTTTCGTTCAAAACCAATTTTAAATCGCCTAAACTAATCCTATCTTAACCTAGTCCCAATAGCAAACACATGGTGTGCAGAAAATTAAACCTAATTAAATTGCAATAAAACAAAGAGATAAAAATCCTAAGGTCTAGAATCCACCTCACCATATTTAAATACACAGTTAATTAAACATCTGTCTATCGATTAAAAGCGATGCATGTTCTAGTGTCACGCTAGTTCATGCATCCTTAAGCCCTATGCATGTCCTATTGTGCCTGTTGACAAAAGACAAAACATGAACGGTTAAGGTCCAAAGGATCCAAAGTGAAAGTGATTTAACACTAACTACAATGGATAAATGAACGTAACCCGAATGATGAAATGTATCCATCGGACTAAACGTAAAGACTAAACAACTACGGCACAATCGATGTAACTTTGTCACGAAATTAAACCGAAACGAACACACATGGCAAATAATAAACTGATTAGCGTAAAACTAACTATGAAAGCATGTTAAATAAATCCATGGTGAGGCTTCATCTTCAACCTTAGTTGAAGATTAGCCTCCCATGCTAAAGGGAGACCCAATCAACAAGAAATAAAACAATTAATTAAAGAAATGACATTTAGGAGTGTTTACAATCAAGAATAATGAGGTTTTAGGCCACTGAGGGCGCCTCAACTCGTCTCCCAAGCGTGAGAAACAAAAACTACAACAAGTTCTATTTATAAGCAAAATAAATCGTGCTGCCAGGTCAGGTGTGCGTTCGAACGCAGTGCTGCATGCGTTCGATCATGGTGCTGTGCGTTCGGTCGCCGGTGTGCCGCCGTGCCACGTGTGTTCAAGAGAAGGTGCTACGTTCGACCGCATGTGCGTTCGAACGCACTAAGTGCAGTCGAACGCACATAACTGCCCACGGCGCAAGGTTGAAGCGATGTACGATAGGGCCGGCTAGGGCAACACGGGAAACGCGGCTGACTGGACCTGCGTTCGAACGCACCAAGTGCGATCGAATGCACTTCCAGGGGCTTGACTCCTTCTGCTTCATTTCTCCCCTTTGAGCCACCTTTTTGCACCAAAGCCTACTACACACTAAAACAAGATAAAACATTAAATATTAACAACACTAAGAGCCTAACGAATGTAAATTAAGGGGTTCAAATAAGTACTTTTAGGCACTCATCAAATACCCCCAAACTTACATTTTGCTAGTCCCTTAGCAAAACAAAACTGAAAACACAAATAAAAACAAGAAACATAAATCTGCTTTCGTGGGAAAAACGATTGCATTTAGCGAATGCAACAAGCCTTTTAAACCACTAGGCATCCCTAGTGGACGAGTGAAGTCTCGTGAGGGTTTTTCAGGAATGACACCCACAAACAATTATTGGCACTATGTTATTAATGGACAAAGCCCTTCACACAAACACATGGTTCACACGTCATTAGCAAATTTAACATGTTAAACATACGAACCACATCATCCAGGCATCCAAACATCATTTCACTCAAGGTTGGAAAATTGAGACAACACGTGCTTCATAGAGTGCAAAGTGAACTAACAATAAAATCATGGGGTTTCAATCATCCTCCAAAGACATGTATCCCAAAATTCAAAGGAAAACAATGCGATAAATTAACCAAGGCTTGAATTGAAAAATGCAATTTTTTTGTGTAGGCTATGCAATGCTTGACTCCCTTAAGCTTCTAAATGACCTATGTAACGAGCGTTGGGCCAGTGGCTCCCAAGCCAGACAGCTTTAGGACACTAGATGTAGAGACATCCCTAGGGCTTAATTACTCAAGTTAGAAGAGCTACGGAGCCTAAACTAGCCATACAATTTTTTTAGTTGGAATTTCTTATCTTTTGACGTGAACACTCAATGCTTAATGAGGCACGAGGTCCGGTTACTCAATGAAAAGTTCAACTTATTATGAATTTTTATTTATTTATTTATTTATTTATTTATTATTTATTATTTATTATTTTTTTATTTATTTTTTTATTACTAGCCAAGGTTTCATCATCACATCGCAAAAACCTAAAAATCTCAAGAAACATTTTTCAAAGTCAAATCTCATACCCCACAGACCCTAATGCTAGTGTGCATGTGAAATATCAATTAAACAAGTAGAGTCTCTCTAATCCAACACATGAATCAAAAACTGGGATTTCTAATGATAGGCAATGTTCAAACAAGTTAAACACACCAATGACATGTAATCCACAGTTACGATGTAAGTCATGACCAATCAACAACATAGCAACAAACAAAAAGAAAAAAAAAATTATATACAGGACAAAAAATAAATATATACAGACAAAAACAAAACAAAACAAGATAGACAAAGTGTTTGTCCACACCCCCAAACTTAAATGACACATTGTCCCTAATGTGACAAGAAATACATTACATTGGAATGAGGAACCGGGATGAGCAAAGTCCAAGGCGTCCCCCAAACTTGAACATCAGAACACCTGTCAAAAACTAACAGCAATCTTTTTCTCAAAGATCAAACATCAAAATGTTAATTGCTGTTAGAAACCGAAACAAACTAAAATGACAGGAAATAAAATAACAAAAAGAAAATAAATCAAAAATGCGGTGCGAAAAATAAAAAGGAAAAATACCGCACCTTCCCCGCTCATAAGGGTGTCCAACCAATCCCTTCCATCCTTTCTTCTTTAAAATCTGATACCCCTCTGGAAGGATGATCCGTCATCTTATGTAGTTGTCCTTGTTACGAGGAATCCACTTAGGAACTTGGTTCCTAGATTTGTGATCATCTGTGTGTGATTCCTTGAAGATCTCTACGTAAGATGGCTCTTCGAGACACTGGAAAAATGAAGCTTGAGGTACATGTTGTGTCTCGAGAGGGATTGTGATGAAGGAGTGAGCTTCAGTACTCACTTCCTTGTTGTTGGGCCAATTTGAAATTGGCGGGGGCTCAATCTTCTCTTCCTTTACTTCTTCTCCATTCTCAGTTCGCATCTTAGGAGTGGGATCCAATAAAGCCTTAGCTTGCTCATGTACCATGTCAAGGTCCAAGTCAAACTCAAATTGAGCAAAGCTCTCTTCCAAAGGATCCTCCAGACTTGGCTCTCTAAACCTCACAGCTTGCTTGAGGAACTTGTCAAGATCCATACCATCTTCAATTTGATCAAAACACTCTCCCGATGGATCCTCAAGACTAGGCTCACTAAAAGTATCAGCATGATCAAGTAGCCTGTCCAGGTCTAGGTCATCTTCTTGGGTGAAGTGTTCCATCTCAGGATCCTCTAAACTTAACTCATGCAACACACCATCTTGCACAACTAGCCTATCAAGGTCTAGGTCACAGTCATCTGGGGTGAAACATTCCATCTTAGGGTCCTCTAAGCTAAACTGACTTACAGCATCATCAACAATTTCCTCACTCCTACATGTGATGGTGGCTTGGACATGCTCATGATGAGGATTGCTAGGGCAATCCTCATCAATCATGTACTGCCCTCTAGCCATCTCTTGACTTTGAAATTCCTCTTCCTCAATTCTGTTGAATTCAGCAACTAGATGACCAAGTTGTCCTTCCAACCTTGCAACTGCTTCAGTGTTTGCCACAGTGGCATCTATGATTTCTTGACAAGGTTGGTTGACTGTTCGCCTGAACACCTCGAGTGTGTCTTCTAATGACGGTTCATGCGATACAGGAATGGTAGGATGGCCGACTAGTTCCATGAATTCCTTAAGAGTGTCTTCCAAGGAAGATTTTTCAGGAGGATAGTCAAATGATGAATGGGAAGAAAAATTGTTGTCGAACTGCGGATATTCAGGATGGTGCAGTTCGTCAACCTGGGGAGAAAAATTTTCCGTAGCATGAGCTTGCCACGAAAAATCCGAATGGTTGCTCCAGTCCGGGTTATAACAATTTGAATCTGATTCAAACCCAGGACTGGAGAAACTAGTGTTCAACTGCTCATGTGAAAAATTAGAAAATTGTCCCTAATGTGGACAATCACCTAAACTATGGTAAGGGCTCGAGCAGTGTGAACAAGGTTCATGTGGGTGAAAATTGGTAGGATTAGGCGTCCTACCACTAGGGGAAACATCAAAATAATTAAACGGAAGACTCATGCTTCACCAAAACAGTTCAATATATCCCACAAGAAACAATTAACCAAATACAAAAATAAAATAAACAAAAACTAACAAACAAAATAAAACTAAACAACAAATTAACAAAACAATAAACTAATTAAATAAATAAATAAATTAAACTAAACAAAAACTAAAAACAACTAGTAAATAAATAACAACAGGTAGAAATAATAAATAATAATAGACAAAACAATAATTAAATAAAATAACTAAAAAAAAAATGAAAATTGGACACATACACTGCCTCGGGTCTGTTGGTGTAGCCAGCTGAGGTGCGTTCGAACGCAGGGCACCACGATCGATCGCAGACACGCAGATACGCGAAAAATGTTGCAGTGTGTGCACGTGCGTTCGAACGCAATTGAGGTGCGTTCGTTCGCAACGGCGCACTGCGGTCTGTCAGAGGCGCGCGCGCTCGCACGTAGCAGTGTACTAGGCGAGCGCAGGTACGCGGCCGAAGGAATAGGCTCAAGTGCGTTCGAACATAGAATCTGCGTTCGATCGCACTGTCGGCGCCTGATTTTCCAGAAACTAAACTAAAACTAAAAAAAAAAAGCAAAAACAAACACTAATCTAATTTTTTTTTGGATTTTTTTCTATACAAAAGCACGAAATAAATAAAATAAATGCACAATAAAAATAACTAGTAGAAAAATAAAATTAATCTAAACAAAAAAAATCTATTCAAACAAAACACCGATTCCCTGGCAACGGCGCCAAAATTTGATACGTACAAATTTAATTGTACTCGCCAATTGCACGAATCGTTTGTAATATGAGCGGATGTGCAAGTACGAGTGTTGAACCCATAGAGAATCATATTTCGTTAAAAACCAATTTTAAATCGCCTAAACTAATCCTATCTTAACCTAGTCCCAATAGCAAACATATGGTATGCAGAAAATTAAACCTAATTAAATTGCAATAAAACAAAGGGATAAAAATCCTAAGGTCTAGAATCCACCTCACCATATTTAAATACACAGTTAATTAAATATCCGTCTATCGATTAAAAGCGATGCATGTTCTAGTGTCACGCTAGTACATGCATCCTTAAGCCCTATGCATGTCCTATTGTGCCTATTGAAATAATCAAAACGTCCGCCCATTTGACAAAAGACAAAACATGAACGGTTAAGGTCCAAAGGATCCAAAGTGAAAATGATTTAACACTAACTACAATGGATAAATGAACGTAACTCGAACGATGAAATGTATCCATCGGACTAAACGTAAAGACTAAACAACTACGGCACAATCGATGCAACTTTGTCACGAAATTAAACCGAAACGAACACACATGGCAAATAATAAACGGATTAGTGTAAAACTAACTATGAAAGCATGTTAAATAAATCCATGGTGAGGCTTCATCTTCAACCTTAGTTGAAGATTAGCCTCCCATGCTAAAGGGAGACACAATCAACAAGAAATAAAACAATTAATTAAAGAAATGACGTTTATGAGTGTTTACAATCAAGAACAAGGAGGTTTTAGGCCACTGAGGGCGCCTCAACTCGTCTCCCAAGCATGAGAAACAAAAACTACAATAAGTTCTATTTATAAGCAAAATAAATCGTGCTGCCAGGTCAGGTGTGCGTTCGAACGCAGGAGCTGCGTTCGATCATGGTGCTGTGCATTCGGTCGCCAGTGTGCCGCCGTGCCGCGTGTGTTCGAGAGAAGGTGCTGCGTTTGACCGCATGTGCATTCGAACGCACTAAGTGCGGTCGAACGCACATAACTGCCCACGGCGCAAGGTTGAAGCGATGTACGATAGGGCCGGCTAGGGCAATGCGGGAAACGCGGCTAACTGGACCTGCGTTCGAACGTGGGTCCTGAGTTCGACCGCAGTTGCGTTCGAACGCACCAAGTGCGATCGAACGCACTTCCAGGGGCTTGACTCCTTCTGCTTCATTTCTCTCCTTTGAGCCACCTTTTTGCACCAAAGACCTACAACACACTAAAACACTAAAACAAGATAAAACATTAAATATTAACAACACTAAGAGCCTAACGAATGTAAATTAAGGGGTTCAAATAAGCACTTTTAGGCACTCATCAGTCACCATCATGCTGAGAGAGTTGAGAGCCAGCAAGTAGTGGAGTCTTAGTAGGCTTTGCTCCTTCCATATGGACACGTTCAAGTAGGTCAGAGACATACTTAGTTTGAGAAAGATGAAGACCTCCAGACCATGGTTGCACATGAATTCCAAGAAAGTAATGCAGAGGTCCAAGGTCTTTCATGGCAAAGAACTTCTTGAGACATTCTATTAGTTGATTAATGGCTGCAATGGAATTACCAGTAACAATAATATCATCAACATAAATCAGAATGAATAAGTGTAAGTGGGATGTATGAAGGAGAAACAGGGAATAATCCACTTTGGATTCAATAAATCCAAGTCCAAGAAGGGTGTTAGCAAGTTTAGTGAAACATGCTCGTGGAGCTTGCTTGAGACCATAAATGGACTTATTCAGCCTGCATACATGATTGGGAAATTGGCTGTCAACAAAGCCAGGGGCTGTTCCATAAACACCTTTTCTTGTAAGTTGCCATGGAGGAAGGCATTAGAGACATCCAGCTGTCGTATGGGCCATTGAAAGTGAACAGCAATAGCAAGAATAGCCCTAATGGTTGAGGATTTAACTACAGGGCTGAATGTATCATTGTAGTCAATCCCATCTTGCTGTTGAAAACCCTTGGCAATTAATCGAGCCTTGAATCTGTCAAGAGTGCCATCAGCCTTCTGTTTTACTTTAAAAACCCATTTATTAGTGATGATGTTTTTGTTGGAAGGTCGTGGGCAGAGGGTCCAGGTATGGTTGGTTTGAAGGGCAGCAAATTCGACAGACATAGCTTTAATCCAATGAGGAGACTTGGCAGCTTGAGAAAATCTAGTTGGAGTAGGTGGTAAGTCAGCAAAAGTTGCTGAAGTGTGGAGAGCTGGTAGAGGATGCTTAGTGGAGGAATAAAGCTTGTAATTGGGAAAGAATTTAGATCTTCTAGTACCATCCCTAAGTCTAGTGGTCATGGGGTGAGTGGGCAGCGGTGCAGCTAGAGTGGCATCTGCATTTTCTGTAACAGGTTGGGAAGAATGAGATGTGGAGGATGGCAGGAGGGTGTCTGCAGCTAAAGAGGATGGTATGGGAGGAGAAGAGCAAGGGGTGTCATCATGTTGAATGTGAGAAATAGGTAATGAGGTAGGTTCTGGAGTAGGAGATGGTGATTGTGGTGTGTTGTGAATCAGTGTAGCAGAAGGAGGTGGTGTGTGAGTGGGAACAATGGTGCTAACAAGAGCTGGTATTGAGGAATTTACCTGGATGGGGACAGAGCCATTTGCAGGGGGCTTGGAGATGGAAAATATCCAATCTTGAGCTGGAAATGTGTGCTCATCAAAGATGACATGTCTGCAAATGACAATTTTCTTGGACATGGGATCATAACATTTGTAGCCTCTGTAGTTGGAACAATACCCTAGGAAAATGCACTTCTTAGATCGATACATTAGTTTGTGATTGTTATATGGTCTAAGAAGTGGGTAGCAAGCATAGCCAAAGATTCTAAGAAGAGAATAGTTAGGACTTTTGTGAAGAAGTTTGGCATAAGGTGATTGATGCTTTAACACTGCTGTAGGAAGTCTGTTGATGAGATACACAGCTGTGTTAAAGGCATCTACCCAATATGAAATAGGCAGTTTGGATTGAGCTAAGAGAGCCAGACCAGTTTCTACAATGTATCTGTGCTTTCTCTCAGCAAGACCATTTTGTTGGGCAGTGTATGGGCAGGAAATTCTATGTTGAATTCCATGAGTAGTAAGAAAATTTTTGAATTGGTTGGAGGTGAATTCACCTCCCCAATCAGATTGAAAGAATTTAATTTTCTTGGATAAAAGATTTTCTGCCATGCATTTGAACTTAACAAAGCAAGAAAAAGTTTTTGACTTGCTGTACAAAGGGTAAATCCAAGAGAAACGTGAAAAGTTATCAATGAAAACAACATAGTAACGATAACCATTGAGAGAAGGAACTGGAGAACTCCACAAATCAGAGTGTACTATTTCTAAAGGTGCAGCAGTTACATTATTGGAATCATAAAATGGGAGACATTTGGACTTGGCTACTTGACAAGGTTCACAAAGTGAAGCATGTAAAGTAGAGCCAGTTACAGGGAGGTGTGCTAACTGCTTTATTTTATTGAAGATAGGAGGTGCTGGGTGACCTAATCTACTATGCCAAGTCTTGGAGGAGGCTGTGACTCCAAGAAAGGCTGCAAATTTTCTGACTTGAGGAATTGACTTGGAAAGGGAAATTGGATACAGACCATCTTTACTTGGCCCTTGCAAAAGAATCTGCCCCGTGAGGTTGTCCTTCACAAAAAAAGGAGAATCAGTTAGGATAAACCAACATTTATTGTCAACACAAAATTGATGGATGGATAGTAGGTTAGCTGCAGCAGAAGGACAATGCAAAATGTTTTGTAATTGAAAAGAATGCTTGAAAGGTAGTTTAGAGTTATAAAGGACAGAAGATCCTATGTGAGAGATGGGTAAACCAGTACCATTACCAACGGCCACTTCCTCATCACCTTTAAAGGGTTCTTGCAGAGTCAGATTGCTCAAGGCACCAGTGACATGACTGTTGGCTCCACTGTCTGCATACCAAGTATCTTCATCATGTTGGTCAATTGCTTCATTACTTGTTCTGGCCATCATAGCAGCAAGTTGAGAGGGAGAAGTCTTCCATTGATAAGCATAGTTCATCCTGTGAAAGCAATCCAGGGCTTGATGTCTAGATTTCCCACAAATCTGACATGGTGCTTTCATTGGTACCAGATGATTGGGTATACCCAGAATTGAAGGTTTAGAGAAGGAGTGGTTTCCAGGATTGAACTGATTGCTGCCATGGCGCCTAAAGTTGTGCTGCTGATAGGTGTTGCGCTGATAGCCTCCAGAGAAGTTGGAGTTCTGTCTTGGATGGTGGCTTGAGGAGTGAGGCTGAGGGTTAGGTTTGTGATAGTTGCCTAGTTTTCCTTTAGAGTAGTTACCACCGAAGGGCTTTGGTTTGTGAGAATACAGTGCAAAATTACTAGATTCAGCCGAGGGAGGTTGCTGTAGTTGTTGATGGTGTCCAAGTAGAATTTCATGATTCAGAAGTTCTGCTTGGAAGTCTTCAAATGACATGGAAGAAGTTCTGGTGGAAAAGGTGAAAAGAGTAATGAAGGTGGTGTAGGCAGGGCTGAGTCCTCCAAGAACATAGGAGATAAGATCCTCCTCTTCGACAGGTTGTCCTGCTGCAGCAAGTAAAGCAGCACATGCCTTGGTTTCTCCAAGGAATTCTGAGCAAGATTTGGAGCCCTGATTAAGGGTTTGCAGCTGGCGCTTCAAATAAGTAATTATGGCCTTTGATTGGGATGCATATCTTGTAGCTAGAGTGGACCAGACTTGTTTGGATGTGTTGAGTCCATAGAGAGAAGAAAGCATGCGATCTGACATGGTTGTATTAAACCAACTAAGAAGGCATTGGTCCTTCCTTTGCCACAGTGAGTAATCTCGATTAACCATTGTGGTTGCTTGTCCAGTTTCATCAATGACAAACTTGGGAGGGCATGGCTCACTGCCATCAATAAAGCCCATAAGCTCATGAGCTTTGAGGATTGGTGTAAAGTGGGAAACCCAATTCAGATAATCTGCAGGGCCATCAAGTTTGGTAGGAATCTGTTGGGTGATGCTAGGAAGGGTGAAAGTTGTAGTGACAGGTGCAGGTGATGTAGAGATGAGTGTATTGGTGATAGGTGCAGGGGATGAAGAAGAAGCAAGAGATGAGGCCATTGGTGCAGGATCAAAGGAGCTTTCCTTTGTAAGCTCTGATACCATAAAATGTTTTAAGAGAGAGAAGAACAATTGCACAGAAGTTCTCTTATTTTTTTTTATATTCAAATTACAATGGTACAAGTAGGATATATAAGCTTTGTTTACATCATTAGAAAAAGGAAAGTATCAGCTATTCTAAGGAAGAAATAAATTACAGCAAAATGGAAAATTCTTTACACTTGAAAGCCTTTCCTTAGTGAGAGATTATTTGCATATCTCTGGATTCTTCAATGGCTGGAGATATGCAATCAATGGGATCCTTCTCATGATCCTCTAATGAATCTTTGTCTTGATCAGCACGTATTGAGGGCCTTTCTGTAATAGTGCTCGGTGGTGAGGTTGCTGTATGATCTGGCAGAGCAGATTGCATCATTGTGACATGTGTTCTAACATAGTATAGCCTAGATAAAATAGAATTAGAATATTACAAATATGTAGAAGGATCCACCCATAACAACGCCGGAAGAGCTAATTTACTTCTTCGATCTGTTTGGTTTAAACATTTCCAGCAAGGAGAACATCGGCAATCAACTTGTCCAAGTTCTGGTAAGAAGAACCACCAGGCTTGGCAGCCTCTTCTGCCTTACTCTTCCACTCTATTACCTTCCTCTTCATTTCTTTACCTTTATCACCCTCCATTAACTCCCTCACAAGCTTCTCGACATCATCTCTCTTAACATCATTATCTATCTCCATCCCAATGCCCCATTCAGTGCAAGAATACCTGCAATTTGTCTGTTGCTCAGCAAAAAAGGGCCATGAGATCATTGGCACTCCACCACACACTTTCAAGCACAGAATTCCATCCACTATGCGTTAAAAATCCTCCAATCGATGGGTGCTTGAGGATTTCTTCTTGAGGACACCAACTTGCTAACATGCCTCTATCTTTCGTTTCTGTAAGAAACTCAGAAGGAAGAATGGCTGAATCGCCTGCAACAAGATCCGGCCTTATAATCCACAAGAAGGGTTTCTCAGTATTGGCGAGTCCCCAAGCAAACTCAATGAGTTGTTGGGAAGTCATGACAGTGATGCTGCCGAAATTTACATAAACTACAGAGTTGGGTTGTTTTGAATTCAACCACTCCACACATCCAGGCTCTTCTTTCCATAGATTGGAGGCTATTAATTTCAGCCGTTCATCTTTGATATGGTTAGCAAGCAATGGAAGTGGACCGACGGTGTAGATGCGAGGAAGCAAAAAGGAAATAGACTCCAAAACATCATGTTCAAATGGGTCGAGCGTGTTCAAAATGATAGCTGAAGCTTTTGAAGCTCTCTCCACTTCTCGGATGATGAAGTGGAGCATGATGTCATTCTCATCTGTAGTTCTAATGAAACTTGGATAATCCTTCAGACGTATGTTTTTCATCCCGGGAATCCAGTCGATTGCGGTTTCTAAATACCCATTTGTTAGATAGCTTGCATCTGTGAATCAAATGAAAACAAGCTATTAAACGCCAGCGTATAACTGGATAAATAGTAATGTTAACGTATTACCTTTGAGGGGAGTTAAACCTCGTTCAACAAGATGGCAGCAGTGCATATAAGCCAAGAAGCCGCAGGCGCTAGGCGTCCAGAAAAGAACATTTGGAATTCCAAATTCTTCAGCAGCTTCGAGAGTGAATGCCATGGAACCATCGGAGATGATACACGTCACAATCGGCGCGTTGGAAGAGGAAGTGTCGTTGAGTTTGTAGAGGAGATTGCGAAGTGGGACGAGGCAAGTCTTTGAGGTGGAATCGCAAAGAGCGGGGATGTCTTGGGTGACATCGGCATCCGGAGGCGGGAGGCCATCGGGGATAGTTTCAAAGCAGAAATCCGACAAGCCGTCGAGAGAATCAGAGCCTCGGGACTTGAGTAAGCGCATATGGTTGTAATGAGTGTTGACAAAAATAACATGAAAGCCTTTATGGTGGAGGATTTTCGCCAGCTTGAGCATTGGGTTTATGTGACCCTGAGCTGGGTATGGAACGCAAACAACATGAGGTCTAATCCCTTCCGAAATGGAAGTCATTTTTCTCTCTCTCTCAGGCACTCACAAACAGGGAAGCAAAATGGGACTTCTTTCGGAGAAAGCTGGGTTTTTCCAGGCCTTTTGTAGCCAAACTCTCGATCACAACTAAGCCTTTTCTTTTCTGTTTAATCTTCTTCTTCTTCCCTTTTTTTTTTTTTTTTTTTCCTTAAAAAAAAATTAGTCTTACATGTGCAAACACAGATACCTGCGCATGAAGCCTGGCCGCCGGACAATACAAATAAAAAGGACAATGAGAAAAAACAAAAGCAGATTTTTTTTCTTTGGATTAAAGAAATAAGTACTCGAACTGTGTTACTGTCGTTTGCACTTGAGCATGGTCCATAACTTTTTGCTCATGCGCATGAAGACGTACGTTACTTTCGAAAAAAATTGATAAAAATCATTATTCTTTTTCTTTTCTTTTTTTTTTAAGGGGAATCTTCACTTACCCCTTTTAACTTTCATAGTTTTTGCAGACACCCCATAATGTTCAAATTAACATTCTCACTTAGATATATCAAACTTTGGTTTTCTCTCATTTTACCTCTTCCGTATATAAAATGCCAATTTTACCCTTGACTCCAAAACTACACCGTTCTTAAAACGACGCGGTTTTAGTTTTGGAGTCAGGGGTAAAATTGACATTTCGTTAGGATTTTCTGTACGGAATGGGCAAAATGAGAGAAAATCAAACTTTAATACACCTAAGTGAGAGGTTTTGAACGTTTGAGGGTATTTGCAAAAGTGACTAAAGTTTAGGAGTGTAATTGAAGTTTCCCCTTTTTTTTATGAACATCGTATAAATTGGGTTGGGAAAATTTCCTTTAATTTACTCTAACTATAAAAATGATATGTGTCATTTTTTTTTAAGAGTAATGCTATAAGTCTTCCTAAAATCTTGCTAGAGTCATTCCAAATGTGATATGACTTTTAAAATCACCAATAGATCAAAAGTCAATAAATCACATTTCAAATTCAACGGTAATTTTAAAAGCCACATCATATTTTGAATCATTCTAGGAAGACTCTAGAAAGCCTTATAACATTACTCTTTTTTTAATAACATGTGAGATGCACATGATTTTTTAATAAAATTTATTCCAACTTTGTCCATACTATTAAAAAAATATGTGCATCTCACATGTTTAAGAGACACATGTCATTTTTATAGAGTAGGTTGAAGAAAATTTATCCAACCCAATTTGGAGGAAAGCTTTGTCCTTTTTTTATTTTTTTATTTTTTTTATTAATGGTGATTCTATTATTAAATTTATGTGAGACTCATATGAGTTCATAAATTTAATAGTAAATTTATTAAATCTATAAAAATAAATGATTAAAAAAATGAAGAAAATACACTTTATCCCTTCAAGAATCCACACATTTGCGTTTTGACACCTAATGTTTAAAAAGTGATAAAAGACCTCCACAATATATCTAACGTTGATAAAAAAAAAACACCATCCATCTATCAAATTCATATATTGGGACGGAAACCAAGTCACGTATGTGGTACGTGACATTTTTTAACCAAAAATTTCGAAAATGACCTTTGGGGTAAAGTGTAAGCATAAATGACTATGGGATAAAGTGTAATAATAATAATAATAATAATAATAATAAGCTTACGTAAAATAAGTAAACTAAACTAAACTAAACTAAAACATGCATAATACAAAAAGTTTTTTTTAAATAAAAAAAGGAAAAAGAAAAAAGAAAAAAAAAAACCCTAAAACTTACCAAAAAAAACCATTTGGGGTGGTTTCGACCACCCCAAACCCATTTGAGGTGGTTTCGGCCATCCCATTCAAGCATATAAGGTAGTCGGACCACCCACATGTGACACATGGGTGGTTCGGTACTTCATGCAGGTCGAATAGGGGGGTAGCCAAGCCACCCCCAAATTGCTCGGCCACCCCTCGTTTTTTTTTTTTATTATTGATTTTTTATTTTGTATATAAATTTTCTGTTTTGAAGTTTAGGTTTAGTTTTCAGTTTTTTCAATTTGTTTTTTTATTTATTTTTAATGTAAACTTTTTGTTTTAAGTTTTAGGTTTAGTGTTGTTGTTGTTGTTTTTTTAAAATTTTTTTTTTTTTTATTTATGTTTATGTTTAACCCGAAGTCATTTATATTTACACTTTACCCCCGAGGGCATTTTCGAAAGTTTAGGTTGAAAAATGTCACGTGTCACGCACATGATTTGGTTCTCATCCAAATAGATGGATTGGATGGATAGATGGTGTTTTTTGCCAATTTTAGATACATTTTGTGCACTACCCAGAGAAAAAAAAAAAAAAAAAAACAACAACAACAACAACAACAACAACAAAGGATTTATTTACGTGTCTACAGTAACCCACTTTTTGCCACGTCACTATTTATTGACGTGTTAATTATTGCCACGTCAATAAATATTTTAGCAACGTGTTGAATTTAACACGTCACAAATTAGTGACATGTCAATTTTAACACATCAATAAATAGCAACGTGTCAATTATTGCCACGTTGCTAAATTTAAATTCGTTTAAATTTTAAAAGAATATATTTATTTTATATACTTTAGTGACGTGTAAAAATGTGACACATCAATAATTATTGACGTGTCAAAATGACATGTCAATATTTCTTATTGACGTGTCAAAAACATCAATAATTATTAACATGCCATTTTAACACGTCAAGAATTATTGACATGTCACATTTTGACTTTCGTAACCCAACTCTTTTCTTCAGTTGTTATCTTACTACTTGGTTTATTTTTATGGCATAACTTGTAGGTTTAAGTCTCTAGATGGTTTTGTTAATCTTAATATGAGCTTAATGATGGTAGCATATTGACGATGTTGGACGGGTCTTTTTCTGCATTGATGTATTGTTGTAGCTTACGACTCTATAAAGAATCAAGATAAGACCTTATGACTTAATTAGAAATGGTTTTGTTGGTTTTTGGTTAAAAAATGGTTATTCACCCAACACTGAACATTCGACCTTCTCTAATCGAATGTTCAATGTCGTGGCCGAACTCTTTGTCCAAACATTCAGGAGTATTTTCTCAAATTTCAAGATTTTGGGCGCATTAAGAGAATTTTGTGAAGGACAATTGCGAAACAAGTGAGTAAAACTCACACGGATACTTGTTATTATATTTTTTTGCGCAAGCATGATTATTTATGTATCAAACATTCATATTTATAACTTATAAGAAACACATTTTAGATTACTATGAACTCTAATTTGTGAAATGAGTTATTAAAAAGATAATGAAAATGACGGGTTTGTAAAGGCATGCATGTAAAAGACAATAAAAAATGAATTGCATCGTAAAAGAAAAAAAAAATCATTTCTCATTTGAAATTCATTTCAAAATACGAGAGCACCTATTACCCCAAAAGTGCAACTACTAAGTGTATGTGCATAACCTAGTTACCCTAAACGACACCAACTATCTAGTCACCCGGTCCTAAAGGAACTGACTACTAATTATTCCTCGGCAAATCTTTTGACGGGTCTTCTCGATGCTTCGGAGAAATGCAACATTTTGGCAGTGGGTGTCTGCTTCCAGTACTCCAGCCTTATACAATCGAACTTCTTCTCGTTCCATCCTCGCGTACTCATCAGCGACTTGAGTCATGTGCTCGTGTATTCCCTGTTTCCTTTATCTTCTAAGGTAAGGGTTGTGCTCCCCAGAGGTTGGTGGAAAATCTCGCACTACCGGCATGATATGGTGCTTCAATTTTGCAGTTGTCTTCATATTGTTGTGATTCTCCTTACATCCTTTCCTTGGGTCATGCGAGTAGGCTGAATGTTCTTTCTGGGTAACTTATCCAAGACCGCCTGATCATAATTGCGCTCAAAAAACGTGAGGCTTTGTGCTGTAGAGGGAGGCTTGTAACTTGGTGCATATAGCCATACTCTTTGGCTAGTCGTGTATAACTACTATATGTTTGCATCGATCGCAAATCTGAGTGTAAAGTAAAATCAGGTGGCTGTGCCACGAAACAGGTGAGCTCGTTCCTATGCAATCAATCAGGTTGTTACTTTAGCCCACACCTCAATCAATGAAACACAATAGCAAATGTATGAGTCGTTTGCAATATAGTTTTTGCAAGTGTGGGGTCGAATCCATAGGGAATTGTGGCGTGAAAACAAATTTCTATCTAAATTAATTCAACTTTAACCTAGTTCCAAAATTGAGTGATTTTTCTTGCAAACATAAACTAAATGAAATTAACTTAATCAAATGAATAAAAATACTAAGGCTTCAGAATTCACACTCACCAAATCAAGCAATACATTCTCATATTTTGTTCATACATTCCGATGAATGATAAAACCCAATACATGTTCTACTTTTCATAAAAATATCACATTAAAACATTCAATGAATCTATCCATTATACAAATCTCAAAGAATACCCAACTTAAACCAAATCATCTAATGTATCTGTTTGATTGACGAATCACAATGGATATCCAATTTAAATTGAATTATTCATTGTATCCATCGGATGAAACACACGGAATTGATATAGAATGTCAAATCAATTAAACATCAAAATTGTAGGAACATTACAATGAAATGTGACTGCTTATCAATGGTAAGGCTTCATCTTCAACCTTAGTTGAAGGTTTACCCTCTCATGACTACAAAAATCATATTAAAATTAATTGAAATCATTAAAACTAAGAAACTTACGAAGGAAAAATGTGTTGAGAGCTACAATATGCCCAAAAATATGAAAAATACACTAAATGGCGCCCCCTTGGTGCGTTTCCCTATAAAAGAATGCTATTTATAGGGCTAAACACCTAATTTCGGTCCCAAGTCAATCGAGTGTGCTCGATCACACTCAAGCATGCATCACTGCTCCTACAGCGCAATGCTTGGGCGCTGCTTGCGTGGGTATAGGCGGGGTTGCACTCGCGTGCGCCCTTGCTGGGCTCAAGTGCACATGCGCTCGAGCATAATGCTGTGCGCTCGATCCAACTTCTAGAATTGCTCTTTTTTTCCAACTTCTTTGCATATTTCACATTAAGACTGATGTTTTCCTTAGCAACTTGCAAAACAATAAAACACCAAAACTAACACAAAACATCATATTATAATAACGCTAAAGGATTAACAAATGCAAATTAAGGAGTTCAAATATGCAATATTTGATACTTATCAATGCAATTTCTCCAAATCAGTTAATTGGTAACTAACCGGGGAATTGCCTCTCTAGCATTATCAGAGTGAATGTAGAGGAAGGTGAAATTGACAAATCTGAGATATATAGAGATCATAAAATATGTATACATTATCATCGAGCATAGACATGGAGCTACAAATAAAAATGTAGATATTCTAATCTAACCTGGTGTATGCAAAGTGGACATCTGGCTTTTCTTAATTAATCTAATTTGCCGAACTGCCATTGACCTCTTCTCATAAAGAGCATTCCTCAAAATAAGTAACCTACAAGTCGCAATAACTGCATAAGTCTAAGGACTTAGTAAATAAATCTCACAATCAAGCATGGAATAAGCCAGTATTTATGAACATAAATAAACGTATATTTTGAGTAAGAAATTTGAATTAGGTGTTGTCTACGTTATTTCATCTATATGTATAGTTTTATTTTGATAAGTCGTGTAATCCCAGCGGCAATCACTTATAAATTTTAATGCTAAAAACTATTGCTTTAATAGGTCATAACTATCATGTATGGTCTACCCAATATATTATCCATTCTCAACAGGATTAGTGCTGACTTGAGGAACCTGTAATATAATGTTGGTGCCTCGGTCATTGTATGCTACCGTCCAAAACTAGTAGCCTGAGCAAGTCTAACTTTAAATGGCCCACGTTACTAATAATGTACACCCTGTAGTGACCCACCAATCAAACATGACTATGCCGGTCACAAAATAAACATTGGATCCAAATTGCGTATAAAAGAAAAGAGAGCAAAGTCCAGAGTCTGAATTACAAAGTCATGCATCCCTCTTGTTGAAGTTTTGTTTCTATGAAAAGGATAGAGAGAGAGAGAGAGAGAGCTCTATTAAAGTTTAATTCTGAGTCTTGGAAAGAGAGAGAGAGAGAAACCTGGATGACTAGACATGAACGAAGGTGGCTGACCGGTGTTCCGGGAATGAAGGCTAGAGCCGTGGACATGGGAGCGACGCAGACGAGAGAGAGAGAGAGAGAGAGAGAGAGAGAGGAGGCATAGCAGACAATGAGATAGGCACATCGAACTTAGGTTTAGGGTTTTCATTTTATGTTGTAGGGCGGGGCGGCTCATGAGAAAAAATTTTATAATTTCGACCTGTCTCACCCCCGGCATGGGTTGACAAAAATTTAACACGGTTTTGCAATTTTAACTCTAAAATCAATTTATGCAAGGGGAGGGGAGGCGGACAGGTTGGGTAATGCAAGTTTGGGCGGATTTTGCCCACTCCTAGGTATAGTATACAAGACAAAGGGGGTAGGTGAGAGAAGGTGAGGTACAGTGCTACCCACATTGTAAGGTAGACAACATATGTTAGTAATCAACATAGAAGAGACAAAAGTAAATATTAACATAAACTCATTCACCCATTGGTTTTTTTACGTGGATCCCAATTTCTAACCTTTTTTTAATTTTTTAATGCTAGTAATTTAGACATAAAATTTGATAGAGTTCTTATGAAATCCATTTACCCTAGTATGCGAGTAGGTTATTTTGTTAGGAATACAATTGCATTACTAACAAAATACGATTTCATTCGTACATGTAAGTAGAAGCACTAACAATGTGGGACAAGTGGTAAAAAAATAAAAAATAAAAAATAAAAACAGTTCTAGGGTGTGAATGGCTAAGGTTGGAACCTTAGTGGGCTAGGATTTAGCTCCCTAGCCCATGCTTCCCATTCATTTTAGAAAAGGTAAAATAGAAGTAAACTATTACAAATAGAGGAATGCTACCCTTAGTACTCCTATTTCTTTACACAATTATTCCACATGTATAGGTGACTTTGAGCCACCATTGGATCAAAATCAAATAAAGATTCATCTAATATTCAATGGTAGTTTTAAAAGTCACATATGGGTGTAGAAACATTGTATAAAGAAGTGAGAGTAAGTGTAGCATTATTCTTAAGTGTAACATTATTCTTAAAAATGTGTTTAATGATCCACCGATTACAAGGGAAGAGCCAATTTACTTCTTTTTTTGGTTTAAAACATTTCCAGCTATGAGAACATCAATAATCAACTCGTCCAAGTTCTGGTAAGAAGAATAGCAAAGGCTTGGCAGCCTCTTCTGCCTTAGTCTTCTACCCCATTACCTTCCTCTTCATTTCTTTACCCTTATCACCCTCCATTAACTCCCTCACAAACTTGTCAACATCATCTCTCATGACATTATTGTCTATCTATATCCTAAATTTTTAGGCTATCAATTTTGTAGTAACCCAAATATTTAACTAGGCATAAGTAGTTTAGTTAGAAGGTTAATTTGGACTTTGGGTCACTAGGATCTGCTAGAATGGCATTTTGGAGAATTGGACTTCTGGTGTTTTAGTGTGTTGTAGGTCCTTGGTGCGAATTGTGGTTCAAAGGGGTGAAAGTAAGCAAAGATGAAACTTTAGCCTCTGCAAGTGCGATCGAACTCATAAGCCACGATCAATCGCAATCCATGTCCACCCGTGAAGTATGTGTTGCCCTAGTCGGCCCTATCGTCCATCACTTCAACCTTGCGTCGTGGGAATTCTGGAGCAGTTATCTGCGATTGATCGCATACTGTGCGATCGAATGCAATTCGGTCGAACGCAACGCCTACAATCGAACACACACGGCACTGCAACGCAGTGCGGCTGAACGCACAACTCTGAGATCGAACGCATGCGGGCATGCGATTAATCGCACAGGCTGCGATCGAACGCACTCCTGACCTGGCAGCACATTTTCTTTTGTCTATAAATAGGACCATATGTATTTTCTTATTTCCTACGTTTGGAAACGCTTGGAGGCGCCCTCAGTGGCCTAAGTCCTCCTTGTTCATCTCTGTAAAACCCTCTAAACGTCATTTTATCATTTAATGTTTTCATTTGTTTAATTTTAGTATTTTATTTCCCTCACTATAAATTTGTTTATATATATTCATGTTTAGTTTTCATTTTCTATCATTTAATTTAATGTTTGTTCGATTCAATCACAATCTAGTGACAAGATTGTGATTGGTTGTTGTTTATGGATCGTTTTTTCGTCCAATATGCGTTGTGATTTATCCGGGTTACATCGGATGGTTCAATCGAGTCCAATATCCGTTGCCGTCAACGACACATCGGATGATTCGATTTCGGTTCAACATCCGTTGTGACCATTTATGGGTTAATACATCGCATGATTCGACTAGATTTTGTAAAGGCAAAAGAACATGCGTAGAGCTAGGCCGTACGACAGGTGTGTGCACTATCGTGAGAATAGGACATGCATTTTAGCCTCATTGTTTGATGGATGTGTGAATTAGCATGCCTATATGTTGATTAAATTGTGGTGAGGTAGATTAGGGACTGTTGTGACAAATACTACCTAAATTAATAGATAATATTTGCTATGTCTTACTCGCAAGTGCACAAGATCAAAATGATAGTATAGCAGGCAAATACGAGATCATTCCCACGAGGATTGTTAATTTTGCTTAGAATTAAAATATCAAACTGTCACAAAATTGATATTAAGAAAAGAAATAAAGATAAATAAAAGTGTAGGGCTTTGATATCCACCACTAATTATGCTCAATTAATATAACAATATGCCGATGATCCAATCATATTATGAATACCTAATGTTTGCCAACCTAAGGGTATGGGTGTCTACTCCTTAAGCTATTGGTTTCCCTAAGCAACGAATTAGGTATGGGTGTATACTATAATTCTTTTCTTTCTTAAAGGATTTAGCATGGGTGTCTACTAAGTTGTTCTTTAAGAAAGCATAAAAACTGTGAAAACCGACAAACACATGAGGCCTAGGATATGGGTGTCTACTCCCGATTCCCCATGTTGATTAACCCAAGAACCCGGCGTGGATATCTTTTGTTACTTTTATTAAACCCAGGACTCGATCATCCAAATTGATTTAATTAACTAATCCATACCACATGCATATAATGGCCAATCACATACATATGAGGAATTCAATAAAACAGGCATTAATCAAGTTAAGCAACACAATATGATTATCACAAAGGTGCCAATATTGAAATATTAAATAAACATAATTAGGGTTTCAATCCAGCCCTACTAAAATAATTAGTTACACATAATTAAAATAAAACTAAAAAGAAAAGGAAAAGAAAGAACCGAAAACCGCTCCTAGAAGTAGCCTCCAAATTCTCCTCTCTGAAATTGTGTGCATAAAGTTGTGAGGCTTAGAGGTCTATTTATAGGCTTTAGGAGAGTCCTAGAAACCCTAGTAAACCTAGGAAATTCGGAATTCTATCTCCTAGTCAATTTAGGAGACAATCCTATTACAAATCGGAATAGGATTCGTCCAGAATTGGGCTCCTATCTTGCGGGGTGATTTTAGCATTGTGAAGTTCCGAATTAGGAAAATACTATTTCATAATGATTTGTAGCCTGTTGAGTCAGATTTCCAATGCCGTTTGAATCACCTTAATCCGATATTTGACCTGAAAGTTATCACCAAAATATCAAGACCTATTCAGAATCCAAATTTGAATCTAATCCGATTTTAGCTCCAATTTGATAAATTCCGATTTAATCCTTTCCACATCTTCTAGGTCTTCCCAATTTGCCCTTTAATCTTGGAACATTTCCAGAAACGCTTCCCTTTCTTTCATGATCTACAAAAACACAGAAAACACAAAAAGGAAATAAAATGAAATAAAAGAACAAAAACTAAGAAATTAACAAATGTAAATTAAGGGCTAAAATATGAATATTTTGGCACTTATCAGGGATCTTAGCGCTTTTATTTATTTATTTTATTGCATTTTAATTAGGTTTTATTTTCTGCACGCCATGTGTTTGCTTTTGGGACTAGGTTAAGATAGGGTTAGTTTAGGCATTAGAATTAATTATCGCAAATACGATTCTCTGTGAGTTCGACACTCGCACTTGCACAACCATTTTATTGCAAACGATTCGTGTAATTGGTAAGCACTTATTTTTGGTACGACCAGACCAAACGTACACTACTTTTTGGTGAACATACGCTCTTGTCTTTTAGTGCGGATGTACGCTCTTGTCTTTAGCATGGCCGTACGCAGGGGGACCACCTGACATACGTTGACAGATAGTACGTTGTACTCTATGAATAGTATACAAACGTACTCTCAAAAGTACCAGACGTACACTGCTTTTTGGATTGATCGCTAGGTAATACCTGGACGTACAAGACAGCCTTTGGACCACTGTATAATAGTACCGGACGTACGCCCTTAGGACTGGACGTTCGCTACTTTTTGGTCCTATAAATACCCTTTCACCCCTCGCCCATTTCACACCAAATCCACCCTTCAACCCCTCTCTTCGCCCCCAGGTTGCCTGTAGACCATTTTGTGAGTGTTTTGAGTGTTTCGATGCTACCGGAGGAGGAACTCTTGAGGTTTCACTTCAAGGAGGTAACGTTCGACTCCTTAGCTTTTTAATATATTGCTATGCTGCTCAATTATTGTTTGTAGCTAGTTGTAGTTGTTAGCTTAGTTATGCTTTGAATCTTGCTTAGGCTAGCATTACATTAGCTTAGCGTTGTTATTTTGTATAAAGGTTTCGATCTGTGTTAGGAGGCACTAGGAAGCCTTTGTTGGCCTTAGAAGTTGGAGAATAAGCAGACAGTGGAGAGAAAATGAGGTTCTCCCTGAAAGACGTTGGAGCAGACGTATGGTCTTGTGACTGAACGTGTGGCCCATCGTGACGCGGTGGACGTACGGCCTCGAGCCCGGATGTACGGCCAGAGTTTTATAGGGAAACCTAATTTTCACCAGCCGTCCCATAGCTCCTGTTTCCTTGTTATAGAGTTATGCTTTAGTAAAAATAAAACTGATGATAGGTCTTTTCTCAGTATTCGAGGTTATAGAGCCTTAAGGGAATTACATGGAGGAGTTTTACGGTCCGGGTAAGTACAAACTCATATGGATGCTTTGTTGTTACTTTTCCTGCATTGCACATTTATTTTAGATGTATCAAACATGCATATTTTGCAATTCTCATGAAATACATTTTGGCACTACTGGGAACTCACTTTTGTGAAAACATGTGTTGATTAATAAGATCATAACGAGACTTGTGAAACTGTGCATGTAAAAGACTGATAAGACTAATTGCATCATATGACATGGTACAACGGTATGTATGGTATAATGGCCATGGACTTACTATACGGATTAGCTTTATGGTCAATGTGTGCGTGTGTGGGGGATTTAGATCCAATGGTTTCGTGACCAAGATGCAGCCATTTCCAATTGATGGTCACTATAGGACGGATGCCATTAGCGGAGTGGGCCACTCGAGGTCAGACTCGGTCATGCTGCTAGTGTTATGTATGGTATGCTGTGTAATGGCTGGGGCACCAGCATTGTACTACCAAGTCCTTTGGGACAGCGTCAACCCTGTTGAGAATGGGTAATATCTCGTGTAGACCATATTGTTGAACTATGACTGTTACTCTATGTAGCGACCCAAATATTTAACTAAGCATAAGTGGCTTAGTTAAAGGGTTAATTTGGACTTTGGGTCACTAGGATCAGCCAGAAGGGCATTTTGAGAATTTGTCTTCTGGTTTGTCTTTTAGTACGGACATACGCTCTTGTCTATTAGCCCGGACGTACGTTAGGGTTGGCGGACGTACGCTCTTGTCTTTTCTTGCGGACGTACACTACTTTTTGGCGGACGTATGCTGGGGGACCACTTGACATATGCTGACATATAGTACGCCGTACTCTATGAATAGTACAACGGACGTACGCCAAAAGTATCAGACGTACGCTACTTTTTGGAATACCCTCCGGGTAATACGTAGACGTACAAAATAGCCTTTGGACCACTGTGAAATAGTACCGGACGTACGCCCTTAGGACCGGACATCCGCTGCTTTCTGACCTATAAATACCCTCTCACCCCCTCGCCCATTTCATACCTAATCCACCCCTCAACCCCCCTCTACGCTCCTAGGCTATTAGTAGGCCGTTTTGTGAGGTTTCGTGAGTGTTTCGGTGCTGTCGATGGAGGAACTCTCGAGGTTTTGCTTCAAGGAGGTAACGCTTAGTTTCCTTAGCTTTTTAATACGTCGTTATACTGCTCGATTATAGTTCTATGTTGTTAGTTGTAGTATTTAGCTTAGTTATGCTTTAATCTTGCTTAGGCTAGCGTTTTAATAGCTTAGCGTCTTTGTCTTTGCATAGAGGCTTCGATCTGTGTTAGGAGTCGGAGAATAGGCGGACAGTGGAAAGAAAATGAGGTTCTCCCTGAAAGACCTCGGAGCGGACGTACGGTCTCGTGACACGACGTACGGCCCGAAGTGTCACAGTGGACGTACGGTCTCGAGCCCGGACGTACGGTCAGTGTGTGACAGGAAAAACCCTATTTTCACCAGCCGTCCCATAGCTCCTGTTTCCTTGTTCTAGAGTTGTGCTTTAATATAAATAGAACTGATGATAGGTCTTTTCTCAGTATTCGAGATTATGGAGCCTCAAGGGAATTACATAGAGGAGCTTTACGGCCCAAGTGAGTACAAACTCACATGGATGCTTTGTTGTTACTTTTCCTGCATTGCACGTATTTTATATAGACATCAAACATGCATATTTTGCAACTCTCATGAAATACATTTTGGAACTACAGGTAACTCTCTTTTGTGAAAACGTGTGTCTGTTAACAAGATAATAATGAGACTTATAAAACTGTGCATATAAAAGACTGATAAGACTAATTGCATTGTATGATATGATATACCGATACGTGCGGTATAATGGTCATGGGCTTACTATACGGGTTAGCTTTATGGTCAATGTGTGCGTGTGTGGGGGCTTTGGATCTAATGACTCGTGACTAATGATGCAGTCATTCCCAATGGATGGTCACTATAGGACGGATGTCATTAGCGGTATGGGCCACTCGGGGTCGAACCCGATCTTGCCGCTAGTATTACGTACTATATGTTTCGTGCAATGGCTGGGGCACCGGCGTTGTACTACAGGTCCCTTGGGACAGCGTCAACCCTGTTGAGAATGGGTAATATCTCGAGTAGACCATATTGTTGAACTATTACTGTTACTCATGATTATAAGCATATATTATACTATATATATATCATCTGCATAATAACTGTCATCTCATAATGTTGCATGTGTTTTATAAATAAAAGAATCCACAAACTAATGATGGGTATGTCATGTGGATTTCTACTCACCAAGTCCTCGGACTTACCCTTGTATTATTTTCCTTTTTTCTCCATATGTACGATTACGCTGTTATAGATAGTGGATACTGTGAAGCATCCGGTCTTGTGGAGGATTTGATCCAGGAGGTACTTGAGGACTTATTGCAAGCTTAAGCGGGTACTCATGGTAACTAGTACTTTTGAGTTATGTTGTAGACATTAGGGCTTGATGCATGCTTGCTTGCATATTAAGGTTTAGCATAGATCCCTTGTACTGATGTATATAGTATGATTTCCATTGTTTTGATGATCTTTGGTTTGACGCTCTGGCTATACTGATTAATGTTTATAGTACTTTGTTACTTTCTCTGCTTAGTATCCTCTGTTTTTGAGGAGTAGAGGTCCCGGAGGTCTTGTTTGGAGTGGAACAAGGCTGGGAGACGAACCGTTGAATTAATTACCAGTTAATTAATTCTCGGGGCGTTACACTCTATATATCATATGCATATTATATACATATATATATCACCTACATGATAAACTGTCATTTCATAATGTTGCATGTGTTTTATAAATAACTAAATCTATAAATTAATGACGAATACGTCATGTACATCTCTACTTACTAAATCGTCAGACTTACCATTGTATTATTTTTTATTTTTTCTCTATATGTACGATTATACTGTTATAGATAGTGGATACCGTGAAGCATCTGGTTATGTTGGAGGATTCGATCCGAGAGATGCTTGAGGACTTATTGCAAGCTTAAGCGAGTACTCATGATAACTAGTACTTTTGAGTTATGTTATAGACCTAGGATTTTATGCATGCTTGCATATTAAGGATTATCATAGATCCCTTGTAATGATGTTATGTATATAGTATGATTTCCGCTACTTTGATGATCTTTGGCTAGATGCTCTAGTTATATGATTCAATGATTATAGAACTTTATTATTTCTGTTGCTTAGTATCCTCTGTTTTTTAGGAATAGAGGTCCTTAAGTCTTGTTCAAAGTGGAATAAGGCTGAGAGACAAACCGTGGAATTAATTACCAGTTAATTAATTATTGGGGCGTTACAAATTTTGACACGACCTACAAACCCAACACGAACACAACACGAAGTTAACAGGTTTTGGGTTTGATCTAAAAGGGGTTTCAGATCATAGTCGGGTCACCTGTTTATGATTCAATTATTTTTGGTGTCTAGCGGGTCACCTTGTGGGTTGACCCGCCAAACCCATTTATATTAAAAAAGAAAGAAAGAGTAAAGCCTAACCTAATGATGATGGAGTTTGTTTGTTTGTTTGTTTGTTTTTGTTAGCTTTTTTTATTATCTTTTTCTTAATATGATTTTACCATACTTGGTAAATGATTTGTTGTTTTATAGGTTTAATTCCAAGAGATTGAGTTGTTCTTTGAATAAACATTTAAACCTATTAGAGGCAATTACCTAATCATTTAACATGTAAACTTTATACTTTGAAATTTGCTATTTGCTATGATGGATTATGGAGTTGAATGTTGCTAATCATTGTGAATGTTTTTATTGAATGGCAATTTGTTAACAATTAAACCTATTATGTTTTTATCATATTGTAATTTATGAATTCTATTGAATCTCAATGGCATTGGTATTATTATTACATTATTTTTTCTATTTTTTGTTCAAACGTGTCAGGTCGTGTTACATTTTAAGTAAACGAGTCATGTCGGGTCGTGTCAACCTGATATGACCTGGTTATATTAAACAAATCGTATCTGATTACCCAACTATTTTTCATGTTGTGTTTGTTTTTGAAAGTTCAACTTGTTTAGTTAAACAGGTCGTGTTGTGTTCGGGTTTAGATTAATCGGGTGGCGGGTCATTAAGGATCGTAATCGTGTCAACTCGCCAGGTATTTTTGCCACCCCATTCCCAATGCTCCATTCAATGCAAGAATATCGGCAGTTTGTCTATTGCTTGACGAAGAAAGGCCAAGAGATCATTGGCACTCTACCACATTGTCTAGTTGAGATAGTTGTGATGGATCAAGTAGCGGCCAAAGACGTGATTCGCTGGAATATGATGCAAATCTGAAAATTGATTGGGACGGTAACGTTTAAAGGGTTAAATGAAGTATAGATCAAATTTAGATAGAAGAAATTTTTCTTTGTATCTATGATATTGTTTTATTAGAGTAACATGCTTTATTTTTATAAAATAAAGAAGAAACACTATTATCAAAAATATTTATTCTCAATATGGGATTCAAAATCTTTATAATAGATTTGAAATGAATTTAAAGAAATTGATCATTGTAGCTCCGATCTAGTGATTTTAATAAAGTTGTTGCTAAAATGAATACTCTTTAAGATTTAATTCTTTAATAAGCACACTGATAATGATCATGTAATTAAAGTGAGAACTCAAGGATTAAAGACGTAGTTGGATGAAGTTGATGATAAGCTAAAATACTTGTTCCATCTACGTATGTCTTATGGTGGTTTATTTGAAGGCAGTACAGCTAATTTGTAATTACAATTTTACAGTGAAGTATGTTATAACTTACAATTAATAAGATTTGGAGGGAGTTACGAGATATAACCAAAAATTTCAATTGGAAATCAATAATCAATAACCGGCTTATGTGGCCCGTTGCCAATTTCTAGTTATTTTTATTGAGAAATATTAATGTCACAATATAGACTCAACAAAGTTCTAATTTTTCTCCAACATATTATTTAAAAAGTAAAAATAAAAATTACAGTTTAGTGTTTTGAATTCAATTTTATTTTATTTTTTAAATTTTTTAAATGACACGTAAGAGAGAAGTTTGGTCTTTGTTGGGTCTCTGTTGTAGCTGTATCACATCACTTTTATTTATTTATTTTTTGAAAAAATGTATTATCTCATTTTTTTTCCATCCTATCTTTAAAAAAAAATGAAAAATTAATAATAAAAATACTAAATAGCAGATTTTATTTTTTTATTGAAAAAAAAATAAAGTCTGTGGAAATCTTTTTTATTTTTTTATTGTATTTTTTTTTATTTTTTTTTGTAGACATTTGTGGAAATCTGCTTTCAATTTTTTTAAAATATATTAAAAAAAAGAAAAAAAAAAAAAGAAAAAAGAACGGCCTTCTTGTTTTGGTTTTTCTGACTGCTCTCTGCAAAGCTGCAAAACAGCATTGATTTGCATTTTGTTTTACTGACTGAACACGTATTTTCAAGGTAGCTGTCTCTTTTGTTGGCCAACTCTTCTCTTTCCGTGGATCAAAAAGCCTGTCTTGTTCGGCCTTGATTTAGCAAAACATTTTTGCCTTTTGATATTGTAGTTAAGAATTGATTGAATCTTTTACGTTGAAAAATGAAAATTTTGTTTTGCGTTAATTTTTTTATTTAAATAGTAATAAAAAATAAATGATATTATATAAAAAGTAAAGGGTAAATATTTTATAAATCTTTGAATCAACATGTCAAAATAGAAAACTTTTTTTTTTTTGAAATTTTTACTCCATAAGTCAATCGAAAAGGTAAATTAACCCCTACCGTTACATTAACGTCTGCCAGTCCCAAACTAAACTCATCGTTTCAAAGTTGTCATCTCAATCCCAATTTATGATCCTACGTGTCCACTGTGGACACGTATGATCAAAACTCACCATTTTGATCTAATGGCAAGACGATGAGCATCAGAACTTGAGGGTTTAATTTCAAAACCCCCAAGCTATTGTTTTGAAAGACCCACCCATGAGCCCTATCTCTCGAAATCGACAGCTAGGGTTCAAACTCCTAGCGTCCAAAACACGGCATCCAAAACCCTGGTGTCAAAACTCCCCGCATCCAAACCTCTAAACGCTAAATTTTTGGTCATCGCAGTGCTCTGTATTTGACGGCTAGGGTTCCATTTCTGCATTCCACGAACGCCTTGAGAAAGACAGGTAATTTTTTGTTCTGTTTTTGTGGGTTTTGTTGATTCAAAAAATGGACGCTTTTTCTTATATTTTATACCCGATAAAAGCTTTTTTTGTCATATTTGTTTGAACTTATGGTCCATCCTTTTGTTGGTACTTTATTTCATTGTTAATTGTGAACTTTTGGAGTTTAGTGATTTTGTCCATAATAGCCTATATTTGTGCGAAGGTGTGTTGTGCTTTGTTCCCAATGTCGTCTTTTAACAATTGGTTGCGGGTCATGGAGGGTTGGGAGTAATTACAATAAGAAAGGGTGACAGTTTGGTAGTTGGGGGTTCTTTTTGTGAATAAAGTAACCTATGCACATGGGTTTGTGTCATTATCCACTATTTATCACATTTTAATGCTGGTCAATATATACATGCAAACTTTCATACAGTTTTGACATCTGCACAGTGTAAAGGCAACTGAACCTAGCAACTGAACTTAACGTCTTCACTTTAAATTGTTGTTTGGTGGTTAGGGTTTATTAGAGCATCTAATAAAAAATAATAAAATAAAAATGTAACTAATAAAAAGCCCAATAACAAGCTAGCTCATGTGATATGTGGCTGTAAATAAAAAAAAGAATAACCCTAACATATGTACATGATTAATTAATTATACCCTTTAATCACCATAGAAACTCATGAGGAGTCGTATAATTACTACTTATAAATGAATCTTATATGTATACAAACATTAGTAATTTGGTTTAGCAACTTAACTAAGATATATATGTTTAGTGCATAGTCTCTCGCTTTTTTTTTTTTTTTGACATTTTCACACAAGAGGGGAGGGCGGGGATTTGAAGTAGTGACCTTCGCTTCATAAGGCGTGGTTCCTAGCCGATTGAGCTATCTTTTGGGGACTTTAGTGCACAATCTATATATACCATCAAATCAATATTGTGGTTCCACACATGACATTGAGAGAAAATCAAATATTTAAATAACAAGATGGAAAAATTGGTCGACTTTGCTAAATTTGTACATGGTTTTATGATACCCATTCATATGTATTATTATTATTTTTTTTATTCTCTATCTAAATAAGGGAAAGTGGGTTATAGGAGATTGATAACTAAATTTATCATAAAAATTGATAACTGAATTAATAATATAATTTAGTGGTTTAATCAAGTGGGATGAGTCTTGTATTTAATTAATATTTTAACACATCAATTAGGATTCTATATGATTTTGGGAGTTTTTTGTTCGTGCTTACATATGCATCCATAAGTGTATAAGTCTTTATAGGCATCTTTGATTCCATCCATGACCTTGATGTTACATACATGAATTTTTTTTATGGTGGCCTTCGTATTGTAAAAGTTTTCCCATATCATTTGATTTATTTATGGTCAATATGGTTAAATGGTAATCATTATGTTAATTTTTATTTTATTTTATTTATGTTTGATACTTTTTTGTTGTTATTATAAATACTCGTTAATATATTTATAGATATGCTGGTCAATATTCTTTTATGGTATGGAAGGGTAGCTAAAATAGCAAAACGAGATTTTTAGCTAGAACTTGTTGAACTTGATGAAAGGAGAAAGAGAACATAGAGCTAAAACATATAGTTGACTACATTGTATTAAGTAGTGTTATTCATAATAAAGTATGACATAGACTTCCATTTATAGAGAGGCTATGAAGGATAGGTAAATAAACTTTTTTTTTTACCTAATAGACTAAGAAAACTCTATAATACATAAGGAATGAAATAACCTTAGAATATTATCAAATATATATTCTTAATAATTCCCATATATGAGTGTTTCCATAAAATGTCAGCTAGCATCCCTAAGGGATAGCTGTGGAACACGCCTCATGAAGCGAAGGTCATTAGTTCGAATCCCTTCTCTCCCTCCCTTAATTGTGTGGGACATGTTTAAAAAAAAAATGTCATGCCAATAGTCTTATTAGGCCCTAAAAAATATTGTAATAATTTGCCTATTTAAAAGCTATTACATTATGAATAAAGGGAGAGAAGAATTAATCATAAATCTTGTATTTGAAAAAGGTTTCAAGTTCTGAATATGAAAGTCTAAGTTTCCTTAAAACTTAATTTATCCTGTTGCGAACTTATATTCATAATATAGTCTAATAATAATTTAAAAAATTAGCAAAATGAAAGAAATCATTTATCATATTATTTATCCAATTAAAATATTAGGTTTTCAGGGTTTAAAAAGGTTTAAAAAGTATGGCCATATTGGAAGTGTTCAGTGCCATTTCTATAGTGTAGGTTCTGAGTTTCTCTGAGAATGATAATAGAGCTCGGATACATTATTGAACACACTTGCACTACAAAAAAAAATGGTCATTAGCGGCGAGTCGCCGCTAATGACAAAAAAGTTGCTGCTATTGCCAAATAGTGGCGACAAGTTGCCGCTATTTAGTGGTTGCTGATAATTGGACGCTAATGCCAAATAGCAGCGACTTTATGGGTCGCCGCTAATAAATTTTTTTTCATTGGGAAAAATGTTGCAAATAACACTGAGGTCACCGCTAATGACATAGCATTAGCGGCGACTTCCTAGTTGCCACTAGTGATATGTTATTAGCGGTGACTCCCTAGTTGCCGCTAATGACATATCATTAGCGGCGACATGCAGTGGCCGCTATTTCTCTATCATTAGCGGCAACATGCAGGTCGCCGCTAATGACATTAGAAAATTAAAAAAAAATTAAAAACGATCAATAGCGGCGACCCTAGGGTCGCCGCTAATGAGAAGAAAAAAAAGCATGTATAAATATATATATTTATATATAAAGATCAACCGAATTAATTCACTAGGATCGACCGGACGTTCGATCGAACATTTGATCATATCACGATCAATCGAACTAATTTATTAGGATCGATCAGATGTTCAATGGAACATTTGATCCTATACGATCAATCAAATATTTAAATAAGAAATAGAAAAATTCAATAATAATATATAAAAATTAATTTTTCTAAGCGTTTTAATTTAATAGGAAAATTTGTTTTATTTGAAAGAAATAAAAAATATTTAATTTTTTTATAATAGAAAAACTAAAAAAAAAAATTCACCAATAAATAATATAAAAGAAATAATGACATATTATCGAATGTGAATTTTTGGAAAATAACTTTTTTCCTTTTATATATGTAGGGTCAATAGCATCGCCCTAAAATTTATTTATTTATTATTATTTTTTTTCAGGGCTTATTATAGTCGCCACTGTTTACCCCTCATCAGCGGGGACTACATAGAGTCGCCATTGTTGACCCTCATTAGCGGCAACTAAAAAGTTGCCGCTAATGAGCTTTTTATTTATTTTTTTATTTTTTATTTCTCATTAGTGGTGACATTACGGTTGCCGCTAATGACCCCTCATCAACGGCAACTCTAGGTTGTCGCCACTGTTGACCCCTCATTAGCGGCAACTTTCTTGTCGCAGCTAATGAGGCTTTTATTTTTTATTTTAATTTTTTATCATATCATTAGTGGCGACACTATTTGTCGCTGCTAATGACCCCTCATCTGCATAGAGTCGCTACTGTTGACCCTCATTAGCGGCAACGAAAAGAGCCTTTTATTTTTTGTTTTTATTTTTTGTTTTCTCATTAACGGCGACATTATGATTGCCGCTAATGACCCCTCATCAGCCGTGACTCTATGTTGTCACCGCTGTTGACCCCTCATTAGCAGCAACTTTCTTGTCGCCGCTAATGAGCCTTTTATTTTTTATTTTAATTTTTTATCATATCATTAGCGACGACACTACTGTCACCACTAATGACCCCTCATTAGTAGCGACTTCGTAGTGTCGCCGCCGTTGACCCCTCATTAGCGGCAACTTTCTTGTTATAGTGTCACCGCTAATGACCCCTCATCAGCGGCAACTGCATAGAGTCCCTGCTGTTGACCCTCAGTAGCGGCAACTTTATTGTTGCTACTAATGAGCCTTTGATTTTTTATTTTAATTTTTTCTTTTCTCATTAGCAGCAACTTTACTGTCGTCGCTAATGACCCCTCATCAGCAGCGACTACATCGAGTCGCCGCTGTTGACCTTCATTAGCGGCACCTTTATTGTCGCCGCTAATGAGCCTTTGATTTTTTATTTTTATTTTTTATTTTGCCGCTAATGACCACTCATCAGTGGCGACTTACATAAGTCGCCATTGATGAGTGGTCATTAGTGGCGACTTTGTTGTTGCTGCTACATACCAAATATTTGGTATTTAGCATCCACAATTAGTGGCGACCTTTTTGTCGCCGCTAATGACTAATTATTGGCGGCAACTTTAAAAAGTCGCCGCTAATGAGGAGTCATTAGTGGCGACTTTTTGGTCGCCACAATTTGTCTGTCGCTAATGACCAGTTTTCTTGTAGTGTTGGTATTTAGCAACTTTTATAACACCCGGCCCGCTCATTTCAATAACACATTCAGGTGACGCACAGACAAGAGCTAACCTAAGGCAAAAGTGCTCTTTTGTTAAACTTTTTTTATTTTTTTAAATTTTAAATTTTTTATTTTTATTTTTTTTAACTTTAGAAATATAATTGCAAAAGTGCTAAAAAATCAAAGAGTAAATGAAGTTTCTCCTAATAAAAATAATAAATAAATAAAAGAACGTACTTTTTTTTTTTGACAAGTCTACATAAGAGGGAGAATGGGAATTCGAATTAGTGACCTCCACTTTACAAGACTTGATTCCTAGCCAACTGAGCTATCTCTTGGGGACATAAAAGAGCGCACTTGCGTTGGGATGATGTGCATCAAATGCGTGATGAAATTATCCCAAGATCGGCTTTATAAAAATATTGAGAGATCATTCTATTAAAAAAACCAATGAACAAGAGAAGCATTTACATGTAGCAATCATCACTCAATGGTTAATTAAGAGCAAAAACAAAAACAAAAAATCTTTTTATTCTTGTTCCTTCAACCACTCAAACTGTATCTAAAGGCTTCGTCTGTTTCGCTGTAAATGATTTACGGAAAATGTTTTTCGTATTTTCGGATGTTTGGTGCGACGTAAAATAATAGTCAACAAAAAATATTTTCCCTTTAATCAATCTTTTTTAATTCTCAGAAAACAGTTTATGATTTTCAAAACCATAAACCATTTTTTGACTTTAAGCATCCCATTCTCAAATCGACAGACCTAGCCAAGACCCTCTCAGGACCCTGCTGCAACTTGACCGGGACCAGCCCGAGAATCACCCTGGACCTACCCAGGACCCCACTGAGACTTGATTGGGACCTAAATAGACATGCCCAGGACCCGCCTAGGACTTAATTGGGAGTCACAGTGAGTAATTTTTATTTGTGAAAAAAAATTACATTTTATAGGTTAATATGATTAAATGAAAATATAAAAAAAAATATTTTTGAATTTTTGTGCATGCCAAACACCGAAAAATGTTTTCATCATAAAATATTTATGACTTTGAAGAAAATATTTTACGACAAAAAATATTTTACGCCAAAACAAACGGAGCTAAGATTCTTAATAACTTTGAATTTTTACTTCAATGATTGAAGATGATCAAAGAGATTGGACTACAAGAGAATGAAAAATCAATTCTCTAATTGTGTGTGAGAGTATAGTATGCCTCACAAGCTCCTTTATTTATTTATAGGTTTCAGACTACTTGAAGATAGGCCCAAAGAAAAATATAACTAGTTCCAATAGGGTTGTAACACTTGTCATCTCATGACTTACTGCAAGTTAGTGTTAATGAAAATTGATTTCACTAAATAATTGTAATTGGAATCAAATAATTTTGATCATTTGATTCCTGCACAAAATATTTTGTGGTAAAATTAAAGTTAATTAGACTGTCACTTAATTTACTTCCTCTTATCATTCAGTATCGAATTTAATCACATAATTATTTGGGGTAATTACCTTTCCCCCCCATAAATTACAATGCATTTTCACTTTACCCTCATGAACTACCAATCCTATTGCTTGACCCCCATGAATTACCATTTTGTGCCCAAAACCCCCATTCCATCAATCAAAGGCCACTTTTGTCAGTCAAAGGCGTTAATTCAGACGGTCAAAGTGACAATGCGTTAGAGTTCATGGGGGTAAAGTGACAATGCATTATAGTTCATGGGGGCAAAGTGATAATGAATTGTAGTTCATGAGTGCAAAGTGATAGGTAGACCATCTGGATTAATGCCTTTGACTGATAGAATGGGAGTTTTGGGCACAAAATGATAGTTCATGAGGGTCGGGCAGTAAGGATGGTAGTTCATGGGAGTAAAGTGAAAATGTGTTGTAGTTCATGGGAGGAAATGGTAACTACCCCTAATTATTTTTTTACTTATTGTGAAATTTCATTTCATCAACTATGAAATTATTTTAGTAACTCTTACAAAGTGCCTTGGCCAAAGACTAAGAATATATAATCATTCCATTAAATTTATCTTAATGAGAAATTTCTTATTTCTTTGATTTACTTAAAACACTTAGATTCCTCCCCGAAGATGGAGTTCCCTAAATGCTTGATTTTTACTTTATATTTGAGTTTATTATCTTCTCAGGATTTAGAATCAATGTCATAAGAGCATTCACAATGGAAGAGCTAAATATCATTTTTATTTAAAATAGCTCTTTAAATTGATAAAATACCATCTACATTGGATAAACTAAAAAAAATGTATAATAAATTTTTTGTTAAATGAGCTAAAAAAAAAGCTACATGTAGCGGCAATATTGAAAGAGCTATTTTCCTACATTTTCTCCCACGTCTGTTTTTTTCTTCCACTATCTCTCACAAAATTTTCTTCCCACATTTTTTTTATTGTTTCGCTCACCTGTTTGCTCTTATTTCAAAATTTTCTCATACTATTTCTCTTTCACATCTCATTTTTTTCAAAATTTTCTCCTATTATTTCTCTCTCCACAACACTTTTTTCTCAAAAGTTGAAAAATAAGATATTAAGAAAAATACAATCATTATAAAAAATAAAAAAATAATTAAAATTAAATGATATAGATAAAAATATAACTAATCGGATGTAGGAGGTCCTTAAAAAATTATTAGCTAAACTAGATAAATTGAATTTTGAGGAGCTATTTTACATAAAAAATTAACTCCTCCATTGTGAATGCCCTAAGATGTTGTTATGCAAATGTCTACCTAAATTAATAGGCAAATAAATGTACATTTTAACTCGCAAATGCACAATATCAAAACAAAAGTATAGTGTGCAAGTACAAGATCATTCACACGATGATTGGTAAATTATGATTAAAATTAATTATGTAATTAAAACAAAACAAATATTGATTGTTGATTTCATAAAAATAAAAGGTAGGACTTTAATATCCACCACTAATCATGCTTAATTAATAAAACAATATGCCAATGTTTCAATTATATTATGAACACTTAAAGTTTGCCAACCTAAGGGCATGAGAGTATACTCCTTAAGTTATAGATTTTCCTAAGCAACAAATTAAACATGCGTGTATAATCTCACTTTTTTTTGTTTTTTAAAGGATTTAACATGGGTGTATACTAAATTGTTCTTTATGAAAGCATAAATCTATGAAAATCGATAAACACATGGAACCTAGGGCATGGGTGTACACTCCCAGTTTTTCATGTTGATTAACCCAAGAACCCGTGAGGAGATTCTTTTTTTACTCTATTAAGCTTAGGACTCGATCATCCAAATTGACTTAACTAACAAATTCATACTACATGCACATGTTGGCCAAACACATTCATATAAGGAATTCGATACAACAAGAATTAATCAAGTTAAGCATCACAATATGATTATCACAAAGGTGCCAATATTGAAATATTAAAGAAACATAATTAGGGCTTCAATCTAGCCCTACTAAAATATTTAGTTACATATGAGTTGGATGTTAATTATGTTCATAATAAAAATAAAAGGAAATGAATAAACCCGAAGAATGCTTCCTTGAAGAGCAATCAATTCTTCTTCTAGAGCATGTGTGTGTTTTTTTTTTATGTTTACAAGGTTATTTATAGAGTTTAAGGGAACCCTAGAAGCACATAGAAACCCTAAAAATCGTAAAATAAACCATAAGGCTATTTCTATAATAGGGCCAGCCACACACTCTTCTTTGACGCTTGGAAGTACACTCAATTGCTGCTCATGTGCGCTCGATCGTATATACAATCGAGCCTTCCTTTTGAGCGCTTGAGCGTAAATCTGCGCTCGATCCTTGGCTCGGGCACTCGAACACTGGTGCGCTCGAGCCTAGACTTCCTGCGCTTAATTGCAGTGTTAGAGAGCAGAATATCCAAAGTTGCCCTTTTATGCTCCAATTTGTGGAATCGATTCATTTTCTTCAAAAGCCTGTAAAAACACAAAAAGAAAGTAAAATTGCTCAAGATAACAAGATTAAGAAATTAACAAATATAAATTAAGGGACTAAAATAAGATTATTTTAGCACTTAACAGATGTCTCAAAGTTTCACATTATTCCTACTGACAGTGTTTTAAAGGAATGATAACTCCAGTAGTTCGATCAGTGCATTGTATATGCACCAATACATCAATCCGAAGTCACTACTTTACATGATCAAAATAGATCGTCATGATTAATGTGTTATAGTTTTATCAAATGGAATGTCCAGTTTCATTACGACTATGAACATTAAATTGTAAACTACAAGGTTTATGGTTTAAGATATTTTATGCAATAACCTCATTACTCACACCATTAAGGGTGGGCAAATACCTTCCCAACCCACAAAAACCGCCAAGATTTAGTGTGTTTTTTTTTGCGAAAACGGGTTGGATTTCTTCTAACCCATGCGAGGCGGAGCAGGTTGTGGGTATAAAAAAAATTTGGGTCAACGGATACCCACCCCGCCCCATCCCGCTTGGGTATAAAATAAAAACAAACCCTAACCCTAGAAATTTCTTCCGCCTCTCTCTCTTTTTGCCGCCACTACTCTTTCTCTCTCGTCTTTCTCTCTAGTCTGCTCTTTCTTGTCTCTCTCATATTCCACACGGAGTTGGAGCTCTCGTCCATAAGTGACAAAAACAACCCTTGTACTGTCACCCAAACTCGCGTCATCCGCCCTACTCCACTACACTTGAGACCATACGAATATGGTTCACTGTAGCCGGGTTCATGAACCATATTCGATACAAGATATGGACCATTTACAAGTAAAAATGTTATATGCTTAATGCTAATAAATATATTAGTAAATAAACAATTTTTTTTAATTTAAATCAAAATATCAATCTTAAAAAATAATTAAGATTTATGGCACTATCGAATATTTTTATGTGCATTTCTCTTGAAATTAAAGAAATTCGTGTAATATGAATAATATTGGTCGGCACAAAATCAATGATTTTGTGGGGTCCTCAGTGAAGAAGCACAACAACCCCATTTGGTTAGCAATTGCATTGTACATAACTACATATACATAAATAATAGAGAAATGCTCTTTTGCATTCTACAAACCATCTCTCCACCATCTCCTCTCTCTTGTGGGGAAGATGGGTCCCACATGAGTCCATGCTGGAAAGGAAATGGTAAGGAGAAAGATGGGTGGGAGATGGTTTCTAGAATGCATTGTAGCATTCCTCTAAATAATATGGGTCAATGGCAAAAGTTAGGTTGCTTGGGGGTTGATTGGTTGAGACCCATCTCAACCTCTGTCCCACCACCTGGTCAATCAGTGTGTGGGCCACGTGTACGGTATGGAGCTGGAATACATTAATGCTCTTTCGTACAAAAAATCATGCATTTATTTATTCAATTTTATGTGATACTGGGTTGTGCCGTGTTTTTATTTTTTTTAACAAAATCTCATATTTCATTATTGATAAGCATAAGGCTCTTGAAACATATCTATTCAGCGCACATTAGAACTAAGACATAAGTAGCTCAAATTTTCAAAGGCCAAGACAAAAAAAAAAAAAAAAAAATCAAAACAAAAGACTCAAAAACAAATAAAATCTCTAACATAAGCAATAGTGAAGGAGCACAACATCATAAACATCCCCAATAAGATACACTTTGGTTGGTGAAGAAAAGTAGATGTACGTGAGTTTGAAAAATTAGATCTAGATCTACAAATTAAATATAAGACAAAACCACAATAAATAGAGACTGGAAGAAACTACAGAGAAGACAATGAGCACTACGTATTACAAAGGGAAGATGGAAGAATAACATTTGTGTTTTTTCTCTTAAAACCATGCAAAATTTGTATATACGCCAATGGAAAACATGAATCTTCATTGAATGTAGGATGAAATTTCACTTGGAAGCATCCACCCCCATTAATAGACATAGGGAACTCTATATCTATTTCTTGTGAAATTAATCATGATAAATTATTGACATTCTTATTTAAAGATTTTTTTTATTTATTTTTTTTTAAAGAAAAATATTGATCATAAGATCTTAGCATAAATATTTAGTTTACTCCATTGGCAAATCATTGTGAGGAAGGATGCATGGGTTGATTAAGAAAATAATTAAATATTTTGCACTTCATGATCTAGCTAGTCTTATCCCAACATAATGAAATCATCCTTATCATTATTATGTATTATTATTATATAATAATTAGGGTTTGTGAGTCCTCTCTCTAGGTTTCTCTGAGCTTCTCTGAGAAGGCTATTGGTGAGGTGAAAAAACGAATGGAGGGCAAGATGAAGAGTTTGCAAGGGAATCTCACACTCTCGGAGGGCGAACAACTGGAAATTCTAGTGGCTGATTGTGAGGTTGCTGAAGCAAAAAAAAAAGGGAAACAATTGTCTGATTGGCAAAATATGGGATGGGAAAAGAATAAACAAAGATGCTTTTGTCAGGGTCTTCAAGAGGATCTAGCGAACAGATGGGGAAGTTGTCTTCAAGGAGGTCCAACCCAACGTGTGGATGTTTGAATTCAGTCAGGAGGGGGACAAGCTAAGGGTTCTGGAGGGACAACCTTGGTCTTTTGACCGTTTCATCCTTCCCTTATCAGAGTTTGATGGCAGTATCCCTTCCTCCCAATGGGATTTCACGACTTCACCTTTCTAGATTCAGATACGCGATATGCCACTGATTTGCGTGACGAAGGCGATAGTAGCAAGATTGGAAAGTCTTTGGGAATTCTGGAGGTGGATATCGAGGGGGAAGGGGTAGAATGGGGTAGTGTGCTATGTATAAGAGTGATAATTGATATTCAAAAGCCTATAGAGAGGGGAAGGGCACTGACCATTGCCAGGAAAGTACACTGGGTGAGTTTCCAATATGAAAATCTACCTGTTTTTTGCTTCAACTGCGGCAGAATTGTGCATGAAAACAATGGGTGCCTAGTTCAATTACATCTTGATCAAGAGAAGCAATGGGGTGTGTGGCCATGAGCCAAAAAACTTAAATGGCAGGGGTGGACAGAGGAGGTTGGCGGTTGCCGATAAGAATTCACATCAGGCAAGACAATGGTAGCCATTCCACTGGCGGCAGCAACTTGGCAGGAAAGGAAGGTCATGAGTTTGGGGGAAACCCTATGCCACCTCACTAACCTTACAAGGAAAGTGCAATTGATAATCATTCTAGAAGAATGGCATAGTCGAAACCAGCTGAGGGAGAAGTTATTGCGGATGATTCTTAGTATCAAATTCAAAATGATATGACGGGATTCATGGAAGACAAACAAGGAAAGGACATTCACAATTTTAATGCGAAAGAATAGGCGATGCAGGAGGAGAAAGAAGATAAGGGTTTTTCTAATTAGGCTTAAACTAGTGACATTGGGTCGGTGGCGGTACAAGGCCCCATCTCAAGGGGCAGCCTGCTCGAAACTGTTGAGACTTCTCTTGGGCTTGTTTTGGGGCAAGCAAATACTAATATACTGGAGCATGAAAAGAGATATGAAAGGGAAAGGGGGAGTGCAGCATTTTCAAAAATGTAACCAAAACATTCTCAAAATATGGAAGAAGGTGTCACGAAGTGGGGGAGAAGATACAAGTCCAGCAAGTACAACCCCTGTCTTGCTGGGGAAAAGGAAAGGAGAAACGGGGGACATAAACGATGATGAGCAAAGGCATCTGAAAATAGGAAAGTGGGAAGATTATCTGGAAGAGGAAGCAGAAACTGAAAATGAGATGGTAGAGGCTACGGTGCAGCCTCACCAACAGCCATGAGTCTTATTAGTTGAAACTGTCGGGGGCTTGAGAACCTTTGGACAGTTCGTGATCTTTACCAATTGGTAAAGGAGAAGAGACCCAACTTTTTGTTTCTCATGGAAACAAAAAGGAATAAAATAAAGATGGATGTGATCCGGGGTCAGCTTGGCTATGCTGGCTTGTTTGTAGTGGATTCAGTGGGAAAAAGTGGCGATTAGCACTATTATGGAGAGAGGTCGAAGAAATAGAAATACAAAATTATTCCCGCTGCCATATAAATGCAATAATGACGAATAAGACCATGGGGGCGTAGTGGAAACTAACCGAATTTTACGGCCATTTGGATTGGAATAAAAGGAAGGAATCATGGGACTTGTTGCAACACTTACAATCTTATTCCCCTATGGCTTGGCTCTGCATATGAGATTTTAATAAAATAGAGGAACAAGGTGAGAAATGGGTGCAAATCCGCGAAGAGAAGGGAAAATGGAGCTATTCCGAACAGCACTTAAGCAATGTAATCTCAGGGATCTTGGATATAAGGGCTCAAGGTTCATGTGGACCAACTATCAACCAGATGGGAATTTTGTTAAAGTCAAACTCGATCGGGCCGTGGCAAATACCCAATGGTGCAGCATGTTCGAAGGGGCTAGTGTGCAAGTGTTTGCCGCATGATCCTCAGACCACAAACCACTTTTGCTTATTTTGGAGGCCAACGTGCAGGGGAATGACAAGGGCAAAAGGGGATTTAAGTTTGAAATGAGTTGGACTCTGGATGAGGAATACTAGCAAATAATAGGGGAGGCTTGGAATAAAGCACCAAATGATGATGCACAGGCGAAGCTCTCTAGGTGTAGAGCTAGCCTGCTAAGTTGGAGTAAAGGAAAGTTTGACAATAATGCGACTCTCATCAAACAGAAAACTCAAGAGTTGGAGGTGCTACAAAGAAATGAAGGCCTGGAAATAGTGAAGATATAACAAACATTAAATGCGGAGATTGAGCTGCTGTTGGAACAGGAGGACTTGCGTTGGAAGCAACAAGTGAAGCAAAATTGGTATAGAGATGGAGATCGAAACACACACTATTTTCATGCGTGGGCAAACCAATGTAGGAGAACAAATAGAATTCAAAAGGTCTGTGACATAGCAGGTCAGGAGTGGCAGCAACCAAGTGAAATCCTACACGTTTTTTTACACTACTATTAGGAGCTCTTCATTACGCGGGGAGGGGGTACCCACAAGCTTGAGGCATGTCTTGCAGGTATGGAGAACTGTGTAACTTCAGAGATGAACCAGGCCTTGTGTTGTGCATTCACTAAGCTGGAGGTCGATGAAGCATTGAAGCAGATGCAACCCATGAAATCACCTAGACCCGATGGGTTTAGTGCTAGTTTTTTCCAACGATCATGGCCCATAGTCAGGGGTGAGGTATGTAAAACAGTGCTTGATTTTTTGAATTATGAAATTTTTGAAAGTTCTTTAAATGATACCCATATTGTTTTAATTCCTAAAATCAAAAGTCTGGTCAGTGTAACTAATTTCCGGCCAATAAGTCTATGTAATGTCTTATATAACTTGTTGCAAAAGTTTTGGCAAACCGTATGAAAACAATTTTACCTCATATTATCTCTTATAATCAAAGTGCTTTCATTCTCAGTAGACATATCACCGATAATATCATAGTGGCGTTTGAAGCATTTCATACTATGGCTACCCGGTTGAATGGGAAACAGGGATTTATGGCATTAAAGTTCGATGTGAGCAAGGCATATGACCGAGTGGAGTGAGATTGTTTAGAGACAATCATGAGGAAAATTGGTCTTATAGAACAATTGATCCAATTTGTTATGAAATATGTTTGAACTATTACCTATGCGGTACTTATTAACGGACAACCTCATAAGCATATTCACCCTACTCGGGGCATAGGACAAGGTGATCCACTATCTCCATACTTATTTTTAATTTGTGCTGAGAGGTTGAGTCATTTGTTACACACGGTAGAACAAGAGCACTATATCACTAGCTTGGCAATTGCCAGAGGAGGGCCACGGATTAACCATCTTTTCTTTGCCGATGATAGTGTTCTTTTCTGTAAAGCCATTTATCAGGAGTGGGGATATATCCAAGCAATTTTGGAATTATACGAAAGGGCCTTAGGACAAAAATTAAATAGGGACAAGACTTCTTTATTGTTCAGCAAGAACACGATGCAAGCAATCAAGGAACATCTTGTCAATTTGGTAGGGGTGACCCCAACTAGTTGTTTTGAGGACTTGGGGCTGGCATCAATGGTGGGTAAGCCCCAAATGACATCTTGGGATAGAATAAATGGCTGGAAAGAAAAATTCTTGTCATATGCAGGGAAAGAAGTGTTTAATGAAGGTGGTGCTACAAGCTATTCCCACTTATACCATGAGTGTGTCCAAATTGCCAAAATCATTGTGTCAAGGGATCAATTCTCTCTAAATTATGGTGGGGCCATCAACAAAATGGCTCAGAAATCGCATGGCTAAAGTGGAGCAAGATGGGGGGCTACGATACCGAGACTTGGAGCCTTTTAATATGGCATTGTTGGCAAAGCAAGGCTGGAGGATAATGCTCAACCCTGAGAGTTTGGTAGCGAAAGTTCTACAAAAGAAGTATTTCTCTAAGGAGTCATTCATCACGTCTCGGCTAGGGAGCAATCCCTCATACATATGGAGGAGTATCTGGGGAGCTAAACATTTAGTGCAAGCCGAAATGCTTTGAAGGGTGGGGGACAGTAATTCGATTAATATCTAGGTGGACAAATGGATTGACTCCACTTTCTCAGGTATGATTCAATCTCTTGTGCGAATCTTGGGTGAAAATGCTAAGGTGAGAGCTTTAATTGATGATACAACTCAATAGTGTAATTATGAGCTAATTTGAGGGATATTCCCAGAGGATGAAACAAAACGAATATGCAGCATAGTAATAAGCCCATTAGGTCAAAAAGATCAAATTGTTTGGGCAAGCACGAAGAAGGGAATATTTACAGTCTGAAGTGCATATCACATGGTGAAGAAGATCTCCTTGGCGGATAAGGGTGGGTGCTCAATTGAAGGACGTAAGGAGAGGTATTTGTGGCAGGTAATATGGAAGCTAAATTGCCCAAGAGTGATACATTCATTTCTTTGGAAGGCCTGCAACAATATACTCCCTACCAAAGAAAACCTCTCTAAAAGAGGAGTGACCCCAGATGATAAATGCCCAATATGCAAGCTGGAAAAGGAAATTGTAGGGCATAGTCTATGGAGCTGCCAAGCGGCCAAAGACGTGTGGTTGGAGTGTCCTCCGAGGATGCAAAAATGTCCCTGTGATGAGGTTGATTTTTCGAGCATCTTCAAGTGTCTAGTGGAGCATTTAACTAATGAGTTGTGGCTGTTGGTGTTTGTAGCAAGACAGATATGGTTCCAGCGAAATGATGCGGTTTTTAAAGGAGGATTCAGGTCTCCGGGGAAACTCATCCAAGCTACTCAAACTCAAATGGAACAGTACGACCAAGCATTGATAAACAGGAATAAGGAAGCTTCTATTATGGCGAATACATGTAATGGCGCTGGATGAAGCCGCCATTTGGAGTCACAAAAATAAATTGGGACGTTGCTTTGGACAATAGACCAGGCACAGTGGGTTAGGGTATTATATCACGGGATCATGAGGGTCGTGTTCTGGCTATGCGAAGCTCTACCCGTAAATATATCATCAATCCCACCACGGCCGAAGCTCTAGCTGCATGGAATGTGGTGGTCCTAGGAGTTCAACTAGGAGTAATCTATCTAGAGTTGGAAAGTGATGCCATGGAAGTGGTCCAGGGAATTAATCGTGATAACCACTGCTGGGGACGAGAAGGCCCAATATTAAATGACATAAAGACACTTCTCCAGAACTTCAATGCATGGAAAGTTGCTCATGTAAACAAGGGGCAAATGGGGTTGCCCATAGTTTAGCTAGATTGGCTCTTTTTGTTGGGGTTGATCAAACTTGTGGTATGAGAATTTTCCTTTGTCTGTGCAGGAAATTGTAAGTGTGGATCAAGATCATGTTATGAATTAATGAAAGTATGATTTGATTTCAAAAAAAAAAAAAAAAAAAAAAGAAGAAAAGAAAATGAAAAAGAAAGAAATCATCCTTATCCCAACATTACCAATTCCTTCCCAAGTGATGAAGCTCATAATTATTCATAAAACCCCATCTCCATATCAATACTTTATTTTTTATTTTTTATTTTTCAGCTTTCTCTATTTTAACTTTAATCTAAATGGAAAGTATCTAGTTAGTGTATTTTAAAGGGGCAAAATTGTCTAAAAAATTAAAATGACAATTTTACCTCTCTTAAAAAAATTAACAATACTCTTAATTTCATTTGATATGGAAAGGATTATATTCCCTAAACCATAGTGGGCTGGGCTGCGCGACCCCCATTTGTTTCGGGGTGGCTCTACCACTCATAAAACTACCCTTATATTTCACTCTTAAAAGAAAAAAATGGATATATATATACACACACACATATATCTCCCTCTCTTAGTTTACATGTTTATTTTATTTTTTTCAAATTTATTGAAATATTTGTCATAGCAAAAATTTGAAGTGTCGTTTCTATTCTTGTTAGCCTGGATAAATATTGACCTTTTTTTATTAGTTTGAGATGAACATTCACATGGATGCGGTAGCACCAAGACAAGGGACCGTGATTTTTGTCCCGACGGCGAGAGGAAACAGTTCCCTCATGTCGTAATGTAATATATTATTATATATTATAANAAAACATCACTCATAAATTCCAGGCTCTACCACTCATAAAACTACACTTATATTTCACTCTTAAAAGAAAAAAATGGATATATATATACACACATATATCTCTCTCTCTTAGTTTACATTTTTATTTTTTTTTTTTCAAATTTATTGAAATATTTGTCATAGCAAAAATTTGAAGTGTTGTTTCTATTCTTGTTAGCTTGGATAAATATTGACCTTTTTTTATTAGTTTGAGATGAACATTCACATGGATGCGGTAGCACCAAGACAAGGGACCGTGATTTTTGTCCCGACGGCGAGAGGAAACAGTTCCCTCATGTCGTAATATAATATATTATTATATATTATAATAATATATAATAATATAATTTCCTCACGCCATAATATAATATATTATTATATATTATAATAATATATTATATTACGGCGTGAGGAAACAGTTCCTCACGCTGTCCGGACAAAAATCATTAGCCCCAAGATAATATATGTTCTTTTTACTACTTATTTATTGGGACATTTTTGGCTTCCACCGGTAGGTAACGAACAAGGTTGTCGGCTAGTTCCGCGTATTATTTGAGAAGCTAAAATTATAATTTTTTTATTTATGGGAGGAAAAAAGAAATTAAAATAAAACGCCTGGAAAGATCCAGCCTTCTATTATATATGCTTCATATCTGCTTGTGATTGAGAGAAAGTGAGAGAAAAATGAGTCCCATTTCGGAAGCTACAACAAGATCACCTCATGTCGTCTGCGTTCCGCTTCCATTTCAGGGTCACATAAACCCGATGCTGAAGGTGGCCAAACTCCTCCACCACAAAGGCTTTCACGTCACTTTTGTCAACACCCATTACAATCACACACGCTTGCTCAGATCCAGAGGCCCCAACTCCCTTGACGGTCTGCCGAACTTCCGTTTTGAAAGTATCCCCGACGGCCTCCCGCCTTCCGATGCCGACGTCAGCCAAGACGTCCCCGCTCTTTGCAATTCCACCTCAAAGAATTGCCTCGTCCCACTTCGCAATCTCCTCTCCAAACTCAACGACGCTTCCTCTTCCAACGCGCCGCCTGTGACGTGTATTGTCTCGGACGGTTCCATGACGTTCACTCTCGAAGCTGCTGAAGAATTTGGAATTCCAAATGTTCTTTTCTGGACGCATAGTGCCTGCGGCTCCTTGGCCTACTTGCATTGCCGCCATCTTGTTGAACGAGGTTTAATTCCCCTCAAAGGTACGTAATATGTAAGTATATTTATCTAGTTATAGGCCGGCGTTTAATATATAGCTTGTTTTCATTTGATTCACAGATGCAAGCAATCTAACAAATGGGTATCTAGAAACCACAATGATCGATTGGATTCCCGGGATGAAAAGTATCCGTATGAGTGATTATCCAACCTTCATTAGAACTACAGATGAGAAAGACGTCATGATCAGCTTCATCATCACTGAAATGGAGAGAGCTTCAAGAGCTTCAGCTATCATTTTGAACACGTTTGACGCATTTGAATTTGATGTTTTGGAGGCTATTTCCTCTTTGCTTCCTCGCATCTACACAGTCGGTCCACTTCCATTGCTTGCTGACCAAATCAAAGATGAACGGCTGAAATCAATAGCATCCAATTTATGGAAAGAAGAGTCTGGATGTGTGGATTGGCTGAATTCAAAACAACCCAACTCCGTAGTGTACGTGAATTTCGGCAGCATAACCGTCATGACACCGCAACAACTCATTGAGTTTGCTTGGGGACTCGCCAACACCGAGAAACCCTTCTTGTGGATTATAAGGCCTGATCTCGTCGCCGGCGATTCAGCCGTTCTTCCTCCCGAGTTTCTTATAGAAACGGGAGATAGAGGCATGTTAGCAAGTTGGTGTCCTCAAGAAGAAATCCTCAAGCACCCCTCGATTGGAGGGTTTTTGACTCATAGCGGGTGGAATTCAACACTCGAAAGCATGTGCGGCGGAGTGCCAATCATCTCCTGGCCCTTCTTTGCCGAACAACAAATAAACTGCCTATATTCTTGCACTGAATGGGGCATTGGGATGGAGATTGATAATGATGTTAAGAGAGATGCTGTTGAGAAGCTTGTGAGGGAGTTAATGGAGGGTGATAAGGGTAAAGAAATGAAGAGGAAGGTAATGGAGTGGAAGAGTAAGGCAGAAGAGGCTGCCAAGCCTGGTGGTTCTTCTTACCGGAACTTGGAGAAGTTGATTGCCGATGTTCTCCTCGCCGGAAATGTTTAAACCAAACAAAGAAGAAGCAGATTGACTCGATCTCTTGGTTTTATCCGCTCTTCCCTTGTTTTATCTTCGTAGAAAGTTCACTCCCGCATTCGTTGCAATAATTCCAAGTGTGTTGGTTTGATAAAATTAATATTCTACGTACTATACATTTGGCATTGTTTTTTACGTAGCAAATTTTGTCATTTGTCGTCTGTTTGTCAAATTATCTTAATAGCCCAGTATTTTTTTATTTTTTTTAAAAAAAAAAATTAACTTCCCAACATTTTTACTTTTTTTATTACATTAATAATTTTTAATTACTATTTAAATTAAAAATCACTATTTATTTTTACCGAACATTTTTTACCTTTTTTTTACACATCAATCGATTTTTGTTATTAATAAAAATGCTTAAAGCGTTTGCCAAGCAAGCTGCCCTTGTATTTTTCAAGTTTGGCGGTTGTAGTATTTATTGGTTTTCCTAAGTTAATTATTTATACACTAAATTAAGAGGTTTTTTTTTTTTTTATAAATTTTTTTAATCATAAGGAAGTGATTGTAAATGCAGTAAAACCTTATGGAACTGGAAGTGAACTTTTTCATATGCACTGCAACAAAAATACCTTTAAACGGATAAAAATAAGGCTAAACCACTCTAGAATTCCTGATTCACTCAATTTCTTGGCTTAGGCAAGCATGAGGGATTGAGCTCCATTCGTATAACAAAGCACGATTTTTGAAGTCTAAGGATTGAGCAATTACTGCGCAGCCTATCTTGAATTCTGAATAAGTTGTTTCGGCTATTTGCTTTAGCACAATGACTACTAAAATGAACATTGGGTATATAAAATAAAATTAAAATACTAATTATTTATTTAAATATTTTATCTCACTATTTATTGTCTTTAAAAATATGTTCCATCCATTATATCTTATTAAATTACAAGGTAAATTTATTTTTCAAAGTTTAAACGATCTTCTATTCTATCGGCCGGGGTAAAAAATTAAATGCCTAAACGTACAGCCTATTGCCAATATTGTGGCTCTCTGCCTCCATTCCGCCAAAATTATTTATCCAAAACTAGATTCTATAATTTGACCAAAATAAATCACTTTTCCCATGTGTCTGATTTCTTACTAGAGCCTCCCACCTCCCAGTAGTAAAAACAGCCCTAATATTCGTACTTCTATGGAAACCCTAATAATTACCGAACCATGTCAAATGTGGCACAAAAAAATATTTACCTGATGCACAAAACACGTGGCATTGGTATTACTGATCCACCTTGTTAGGTCATGAATCAACTCTACAGAACCGGCCCAACAGCTTACTGGGCCCAATGGAAGCCCACGTTATCAGAGCCCAAGAGCGTCTCAGGCCTCGAGAGCCCAAGAGCGTCTCAGGCCTCGAGAACTCGAGAGCGCCTCGAGCCTTGAGCATCCGAGAATGCCTCAGGCCTCGATCATCCGAGAACGTCTCAGGCCTCGATCATCCGAAGCCTTCGATACTTTCGAGCCCGAGACCTCCGAAGCCCTGAAATTTAGGGATCAGGAGATTGAACTCATACAACCCGATTTTATCCATCTAATTCAAATGCCAAGCACCTGGGACCACGGAATCAGATACGTTATCTATGGAAATTCAAAATTTAAAACGTCATTAACAACCAAATCCTATCTCAATCCCATCAGATCCTGATACGGATGACTACTCAAATCCCTGATAACAAACTGCCTCGCAGAAAATCAGGGAAGAGTCAGTCACTGGTAAGGGGACTATCACTCCATGCCTATATAATGCAAGTCACCTCCACACATTTTGGTAACGCAACTCTAGCACTCTTTATGCTTTTGCCGTTTTCTCATTACTCTCAGAAAAATACTGACTTAGGCATCGGAGTGACCCCGTTGGCTCACCCCCGGTCTCTTCGATCCTATTGTCTTCTTCATTGTGCAGGTGAATTCGTACCTGGGGCACTTGAACCAGGGATCCAACAAGCGTGCCACGTCACCAATCAAAAAATTGTGCATCAACAGTTTGGCGCCATCTGTGGGGACTTAGGTTCTTCAATCACTTCTCATTCATACAAAATCCGACATGGTGAATACACGCTCTTCNATATATTTATATAATTATATATATATATTTATATTTATATAATTATATATAAATAAAAGCGGTTAGCGGTTATAACCGCTTTTTCATACCCCTAAAACCGCTAACCGCAACCGCCTTAGGTGGTTAGCGGTTTTTAATAACCGCTTTACAAAGCGGTTAGCGGTTATAAAAAAGCGGTTATAAGCGGTTAGCGGTTGGTGAGGCGGTTATAATCGCTCCGCTTGAACACCCCTAGTCTCAGGCCTCGAGAGCCCAAGAGCGTCTCAGGCCTCGAGAACTCGAGAGCGCCTCGAGCCTTGAGCATCCGAGAATGCCTCAGGCCTTGATCATCCGAGAACGTCTCAGGCCTTGATCATCCCAAGGCTTCGATACTTTCGAGCCCGAGACCTCTGAAGCCCTGAAATTTAGGGATCAAGAGATTGAACTCATACAACCCGATCTTATCCATCTAATTCAAATGCCAAGCACCTGGGACCACGGAATCAGATACGTTATCTATGGAAATTAAAAATTTAAAACGCCATTAACAACCAAATCCTATCTCGATCCCATCAGATCCTGATACGGATGACTACTCAAATCCCTGATAACAAACTGCATCGCAGAAAATCAGGGAAGAGTCATTCACTAGTAAGGGGACTATCACTCCATGCCTATATAATGCAAGTCACCTCCACACATTCTGGTAACGCAACTCTAGCACTCTTTAAGCTTTTGCCATTTTCTCATTACTCTCAGAAAAATACTGACTTAGGCATCGGAGTGACCCCGCCGGCTCACCCCCGGTCTCTTCGATCCTATTGTCTTCTTCATTGTGCAGGTGAATTCGTACCTGGAGCACTTGAACCAGGGATCCAACAAGCATGCCACGTCACCAATCGAAAAACTGTGCATCAACAGTTTGACGCCGTCTGTGGGGACTTAGGTTCTTCAATCACTTCTCATTCATACAAAATCCGACATGGTGAATACACGCTCTTCACACCAGCCGCAGCCTCGTTCGTTGCAGCCGCCCCCTAGCACTCCTGGGGCATCCAATAGTCCAGAATTGGCGGAATTTTTGAGGAACATGGCGGAATCAATGGAACTTCTCAGGAAGCAGAACGAGGAGCTCAACACTTGGCTCACATTGGCTGAGGCATGGAGCAGCCAGAAGGAAAGGGAGAGCGAGGAACGTCGTGAGAAGGAAAGGCGTGATAGAATTCGCAGGGAGAAGCGGCTTGTTAATCCTCACCATGAGGATAACGGGAGCACGGTTCAAGGGGATCGTCGAACGATCCAAGACGAGGAACACCGCGACAAGTCTCGGCGGGTGGAAACCGAGAATGGTGGATCACGCCGAGAAAGATCTCGGCGCGAGAAGTCTCATGACGAAGGATCTCCCCGAGATAGGCGCGAAGGAGAGAAGTCTCATCAATCAAGACGACACCATGACAAATCTCACCATGACGAGACTCGGCAAAGCCTCCACGAGATGAAGATGAAGGATCTGGAGGACAAGTATGCTCGAATTCTCCGCCGAATTGATGGGGAGGATCCGCATCTCACGGCATGGGATATGCTAGAGGACGAGAGCCTCCCATTCCCTGAGCGGGTCAAAACGTATCCTATGCCTGACAAATTCAAAATGCCTCGGATAGAGAAGTACGACGGAAGCAAAGATCCGCAGGCTCACTTGGAAGCATTCCGAGAACACCTCATCTTGCATGGCACTCCCGACGAGATAGCATGCAGAGCTTTCCCCCTAACTCTGAAAGGAGTGGCGAAAGATTGGTTCACTGAACTCCCCTCAAAGTCGGTGGGCACCTTCAAGGAACTAGGACGCTTGTTCCTGACACAGTTTTTGGCAACACGGAAAAGGAAAAAGAGCGTCACTTGCTTGTTGACTCTGTGCCAGGGACGGGAGGAATCCCTGAAGGACTTCATGCTTCGTTTTAACAAAGAGAAGCTTGAAGTGGGTAGCCCAGACGATAAGATGATGCTCAACGCCTTGATGCAGGGGTAAGAGCCAAAGGGCCGTTGATGGCGGAAATTGGGAGGAAGAATACCCAGAAGGTTACTCTTCCCTAGTTCCTGAAGTTGACCGAGGAGTTCATCCATCTGGAAGAATTGGTTGGAACTCTCCTTAAAGCTCAGACACTGAAAGAGTAGTCCAAGCAGGAAGGCAAAAAGCCCTCAGCGGCACCCAAGCCGAAGGAAGAAAAGAATTCCCGGAAGGGGGAAAAGAAGCCGGGACCTCTTTTTGTAAAAAGCGAGCCTCGGAAGATAGAACACCCAAAGCTCCAACCAGAAACCTTCACCCCCTTAAACGCTAGCTTCACCGAAGTGTTCATGGCCATAAAGGGGGATCCAGCATTCAGGTGGCCACCAAAGATGAGAGCAGAACCCTTCAGGCGAAATCCAAATAAATTTTGTGAATACCATGAGGATCATGGGCATTCGACAGAAGATTGCATTTCTCTTCGACGAGAAATGGAGACCTTTGTACGAAACAGGAAGTTGGTCAGATTCCTTGCGCAGGAACGGGTTCGAGAAGCGAATCAACAAGGACGCCAGCCAGTAGAAGGCAATCGAGAAGGCCTCGGACATGCTGGACAGAGGCGACAAGACCAGAATCCGAGAGAGGACCGGTAGAATCGAGAAGAGGAGCAGAGGCCTCTCCAGAATCAGGAATTAGTCCGAGTGATCCATACCATCTCGGGTGGAATTGCCGGTGGTGGGGAGTCTAACTCAGCTAGGAAGGCGTACGTGAGAAGTATGCATGGCGAGGTATTTTCCCTACACCGACCTACGAAGACAGCCAAAACAGATTCTGTGGTGTTATCTTTTTCGGAGGAGGATGCTCGCGGGGTTGTAAAGCCCCATGATGACGCTTTAGTGGTGACCTTGACGGTTGCCAACCACGGAATCCATCGAATTCTGGTCGATAACGGGAGCTTTGCTGATATTTTGTATTGGCCAGCTTTCCAATAGATGGGAATTGATTGCGACAGGATCAAACCATTCGGGTCTCCGCTAGTTGGATTTGGCGGGGAGGTAGTATACCCCATAGGGATCATTCCCTTACCGGTAACAGCAAGAACAGCACCGAGGCTGTCCACAGTGATGGTGGATTTCTTGGTGATCGACCGACCCTCTGCCTACAATGCAATCGTGGGTCGACCAGCAATAAATAAGTTGAAAGCTGCTACCTCAACTTACCACCTTATGATGAAGTTCCCAATAGAGGAAGGGGTTGGGGTAGTACGGGGCGATCAACTCGCAGCACGGAAGTGTTACAACATTTCCATGAAGAAGGTCTCAGGCCCAACCACGCTCACTGTGGTCTCAGTGTCTGAGGCCAAGGGAGAACCAGCGGAACCGCTCGAGGAAGTGTCAGTAGGAGAAGGAAGAGTCCTACAGATAGGAACGTGTCTTTCCTAAGAAGCTCGAGAAGGCCTCGTCGATTTCCTCCAAAGAAATTTGGAGGTATTCACTTGGTCGCATGAAGACATGCCAGGAGTTAGCCCCGAGGAGATCGTCCATGTGTTAAATGTGGATCCTGACATGAAGCTAGTAAAGCAGAAGAGAAAAAAATTCGCACCCGAAAGGGTCGAGGCCGTAGCCGTGGAAGTAGAGAAGCTCCTAAAGGCACAGTTCATCCAAGAGGTCTATTATCCTGATTGGTTGGCCAATGTGGTCCTGGTGAAAAAATTCAACGAAAAATGGAGGATGTGCGTAGACTTCACCGACCTTAACAAAGCCTGTCCCAAAGACAGCTTCCCTCTCCCACGCATCGACGCGCTGGTTGACTCTACCTCAGGGTATGAGTTACTTAGTTTTATGGATGCCTTTTCTGGCTACAATCAGATCCTCGTGCACCCAGAAGATCGGGAAAAGACTGCGTTCATCACTGATCGAGGCCTTTATTGTTATAAGGTCATGCCTTTTGGTTTAAAGAACGCAGGCGCCACGTACCAGCGGCTTGTGAACAAGATGGTCCAAGCTCAAATTGGAAGGAACATGGAGGTATAAGTGGACGACATGCTGGTGAAAAGCATGGAGTCGGTTGGCCACATCCACGACCTCCAAGAGGTGTTCGAAACACTGAAGGCGTACAGAATGAGGTTGAATCCTGCTAAGTGTGCATTCGGGGTATCCTCCGGGAAGTTCCTAGGCTACATGGTCTCGAGCAGAGGAATCGAGGCCAATCCCGAGAAAATCCACGCCATACTAGAGATGCAGACCCCTAAGACTACGAAACAACTCCAACAGTTGACTAGAAGGCTAGCGGCCTTGAACCGGTTTATTTCTCGATCCACTGACAAGTGTCTTCCTTTCTTCAAGATCTTAAGGAAGGCCTTTGAGTGGTCTAGTGAATGCGAGGAAGCCTTTTCTCAGCTGAAAAAATATCTGACGAGCTCTCCTTTGCTGAGTGGACGATCCCAGGCGAGGTATTATACCTATACTTGGCTGTTTCTCCCACAGCAATCAGTGCAGCCCTGATCAGAGAAGATGAAGGGATACAGAAACCTGTATACTTCGTAAGCAAGGCGCTACACGGCGCGGAGGAGAGATACCCTCAAATCGAGAAGCTAGCATTCGCTCTTATTATGGCCTCGAGGAAGCTCCGGCCATACTTTCAATCTCACACCATCCGAGTCCTCACGGAATACCTGCTCAGAAAGGTAATGCAAAAGCTGGAACTATCAGGAAGGCTGACAAACTGGGCTATTGAATTGGGACAGTTTGACCTCGAATTCGTCCCGAGGAATGCAATCAAAGGCTAGGCCCTCGCGGATTTTCTAGCTGAATTCACAAACCTGGCAGAAGTAGAAGACCCGGAGATGGAAGGGAAGTGGATCATCTATGTGGACGGCTCGTCGACAAAGAAGAACGGAGGAGCCGGGATAGTGCTCATCACTCCGGAGGAGGAAGAATTGAATGGATCCTTTAGATTGAAGTTCAGAACCACCAACAATGAAGCCGAATATGAAGCTGTCATAGCAGGCCTCGGACTGGCCCTCAAACTCGGAGCTGAATCCGTGGAAGTGCGGAGCGACTCTCAAGTTATTGTGGGCCATATCCGAGGAGAATTTGAAGCAAAAGGGGAAAGATGAAGAAGTATGTGACAAAGGTACAAGGCATGCAAGTATCTTTCCAAAGGTTTAACATCACCAAGATCCCCCGCGCGGATAAAGAGAAGGCAGATCGCTTGGCCCGAATGGCCTCTGCAGAATACACTGAAACTGAGGAAAACGCTGATTACATCAAGAGCCTACGGCAATCCTCGATATCCGGCGAGGCCTCGGTTGTAACATCAATCGAGGAGGCCTCGGATTGGAGGAAGCCAATTATCGACTACTTACAGAAAGGAAGTCTACCGTCCGAGAAGAGGACGGCCATGCAGTTGAGGATGAGGGCTGGAAGGTTCACGATGGTTAACGGTATGCTCTACAAGTGAGGGATCACACTGCCTCTCCTAAAATGTGTTTCTCCCGAGGAAGGAAACTATATCCTCCGAGAAATTCATGAAGGAATATGCGGAAATCATTTAGGAGCACGAGTGCTAGCACACAAGGTGGTAAGAGCGGGGTTCTATTGGCCTAACATGAGCAAAAACTCAACAGAAATTGTCCGAGATTGTGACAAGTGCCAAAGATTTGCTAACATCACCAAGCAACCCCCGGAAGAGTTGAGTTCAATTTCTTCTCCTTGGCCCTTCTCACAATGGGGGGTCGATATAGTGGGATCGCTGCCTCGAGGAAAAGGGGGTGTTCGATTTACAATAGTAGCAGTGGACTATTTCACTAAATGGGCAGAAGTCGAGCCCCTAGTAAACTTAACGGCCAAAAGCATCGAACGATTTCTATGGAAGAATGTAGTCTGCCGCTACGGTGTGCCTCATGCATTTGTCACTGACAACAGAAAATAGTTCGACTGCGAACCATTCCGAAGGTGGTGTGCCGAACTTCACGTAAGAAATTACTTCTCGTCCCCGGGGCATCCTCAAGCAAACGGGCAAGTAGAGGCTACCAACAAAACTATTTTCAAACTTTTGAAAAAAAAGTTGGATAGCAGGAAAGGAGATTGGGTAGACGACCTCCCGGAAGTCCTATGGGCTTATCGAACTACAAGAAAGACCCTTACAGAAGAAACCCCTTGTACTCTAGCATTCGGAACTGAAGCAATCATTCCAGCAGAGCTAGGGTCGAGAAGCCTCAGGGTGGAATTATACAAAGTCGGGACCTGATGTACAAAAATAAAAGTACTCGCAATAGCACGAGTCGTTTGCAATATAGTGTTGTGCAAGTACGAGGTCGATCCACAGAGAATTGCGTTGCGAAAATCAATTCCTATCTAAATCAATTATATCTTAACCTAGTTCCGAATTGTGTGGTGCAAAAAGATAAATGAAGTAAAAACGAAATTGCTTAAATAATAAAACAACACTAAGGTTTTCAGAATCCACATCACCAAATCAAAGACACACATTCTCACGCTTAGTTCATACATCCGACAGACAATGAAACCATATATATGTTCTATTGTTCCTATTGAAAGATTCAATGAATCCATCTGTATTTACGAAAGACAATGCATATCAAATTTAGTTCAAAAGATCCAATGTATCCATGCTTTGCACAAAAGACAATGGATATCCAAAGTAAATCAAAAGATGCAATGTATCCGTTAGATGAAACACAATGAATATCCAACTTTGGCACAATCAATCACAATTTTGTCACAGAATTGAATTGAAACGAACATACATTACGTAAATGACGGAATTGTACGAACAAATTATAAAAACATGTAAACAAATCAATGGTGAGGCTTCATCTTCAACCTTAGTTGATGATTTAGCCTCTCATGACAAAAGAAATCACAAGAAAACTAAATTTCATTATTAAAAATAACAAACTTACAAAAGAATCGGAGTTCCAAGCTCTAAA
>CM017322.1:22191852-22207559 GCA_006937295.1 Carpinus fangiana
GATGTCTCGAGACCTTATCGAGTATCCGAGACCACGTTCTCGGACATAACTCTATTCGGAATCGAGACCCAACACTTGAAATAATTTCCAAACGTTGGATGTCTCGAGACCTTATCGAGTATCCGAGACCACATTCTCGGACATAACTCTATTCGGAATCGAGACCCAACATTTGAAATAATTTCCAAACGTTGGATGTCCCGAGACCTTATCGAGTATCCGAGACCACGCTCTCGGACATGACTACTCGGAATCGAGACCCAACGCTTGAAATAATCTCCAAGCATTGGACGCCACGAGGCCTCGTCAAACATCCGAAGCCCCGAGGCACCCTCAAAATTAAGATGCATCATTTAGAAAAATTTCAAAGTATTGGGAAAAGACCATTCACATTTTACAATTATAATAACACTACAAAATTTAGAAGAAAGGTATTCATTGAAGATCGTTACTTTATTAATGAATGTATGTACAAGAGAAAACAAATCGTGGGACTGTACAAAGAAATTACGTATACACATTATCTACTGATCCCCCTGGGGAGCGACAGGGGGGTCTTGTTCGGCAGAAGAAGCCTCGGCATTCTCAGATGCCTCCCTAGCTTCACCTCCCTCCTGAGCAGCCTCGGGCCCAGGGGCTGGCGGTTGATAGTTGAACTCAGCTATCCCAGCAGCGTCGGGCATCTCTTCTCTTCCCAAGGAGACTAGACGAAGCATGGCCTCGGTGGTCCAGGGAATGTTCTCAATATTTACAGAGTTGAGATCCACTCTTTGAGCTGGGTCCCTCCACCAAGTCTTGAACGTCTCGAATCCAAGATAGATTCCGTCGGCCCAAGCGGCATCCCTAATCCTTGAAGCGAAGGACAGCTAATGTAGATATTCGGCCGCCTTCGCTTGAGCCTTCTTGAGCTCGAGCCTCAGCTTCTTGTGCTTGTCAGAGAAGTGTTTGTACCTCTCCTCGGCGACGAGCTTGCCCTCTGAGACCCTCTCGACCAAGGATCGACTCTCCTGCAGCTGTTCGAGAATCTCGGCATGCTTCTCCTCGAGTTGCCCCAACTCCTCTTTGAGAATGGAGTGGTCCTCCTGGAGCTCCGCATGCTCAGCCTGCAGGGCGGCATGGTTTTCTTGGAGAGCCGAATGCCTAACTCGCATGCCCTCAAACTCCTCGGACATTGTGGCAAGCTCGACTTTGGCCCGATCCTTGGCCATGGAGGCCTCGGAAGCCTCGCACTCCATTACCTTTGAGTGCTCCCCGAGAACTCGAAGGTCATCTTCGTGCTTGGCAACCACCGCCTTAAGCTTGGCGTTCTCCTCTTCAGCCTCCGCCAGCTTCCTCCTCAGGTCCTCTACCCCGCCGTCATTAGCCGAGACCTTCCTGAAGTAGCAGTATAGGATGGTCGACCTAAGGAAGGCCTACGAGTGAAGAACACGGTGTTAGACTTAAACAAGCAACACAAATAAAGTACCATGTGACGAAGTACTTACCAAGAATTGCATGGTCAGCATCTCCTCTGCCATGCCTCGAGCCAAGACGTCACGCCCCTTTAGCTGGAGGTTCTCGTGGTCAACCATATCCACCACGGCCTTGAAAGGATTTCCCTTTAAATCTCCTATCTTGGCCAGCTTCCCTCTGAACGTCCAGTTGGCCCCTTCCGGCTGGACCTCGGCTGTGCTCTCGGAAGACACAGAAGCCCCGGACACACCTGTAGCTCAAGGCCTCTTCAGAGCAGAGGCCTCCTCTGCCTCGTCAAGACTCGAGCACCGAGGCCTTTTTGGAGTCGGAGCTCGAGAAGAAGCCCCTTGCTCAGGGATTGGAGACAAGGGTTCGTGGGGGGTCCGTAAGGCGACCACCTTAGAAGGCCCCATGTTATCATCCGCCACCCCGACGGAGTCGTCGGATTCCGTATATATATCCTCCAGGATATGCTAGATGTTCGAACCCAGGGGTGGTTTGGCCCGAAAGGAATTGGCCCCTCCGGTGCTTGTAAAGGCTCATCAGCCTGTCCCACTAGGTTCACTGGGACAGCGAGGACAGGCTCATTGACCAAGAACGTAGCTACCTCTTCTACTCGAGGCACAAAAGGAGGAGGCACTCGACTCCTTCGAGCTGCTAAAAAGCCCGCCACGTTCTTCGTCTGGGTGGTTGGAACGGCAGTCTCGGCCGCAGGAGCTACAGGCTCAACTATTAGGGCTGCCGATTCAGCCCCTCCTCTCAGCTTCCTCTTCTTGACGAGGGGTGCCTCGATCACTTCGATGTACGACTCCTCGGCAGGGACCTCGGTAGTAGGGGTTGGCCCCAGGATTACTTCGACAGGCTCCTCCCCCTCTGATTCGTCCTCCTCATCAGCCAGCCTTAAGGCCCTGGCCACCTTAGGAGGGTCCCTGACCTTCCTCTTCTCCGCCACCGGACTCTTCCTGAATGGAGGCGCGATTGGTAGGGTTGGTGGAGTGGGAGGTATCGGCTCCCGAATCTGGAATCGCCCCCCAGTTTGGATGGGATAGACGACTTTCTTAGGCTTCTCTGGCTCGATCAATATGCCCTTGCCCTTGTCGACCCTCTTACCTTTGCCCTTCTTGGTATCTTGGGCTGGGTCTTTTCGGGGAGTAGAGCTCCGGGTATTCGCTGCTGGAGGGCTCCGGTTGGCAGGACCCCGCAGGTACTCATCCCTCAGCGCCACCACCACGTGTCCAGCGGGCGCGTAGACCATTTCCATGAGCCTCGGGACCGTGCCGAGCACTGCATAGTTTAAACAAGACACGTGCTTTCGAGTCCACTGGAGGACTTCGTTAACCCGAGCCACTTCATTTGGCGTCAGGTGAGGTTCTTGAGAACCCTTCTCGAAAAGAACGTTCACGTCCCGAGGAACTCTGATTTCAGTAGCCTTCTCTATAGGGGCAAAATCCCACTGCCCCGAGGCGAAGAAGTACTTATTCTTCCATCCTCGATTGCTAGAGTACTTGGTCTCCAGAATTATCAGTTTACCCTTTCGGGTCTGGATGTTGTAGACTCCGCCCCCTGGGTTCTTGTGAACGCGATGTAAGAACAGAAACTCCCTTACAGTTAGCTGGCGCTCCTTACCCAATGCGAGGGGCCACAACACCATGCAACCAAAAAGGTACCTCCACGCGTTAGGAGCAAGCTGGTGGGGAGCCAAGTTCAGATAGTTGAGTAGCTCTCGAACCATGGGAAGGAAGGGAAGACGAAAGCCTGCTCGAAACATCGCCTCATACATACAGACCTCATGGCGGTCTGAACGTACGATGGCGCCGTCGTTCTTGTCATCAAACCGCAATGAGATATACGGTGGGATGAAGCACTCCCTTCGGATCCGACGTTCGTCGGCCCTTGATAGTCTGCCTTCCCATGTGGCAAGGTGGGAGTCACCAACTCCGTCAGAATCCTCACCGCCTCTTGGCATTTTTATTGAGAAGTATTTGAAGAAGAAGACAAGGAGAGTAAGAACAGTGGGCTCAGAAGAAACGCAAGAGCTTGCAAGAAAAGAAAATAAACGATGAAAACTTAAGTGTATAGAATTTATAGGTAAAGCAGAGAAGATGAGATGTCGGCGCAGTTTAAGAAGAGGCAACGAAGAGGCGTACCTCATATCCCTGAAAAAACGCTTCGAATCCTCGACGGCTAGTCAGTCATAATGACTAACAACTGACAGCCGCTCGAGCGACCACTCCTAGATCGACACGCAGCACATCCTCGAGATACTGAATCGCCGCATTAAATGCTCGGCGCCTCCTCAAGCCTAAGCGTCTCGAGCTATTTTGGCAGGAATTTTCAAAAAAAAAAAAAAAAATTTCCCGTCCAAAAAATATTCTTTGAAACTCAACTGTTTCTTGCCTCTACCCAATCAAGACTAGTTCTCTCGACTATGCCTCGAATTCTATTATGACTCAAGAACCGTCAAAATAGCAGGATCAGAGGATGCCTTGAGAGTTGGTCCATTCTTCTGAAACACTTGAATTTCCATAGCCCTCCAGACAAGGAAATTGGGGGGTAACTGTTGGGTCATGAATCAACTCTACAGAACCGGCCCAACAGCTTACTGGGCCCAATGGAAGCCCACGTCATCAAAGCCCAAGAGCGTCTCAGGCCTCGAGAGCCCAAGAGCGTCTCAGGCCTCGAGAACTCGAGAGCGCCTCAATCCTCGAGCATCCGAGAATGCCTCAGGCCTCGATCATCCGAGAATGCCTCAGGCCTCGATCATCCGAAGCCTTCGATACTTTCGAGCCCGAGACCTCCGAAGCCCTGAAATTTAGGGATCAGGAGATTGAACTCATAAGACCCGATCTTATCCATCTAATTCAAATGCCAAGCACCTGGGACCACAGAATCAGATACGTTATCTATGGGAATTCAAAATTTAGAACGCCATTAACAACCAAATCCTATCTCGATCCCATCAGATCCTGATACGGATGACTACTCAAATCCCTGATAACAAACTGCCTCACAGAAAATCAGGGAAGAGTCAGTCACTGGTAAGGGGACTATCACTCCATGCCTATATAATGCAAGTCACCTCCACACATTCAGGTAACGCAACTCTAGCACTCTTTACGCTTTTGTCGTTTTCTCATTACTCTCAGAAAAATACTGACTTAGGCATCGGAGTGACCCCGCCGGCTCACCCCCGGTCTCTTCGATCCTATTGTCTTCTTCATTGTGCAGGTGAATTCGTACCTAGAGCACTTGAACCAGGGATCCAACAAGCGTGCCACGTCACCAATCGGAAAACTGTGCATCAACACACCTGATCTTTTTACTGTACAGCAATGCTTCGGACCATTATTTAGTCCTCTTTCCATCGCTTTTTGTTGTCTTTAAAGCTACCCATTGCGACGGAAAGAGGACCGGAAAGTTTCCTCAGGTTGCTTGTGTTTCATTGGAATTAGGGCAGCCACGTTTCCTCTGATCAAGACCTTATCACTCTTCGCTGTTGTGGCCTTTAAAGCTGCCCATCATGATGGAAAGAGGACCAAAAAGTGTCCACATCATGTAATTATGGAATTAGGTAAATCATGATTCTTGGGTCATGGATCGGTGATGTGCAAATTATAATTACTCGCAAGTGTACGATTTGTGTGTAGTATAGTTTGTGCAAATGCGAGGTCGATTCACAAAGAATTGTGCTGCAAGAATCGATGTTGTGGCCTTTAAAGTTGCCCATCATGATGGAAAGAGGACCAAAAAGTGTCCACATCATGTTATTGTGGAATTAGGGCAATCATGATTGTTGGGTCATGGATCGGTGATGTGAAAATTATAATTATTCGCAAGTGCACGATTCGTGTGTAGTACAGCTTGAGCAAGTGCGAGGGATTGAGCTCCATTCGTATAACAAAGCACGATTTTTGAAGTCTAAGGATTGAGCAATTACTGAGCAGCCTATCTTGAATTCTGAATAAGTTGTTTCGGCTATTTGCTTTAGCACAATGACTACTAAAATTAACATTGGGTATATAAAATAAAATTAAAATACTAAATATTTATTTAAATATTTTATCTCACTATTTATTGTCTTTAAAAATATGCTCCATCCATTATATCTTATTAAATTACAAGGTAAATTTATTTTTCAAAGTTTAAACGATCTTTTATTCTATCGGCCGGGGTAAAAAATTAAATGCCTAAACGTACAGCCTATTGCCAATATTGTGGCTCTCTGCCTCCATTCCACCAAAATTATTTATCCAAAACTAGATTCTATAATTTGACCAAAATAAATCACTTTTCCCATGTGTCTAATTTCTTACTACAGCCTCCCACCTCCCGGTAGTAAAAACAGCCCTAATATTCGTACTTCTATGGAAACCCTAATAATTACCGAACCATGTCAAATGTGGCACAAAAAAATATTTACCTGATGCACAAAACACGTGGCATTGGCATTACTGATCCACCTGATCTTTTTACTGTACAGCAATGCTTCGGACCATTATTTAGTCCTCTTTCCATCGCTTTTTGTTGTCTTTAAAGCTGCCCATTGCGACGGAAAGAGGACCAGAAAGTTTCCTCAGGTTGCTTGTGTTTCATTGGAATTAGGGCTAGGCACGGGTCGGTTCGGGCGGGTTTTGGCCTATTCAGCCACCCGACCCGTGCCCATCGGGTTTGAAATTGTTCAACCCGCAGTGAATAGTAAAATTAGCATACCCGTCGGATATTCAGGTAAGACGGGTCGGGGTTCCTCGGGCGGGTTTTTCTGGTTGGTCGGGCGGGTCGGGTATTTTTAGGTGGTTTTTATAAGACGGAGTAAACCACGAAAATGCAGAGAACCCTAATCCCAAATTCCTAATCTAAGTCATCTAGACCTCCAAAACAACACCTTCAACTAGTTATCTCCATCCAACATTACAAAATCTAACATTTTCCGATGTTCTACTAACAAAATCAGTGTGAAACAAATTTTGACTTCGGTTTGACCTCTCAAAACTCGGCGTAGAATTGCATGCCTAATAGCAACCAGTGAACCAAATCAGAAGTCAAAACCCAAGGAATCTAAAGAGGAGGAAAGCAGAAGTTTCTAGAAAGAGAGAGAGAGTTTAGTGTGTATAGTAGAAGGGGTTTGCCGTTCTTGGTCGGCCGTGTCCCAGATCTGGGCCTTGACGCTCTTGTGCTGGATGACCAAGGTGCGGGTCTAGAACTCGACGCCGATGGTGGCCTTGGAGTCCAGGCTGAACTCGTCGCGCGCGAACCTCGCTAGTATCTGATTGGAAGTTCGTGATGGTGTTAGGACCCTTAAGCTTCACCGCTGCTTTGTCATACATAGAGGCAGCTTCCTCGGCTGAGTCGAAGGTTCCCAGCCAGACCCGCTTGTGACGGAGAGAGAAACTCCGATGGTGACTGAGAGTGAGAGATCGAGAGTGAGAGGCGAGAGCTTGAGAGTTAAGAGTGAGGACTGTCTGGACTAAAAGGCGAGAGCTTGAGAGTTGGTAGTGAGGTTCTAGAATCTAGGGTTTCTAAATAAGTTAAGTAATAAATTTGGGTAGATTCGGGGCGGATCGGGTATCCGCCCAAATTTTTTTATTAAACCCGAGACCCGATCCGACCTGAACGGGTTTTGGGATTTTCAGCCCGAACCCGCAGAAATAGGCACAAAAACCGCTCGGATCGGGGCAGGCCGGTTCGGGTTGGTCAGTTCGGGCGGGTTCTGCCTAGCCCTAATTGGAATTAGGGCAACCACGTTTCCTCTGATCAAGACCTTATCACTCTTCGCTGTTGTGGCCTTTAAAGCTACCCATCATGATGGAAAGAGGACCAAAAAGTGTCCACATCATGTTATTATGGAATTAGGTAAATCATGATTCTTGGGTCATGGATCGATGATGTGCAAATTATAATTACTCGCAAGTGAACGATTTGTGTGTAGTATAGTTTGTGCAAGTGCGAGGTCGATTCACAAAGAATTGTGCTACAAGAATCGATGTTGTGGCCTTTAAAGCTGCCCATCATGATGGAAAGAGGACCAAAAAGTGTCCACATCATGTTATTGTGGAATTAGGGCAATCATGATTGTTGGGTCATGGATCGGTGATGTGCAAATTATAATTATTCGCAAGTGCACGATTCGTGTGTAGTACAGATTGAGCAAGTGCGAGGTCGATTCACAAGGAATTATGTTGCAAGAATTGATTTTTATCTAAATTAATCCTATTTTAACCTAGTTCTGAAGTTCGAAAGGTTTTGTCGTGCAAAATAAAAATAAACTGAAAATAAAATTGATTAAATAAATAATAAAAAGGTACTAAGGTTTTCAGAATTCACCTCACCAAATCTAAACTCATACTCTCATGTTTTGTTCATACACCAGCCAATAAATTAAACCCTAAGCATGTTCTATCATTTTTATAAAATCCTATTGAAAGATTTGATAAATCTATCTCTATTACAAAATACAAAGAATATCCAATTGAGATCAAAAGATTCAATATATTCGTTTAAACAACGAAAGACAATAGATATTCAATTTCAATCAAAAGATTCGATGTATCCGTTGAATGAAACATATCGAGATTCAACAATTTTATAAACAACAATCAATACAATTTTGTCACATAACTGAATTAAAACGAAAGTACTTCATATTAAAGTCGGAATTATACAAATAGAAACATGAGAAATATAGAACTAATCAATGATGAGGCTTCATCTTCAACCTTAGTTGAAGAATCTAGCCTCTCATGACTACAAAAAGCATAAAAATACTCAATGAATTCATGGAAACAAGAAATTTACGAAGGAGAATCATTTTAGAGTTCAAAAGCTGACAAAATTCGAAGTTTAGGACTCAACGGTGCCCCCCAGTACATTTACAATAAAAAAAATTGTATTTATAAGCTAATTTTAGGGTTTCAGAGCTGCCAGGTCAACCAAGTGAGCTCAATCACAATTTAGGTGCGCTTGATCACACTCGAGCATGCACTTTCCGCTTCAATGGGCACGAGTGTGTTTGATCGCACTATTGTGTGCTCGAGCGCACTGCCTTCAGAATTAGCCTACTCTTGTAAAATATGACTTTGTAGATGTTTGAGTTAGATTTCCAATGACACCAAGAACGCTCCAATCGGAGTTCTACAACTCTAGATATGGCATTTTTTGTGGGACTCGTCAGATGCGAATCATCGCTCGACTCAAATTTGCTGTCAATACTCCCCGAACTCTCTTAAGTCCCATATTTAATGGAATTGGCCATAGATGTACCTTACCAACCTGCAAAATACTAAAACATCAAAACTGACCAAAAACATTAGAAAATAACAAAACTAAGGGTTTAACAAATACAAGTTAAGGGGCTCAAATATGTAACATTTGGCACTCATCAAATACCCCTAAACTTACATTTTCCTAGTCCTTTAGCGAAACAAAATAAAAAACAACATCAAGACATGAAACATAAACACATTGTTGTAGGAGAGACGATTGCATTTAGTATATGCAACAAATCTTTTAAACCCTTAGGCATCCCTAGAGGACGAGTAAAGTCTCGTGAGGATTTACCAGCAATGATACCCACAACCATTATAGCACTATCATTGACAAGCATGAACATCCACACAAATTATGGTTCATACATCATGAGCATGCTTAACAAATTGAACACCACAAACACATCATCACGACATCCAAAGTCAATTCACTCATAACTGGAAATTTGAGACAACAAATGCTTCAAAAAGTGCAAAGTGAGATTAACATAGATTCATGAGGTTTCAATTTTTCTCAAAACACCCAAGGCTTAACTCAAGAAATGCATTATTTTTATTTTTATTTGTGTGTATAGGTTGTGCAATGCTCGACTCCCTTAAGCTTTCTAATTGACCTATATAACAAGTGTTGGGCCAGTAACTCCCAAATCAGATGGTTTTAGGGCACTAGATGTAAAAACATCACTAATGGCTTAATTATTCAAGTCAAAAAGGCTACAATGTCAAACTAACCATACAATCAATCAAATTTGAGTTTCACATCTTTTTACGCAAACACTCAATACTTAATGAGGCAAGAGGTCCGGTTACTTAATGAGAAACACAAACTGACATTTTTTTTTTTTGAAGCCAAGGTTTCTTCAACGATTCATCTTACAAATCTCAAGATACACCATCCTCAATTCAAATCTCATGCCCCATAGACCCTATGCTAATGTGCATTTGATAAACAACTCAAACAAGTGAAGTCACTCAATCCAACAAATAAGTCAAAAGACTCAGATTTCTACAAACATATAGTGTTCAAGATGTTAAACAAATCAACAGTATGCAATCCAAAATAAAGGTGTAATCAAGCTCAATCAACAAAGTAGCAATTTTTTATTATTTTATTTTATTTTATTTTAACAAACGAACAACAAAATAATAAAGGAAAAAAACAGCAATGTCTACCCAAACTAAAATGACACATTGTCCCTAATGTGTTTGAATACAATACCAGATGGTGGTGTAAGTCGGGTGTAACGTAGGAAAACACTCCCCCAAACTTCAACGGCAGACAAATTTCCTGAAAAACACAGTAAAAAAAACACCAAACAAGTAAAACCAAATCAAATGACAACAAAAACTAAAAGCAAGTAAGAGTTGCCTACCACAAGCGCTAAGTTCACAGTTTTCAGCCAGACTTTTCATAGCAGGTGCGTTGCATGATCCAGACGGCATTGTACTGTAGGCAAATGAGACAGATGTGAGAGTGGTGTTCTCTTGCTTGTCAGGATCCAAAGTAACATGGTTGTAGCTGGAGTAACCATCAAACACATAGTAGTAAGAATGTCCAGCTGACCGTGCCACCAATGAATCAATGAATGGGGAAGGGAAGTGATCTTTCCTTGCGATGGCCTTCAGCTTGCTGTTATGAATGCACCCTTGCCATCCTCTCTGAACAAGAGTTTGGAACAACTCATTATCCTTATTCCTCCCCAATAGTCATACTTGGCCACCTAGGCCACACATGAATGGGTCCAACCCATTTGCTGATGACTATGGTGTGGGGAATGATAACTCAATGGTTTCCCCACATTTTGGCTGCATCTCAGGAATGGGATCCAAAATGGCCTCATCTTGCTTAACTAATTCATCAAAGTCCACATAATATCCTAATTGAGCAAAACCTTCTAGCACAGTGTCCTCCATACTTGGCTCACTCACACCCCTAACTGGCTCAAGTAACCTATCAAAGTCCGCATCTCATCCATACTGAGCAAAACACTCTATCTCAGGATCCTCAATACTTGGCTCATGCATAGTCCCAGCCTCCTGAAGTAACTCACTAATGTCAAGATCACCTCTAGATGGTGCAAAACATTCTATCTCAGGGTCCTCCAAGCTAGCCTCATACAAAACACCATCTTGCCCACATAGCCTGTCACGATCTAGGTCATCTTCAGCTTGAGTAAAGCACTCCACATCAGGATCCTCCAAGCTAAACTCACTTACAACCTCATCAGTGATCTCTTCAATTAATCACATATGGCGGACCTCATCATAATCAAGTGGCTGCTTATTGATGTCAAATATGTTGAGCTCCATTGTCATATTCCCAAATGAGATTTTCATCACCCCCATCCTACAGTTTATTAGTGTGTTAGCCATATCTAAGAAAGGTCTACCTAAAATCACTGGAATCTAGCTCCCAACATTAGGCATCGGCTCCATGTCTATCACTATGAAATCCATAGGAAAATAAAACTTGTCCACCTTGATCAATACGTCCTCAATTATTCCCCTCGGTTTTTTCACTGACCTGTCAGCCAATTGGAGTGTCATAGAAGTAGGCTTCAATTCTCCCAACCTATAGATAGACTAAATAGGACAAAAGAATTCACACTTGCTCCCAGATCCAACAATGCCCTTTCAATCTGACTAACTCCTATCATGCAAGAAATGGTTTGACACCCAGGGTTCTTATACTTAATGGCAACTTGCACCGGAGGATGGAACTCACTTGCTTAGTCAGAAATGCTTTCTTTGGGACATTTTTTTTCCTCTTGACCGTGACCAAATCCTTCAAGAATTTAGCATATGATGGCACTTGCTGAATTGCATCAAAAAATAGGATATTTATTTGAACTTGTCTAAACACCTCCAAAATTTCAGCAAACTGTGTATTTTTCTTTGGTGCTTTCAATCTCTCTGGATATGGAGCTTTTGGGATAAACGACCTCGGGGGATCCTCAACAGTGGGTATGGCTTCAGAAGGCTCAACTTTTCCCCCCTTATCTCTGCCACTCTCTTTCCATTGCTGTACAACCAGGTCATCTTCTTCTTGAACCACTTTATTGTCCACTTGTCTCCCTAACCTAAGTGTGACAATGGACTGCACATGTTCATGCTCGTACATGAAATTTGAAAAATTTACAATTGCATACGCATTGGGATTGGGCACAGGCTGACTTTGTAACTTTCCCTTATCTCTCTCACCCAAATGCGTTGCTATTTGTCCAATCTAGCTCTCCATCTTAGCAATTGCTTGGGTGTTGACCATGGTTGCATTCTTAACCTCCTGTATGGCTTGGCTATTGATCATCTTGGAATTCTTGAGCTCTTGTATCATTTGGCCATTTGCTTGAATGAATGTCTTCAATGTGTCTTCCAGAACTGACTATGATGAAGATGTAGGAACTTGAGGTGTAGACTGATTTTGCTGCTGCGCATGAATTCTGGGAGGATATTAATTTTGAGCATTATGAGGTGCTCCTCCCTGATTCAGTTGGCTTTGCTTCTACGAGAGATTCGGGTGGTTCTACCACCTTAGATTGTAGGTCTCAGAATATGATCCATTTGACTGCTTCCGATAGTCATTGAAAGCATTCACTTGTTCCATGGAATGCTCGGTAAAAGTTGGCATAGATGGACAATTCAGTGCTAAGTTCATAGGACTAGCACAAATGGAACAGCTATCAATATTGAAAGTATTGGTAGCATTGACGGACTTGCCCATAGCGAGGGCATCAACCTTCTTGGTGAGTGCATCTATTTTTATCCTCAACTTAGTATCTTCCTTTACCTCATAGATGCCTCCTTTCTTGGGGATACTGGCAGATCTATCCCAACAACTCTAAAAATCCCATCGCTACGAGTTGTCAAACAACTTGTCCAATGCCTTATACGTTTCATCCCTCATCAAACTTAAGAATGCTCCCCATTCATTGACTCGATCATACTATGGTTGGATTGGGTCAATCCTTGGTAGAAGAACTAAACGAGTCTCTACTTCTCATATCCATATGGAAGGCATCTTATCGACAACTCCTTGAACCTTTCCCAATTTTTTGAAAACTTCTCATCCTCTTCCTGAGTGAAAGAGCTAATTTCCTTTCTGCATTCGTTTACCTTTGACATTGGGAAAAACTTGTTATAGAACTTACTCAACAAACTTTCCCAATATGTAATGGATCCGAGCGTGTTGGAATCCAACCATGCTCTGGCTTTATCATGTAGAGAGAAAGGAAATAGTCTAAGGTGGACAGATTCTTCAAAAAATTTTGAAATTTGAAGATGGTGCACATGTCCTTGAATTTCTTTATATGACTGTAAGGATTTTTAAGTTCTAGGCCATGAAAAGAAAGTAGGAATTGGATACACAACAAAAAATCATTTTTTTAGTAACTGACCATTAGTAACGTTTTACCAAATGATAACGTTTCACTGTTTGAAACGTTACTATCGGTTTTTTTTTTTTTTTCGGGACACCATTGGTAACGTTTCAAGTGAAACGTTACCAACGGGATAACGTTTCACTTTTTGAAACGTTACCAATGGATTTTTTTTTTTATTTTTTTTTATTTTCAGACCACGTTGGTAACGTTTCAAAAATTAAAACGTTACTAACGGGATAACGTTTCAAAAACTATAATGTTACCACTGGAATTTTTTTTTTAAAAAAAAAAATTTCGGACTCCATTGGTAACGTTTCAAAAAGTGATACGTTACTAATGGGTAAATAATAATTAAAAAAAAAAAAAACTAGGTTGTCTTCCGGAAAACTCGTCCAAAAACTCGCCGGAGAACTTTCTGGCACATGACCAATAACACACTTTCTGGCACTCGTCCAAAAACTCGTCAAAATCTACTTCGATGAACCTACACATATTACCCCCCAAAAATCACAATTTGAAACACTAACCAATAACAGTCACGCTCTTAACCAATTATCACAAAGCTTACCATTCTGTTTCCTTCCGCCTCCTTAAAAGCTCATCAACAACCTACAAAAAATTGCAATTAATGGGTCATAAACAATCGATCGTATATCAAGTTCAAACACCCAAAAAGACCCACAAAGCAATACAAGTGAGCAGGCTATGAACAGACACCAAAGACCCATACAAGAATCTAAAGTAGAATCTCATACAACAAGGACTGGAACAAATTGAAGATTTAAAAAACAGAAGAAAAAAAAAAAGGAACAAAATTAATTAACTAAATGTACGCCTTTTTCTTTTCCATTTCCAAGGAAGAAATACAAAAAACAAAAAAAAAAAAATAGAGAGAGAGTTGTTATACCCACCGGGCCTCTGGGATTCAGGGACAGCGGAGATGAATGAAATGAGGTCGCTCCGGCCAAAGAACCTGGCAAGCAACAGGACGGCGTTGCCTTGGGCTGTCGGAGAGTCGATCCACCACCCCTCGGTACACCCCTTTCGCAGCACTCGGCAGCCGTTGCATTCCCGGTTCTCGAGTTTCCCGGGACTGTTTGTTGTTTTTCCGGAGTACTATTGCTGTGACAACCACTCAGATGCTGAGGGACTTTTCGCTGGAGATTTACGACAAGCAGGAGAGAAAAGAATGGCTGAGAAAAAAGAAGAGGGGAAGAGAAGAAAAAGCGGGGGAAGAGAAAAAAAAAAAGTGGGGGAAAAATTTGAATCCAAGCGGGTGAAAAGAAAACAAAAAAGTTGGGGAAAAAGTTGGATCCAGCCTGGATCCAACTCACTAGTTTTTTTTTTTTTTTTTAAAGAAAAAAAAAAGTAAATAAAAATACAAAAGACATATGCGGATGATTGAAAAAAAAAAAGTGGAAAAAAAAAAAAAGAGGGAAAAAACATTGGTAACGTTTGGTAACGTTTCAATTTTGAAACGTTAACAAAAAAATAAATTTTATAATAAATAAATAAGTAATAAATTATATAATAAATAAATTTTGAATATTTAATTATATTTTACCAGTTAATTAATAAATATATATTAATTATATTTTATTAGTTAACTATAAAATAAATTAACTATAAATTAATTTAGTTAACTATAATAAATTAAGGAAAAAGTATAAAATGGTTCCCCAAATTACCAGTCATTTGTAATTTAACCTCTCAAAGTTTCAATTGGTATAAAGTAGCCCCCTAAATTACCAATCTCTTATAAAATGGCCCCTTCCGTTAGATAAAACCGTGAAAATGGATGGAAAGTCCAAAACGACGTCGTTTTGGGATGCCGAGTTACTAAAATGCCCTCTTTAAAAGAAAAAAAAAATTAAAAAAAAAACCATCTAACGGTGTCGTTTTTTTCCCAATAAAAAAAACTTCTTCCCCGTGAAGAACCACGAAGCCCAGCGAAGAACACGAAGAACCAATATGTTCAGGCCTTAGAGTTGGAATCCTCCTCCCCAGCAATGGGATGCTCACCCCCACCGCACCAGTGAAAAGAATGGTGGCAATCAAAGCTATTTTGTATTTGAGTGCTTCGCCTTTGTTCTTCTCCGTGGTCTCTCCATCGCACGTGCACTCTCGGGACACTATAGAGGGAGCGGGGGAGAGAAGTAGTAGAAGAAATGAGAGCTTGAAGATGTTGAAAGAAGAAGTTCGAAGATTGATCATGGCGTGTGATAGGAGAGAGAAATAGAAAGATATGGGAATTTTGGAGATTGGGTGAATATTATTATACACGATTAATGTCAAATTTGTTTTTTCTTTGATGATTTTAATTAGCTCTTTCCATGGACGGTTGTTTGTCTTTGCCATTTTTCTGCATATGCACATCAGCAATATTAGAAACCCAAATTTAGTTGTGAAACCCAAATTTAGTTGTTTAGACAAGACGGTTCTGGGTAGTGGAACCCAAAATACATTCCCAGCTATGCACAAGACCGCTGCGTGGGAGGAGGAGAAAGAAAAGAAAAAATAATAAAAGAAAATAAAAGAAAAGGAAACAAAGAAGTGGCGTGGGAAAGAAAGGAAAAAAAATATTGAGAGATGTTTTCTGATTCTTAGTGTTCTT
>CM017322.1:22208870-22272970 GCA_006937295.1 Carpinus fangiana
ATCACTAATGCATGGTGGAAGAAAATTCCAACTAAAAACATTAGTGACATGGGTCCTAGCTAAAAAGCTAGTTCGTGTGCTGCTGCATTGGCTGAGCGACGTACATGACAGAATTTGGTGCAATTGAATCTCCTCAGTCCAAGCTTCACATCCTCCACAAGGTGTCCGTAATAGCTACTGCACTGCCTATCCGTGTTAACGTCCTTCACCACTTGCAGAGCATCCCCTTCAAAGATAACATCATGAAAATTCTGCTCTTGACACCATAGAATAGCATACAGTGCAGCTAACGTCTCAGCTACCATCGGCTCCACTGCAATTCGTTCCTTCTTGCTGACAGTTGCTAAGATGTTCCCATTCTCATCCCAGGCAATGAACCCAATTCCAATTTCCTTCTTCTTAGTAGCCACTGCTGCATCCCAATTAATTTTGACAGTGTTCCTGGGGGGTGGGGCCCATTTTTCATCTGTTTGTGAACTGCTTGCCCTTGTCTGGTTGGTCACGGAGTTCGATTTTTTGAACTCCATCAATGCCGTTTCTGCCTCCAGTAACAATGCTCTGGGGGGTTTAAACTCTTCACCAAATACCACCATATTGCGTCGTATCCATATTTTCCTTGCAATTACCATGAACTCCACTTCTTCTTGATCACACCTTTTAGCCACCTCTAATAGAATTTGTTGGAAGTCACCCCCGCCCTTTGGGCATTTCTGCATTTTGACATTACTTGCTCCCCATACGTCGGCAGCAGAAGAGCACTCCCATACTATATGCTCAATGGTTTCCTCCTCTTGCAGACAGATTGGGCATAAGGCTTCCTCACACACCCCTCTGCGACGTAAATTTATTCTATCGGCAACAAGTTATGGCAAGCACGCCATATGAATCTCTTAACTGCAGGAGGGACATTCGAGTTCCAGCACACCTTCCACACTTCATTGTCATCCGTCTTAGTAGAGCTGCTTGGGTTCGCTTCCATTTGAATATCCAGTCCTAAATGGTAGGCACTCCTCACAGAGAATTTGCCATTCCTGGTACATCTCCAGATTAGTCTATCATTCGGCATGAGTGGACTGAGAGGAATATTGAGAATAGTCTCCCCTTCTTCCTTCAAAAAGTGTTGCTCTATGAAGCTTATATTCCATCTTTTGGTGTCACGGTCAATCAGATCACAGACTAGTGAATTTTCTGGCAAGTGCAACCTTGGTGAGTGAACTGAAAAAGACGAGGGTTTGGGTAGCCATCGGTCTCCCCATATCCGCACACTTTCCCCATTCCCTATCCTCCAAATAGCCCCTTTGTGCACTAACTCCCTGGCTGAGAGCATACTCCTCCAAGCTAGAGAAGGTCTTGAACCTAGCTTGGCCTCATATAAATCGGACCGTGGGAAATACTTGGCCTTCATTATTCTTGCCACTAGAGAGTCAGGGTTTTGCATTAGTCTCCATACTTGTTTGGCCAAAAGAGCCTTATTAAACATTGCCAATCTCTAGACCCCATACCACCCTTCGATTTTGAAAGACCCATTTTTTCCCACTTCATCCAGTGAATCTTCGAAGTATTTTCTTTGTGCCCCCACCAGAATCTTTGCATAACGCTATTAAGCTCCTTACATAACACCACTGGTAGTTGGAAAACACTCATACAATAAGTGGGTATGGCTTGGATCACTGTCTTTATCAAGATCTCCTTTCCAGCTTGTGAGAGAAAATGGACCTTCCAATCATTTAGCCGCGCCCACACTTTGTCTTTAATTCCCTTGAAAGCTTTCAACCTCGATCATCCTACCAAGGTTGGTAACCCCAAATATTTTTCATATTTCTCCGTAGCTTTCAACCCTGAGCATTGAGTGATCTCCTCTCTCTTGGCCAAACTGGTGTTGCGGCAAAAAAATAGAGAAGTCTTCTCCTTATTCAATTTCTGTCCAGAAGCCTTTTCGTACCTCTCCAAAATTTTAGTGAGTCCCCTCCATTCCACCGAGTTCGCCTTACAAAATAGAAGATTGTCGTCTGCAAAAAATAGATGACTCAGCCTAGGCCCCTTAGGAGAGGTTGGCACCCCTGTAAGGACTCCTTTGGCTTCTGCTTGTGTGATCATACAGCTCAGAGCTTCTGCACATAAGATAAACAAATACTGGGAAAGAGGGTCCCCCTGTCGAAGACCTCTGGTCGGGATAATGTTACCCACCGGACGGCCATTCACCACAATGGAGTATCTTACAGTACTAATACACTCCATAACCAATTTTATCCACAGTGTAGCAAAGCCCAGTTTAATCATTACAACTTCCAAAAAACCCCATTCCACTCGGTCGTACGCTTTGCTCATATCTAATTTAATACCCATAAAACCCACCTTGCTCCACATTTTTGTATGCATGGAGTGCATTGTCTCATAAGCTGCCAGAATGTTGTCAGTGATGAGTCTGCCAGACAAAAATGCACTCTGATTTGGGGATATTATAGAGGGAAGGATCACCATGAGTCTATTCGCCAAAACTTTTGCAATAATCTTGTACACCACGTTGCACAGACTAATGGGTCTGAACTCCGTCACACTAATAGGATTCTTTTTCTTGGGGATCAACGCAATGTTAGTGGAATTTATAACTCCATCCATACAAGCATTTTTAAAAAAATATAGAGCAACATCACATACCTCAGACCCCACAGTGTCCCAGTGTTGTTGGTAAAAGCCTGCTGTAAATCCGTTTGGGCCTGGAGCTTTATTTGGAGCCATTTGGTTCAAAGCGTTCTTCACCTCCTCAGTTGTAAAGTCTGCCAACAAATTTTTGTTCATCAAGGTAGAGACCTTACTATCAATAGTAGATGTGCATGCCTCCATATCTGCTGGGTTGGCCGAGGTGAACAATTCGCCATAAAATCTCACAAAAGCATCCTCAATGGATTCGGCTGTTATGCACAATTGACCTCCTCCATCAACAATTTGATCAATCGTGTTCCTTCTTCTCCTTTGTGTGGCACAAGCATGGAAATATTAGTGTTTCTATCTCCACACTTAAGCCACTCCTCTTTGGCTCGTTGTTTCCATTTTAATTCTTCTTGCTCCAGTAGCCCGTCAATTTCCCCTCTTAGGGCTTTTTCTTCTTCCCTGTTATAACCATCTGCTGCTTCTTGAATCACCTCCAGCTCTTTTGTTCTTGTTTTGATAATCCCCTCCACTGCTCGAACATTCTTTTTCACCCATACTTGAATGGTTTTTTTGCATTGCTCCAGCTTCCCCTTGACATTATCCCATTTGTTTCTCCTGTTTTGACCTTTAGTCCAGCCGGTGTGTATCACCTCTTTAAATTCTGGTCTCATCGCCCATGTGGCTTCTATCTGGAAAGGCTTCCCTCTCCTATTGGCGATCTCCTCTCTTTGGTTTAGTAGCATTAAGATAGGATGGTAATCAGAGCTTCTACTTGCAAGCACAAGAACCTCTACATCACTCCATAAATTTCTCCAGTCTGAGTTCGCCACCACTCTGTCCAACCTCTCCTTGGTAAATTCACCCCCAAATCTTCCATTCCTCCATGTGTATTTTACCCATTTAAAGCCTAAATCACACAAATGACAGTCCTCTAGAGTTCGTCTAAAGGCCTCCATTTGTCCATTGGCTCGTGTATTAGCTCCCCACTTCTTCGACAGATTAAGGATCTCATTGAAGTCTCCCATGCAAAGCCAAGGTTTAGGCTGTAAAGTCGATAAATGACGCATAAGGGCCCAAGTTTCCCTCCTTTTTGCTGTTTCCGGGTTGCCATATATTCCAGAGAATTTCCACTTCACCCCATCCCTCCCTATGGATACAATCGCATGAATATGCCTGCGATTGTAGTTTTGAATTTCGACATTAATATCATTCTTCCACTGTAAAATAAGCCCTCCACTACGCCCCACACTGTCAACAACAAAAATATAATCGAAATTCAATTTTATTCTCAAGAAATCCATGTCTTTATTACAAATTTTGGTTTCCATAAGGAAAACCAATTTTGGTCCTTTTTCCTTCACCCAAGCCCTCGACAATTCCAACTTAAAAAACTCATTTCGACTGGTGGGGCTATTGAACAGCCTCCGCCTTTTCACCTCTACAATCTTCCTGCACCTCCATATTGGCCTTGGTTCGTTTTCCACCATCCCTATCACTGTCATTATTTTCCCCCTGCGTTTTTCTCTTGCCCGCCAGACCCTTCACCTTTTGATTAACACCTGTAGTTTCGCACTGGTCGTTGGTTGTAATTCCCCCGACTTGAGATGATTTCCCTGTGCCTGAGCCTATCTTCGAACCACTTGACATGAAAGGGCTCCTGATATTTTCGTGTCCCTTAGCTGGCTTGTCAATTGGGAACATTGCTTCCACATGGTTAATTGAGCAACAAGATTAAAATTGCCCCCCACTTCAGCTCCCTTCTCCACCGTCTGCCATGTCATTTTCTCCTTAATGTTGTCCCATTGACCAACATAAATGCTCGTTCCTTTTGGGGAAGAAATATTTTCTTTATTGGACAAATTACTACCTTCTCCTCCTTTAACGCTGCTGCATAGTAATGGGTCCCTTTTGATTTTAATGCCTTTATTGTTGGCATTAAACTCACCTCCATCACTTCTTTTTTTCTTTCCTGATTTTCCGCTACCTTGTGCACTCCGCATCCCCCCATTAATTTCCCCACCTCCATTCCTTTTTTGCATTCCATGAATCATGTCCCCTTGTAAGTAACGTATATTCCCTTCATTGATCTCCCCATCTTCACTCCTTTTCTGTTTTCCGAAGATCTCGTCCATTTGTTCCCCCTCATTAATGAGCACCATCTTTCCATTCCTGTCCTTTGCTGTCACTGGCGGAGTGTCCGACGAACCTCCACCCGTACCAACGCTTCCGCCACGCCCCAACTCCCCCTGCTTTGACGCTCCTTTGCCTTGGTATTCTGATGCTGCAGAGTTTGATCGCTGGGCATACTCCTTTTTTTCCTCATTGAATTTCCCTCGACCTCCTCCTACTCCTCCACCAAATCTGTTTGAGATTGATACTCTCAACCATGGACTGAACTCCTGCAGATTTTCGTTCTCCTGCAGCTTTCTTCCTCCAGGCCTCACGCAACCTCTGCCACCATGTCTAATGACTCTGCATATGAAGCAGAACCTAGGGATCCTCTCATAGCGAAAGGTGATCCATATGGTCCTATCTCTAAGCTTGAGGAACCGGCCTCTTGAGAGGGGTTTTGTCAAGTCTAAGACAATGCGAACCCGTAGGAACTCCCCCCAGCCCACTCCAACCTCATCAACATCCACCTCCTCAACTTCCCCCATCGAAGCTCCAATGCGTTGTCCCATCTCCCTGCTCATGCATGCTAACGGCATGTTGTACATCCGTACCCAGAAAGCAGCATTTTCGAACTCCAGTTCTGAAGGCGGAGTTCGTCCGTCAAAGTCGGCCATAGAGAACAAATCCCTATCGAACTTCCATGGGTGCCCTTCCAAGATCCTCGTTTTATCCCATTCATGTTCGAATTCTATGAGAAACAGGTTGGGTCCCAAGGTTTTGAATGAAACCCATCATGTTGGTTGCTAGGCTCTCACCATAGGAGTCTTCAAAATCTCCTTCCCCACGGTCTTGTCAGCGAGCAATTTCTCCACTGCACATGCCGTGCCCCTATCCACCAGTGGCTCCATCGCTGCATCCGGGGCCTCTACCTCCTCAGTTTCAACGTCTAAGAGGTTGAATCTCTCCCATTGTTTTGCTAGATCTTCCTCCATGATCACCCTCCACATAGACTCCTCACCAATCCCACACAATATCACCCGACCACCGCCTCTCACCCTTAGCACCGGATAGAGGTTTGCTGCTTCACCACTAGGTTTCCAGAGAGAACCCTAGAGAGAAGATTAATTTTATTATAGTTAAATTAATTATATATTAACTATAAATTAATTTAGTTAACTATAATAAATTAATATATTATTCATAGTATTAATTATAGTACAAATTAATATATTATACATAATTAACCCTACGCCTGGCGTTAACTTTATACTATATATAGTTAATTATAGCATTAGTATTAATTATAGTTAATATATTAATTAGTACCATAGTATGAAGTTTAATTTATACTATAGTATAAAGTTTAATTATATATAATATATTATTATTATATAGTACTTAATTAACCCTAGCTAGCAATAAAATATGTATATATATAGCCAACATTAATTAATATATAGACATTAACCTATAGTATAAAGTTTAATTATATATAATATATTAATTTATACTATAATTAATACTATAGTATTAATACGGTAAGTAATATATTAATTTCAAATGGTAACGTTTCAATTTTGAAACGTTACCAAAAAAAAATAATAAATAATAAATTATATAATAAATAAATAAATTAAAATATATAAAAATTGGTAATGTTTTAAATTTCAAACGTTACAAAAAAAATAATAATAAATAAATAAATAAAATATATAAAATTTGGTAACGTTTGAAAATTCAAACGTTACCAAATGTAATTATTATTTTTTTAAAAAAAACCCTTCCATTAGTAACGTGTCAATTTTGACACGTTACTAAATTTAGTAACGTGTCAAAATTGACACGTTTCTAATCCCCCTTTTTTTTGTAGTGATAGCATGAGCTTCAAATCAAAATGGGTAGCATTGGTTGGTGGCAACACTATACATGAATGAGAATTAGTCACAACGAGCGCGAACAAATCCCTAAGTGATGTAGTGAAGTCCACGTTCCAAGCTCTACCTTGCTCAAAATTCTCAGCTCTCGCATCCTCATTCTCAAACCTAGGTTGCTCCACATTTTGGGGTATGTTATCTTGTTGGTTTTCCATTTCACCTCTATTCTCACTTTCAATAGTTGCTCTCCGACTTCTCCGAAGAGTTCTAGCAATTTTGGGATCTACGGGTATCAACTCTAGGTTCAAGGATCTCCGACCAAGCATACACCAAACAAAGATACAAAAATGAACTATATGACATGAGACAAAATATTCACAAAAAGAAAGATGCAAATACATAAAAGAAAACACAAAGAAACAGAAAAAAATGTTCACAAGATAGAGCTAAAAGAATAAAAAGAAAAAAATAATAATAATAAAAACATCCTACTTACTGCTGCTGGCTTGTTGAAGTTGGCTCTAGAAGTCTGCTCGATCGCAAGTCAACTGCGATTGATCGTAGGAGTGTTGGTGTGCTTGAGCATCAAAGGATTGCGCTCGAGCATTAGTTTGTAGTGCACTCGCACACAAGTATGGAGATGTCAAGCGCAGGCGCGCAAACAGTGCTATGATAGGCTCGAGTGTGCTCGAGTGCAAGTGAGGTATGCTCGATCGCACTGGCAGGGACTCGATTTACGCCAAATATGCAACAGAACTCAAAAACAACTTTTTTTTTTTTATGGTTAGATAAAATCACAAAAACAAAAAACAAAATAAAATAAAACTGCAAAAGGAAAAGAAAAATCTACCTAAACTAGTAGAAAAATAAAATCAATTTAAACAAAAATCAATTTTTAACAAAAAATCACAATTCCCCGGCAACGGCGCCAAAAACTTGATGTGCAAATTATAATTACTCGTAAACGCACGATTCGTGTGTAATACAGCTTGTGTAAGTGCGAGGTTGATCAACATGGAATTGTGTTGTAAGAATCGATTTTTATCTAAACTAATTCTATTTTAACCTAGTTCTGAAGTTCGAAAGGTTTTGTCGTGCAAAATAAAAATAAATTGAAAATAAAATTGATTAAATGAATAATAAAAAGGTACTAAGGTTTTCAGAATTCACCTCACCAAATCAAAACTCATACTCTCATGTTTTGTTCATACATTAGTCAAGAAATTAAACCCTAAGCATGTTCTATTGTTTTTATAAAATCCTATTGAAAGATTCAATGAATCCATTTCTATTACGAAAGACAACGAATATCTAATTGAGATCAAAAGATCCAATGTATCCGTTTGAAAAACGAAAGACAATGGATATCCAATTTCAATCAAAAGACTCGATGTATCCGTTGGATGAAAGACATCGAACATCCAATGTTTCAACATTTTTGTAAACAACAATCAATACAATTTTGTCCCATAACTTGATTGAAATGAAAGTACTTCATATTAAAGTCAGAATTGTACGAACAAAAACATGAGAAATCTAGAACTAATCAATGATGAGGCTTTATCTTCAACCTTAGTTGAAGAATCTAGCCTCTCGTGACTACAAAAAGCATAAAAATACTCAATGAATTCATGGAGACAATAAACTTACAAAGGAGAATCGTTTTAGAGTTCAAAAGCTGACAAAATTAAAAGTTTTAGGACTCAATGGTGCCCCCCCGGTACATTTACAATTAAAAAAAAATGGTATTTATAAGCTAATTTTAGGGTTTCAATGCTGCCAGGTCGGCCGAGTGAGCTTGATCGCAATTTAGGTGCACTCGATCGCAGTTTCCACTTTCAGCCACTTAGAGCCCAACGGATCTTTAGGCTCATTCTATTATACAAGCCCACCTAAAGCAGGCCCAGGCCGAGACAAAGCTAGCCCACCGAGGGTATAATAGTCCTTTGATGGGTTAAGGAAAGCCACGTTCACTAATGAACATGGTGTACTCCAAGCGTCCAAGCTAAGTCCCACGTTCACCAGAACATGGTCTAGCTGTCAAGGTCAAACCAAGCCACATGTGCCCGAGAATAAATCGGGAGCCCACATCTAAGGCAAGTGTGGCCGAGCCACCCATTAACACACTCCACGATCTCATGACCATGGAGTAACCCATAACCCACGATCCACTTCGCCAGCATTGCGCACTGTAGATCCTCGAGAATGTGTGGCCGAGAATCGAGTGATATCAACTGCTACTGGATGCCTCCCAGTACTCTGGTAATCACTCTCAAGCTCTTCTTGCTCACTCTCAAGCCACATTCACTAATGAACATGGTGTACTCCCAGCGTCCAAGTTAAGTCCCATGTGTTGACAGATATGATGGGAGTGGGGATTCGACCAATCATATGAAAAGCTTCCAAGCTCATCTTATTCTCCATCACACTCTTGACGAGATCACATGCCGAGCCTTCCCTTTGACCTTAAAGGGAGATGCTAGAGAATGGCTTGGGAAGTTGCTTCACAAGTCTGTAGACAACTTTAAGTTCCTCAAATGCCAGTTCTTCACTCAATTTTTGGCAAACTGGAAAAGGAAGAAGTCCCCTTCCTACTTGTTGCCCCTCATACAAAGGAAGAATGACTCCTTGAAGGACTATATGATCAGGTTCAACAGGGAAAAGCTAAGTGTAGAAAGCCTAAAGGAAGAAATTGTGCTATCTACTTTAATGAACGGAATCAAAACCGAGTGAAAATGATGGCTGAGTAAGCTTGAAGACCTACAATAATGACTCTTCGATAGTTTATGAATAAAGTCGAAGAGTTCATAAACCAGGAGGAAACCATCAGTGCGCTAACGAAGTCAAAGGGACAAAGAGGTCAAGGTGAGGCCAGTAGCAGCAAGAAGATTGCTGGGGAATCTAGAAAGAAAAGAGATTTTTGGAAAATTGGAAATAGAAGCCCAAAGAGACCCTCGATGAAAGAAGCAAACTCGTTTTATCAACAAGAACGAAAATTGACTCCATTGAATACAAGTGTAACAGAGGTATTCATAGCGATTAAGAGAGATCCAGAGTTCCGATGGCTAGCAAGAATGAGGGCTCCACCTTAAAAGCGCAAGAACCAGAATTTTTGCAATTTCCACAACGACCATGGCCACACAACCGAGGAATGCATATCCTTGCGATTAGAAATTGAGAACTTCATAAAAAAAGGAAGGTTGGTGAGGTTTCTGTAATACCCCGAAATTTATACCCTAGAATGAAGGTGATCTTAATATCAAGGATAATGAGGATTTGCAATTTTATAGGTAAATAGAATTAATGCGTAAGATTATGGAAATTACTAGTTANACCCGGTAAAAAACAAACAGACAAGGAGATAACCTTGGGAAAAACAATTAACGGGAGACAACCCGGTAAAAAACAGACAAACAAGGAGACAACCTTGGAAAAAACAATTAACGGGAGACAACCTGGTAAAAAATAGACAAACAAGGAGACAACCTTGGAAAAAACAATTAACCGGAGACAACTTGGTAAAAAACAAACAGACAAGGAGACAACCTTGGAAAAAACAATTAACGGGAGACAACCCGGTAAAAAACAGATAGACAAGGAGACAACCTTGGAAAAAATAATGGATAGGGAGACAACCCTTTGAAACAATGACAAGGAGAAAACCTTAGGCAAAAACAAGAAATCACCCTAAGACGAACGGGGATCAAAGGTTAGTCTGTAGAAAGGCTTATGAGTTACTGCTTAAAGATTATTGCATGAATTTGGATAATCTTGGCAACTCGGATAGAGCTGGGGGGTGTCCTTGGAAACTTAGGCAAGTGAGCCTCCCAAAGCTTTGATTTAATTCCCATTACCCAAGTACCTTAGCTAAGGGAATTGGGGGGTAACTGTTGGGAATAAATTCACACTACAAGCCCACCAAATTTGGGCCCAATGGCCAAGGATAGGCCCATTAAGACATTAATTAAATAGCAATGACTATTTAATTAATTAGCATAAGATATATTATAATTGAGATTATATTGGAATAAAGAAGCTCAATCCCAGCTAAAGCTCCATTGAATTCAAGATTATCTCTACAATATGACTACTCAAGATTATCTCTACATAATTACTATTGAAGGTTTATCTCTAGATGATAGTTGTTGAGTCCTATCTCAACTCCGGACTCCCAAACCAATTCAAACTCCAGGAGAACCAGTTCAATTCAACCTCAGCACTCTAGCCTATAAATAGGCCCCTACGGCAGGTACAAAAGGGACTCTCTTTCATAATCAGAAATGATTGGATATATTGATTTATTGTGCGTCGAAGTACAATATTTCTCTTAGGTCTTAACTTTGGCATCGGAGTGCCCACGGTAGAAATACCGAAGGGTCCTTTGACGCTTTTCGCTCTTTTGTAGCAAATTGAAGTGCACATGATGATGTATTGCAAATCTTGAAGGCCCCGAAGAATGCGTATTCATCGTGTGAAAAACTGTTCTAACAATAGCGATTAAGAGAGATCCAGAGTTCCGATGGCTAGCAAGAATGAGGGCTCCACCTTAAAAGCACAATAACCAGAATTTTTGCAATTTCCACAACGACCATGGCCACACAACCGAGGAATGCATATCCTTGCAATTAGAAATTGAGAACTTCATAAAAAAAGGAAGGTTGGTGAGGTTTCTGTAATACCCCGAAATTTATACCCTAGAATGAAGGTGATCTTAATATCAAGGATAATGAGGATTTGCAATTTTATAGGTAAATAGAATTAATGCGTAAGATTATGGAAATTACTAGTTAGAAATTTAGTGGGTTATTGAAAGAAAAGTCACATTGTTTTGGATGCCAAAAATTCAATCAGTGACCTTAAACAAAATTGTTTTAAAATCTTGTATAATGATGATAAATGAAGATTTTAAAAGTGGTTACATGATTTTGGAGGCTTGTAGAAGGAGTTATGATTTTTAGAAGTTGTAAGTGTCAAAACAGAAATTTCAGTCTAACAAAGGCACCGAATTTCGTGGGACCTTTGAAGTACCAAAAAATTATGGTACTAGGCAAGCATGAGGGATTGAGCTCCATTAATTCTTATAACAATGCACGATTTTTGAAGTCTAAGGATTGAGCAATTACTACCTATCTTGACTTCTGAATAAGTTGTTTCAGCTATTTGCTTTAGCACAATGACTACTAAAATGAACATTGGGTATATAAAATAAAATTAAAATACTAATTATTTATTTAAATATTTTATCTCACTATTTATTATCTTTAAAAATATGTTCCATCCATTATATCTTATTAAATTACATGGTAAATTTATTTTTCAAAGTTTAAACGATCTTCTATTCTATCGGGGTAAAAAATTAAAGGCCTAAACGTACAGCCCATTGCCAATATTGTGGCTTTCTGCCTCCATTATCCAAAACTAGATTTTTTAATGGGAATAACTTCCCTTCGGTCATTGCGTAAAGGGGGATTTTTTGTTCCCCAATTACAAGTTGACACCTCACATAAAGGAAAAAAAACCTACAAAATTATCCTACATCCTAAAACACTAATTTTTTTTTTTTCTTTTTTCTTCTTCTTCGTTGCATTTCTTCTTCTCTCCCATTTCTTCCTTCCTGCCGAACTCTCCCATTCTTCTTCTTCCTTCTTTCTTGTCATTTAACAGAGAAAGAGAGATGGTTTGGGAGAAAGAAAGAAGACTCACGGGGCTGAGACCCATGGTGCAGAGCAAACCCGCCGCTAGGTTTGGTTTTTTTCGGTGGGTTTGGTTTTTTCTTTGGTTTTTAGGATGATAAAATTCCAAAAAGGGTTAACCTGCCCCTCTAGGTTTTAGTTTTGAGGCATTAGAAACAAATTTTGTGGCAGTAGAATCGATTTTTGAGGCATTAGAATCGATTTTTGAGGCATTAGAATCGATTTTTGAGGTTGGGTTTGAGTTTTTCGGTGTTTTCCGGTTGGGTTTAGCCAGAAATGAAGAAAGTCGCCGGAGATGGTTTGGCCGGAAATGGTGGGTCACTGCTGGGTCAGCCGTCGCTGGAGAGGTGAGGGAGAAGAAGAAAAAATAAAAAATAAAACCAGGGGCTGCGTGAGGTGAGGGAGAAGAAGAAGTAGAAGAAAAAAAAAAAAAAAAAACCAGGGGTCGTGCGTGGTGTTTTGATCTCATTTTAGTTTGTGTATTTTTTCTTGAAATGCTAGGTGTCAGCTTGTGAGTGGAGGGCAGAAAACTTCTCCTTTTTGCACCAATCGTATAGTAGCTGCACTCTTCTTTAATTTGACGAAAATAAATCACTTTTCCCATGTGTCTGATTTTTTACTAGAGCCTTCCACCTCCCAGTAGTAAAAAGTAAAAACAGCCCTAATATTCATACTTCTTTGGAACCCTTAATAATTACCGAGCCATGTCAAATGTGGCACAAAAAAATATTAACCTGATGCACAAAACACGTGGCATTGGCATTACTGATCCACCTGATATTTTTGCTGTACAGCAATGCTTCAGACCATTATTTAGTCCACTTTCCATCGTTTTGTTCCCTTTAAAGCTACCCATTGCGATGGAAAGAGGACCAGAAAGTTTCCTCAGGTTGCTTGTGTTTCATTGGAATTAGGGCAACCACGTTTCCTCTGATCAAGACCTTATCACCACTACAAGATTTAAGGTCATCAGTGTCGACTTATTAGCATCGACATTATGGTCGACGCTAATAGTCATACCAAAATAGAATTATTAGTGTGACCACACCGTGGACGCTAATAAGTCGATGTTGATATGCAGGCGGGAAGGCGAAAAAATTATTAGAGTCCATTTAAGTGACTATTAGCGTTGACTATAATAGTCGTACCAAAATAGAATTATTAGCGTGACCACACCGTGGACGCTAATAGTTGACGCTGATATGCAGGCGGGAAAGTGGAAAAATTATTAGAGTCCATTTAAGTGACTATTAGCATCGACAATAGTCGACGCTAATAAAATAGTATCAGCGTCGACTATAGTCGACGCTAATAAAATAGTATCAGCGTCGACTATAGTCGACGCTAATACTCTTATATATAAAATAAAAAAATAAATGAAAACTATCAGTCGACGCTAATAGTATATACCAAAATAAAAAATAAAAAAATAATAAGACTATCAGCGTCGACTGTAGTTGACGCTAATAGTCTTGTATAAAAAATAAAAAATAAAAAAATAAAAACTATCAGCGTAATTGTATATACCAAAAATTAAAAAAATCATAATAATAATAAGACTATCAGCGTCGACTATAGTTGACGCTAATAGTCTTGTATAAAAAATAAAAATAAATAAATGAAAACTATTAACGTCCACTATGGTATATACAAATAATAATAATAATAATAATAAGACTATCATCGTCGACTCTAGTCGACGCTAATAGTCTTGTATAAAAAAAAAAATGAAAATTATCAATGTCCACTATATGGACGCTAATAGTATATACCAAAAATAAAAAATAATAGGACTATTAGCATCGACTATAGTCGATGCTAATAGTCTTGTATAAAAAATAAAAAAAAATAAATGAAAACTATCAGCGTCCACTTAGCGTCCGCTATGTGGACGCTAATAGTATATACCAAAAATAATAATAAGACTATCAGCGTCGACTATAGTCGATGCTAATAGTCTTGTACAAAAAATAAGAAAAAATAAATGAAAACTATCCGCGTCCACATAGTAGATGCTAATAGTATATACCAAAATAAAAAAATAAAAAAAAAATAATAAGACTATTAGCGTCGACTATTGTGGACGCTAATACCCTTATCAAAAAATAAAAAAATAAAAGTACCAGGTGTATTAGCGTCGACTATTGTGGATGCTAATACCCTTATTAAAAAAAATAATAATAATAAAGTACCAGGTGTATTAGCGTCGACTATTGTGGACACTAATACCCTTATCAAAAAATCCACAAAATTTGACGCTAATACCCTTATCAAAAATTAAAAAAAATAATAATAAAAGTATATATGTATTAAAAAAATAATATATACCTAAAAATTTAAAAATGGTATATATATTAAAAAAAATAATTTAGTTTTTCTATAGGACTTAATTTTAATAGACTAATATAAATTGTTAACAATGAAAAAAAAAAAGTAATACTTAGGGTGCGTTTGGGAGTGCGTTTTTAAAAAAATAATCTGCAATTTTAAACTAAATTGTAATTTTAGAGTGTTTGGGATTGCGATTTGGAAATCGCAAATTTTAAAATCATAAAAAAATCTATATGATTTCCATAAGTTGATTAAAGGGTGCTTATTCAAAAAAGTGCGAATTTAAAACAAAATCACGATTTCTATTAAAAAGATATTTGGCTCAATAATTACCTATTTTGTGCAAGAATTAAAAAAAAATACCAAGAATACCCACTTAAAACATATAAACCCTTCTTGTCTCTTTTCTCTCTCTTTTCTTTTCTTCCTTTCTCTGTTGTTGTTCATCCTCTCTCCGCTCCTCTACCAGGTAAGAATCTCACCTTAATATTTTCTTTCTCTCCATATAACTCTTTTGTGTTTGGTGTTTGGTGTTGTTTTCTGTGGTTTGTATGATTATTGTGCCTTTTTATATATATGTTTATGTTCTTCGACCGATTTTTATAGAGTAATAAGCGTTTGTAATTTTTTTCTCAAAATTTTATTTAGATTACCGTACAAGTATAGTGTTAACAGTTAAATTTGAAAAACATTATTAGTTTAATTTGATGGATTGTTCTTCTATTTTTTATTATATGTCTGTTTGGAATATATTTTAAGAAAAAAAAAAACTCAAAAACAAAAAAGCATATAGAAACAAGATATAGAAATATGTAATTGCCTAAGTAGAAAACTCAAAGTTAATATCAAATTATAATTCATACTTTTGTTTCCATAGGTGTTAAAAATGGAGGCATATAGACAATGTTAGTTATTTTACTATTATAAAGAAATGTCCTTATTAGTAATTTGGCCATGAAACCGCAATTATATGCTAATGTTATCCAAACACTCAATTAATAAAAAAAATACTTTTTAGCATGTTTTACCAAACGCCTGTGCAATTTTAAAAAGTAACGATTTTAAAAATGAAATTTTTAAAAACGCAATTTTTAAAATCGCACTTATTAAAATCGCACTCCCAAACGGGGCCTTAAACTATTAGCGTCGATCTCTACAGGTCGGTGCTGATAGACTAACTATGAACGTCGACTAAACTGAGTCATATTAGCTAGATAATATGTCATTAATTTTTTTATATAAATTATTGGATATTCGATCGATCATGATAGAATCAAATGATCAATCAAATTTCAAAGAAATTAGAGATTTGATCGAACATNTTGACTATAATAGTCGTACCAAAATAGAATTATTAGTGTGACCACAACGTGGACGCTAATAAGTTGACACTGATATGCAGGCGGGAAAGTGGAAAAATTATTAGAGTCCATTTAAGTGACTATTAGCGTCGACAATAGTCGACGCTAATAAAATAGTATCAGCGTCGACTATAGTCGACGCTAATACTCTTATATATAAAATAAAAAAATAAATGAAAACTATCAGTCGACGCTAATAGTATATACCAGAATAAAAAATAAAAAAATAATAAGACTATCAGCGTCGACTGTAGTTGACGCTAATAGTCTTGTATAAAAAATAAAAAATAAATAAATAAAAACTATCAGCGTCCACATAGTGGACGCTAATAGAATATACCAAAAATTAAAAAAATCATAATAGTAATAAGACTATCAGCGTCGACTATAGTTGACGCTAATAGTCTTGTATAAAAAAAAAATGAAAACTATTAACGTCCACTATGGTATATACAAATAATAATAATAATAATAAGACACGCTAATAGTCTTGTATAAAAAAAAAAAAAATGAAAATTATCAATGTCCACTATATGGATGCTAATAGTATATACCAAAAATAAAAAATAATAGGACTATTAGCGTCGACTATAGTCGATGCTAATAGTCTTGTATAAAAAATAAAAAATAAATAAATGAAAACTATCAGCGTCCACATAGCGTCCGCTATGTGGACGCTAATAGTATATACCAAAAATAAAAAAATAAAAAATAATAATAAGACTATCAGCGTCGACTATAGTCGATGCTAATAGTCTTGTACAAAAAATAAGAAAAAATAAATGAAAACTATCCGCGTCCACATAGTAGACGCTAATAGTATATACCAAAATAAAAAAATAAAAAAAAATAATAAGACTATTAGCGTCGACTATTGTGGACGCTAATACCCTTATCAAAAAATAAAAAAATAAAAGTACCAGGTGTATTAGCGTCGACTATTGTGGATGCTAATACCCTTATTAAAAAAAATAAATAAATAAAGTACCAGGTGTATTAGCGTCGACTATTGTGGACACTAATACCCTTATCAAAAATTTAAAATAATAATAATAATAAAAGTATATATGTATTAAAAAAATAATATATACCTAAAAATTTAAAAATGGTATATATATTAAAAAAAATAATTTATTTTTTCTATAGGACTTAATTTTAATAGACTAATACAAATTGTTAACAATGAAAAAAAAAGTAATACTTAAACTATTAGCGTCGATCTCTACAGGTCGGCGCTGATAGACTAACTATGAACGTCGACTAAACTGAGTCATATTAGCCAGATAATATGTCATTAATTTTTTTATATAAATTATTGGATATTCGATCGATCATGATAGAATCAAATGATCAATCAAATTTCAAAGAAATTAGAGATTTGATCGAACATCCGATCGATCCTAGTGAATTAGTTTGATTGATCAAATGTACGATCGAACATCCGATCGATCTTAATGAATTAGTTTGATTGATTGTGATATGATCAGATGTTCGATTGAACATCCGATCGATCATAGTGAATTAGTTTGATTGATCGTGATATGATCAAATGTACGATCGAACATCCAATCGATCCTAGTGAATTAGTTTGATTGATCGTGATATGATCAGATGTTTGATCGAACATCTGATCGATCCTAGTGAATTAGTTTGATTGATCGTGATATGATCAAATGATTGATCAAATGTACGATCGAACATCCGATCGATCCTAGTGAATTAGTTTAATTGATCATGATATGATCAGATGTTCGATCAAACATCCGATCAAACATCTGATCGATCCTTGTGAATTAGTTTGATTGATCGTGATATGATCAGATGTTCGATCAAACTTCCAATCGATCCTAGTGAATTATTTTGATTGATCGTTATATGATCAGATGTTCGATCAAACATCCGATCGAACTTCCGATTGATCCTAGTGAATTAGTTCTATTCATCATGATATGATCAGATGTTCGATTGAACGTCTGATCGATCCTAGTGAATTAGTTTGATTGATTGTGATATGATCAGATGTTCGATCGAACATCTGATAAAACGTCTGATCGATCCTAGTGAATTAGTTTGATTGATCGTGATATGATCAAATGTACGATTGAATATCCGATCGATCCTAGTGAATTAGTTCGATTGATCATGATAGGATCAAATGATTGATCGATCATCCAATCGATCCTAATGAATTAGTTCAATTGACTGTGATATGATCAAATGATCGATCGATCATCCGATTGATCCTAATGAATTAGTTCGTTTGACTGTGATATGATCAAATGATCGATCGATCATCCGATCGATCCTAATAAATTAGTTTGATTGACTATGATATATTCAAATGATCGATCAATCATTCGATCGATCCTAGTGAATTAGTTCGATTGATCGTGATAGGTCAAATGATCGATCGATCATCCGATCTATCCTAGGGAATTAGTTCGATTGATAGTGATAGGATCAAATGATCGATCGATCATTCGATCGATCCTAGGGAATTAGTTCGATTGATCGTGATATAGGATCAAATTAAAAAATACATATATTATATAACCCTTCATACCTTCAAATATATATATATAGTTTTTAAAAAATTAAGGTTTTAATTTATACCTTCAACTATAGTTTTAAAACTATATACCTTCATTTATTTAAAAAAAAATAAAAAAAATAATATTTATAACCTTTCATACCTTCATATATATATATATATATATATATATATAGTAAGTAAAAGTATAGGAAACAAAAAAGAAAAGAAAAGAAAGACAAGGACTATTTTAGTGGACGCTAATAAAGGAACTATCAACATTGGCTTAGAAAGTCGACGCTGATAGGCCCTTGTAGTGGACACTAATACTCTTATTAATAATAATAAAAAAAGACAAGGATTATTAGCGTCCACTTTTAGTGGACGCTAATACTCTTATTAAATAAGAGGCGCCCAAATTAAAAGGCTGGATCCATTTTTTTTTGTTGAGAAAAGATTGTAGAATATTATTAATCATCTCATTAAAGAACAGAAATCACAGAGAAGGGGAGGACTCCTCCTTCCTGATAATACCACTTATACAAGATGGTATACAATGCCACCTAAAGGAAGTAGCAGCAAGTTTACAGACCTGTTTAGCTAGAACATGAGCAGCCAAATTGGCCTCCCTTTTAACATGAGTAAAACTTGACAAATCAAAGGAGAGTAACCTTGTCCTAATATCTTCCACAATGTGCCCATGACTGCTATCACATGGAGAAGAAGAATTAACCTCCTTCACTATCGTCAAAGCATCTCCTTCAAAACATACAAGTCTGTATCCATTTTCTAACGCAAAAAGCACTGCTTGGAACGTTGTGATTGCTTCAGCCACTACCGGTTGGACAGACATATGCTTCTTCCAGCTATGGGCCCCAAGGAACCGCCCTGCTTCATCTCTAGCAACAACCCCAATTCCCACCAATTGATTCCTTTGATCAAGGGCTGCATCCCAATTTATCTGTGCCATATTCGTTGAAGGAGGTTTCCAAACTACAGGACGTGGGGCCTGGTTAGAACCATCTTCATCTTTTTGACTACCATTCACCCTTTGAAAATCATCTAATGCCTTTACTGCCTCTTTGAACACCTGTGTTGGGTGAGTAAAACCACCTCCATGGACAACATCATTCCGGCGAAGCCAAATCCTCCTAGCTGTAATTGCAAATAATTCCACTTTCCTCCTATCACAGCGTACCCGTACTTCTTCAAGGAGATTGAAAAAATTCCACTTTCATGAGCTCTCTTGTAACCGCACCGGACCACACCCCCATACATCATTTGTTGCACTACATTCCCATAAGATGTGCTCAGTAGTCTCCGTCTCCCTTAAGCAAATTGGGCACATTGCTTCTTTGATTACTCCTCTTCTTAGCAAGTTTGCTTTTGTAGGCAGTAGGTTGTGGCCAGCTTTCCAGACAAACATTTTAGCCGCATTGGGGACATTCAGCTGCCAACACATCTTCCATATCTCCTCCACACTGCTTGGTGATGAGGTCCCTCCTTTATGATTTTATTGCCATTCCACCTCCATATGATATGCGCTCCGCATAGAAAATTCACCATTAGCAGTTCCACGCCATATAAGTCTGTCCCGAGGTAGAAGGGGGCTAAGGGGGATATTCAGTATTACCTTCGTCTCATCTTCATTGAAGGTTTCTTTAATAAGTGCTTCTTTCCAGCCCTTTATGTCTTTATCTATAAGGTTTGCCGCCACTGCACCCTCAGGGAGATTATTGCAGGGAGATTGAATTCTAAAGGTGGAGGGTACAGGAACCCACCTATCCCCCCTTACTTTGATGCTCCTACCATCTCCCATACGCCGCAAGGCTCCCCGTGATATTACTTCCTGTGATGCTACTAAACTCCTCCAAATTAGTGAAGGCTTTTTTCCACGTGATGCTTCCATTACTGTGGAGTTGGGGTAATACTTAGCTTTGAAAATCTGTCCTACCAAAGAATTTGGTTGTTTATGGAGTCTCCAAACCTATTTAGCGAGAAGAGCTTTATTGAACACAACCAGATCCCGAAAACCCATACCACCTTTTGCTTTCGACACCCCCATCCGCTCCCAACTCATCCAATGAATCTTCGAATTATTCTCCTTATGCCCCCACCAAAACTTTTGCATAAGTTTATTTATCTCCTTACAAAGAGAGATAGGGAGAAGAAACACACTCATACAATAAGTTGGTATAGCTTGCACCACGACCTTTAATAAAATCTCCTTCCCGGCTTGTGATAGAAACTTGACTTTCCAGTTTTGAAGTTGGTTCCATACCCTATCTTGTATACTCTTAAAGGCCTTTGATCTAGATTTACCCACCAAAGTAGGCAAACCAAGATATTTTTCGTATTTGTCCGTAGCTTGCAACCCCGAAAGCCTTGTTGTTTCCTCCCTTCTCTCAACACTTGTGTTTCTACTAAAAAAGATGGAGGTTTTATCCTTGTTCAGTTTTTGCCCAGAAGCCGCTTCATACTTATCCAACATTTTTGTGAGTCGACGCCATTCCACCGAATTGGCCTTACAAAAAAGGAGGCTGTCATCTACAAAGAATAAATGACTAATTTTCGGCCCTCTCTTGGAAGTAGGAACTCCAGAAATAACCCATCGTAATTCAGCTTGATTTAGCATAGCACTAAGAGCCTTTGCACATATTAGAAATAAATACGGTGAAATCGGATCACCTTGTCTCAGGCCCCTCATAGGCTTTATATGACCCACCGGTTGTCCGTTAACTATAATGGAATACGTAACGGAGCGAACACATTCCATTACCCAACCAATCCATCTATCCGGAAAACCCATCTTTTTCATAACTTCCTCCAAAAAACCCCATTCCACCCTGTCATACGCCTTACTCATGTCTAGTTTGATGCCCATGAATCCTACTTTACTCCACATACTAGTATGCATGGTGTGCAGAGTTTCGTAGGCTGCCATAACATTGTCTGTGATCAGTCTCCCCGAAATAAAGTCACTTTGGTTTGGGGAGATGACATGATGGAGCACCATCTTCAATCTGTTCGCCAACACTTTTGAGATAATCTTGTAAATCACGTTACAAAGACTTATAGGTCTAAAATGTGACACATTACAGGGATTATTATTTTTTGGAATCAGGGCAATATGGGTTTTATTCAAATCAGTAGCCATATGAGTAGAATTAAAAAAATGACAAACTGCATCACAAACCTCCACTCCCACCGTCTCCCAATGCTGGAGATAAAAATATGCTGTGTAACCGTCCGGACCAAGTGCTTTGAGAGGAGCCATCTGTTGTAATGCATTGAAAATTTCTTCTTGATTGAATTCCCTCACCAGCGTAGCCGTCATATCACTTGTGATCTTCATTTGTATTGCCTTTGTACAGCTCTCGGCTTGGGGGTGCATCTCCGTAGAAAACAACTGTTTATAATACTCAATAAAAGCTTTCTCAATTCCTTCCGGAGTGGTAAATTCTTGCCCGTCCATATCCCGAATCGTCCCGATAGTATTTCGACGTTTGCGTTGATTAGCGCAAGCATGAAAATACTTTGTGTTGCGATCTCCATTACGAAGCCAATCCTCCTTAGCCCGTTGCTTCCATTTTCCCTCCTCCTGTTCGAGCAGGCCATGTAATTCATCTTTAAGCTCCTTTTCTGCCTGTAAGTCCATGTCCCCACCCGTGAGTTGAAGATTTTCCAATTCTCGGGTTTTTTGTTTGATTAAGTCTTCCGAAGCCTGCACCTTTTTACGAACCCATTTTTGTATCGGCCCTTTGCTATATTTCAGTTTGCCCACAATATTCTCCATTGGGTTCAGACTTCCCCTACGAACTACCCTAATCTGTTTGACAACCTCTTTATAATCAGAGAATGACTTCCACCTCTCCTCCACTCGGAAAAATCTTTTCCTACCCCTCTTTACAACTGCTTCTTTATCAAAAGTAATGAAGAGCGGATGGTGGTCTGAACTGCGGTTGGCCAAAATAGACACATTAACCATAGTAAAAAAGTCACACCATTCACTATTTGCAACAACCCGGTCCAATCTTTCTTGTGTGAACGCACTTCTTTCCCTTCCACTAGTCCAAGTGAACTCAGGTCCACAAAAACCCAAATCACTCAAACAACAATCCTCCAAAATTCTTTGAAAAGCCTCCATTTGCCCCCTTGTTTTTGAGACTGCCCCCCTTTGTTCTGACATGCTAACTATCTCGTTGAAATCCCCCAAGCATAACTAAGGGAGAGGGGATAGGTTCGACAAATGTCGCAATAGCGCCCAGGACTCCTTACGCTTGGCAGTTTTAGGGTGACCGTAAAAACATGTAAGTTTCCACTCCAAGTCTCCACCCCCCGTCTTCACTATGGCATTAATATGACGCCGGCTGTAATTTTGTATAGTTAAATTAACATCCTCCTTCCACAATATCACCAATCCGCCGCTACGCCCTACATTGTCCACCACAAACATGTTTTCCATCCCCAACTTTATTTTTAAAGATTCTAACCTTTTATTGTGCATCTTGGTTTCTATAATGAAAACCACTTTGGGCCGCTTCTCCTTCACCATCTGGCGAAGGTCTAGAACTGTCTGAGGGTTCCCAAGCCCTCGACAGTTTCAGCTTAAGAGACTTATAATGGGCGGCGGGGCTGCTCAGCAGCCACCGCCACAATATCTTCACCTTCATCATCGGAGCTCCACACCCTTCGCGTTCATTTTCCAGATGTGAACAGGCCTTCCTCACGTGTGACTAGATTCTTCCTCTTCCCACTTTGTTCCTCAACTTGAGCCTCAACAGGTCCCCTGCCACATGAAGATCTTTTCTTCCCAGTTTTAGACAGCTGACCATGATTAGGTGGCACGTGGGCTTTCTCTTTTCCAGCCTTTGCATTAAAGTTGAATCTATGTGTCTCCATTGGCTGATCCACAGAAGGTGATATCGGTGCCTCCATGCAGTTAGCATTACATGTCATTCCTTGCACCCCTTTTTTCAGCAATTTCCCAAACCATTTTTTTCTTTTATTGAATCCCACTACCCCACATATACACTCTTCCCCTTTTCTACTTTTGCTGCCATATTTTCCTCCCCCAAACTCGCAGGTGCAGGCGTTTTCTCCTTACTAGACCCGTCACCCCTAGGGAAAGAATTTTTGGTATTATTGTTACCAAATTTTACTCCCTGAATTTCTCCTCCTGTCAAATTCTCTTCCCTTTCCATCCGTATCACCAAATCATCCTTTCCAGAATAGTGTGAAGATCCGCAGGAATTATAGGATCTGTTCCCCGGGCCTCCATGCACCGGAGTGGCCGAGTTTTCAGAGGAGCCTCTGTCGTACTTCTCCCTTCGTCCATCATCACCATTGTCCCTTACAGTCCATCTCCTGTCACCATGCTCCGTCTCATCAGCATCATTGGGTACTACATATCCCCTCCTATCACCCAAGTACCCCCCCTTGGTCCTCCCGTCCTATGGTTTGGAGATGGAACCCTCAACCAGGGACCATATTGCTGCTCTGTCCCTCCACCATGCAACCTCCGACCTCCAATAAACCCACATCCTCTGCTGTCATGTCTGATAACTCCACATTTAAAACAAAACTTTGGGATCTTTTCGTATTTGAACACCACCCATATAGCCTTGTCTCGAAAGCGGATAGTCCTACCTCTTGGCAAAGGCTTCGACAGATCTAGGATGATCCGCACCCTAAAAAACTCACCCCACCCTACACCATCCTCATTTACATCCACATCCTCCACCACACCTACTGTGGCCCCTATTTTGTATCCGATTTCCCGTCCCATACATGGCAGAGGCAGACGGAACATCCTCACCCAAAAAACCGCCCTCTCAAACTCCAAGTCAGATGGTGGTGTCACGCCGTCATAATCAACTAAAGACACCAGATGACCATCTAACGTACAAGGCCTACCTTCAAGAATTCGAATCTTATCTCATTCCTTCTCAAATTCAATGAGATACATATTAATCCCCAGCATTTTGAACATTACCCACCCCGAGGGTTGCCATGCACAAATCAGCGGCGTCTTGATAATCTCCTTACCCACAGTACGATCCGCCAACAGTTTCCCTACAAGGCACACTGACCCTCGTGTCAACAACAGGGCCATCTCCGTTTCCCCGATATCCAGTTTAGCACTCTCATCATCCCTCAACGATAAGGATCCCCACAAATGGGTCAAGTCTCCCTCCGCTGATGCCATGCTTCAAATATCTTCACAAGTACAAGCTCCTACTTCAGCAAGATACGCTCTCGCACTCCAAGCTACCACCAGAAACGCCATTGTAGAGAAAACACTTCACCCCTAGGTTACAGCCGAGAAAACCCTAGAGAGAAGAACGTAATCAGTAACAATCTTAATTCAAAGGAATCAGCGGTAGAGGCGGGATCCATTAATGGCGAGGTGGGTGAAATTTTTTTTTGTATCTCCCCCCTTTTTTCTTCTTCTCCTCTAATTATATAACCCTTTTGGTTCTGACCCGAATAGTACAGGCCATGAACGATAAAACCCTGCAAATTCCCTCTCTCCCTCTCTCTCTGAAGTCTCTGCTCATCCTCAGCAAAGAAAATATGAGAAAATGAGTAGTTGGATGAATCTTCTTCTGCGAATCAGAGACAATTCCCAAGAGTACAGCACCTCCTCCGACTTCAAAGACCACATTGTCTGTACCATCTCTCTCTCGGTGTGTGGCCAATCCGACGGCAAGAGTTCTCTCCTCGAAGCCCTTTTTGGGTTCCGCTTCAATGTTCGCGAGGTCGAGATGGGCACCCGCCGCCCCCTCATTCTCCAGATGGTCCACGACCCCTTCGCCCTCGAACCCCGCTGCCGCTTCCAGGTTTTCATTTCTCTTTTCCCTTCTTTCAAATGGATTGGTGGAGATTTTTGGGAAAAATGGAAAGATAATGGAAATTGGACTAACGTATGCGGTTCATGTTGAAACAATTGGGCCCTACTGCCCTAGTTTCCAGCAAGTGAAATGAAATGACAACTCTGGTGGTCGAATGATTGTGTTAGTTATAATTGAACAAATGAGGAATATTTTGACTTTTTTTTTTTTTTTTGTTTCAGACCTTTTCAGTGTGATGTTTTGGTTTTGAAGAGATGAAAATGTCACTTACTAGTGAGGGAAATAGTTGAAATGGGTTAAAGTTGGGTGGAAATTTACAAAAGCTTGGCACTTTCTACACTTCTATTGGTAGCTTTTAGGGCTTGTTTAGTACTGTTCTTAAGAATTAAAGTCATAAATGAAGCATTGACAACTTACATTTCATGGAAGAAAAAAAAATGAACAAGAAAAAGGACTTTTTGAATATATATATTGTTTATGCATATATGTTCTTTTTTGTCCTATCCATTACTTCGTAATAGGATTGTTTACTTCTAGGGAAAGTCTGCTGAATAATAGGATTGTTTCTACTTTGCTTCTTGATTGGTCTATGAGTGGATGAGGTCCTTAAATTGCTTCTTTGCTTCTTGATTGGTCTATGAGTGGGTTTCTTTTCTATTGATTTTCTGGATTTAGTTTGAGTTTGTGGATGTAAGTTTAGGGTTTATATGAGGATTTACTGTCTTTTCTTGCATGCTGTCTAGCTATTTCTTTTGTTCTCTTTTCTAATTGCTTTTGTTCATGTGCATATGATTTCCAATGGGTTTTTCTTATTGTTTGACAGGATTATATACCAATTGTTTTTTTGATAATTTCAGTGCCAATGTTATGGATCATTTGCATAACTCTCTTGCTTATGATTCATTTGCATGATATATGCATTTTTTNGACTTTTAGCGTCCAAAAATTGTCGACGCTAAAGAGCTATTTTTTTGTAATGCATCCCATACATGGCAGAGGCAGACGGAACATCCTCACCCAAAAAGCCGCCCTCTCAAACTCCAAGTCAGATGGTGGTGTCACGCCGTCATAATCAACTAAAGACACTAGATGACCATCTAACGTACAAGGCCTACCTTCAAGAATTCGAATCTTATCTCATTCCTTCTCAAATTCAATGAGATACATATTAATCCCCAGCATTTTGAACAAAACCCACCCCGAGGGTTGCCATGCACAAATCAGCGGCGTCTTGATAATCTCCTTACCCACAGTACGATCCGCCAACAGTTTCCCTACAAGGCACACCGACCCTCGTGTCAACAACAGGGCCATCTCCGTTTCCCCGATATCCAGTTTAGCACTCTCATCATCCCTCAACGATAAGGATCCCCACAAATGAGTCAAGTCTCCCTCCGCTGATGCCATGCTTCAAATATCTTCACAAGTATAGGCTCCTACTTCAGCAAGATACGCTCTCGCACTCCAAGCTACCACCAGAAACGCCATTGTAGAGAAAACACTTCACCCCTAGGTTACAGCTGAGAAAACCCTAGAGAGAAGAACGTAATCAGTAACAATCTTAATTCAAAGGAATCAGCGGTAGAGGCGGGATCCATTAATGGCGAGGTGGGTGAAATTTTTTGTTGTATCTCCCCCCTTTTTTCTTCTTCTCCTCTAATTCTATAACCCCTTTTGGTTTTGACCCGAATAGTACAGGCCATGAACGATAAAACCCTACAAATTCCCTCTCTCCCTCTCTCTCTCTGAAGTCTCTGCTCATCCTCAGCAAAGAAAATATGAGAAAATGATTAGTTGGATGAATCTTCTTCTGCGAATCAGAGACAATTCCCAAGAGTACAGCACCTCCTCCGACTTCAAAGACCACACTGTCTGTACCATCTCTCTCTCGGTGTGTGGCCAATCCGACGGCAAGAGTTCTCTCCTCGAAGCCCTTTTTGGGTTCCGCTTCAATGTCCGCGAGGTCGAGATGGGCACCCGCCGCCCCCTCATTCTCCAGATGGTCCACGAACCCTTCGCCCTCGAACCCCGCTGCCGCTTCCAGGTTTTCATTTCTCTTTGCCCTTCTTTCAAATGGATTGGTGGAGATTTTTGGGAAAAATGGAAAGATAATGGAAATTGGACTAACGTATGCGGTTCATGTTGAAACAATTGGGCCCTACTGCCCTAGTTTCCAGCAAGTGAAATGAAATGACAACTCTGGTTGTCGAATGATTGTGTTAGTTTTAATTGAACAAATGAGGAATATTTTGACTTTTTTTTTTTTTTTGTTTCAGACCTTTCAGTGTGATGTTTTGGTTTTGAAGAGATGAAAATGTCACTTACTAGTGAGGGAAATAGTTGAAATGGGTTAAAGTTGGGTGGAAATTTACAAAAGCTTGGCACTTTCTACACTTCTATTGGTAGCTTTTAGGGCTTGTTTAGTACTGTTCTTAAGAATTAAAGTCATAAATGAAGCATTGACAACTTACATTTCATGGAAGAAAAAAAAATGAACAAGAAAAAGGACTTTTTGAATATATATATTGTTTATGCATATATGTTCTTTTTTGTCCTATCCATTACTTCGTAATAGGATTGTTTACTTCTAGGGAAAGTCTGCTGAATAATAGGATTGTTTCTACTTTGCTTCTTGATTGGTCTATGAGTGGATGAGGTCCTTAAATTGCTTCTTTGCTTCTTGATTGGTCTATGAGTGGGTTTCTTTTCTATTGATTTTCTGGATTTAGTTTGAGTTTGTGGATGTAAGTTTAGGGTTTATATGAGGATTTACTGTCTTTTCTTGCATGCTGTCTAGCTATTTCTTTTGTTCTCTTTTCTAATTGCTTTTGTTCATGTGCATATGATTTCCAATGGGTTTTTCTTATTGTTTGACAGGATTATATACCAATTGTTTTTTTGATAATTTCAGTGCCAATGTTATGGATCATTTGCATAACTCTCTTGCTTATGATTCATTTGCATGATATATGCATTTTTTTTTTTTTTTTTTTATCTTTTTCCTTACTAGTTCTTCAGTGGCTGTTTAATTTCTAATGTTACAAGAACCATGTCCTCCATAGGGATTAGGGAAAGAAATTTTGGCCTCTGATTTGAAGCCATTGTTTCATGATCAATGTAGCCTGGTTGTCATTTGTTGAAATGGTTATGTCGAAAACTTCTACTTGTTTGTTTTCTTCTATTTTTGAAAAACAAAATCTAATTTCCTGGTATGTTGATTTTCTGTATATGATTTTGTTTCCATAAGCAAACTAAATGCCTTATTTATTTCCCTCAATTACTTTTCTGCAGTACTTTGTGTTCATGTGCAAGCTACAAGGTTAGTTTCACTGCCTTCCTGCTCAACCAAATGGCTGACAATGACTGTTATGATAGTTGTATACAACATATGAGTTTTTATATTTGTAAGTAAATGACTGTTAATAAGCTAGTTGAATCCAATCTAAAGAGAGGTTTGTAATTCAAATGTAACCTCTACAAGATTCAGATCTGATTCAATTTTGATCTACCATCATATCAAATGGTTTGAACTCAAGTTTGGTTCATATTGTGATCCAATTGTAATTGAATTGCATAGGGAATTCAGTAGATTCAGTCAAACTAAGATCTGAATCCCATAAAAAAATATAAGCAAAAGCATATGGATTGTGTGATTACTTGAGTTGAATTGAATTTCAAATTTTGGGGTTTTTCTTCTTGTTAACTGAACTTGGTTGCTTTGATCAAACATAGATTTGAATTTGAATTTTAGTTATTTAATCAATATTGTGCTGAAGTGATACCTGATTCAGAATGTCAAGGTAGCTTGTGTAGAGTGCAAAATTTTGGAAATCTTTCTTGGAAATGTTTCCCAATACTTGTTCTAATGAAATTATAGATTTTTAAGTGTTTAAAATCAATGAAATTTGCTAATCTAAGCTTGAAATGAGTCACTTGTAGTTATTGAATCTTTAGTCCCACATAGAGATTCCTCCTAGAGTAGCTGTTAATATGAAAACAGAAACTCTGTTATCAATAATTTTTGTTGGAAGAGAAAACCATAACAAGCAATACTCATAGTTAATAAAAAAGAAACTGTTGGCTATTGCTAGCTGATTCAACTATTTACAATTATGAGGAGACACTTCCTTATTTAACAATTCTTCTTAAATATTAGCAGTTACTAATTCTTCTGTACTAATTGCTATGTCTAGTGATGCTCATAATGAGAACAAGCTTATAGTTTAATAAGCTTTGCAATTACCAGCCTACACCTCTAGTCATGAAATTTTACTACACCTGGATATAAAACTGAATGTCATACCTGAATTCTTTATTTTAGGAAGGGAAAGCAAGTCTCTAAGGTTTCTATTTGACTCATTTCCACCATACAAGTCTTATGTGTAGGGTAATGTCTTTTGTCAAACTGTAGGCCAATATTTCCTTTCTCCCTTCATTGCAGTTGATGGATCTGGGAAAGAACCAAAGAAGAATAATGTAATCTGACAAAACTATAGAACAAGCTTGCTTGAAGATGATTTTGCTGTAGGTTTGTGGCCCATAAGAACTAAAAATGAGTTCTTAAAACTATAGAATTGAAGATTTTATTCCTAAGTGATAAATAGATCAACTTTAGAATTATAATTCTATGCATGTAATTGAACATAGCTAAAGCTCATTTTCTTTAGTGGGATAAAGATATTCATTCTTTGTTTGCTCAAGTTTTATATGGTCTTTGTCATCTTTTTTCTTTTTGTCTGTTTCTTTTGTTGGTCAAGACATAAGCTCATGGCATACTTTTAACTTAAGTGTTTTTAGGAATTCTTTTAACTTGAATGGGTTCTAATTGCTTAGACAATCAGATTACTAGTCTGGCAACAAGACATGTTTGGATATTTGGGGGAAGATGATCAATTGCGAGAGAATGCTTAGCAAGCTTTCCTTGTAATGGAACTTTTTATAATGTTATTTATATTTTACATTAGCCTTTTTAAGTTTGAGTTTTTTATTTAAAGGGATGACTAGGATATTAAGTTCTCTTCTAGCACCTTGAGAGTGATTGAATCCATAACTTTTTGATAGTACGAGACTAGGTTGTGGGAATGGTATTTCCTTCTCTTTGGGATCCTTCCTTTCTTCAAATGGAATGAGCAGAGACAGTATACCGATTTCCTAAATTCCTTTGTGTGTATTCTTCCATATTTTTGTTTGCGCATACAGTAATTTATCCATTTTACTTATAAAAAAAGAAAAAATCCATTTAGCAGCCTTTAAAATCTACTCATGCACTGATTTGCCTTTCATTACAACTTTTAGACACATTTTTGGAGCTTTTGGAGCCATATATTTCGAGGGATATGCTTGGATCTCTACCACCTGAGGTATTGCTTGATATCCAATTGTTTAGCCACATTGATAGCTTAATCATACATTATGATATTTGTTTTTCCTTCTCTTTGGTAAGATTATGCAAGCACTTGTAGAGCATTATATAAGCAAGGGGTGGTTACAGCGAATTGAACAATGCATCCTTCACATGGATATCTCTTCCTTGGATTTCAATCAGGTCTTACTCTCAAAATCTTTGTTAATTGTTTTCCTTGTTGAACTAAATTTATTTTTTATGATGTATTGACTTGAATTATTTTGTTATCATGAAGGTTGTCAGGTGATGTAGGGAGCATGGATTATATGGTGCTCTGGTTTATCTCTTCAATAAACGATTGAATGATTTTAGGGCTCCTTTAGAGGAGCTGTTTGTGGTATTGCGAAATAGTCTAAAGGAAAGTGCTGCTGCCCTTGGCTATGTTGTGTTGATATGTTTCATGTATATTCTAATTTATTGAATATGGAAGGTGTTACTGGGAATTAAAAAAATACTATAAAAAATTTGAGGAAAAGGTAGTTTAACTTTTGATTGAATAAAACATGTGGCATACGATATGATAGCATATCTTGGAGAGATATGCAATACTAGGTTTGGCAGCAAATCATAGTGGAGCATGGTATTGCTTTTTGATGTATGCATTTTTGCATGTTTTGAAGAAATTGCGCATGTTATTGCTTTTAGACAAGGAACCAGACCAACTACAGTATCCACAAATCATAAAGGGTCTCATATTCATAGAAATGTACTGGCCTTGTAAATGAATGTTTCATTGATGAGTAAAATGTTGATGGACTGATTGGTGTGATTGGTGGATGGTATGGTCAGGTTTAATTGGGGATAGATGGAAGTTGAGAAATATATTCCACCAAGGAGGATAACTTTCTTTTGGTTCCCCCCACCCCCCCTTCATGGTTGGAAATGATAGTTGTGGCAACAAATTAGTTTCTTGTTTTTTTGAAGAAAGTTTTGAAGCATGTTGTATGTTGTTTATGCATGTTTATGATTAGCTGGGATAGATGCAAGTTCCCCCTTCATGGTTGGGAAATGATAGTTTTGACAACAAATTAGTTTATGTTATTTTCTTCAGAAAGATTTAAAGTATGTTGTATGTTCTTTCTTTATACATGACATAGATTAGATGGCCTAGGAAAATCTTCTCTGATACATATTCTTTCATATGTTTTATCTTGTTGATGGTATATTGTATCGATTATGTTCCATTTCTTTCTATTTGGCCCCTAGTCACGAAGAAGGTTAATGTATGTGTTTTTGTATGCCCAGGTGCACACACTCATATGCATGCATGTATGTGATCAATGCCAAATATTGTATATTTGACCCCCTTAACTTATATTTGTTAAACTCTTAGCATTGTTAATATTTAACATTTTTGGTTGTTTTAGTGTTATTTGGTGTTGCAGGTCCTGGTGGTCAAACCTCGGTTGAAAGGGTGAAAAAGGGCAAAAGAAGAGAAGTATGCTCCTTGCCACTGCGCTCGAGTGCACAAGTAGCGATCGAGCGCAATGCGCTTGAGCCCAGTGCCCACGATCGAGCGCAGGCCTAGTCAGCCCACGTCTCGCGCGGTTGCCTTAGCTGGCCCTTAGCCTCCATCGCTTTCTCCTTGTGTCGTGGCAGTTACGAGCGTTCGATTGTGACTTCGACGATCGATCGCATACATGACTGCGCTCGAGCACACCGCCTGCGATCTATCGCAGCCCTCTAACCTGGCAGCAACTTAGTTTTCTATAAATACATGCCTTGTGTAATTTTCCATTGGTTACGTTTTTTAGAGCTCATCCAGAGGCCAAAAACCCCTGTTTGGGTCTACCTTGCCTCTTTAGACTTTGAACTTTGTATCTTTCTTTTTACATTTAATGCTTACCTCTCCTTATTGTCATTTACTTTTATGGGTGGCTAAATCTTCAACTAAGGTTGAAGATGAAGCCTCACCCTTAGCACTTCTTTGAGCTTTTACGTTTAACGCATTACATTCCGTCATTTATTTTCCATACTCGTTTCATTTCAATTTATGTGACAAAAATTGTGGTGATTGTCGTTTGTGATGCATCGAAAGTCTAACCCTTGTTGTGTTCCAAGCCGGGTGCACAACGGATGATTGAGACTTGATTTAATATCCACTGTGATCCATGGATACAGTGGATGATTTTATCAAGGATTAATATCCATTGTGGCTCCTTAACGGTAAACACACCAAATCGGTTTGACTTGTGTCACAAAAGGCAATAGAGTGTGACTAAGGGTTAACTCGATAGACGGAAGTGTGAGTTTTACGTTTAAGCAAGCATTTTTATATTGGGTGAGGTTGAGTCTTTAACCTTAGTTACTTTTCTTTATTCATTTAAGTTTTTAGAGTAGTTTACATTTTTGCAAGTCTTGTGTTCGATCATACGACCAAATTTCGGAACTAGGTTAAAATAGGATTAGTCTAGTTTTAATATTAGTTTTCGAACAAACGCCTTTCCCTGTGGTTCGATCCCGTATTTCGCAACGCTACACGGTCAACAACTCGTACTATTGCGAGTGCAATCAAATTTGCATACCAAATTTTGGTGCCGTTGCCGGGAAATGGTTGTTTTTGTTTAAATTAATATTAGTTTTAGATTAGTTTTATTTTTCTACTAGTATTTTTTTTTTTTTGCAATTTCAATTATGTTCTGAGTTTATTTTTCGTATTTTTCTTAATTTTTGTTAAGTTTTTAGAATAGTGTTTGGCTAGTTTTTAGTTAATTTCGGTTTCTGGAAAATCAGGCACGGATAGTGCGATCGATCGTAGCCTATTACGATCGAGCGCACTTGAGCCTATTCCTTAGTATTGCGTACCTGCGCTCGCCTGATACGCTGCTGCGTGCGAGTGCACGCTTTTGAATAGACAGCAGTACAGTGTTACATTGGATCGCACCTATATGCGATCGAACACACTTGTAGAACCTGCTTACATTGTTGCGTATGCGATCGATCGTGCTGCCCTGCGCACGAGCGCATCTCTGCTTCCTGCATCAACATACCCGAGGCAGTATGTTCATTTTTTGTTTCTAGTAATTTTGATTAAGTGATAGCTTAGCTTTAATTGTTTTTTCTGTCTGTTTTCAACATGCTCTCTGTTTTTGTTGTTTGTGTTTAGATTATTTTCATTTTTAATTGATTAATTAGTTTTTATTGGTTTAAATAGTAGTTTAGATAATTATATAGTTAGTTGTTTAGTTGCTATGCCATGTTAGTTTTTATTTGTCGTAGTTAGTTTGTTGATATTTTTTTGTTCTGTAGTTGTAATTTCTGCCTGTGTTCATATTTGTTTGAACTTATTTAGTTTTAATTCATTTAGTGCATATAGGTTGCTATTTTCGTAGTTTAATTATAAGTTAGTGTTTTCAATTCATCTAGGTTATTGTAGTTGTTCTTTATTTGCTGTTTTGTTTCCCTGTTTTTATTGTTTTTATCAATGCATGCTTGTTCAGCTTGCTGTTTTCCTTAGTGTTTAGTTTAAATTTTTGTTAATTGATGCATGGTCGGCGATCCTTGAACTTAGAATTAACACCCTTAGATCCCGATTTAGAAAGAAACATTAGGAGAGCGCATAGAGCTCAAGCTGAGATGGAGGAGAATCCAAGGAATGGAAATCAAGAGGAGCACGAGGAATACCAAGATGCTAGAGCTGGGAACATGGAACACAGACGAGCATAAGACGTGGATTTCACTACTTCACTACGGGAACTTTTCGCACTAGTTACAACTAGTTCCCATTCGTGCATAGTGTTGCCGCCGACTAATGCAACCCATTATGATCTAAAACCACATGTGATCCAAATGTTACCATCTTTTTATGGCTTAGATCATGAAAACCCATATTCCCATGTGAAGAAATTCAAAAACATCTGTGCCACCACCAAATTTCAAAATTTTTCTGAGGAGCCTGTCCATCTCAGACTTTTTCCGTTCTCTCTCCATGATAGAGCCATGGAGTGGTTGGATTCCAATGCTCCTGGATCTATTACATCCTAGGAAGAATTGTTGAAGCAATTCTACAACAAGTTTTTCCCAATGTCTAGAGTAAATGACGCAAGAAAGGAGATCAGTTCCTTTACTCAGGACGAGGACGAAAAATTCTTTGAGTGTTGGGGGAGGTTCAAGGATTTGCTCATCAAATGCCCCCTCATGGTTATGAAAAATGGCAACTCGTGCAATTTTTCTACCAAGGGCTAACTCAGCCCAACCGTAGCATGATAGAGTCGATGAATGGAAGGGCATTCTTGAACTTAATGGGAGATTTAGCCTACAAGGCTTTGGACAAATTGGCCGACAACTCACAATAGTGGGATTTCACGAGTTGTAGAGATAGATCTGCCCGAAACCCTAAAAGAGGGGGCATCCTTGAGTTAAAAGGTGAAACAGAGTTGGCTCAAAGGATGGATGCCATTGTCAAGAGATTAGATGCTCTGAGTGTAGGAAAGCCTGTCAATGCGGCAAACACATTTCCAGTTGAGAGTTGTTCTGTCTGTGCTAGTCCCATACACCAAGCACATAATTGTCCATCAATGACAGTTTTTGCTGAGATGGAACAAGTGAATGCTTTCAACAACTTTCAAAAGCTGTCCAGTGGGCCATATTCTGAGACATATAATCCAGGGTGGAGGAACAACCCTAATTTCTCTTGGAAGCAGAATCAACCCACCACAAATCAAGGAGGAGCTCCTCATGCTCAAAATCACTATCCTCCAGGATTTTCTCCTTCTTATCAAAATCATGGACGCTCAGTGATCGGTGTCAAATATTGTATATTGGACCCCCCTTAACTTATGTTTGTTGGGCTCTTAGTTTTGTTAATATTTAATGTTTTATGTTGTTTTAGTGTTTTAATGTGTTGTAGGTCTTTGGTGCAAAATGTGGCTCAAAGAGATGGATTTGACCAAAGGAGGAGTCAAGCCTCAGCAGGTGCGTTCGAACGCACATACTGCGTTCGAACGCACTACGGTCGAATGTAGAAGCCACGTTCGATCGCACGCCGAGTTACCCCGCGTTTCCCGCGTCGCCCTAGCCGGCCTTATCATTCATCGCTTCAACCTTGCGCCGTGGGCAGTTATTTGCGTTCGACCGTACGTAGTGCGTTCGAACGCACTGCAGTCGAACGCAGTGCCTTTAGTTGAACGCACGCAGCACGGTGATGCGCCTGTGACCGAATGCATAGCACCATGATCGAAAGCATGCAGGGTTGCGTTCGAACTCACCCCCTGCATTCGAACGCACCCCTGACCTGGCAGCACACTAAATTTTTGTCTATAAATAGGATTCGTTATTTTCTTTGTTTTCCACGCTTGGGATGCGTTTGAGGCGCCCTCAGTGGACCAAAACCTCCCCGTTCTTCATTGTAAACACTCCTAAACGTCAATTTAATTTAATGCTTTTATTTATTTTGCTTTAGTCTCTTATTCCCTTCACTATGCTTTTATCTAATTATTTTTATGTTTAGTTTAATACTCTGTTCGTCATTTACTGTTTTGCTTGTTCGTTTCAATTCAATTTCGTGACAAAATTGCGTTGATTGTTGTTTATGAATCGTTTAACGTCAACAGTCGTTGCAACCGGAGATACATCAGATGATTCGTCTTCGGACCAATATCCGTTGTGACCTCTTAAAACAGTGTTTGCATCGACTAGTTCGACAAGATTTCGTAACAACAATAGGACATGCATTAGTGCTTAATCGATAGACGGACGTATGAACCAACTAATAGCAAATAGAATACGCCTAGTAGCGTAATTGTTGTTGAGTATGGAACAAGCATGTTTATATGTTGATTAAATTGTGGTGAGGTAGATTAGGGACCTTAGCGTTTTTATTTCTTTATTTTTATTGCTTTTAAATTTAGTTTATATTTTATGCACGCCTTGTGTTTGATATTGGGACTAGGTTAAGATAGGATTAGTTTAGGCGATTTAAAAGTTGATTTTTAACAAAACACGATTCTCTGTGGGTTCGACTATGCACTTGCACACCCGCTATATTACAAACGACTCGTGCAATTGGCGAGTATAATTAAATTTGTAGATCTACCCGAAACCCTAAAAGAGTGGGCATCCTTGAGTTAAAAGGTGAAACAGAGTTGGCTCAAAGGATGGATGCCATTGTCAAGAGATTAGATGCTATGAGTGTAGGAAAGCCTGTCAATGCGGCAAACACATTTCCAGTAGAGAGTTGTTCTGTCTGTGCTAGTCCCATACACCAAGCACATAATTGTCCATCAATGACAGTTTTTGCTGAGATGGAACAAGTGAATGCTTTCAACAACTTTCAAAAGCCGTCTAGTGGGCCATATTCCGAGACATATAATCCAGGGTGGAGGAACCACCCTAATTTCTCTTGGAAGCAGAATCAACCCACCACAAATCAAGGAGGAGCTCCTCATGCACAAAATCACTATCCTCCAAGATTTTCTCCTTCTTATCAAAATCATGGACGCTCAGCTCCGCCGTCGTCATCATCTTATCAAGCTCCCACTCAAGCCCCAACATCATCCACACAGTCACTGGAAGAGACCATGAGGGACTTTATGAAAATGACTGGTCAATCAATTAGTGACGTGAGGCATTCCACCATGGTAAACACCCAGGCAATCTCGAAGTTGGAGATGCAGATGGGACAATTGGCAAATCACCTTGGTGAGAGAGATAAGGGAAAACTCCCCAGCCAAGCAGTGAACAACCCTAAGGCATGCAATATTGGAAATTGTTCAAATCAGGAGCATGTACAGGCGATTGTCACTTTGAGGTCGGGGAAAAGAGTGGACAATCAAGTGGTGGACCTAGAAGCAGACCATGCTGAGGAAGAAGAGCCAAAAGATGAGGAGGGTGACAACCAGAAGGAAGGAGATGTTGAGCCATCTACGATCACCCCAGTTGTTAAGGAACCTCCTAGGGCGCTTGTGCCAAAAGCACCTTACCCTGAAAGATCACAAGCGCCTAGGAATGGAGGGAAGTTAGAGGACATTCTGGAGGTGTTCAAACAAGTCCAAATTAATATTCCATTTTTGGACACCATCCAGCAAATCCTTCATATGCCAAGTTCTTGAAGTACTTGGTCACAGTGAAGAGGAAAACGAATGTCCCAAAGAAAGCATTCATGACCGAGCAAGTTAGTGTTATCCTACAATGCAAGTTACCCCTCAAGTACAAGGACCCTAGATGTCCTACAATTACTTGCATGATAAGAGTTAGTCAGATTGAGAGGGCATTATTAGATTTGGGAGCAAGTGTGAATTTGTTGCCTTAATCAATCTATTTGCAGTTAGGGCTAGGAGAGCTGAAGCCCACATCCATGACACTGCAACTTGCTGACAGGTTTGTGAAGATCCCACGGGGAATAGTTGAGGATGTACTGATTAAGGTCGACAAATTTTATTTCCCTGTGGATTTCATTGTGTTGGAAACGGAGCCAGTTCAGGTTATAGGGAGTGAGATCCCTGTGATTTTAGGGCGACCATTCTTAGCTACGGCTAGCGCCCTAATTAATTGTAGGTCGGGGGTGATGAAGATTTCTTTTGGAAATATGACAGTGGAGTTGAACATTTTTCACATCAGAAAACAACCACTTGATTATGACCAAATGAACCAAGTATGCTTGATTGAGGAGATCATTGATGAAGTTATTGAAGAATCAAGCATAGAGGACCCCCTGGAAGCATGCCTTGCTCAATTTGGAGAAGATCTAGATTTGGAGAAACTTATGGAGCAAGCAGATGCACTTTTGGAGACTGCTCCTCTAGTGAGCAGTGAGAAGGAGGAGATAGCAGTACTTGATTCCCCGAAGAAGGAACTTAAGCCTTTACCTGATAGTTTGAAGTACAAGTTCCTAGGTCTAGCCGATTCCTTGCCAGTGATTATAGCTTCTGATTTGATAGATGCTTAAGAGGAGGAATTGTTGAATGTTTTAAAAGTGCATAAGGATCGGCTGGAAAATTGAAGATATCAAGGGAATCAACCCCTCTTTGGTTATGCATAAGATACATCTTGAGGAGAATTCCAAACCTTCGAGGGAACCACAGAGAAGGCTCAACCCAGCAATGCAAGAAGTGGTGAGAACAGAAGTGATAAAGTTATTAGATGCTGGGATCATCTATCCAATTTATGATAGCAAGTGGGTGAGCCCAATACATGTTGTGCCCAAGCGAGCTGGATTAACGGTAGTGAAGAACACGGATAACGAGTTGGTGCCGACTCGTATTCAGGCTGGATGGAGAGTTTGTATAGACTACCAAAAATTGAACGCTGCCACCAGGAAATATCATTTTCCTCTTCCATTCATTGACCAAATGGTGGAGCGTTTAGCTGGGCATGAGTATTACTGTTTCCTGGATGGTTATTCTGGATATAACCAGGTCCCAGTGGACCCTGAAGTAAGGAGAAGACTACATTTACCTGTCCGTTTGGGACATTTGCCTACCGTCACATGCCTTTTGGGCTGTGCAATGCACCTGCTACCTTTCAGCGATGCATGATCAACATATTCTCCAACATGGTAGAGCATTTTATGGAGATCTTCATGGATGACTTCTCCATCTTCGGTTCATCTTTTCAGGAGTGTTTGCATCACCTCACTTTAGTCTTAGTGAGGTGTAAAGAGAAGAACCTTGTGCTTAACTAGGAGAAATGCCATTTTATGGTTAAGCAGGGGATTGTACTGGGGCATGTCATATCTCACAGAGGCATTGAGGTAGACAAAGCGAAGGTAGATTTGATCTCTAACCTTCCACCCCCACGTACTGTGAAGGAAATCCGTTCCTTCTTGGGCTATGCAGGGTTCTACAGGCGATTCATCAAGGATTTTAACAAGATCACCAGGCCTGATCGTACCAAATTTGGGTACTTGCAATAGCACAAACCGTTAGGTCGTATAGCGTTGCGCAAGTACCGAGATTGAACCACAGAGAACAGAGTTTTGCTAAAAGAACTAATATTATTCTTAAATTAAATCTATTTTAACCTAGTTCCGAAAAAAAAGGTCGTATCATCGAACACGTAACTTGCAGAAATTAAAATTATTCTAAAAAGCGTAAAGGAATGGATAAAGCTAACTAAGGTTAAAGACTAACCTCACCCAATATAAAAAGTTAGCTTAAACATAAAACACACACTTTCTGCCTATCAAGTTAAGCCCTTAAACACACTCTATTGCCGTTATTGACACAAGTCAAACCAATTGGTGTGTTTACCGTTAAGGAGCTATAACGAATATTAATTCTTGATAAAATCATCCACTGTATCCTTGGATCACAGTGGATATTAAATCAATCATTAATCATTCGTTGTGCACCCGGCTTGGAACACAACAGAGGATGACTATCGATGCCGCAAAAATGACAACCACTTAACTTTTGTCACAGAAATTAAATGAACGAGTATGGAAAATTAAAAGACGGAAAGTAAATGCATTTAATGTAAAAGCTTGAAATAAACTAAGGGTGAGGCTTCATCTTCAACCTTAGTTGAAGATTTTAGCCACCCATGTAACAATAAAGTAAAGAACAAGTAAGAGAATGCATTAAATTGAATTAAAGTAAAGGATTACAATTAAAAAGGGCAGAGTAGGGCCTATAATGGTAAAATGCTCTTAAAACTCGCCCAAAAGAAAAAGACTTCGGAAAAAATGCAAGAAGGCAGCTATTTATAGAACTTTGGTGTGCTGCCAGGTCATAGGGCTGCGTTCGAACGTAGCCCTTGCGTTCGAACGCACTGATGCATGCGTTCGATCGTACGCTCTACGATCGAACGTAGATAACTGCCGCGGCGCCAGCTGGAAGCGATGGAATCATAGGGCCGGCTAGGGCATCAGTGGGAGACGCAGGCTGACTGGACCTGCGTTCGACTGCAGTTGCGTTCGAACGCACTAGCAGTAACTTCATGGCATCTCTTCAAGTTGATTTTTCCTTTTGGTAGCCATGTATTGATGCAAAGACCTGCACACCAGAAAACACTAAAAAAAACTACAAAAGTTATATATTAACAGTGCTAAAGGCTTAGCAAATGTAAGTTAAGGGGGTCAAATATACAATATTTGGCACCGATCAAATACCCCCAAACTTACATTTAGTCCTTTAGCAAAACAGAAATGAAAAACAAAATTAAACATAGGTCCGCTTTTGTGGGAGAACGGTTGCATTTAGCCTATGCAACAAGCTTTTTAAACCTCTAGGGGTTCCCTAGAGGACGAGTGAAGTCTCGTGAGGGTTTTCCATGAATGATACCCACAAACATTGCACAAAAAAATTATTTTCAACAATGCAACAATATAAAAATTATGGTTTTATTCATGAGCAAACTTAATCAAACAAACACCATCTTCACAATTTTTAGGAAATTATCAATCAAGCTACAAACATGGCATTATGAGATATCACACAAATCAATTCTAGTGAAAGTGACTTCAACACATAATTATGGGATTTCAAAACTAATTCTAGTCATGCATGCTTCGACACTCAAAATTCATTAGACTACCCATCGGACACAATAACCAAGGTTTATTTCAATTTTTTTTTATTGCTTAGCTCCCTTAAGCTTTCTAATTGACCTATGTATCAAGCGTTAAGTCAATGACTCCCAAACCAGAAGGTTTTAGGGTATTAGGTGTGAAAACACCCCTAAGGACCTACTAACTCGAGTCAAAAAGGCTACGAAGCTTCGCTAACCAAGTCTAACTTCTCACTTTTTACGCGAACGCTCAATGCTTACTGAGGCAAGAGGTCCGGTTACTTGGTGAAAAGCTCGAAATGATCATCAATATTATTATTTTTTTTTAATTTTTCTTTTAAAATAAACCAAGGTTATTTCCCAATGAGCTACCAACTGCTTTTAAGCTTACAAAACTAACATGACCAACATCAGCATTTTATCCCACAAACTACGTGCCAAATGTGCTCGTGAAAATCAAATTGAATTGTACTATCTCATACTGCCAAAGAAAATAACATAATTTAAATTCCCTTAACAAAGTGATCATGTGTTCATTAAATTAAGCTCACAAAAGAAAACAAACCATAATTAAAATAAAATACATAATCAAAAACAAAATGTGCACAAAAATACCCCCAACTAAAAATTCGCACTGCCCACAGTGGGCGGATAAAGAAAATACAAATGAAGTGCAAGGGGTGTAAAAAAGATAACCAAGATGTCACAGAGATGTCACTGGGCTGGTGGCAACCTGTCTAGAATGGCTCGCAGCATGTCCTAGATCTCGAGCCTGTCCTGGCGTGCATCCTGATCGTATCAAAAATAATACTCGCAAGTGTACGAATCGTGTGCAGACTTGTTAATTTCAGTCAAGTAATGATTAATGAAAGGGCAATCATCAAACTGGTGAGAAGGATGATAACAATATTCACATGACTGATGAAGTGTGTGAGTGTGGGAGAGCTGGGTATGGGCATCTCTGGCTGCCATGAGTTGGTTTGCCCTCCCCTCGTAGTCATCAACATGAGCAGTAGGAAAATGTTGCACTAATGACTCTTGGGGAAGGTGATTAGATGACGAAGGCAAGGAAAAGTGGTCATTGAACTGCGGATATTCAGGATGGTGCAATTCATCTGATTGGAGAGTATAGTTTCCAGTGGCAAGAGCAAACCACGAGACATCAGAATGGTTATTCCGGTTAGGGTTGTAAGAATTTGAATGTGATCCAAACCCCTGGTCGGAAAAATTGGTGTTTAGCTGCCCGTATGAAAAATTGGTAAATTGTCCCCAATGTGGAGAATCACCAGCATCATGGTAAGGGCTAGAGCAGGCTAAACACAGTTCATGTGGATAATTGGTAGGATTTGATGTCCTACTACTAGGGGGAATATCAAAATTAATAAACGGAAGACTCATGCTTCACCCAAGCAGTTTAAAATAATCCACATGAAACAATTAACAAAATAAAATAAAATAAACAAAAACTAACAAAAAAATAAACTAAACAAGCAACTAATAAATAAAATAAAAATAAAATAAATAAATAAATAAAAAAAGAAAATAGAAGACTTACCTGCCTCGGGTCTGTTGGTGCAGCCAGGTGCTGTGCGTTCGAACGCAGGTCAGTACGTTCGTTCGCACAGATGCAGAAATGTGGCAGGCTGTTGCACCTACGTTCGACCGCAACAAGGACGTTCGAACGCAGGGCTGCACTGCGTTCTTGTCAGGAGCTGTGAGTTCGCACGCAGGCGCACGACGGGCGTTCGCAGGCGCGCGAACGTACTGGAATAGGCGGCAGTGCGTTCGACCGCAGGAAGTGCGTTCGACCGCACTGTCGACGCCTCAATTTCCAGAAACACAACAGAACCGAAACAAAAGACTAAAAACTAAACTAAAAATTAACAAAAATGAAATGAAACACAAAATAAACTATGAACAATATTTACAAAGCAGAAAATAATAAAAAAAAATAGTAGAAAGATAACATCAATCTAAAAATTATATTAATTTCTAAACAAAAACAACCGTTCCCCGGCAACGGCGCCAAAATTTGATCGTATCAAAAATAATACTCGCAAGTGTACGAATCGTGTGCAATAAAGTGCGCGTGAAAATGCGAGGTCGAACCACAGAGAACGGCGTTTTGTAAATAAAAACTAATACAACTCCTAAATTAAACGTATCTTAACCTAGTCCCAAAGAGGGTTGATTTCGAACAATTTAAAAGTGCAGAAATAAAATTAAACTGAAAACTATTGGGATAAAAGTAACTAAGGTTAAAGATGAACCTCACCCAATAAGAATAAGCTAAATACATTAAACACTCATTTTCCGTTTTTTAAACTTTAAACCCTTCAACACACTCTATTGTGGTAATTGACACAAGTCAAACCGAATAATGTGTTTACCGTTAAGGAGCGACAATGAGTATTGATTATGGATAAAATCATCCACTGTATCCTTGGATCACAGTGGATATTGAATCACAACCAAACACTCATTGTGCACCCGGCTTGGAACACATCACCGGATGACTATCAATGCATCAACAACACACAACCATTCAATTATTTGTCACAGAAATTAAATGACGAATGCGGAATTAAATAACGGAAAATAAGCATAAAATGTAAAAGCAAGAAATTTAAACTAAGGGTGAGGCTTCATCTTCAACCTAAGTTGAAGATTCTAGCCACCCATTGAACAACAAAACAAAATTGAATTAAAATAATGCATTAAAAATAACTGTAAAATAAAATCTTACAACTGAAAAGGGCAGAGCAATGCAAACAGAAGCAAAATGCTCTCTAAAAACGCCCCAAAGAATGTGTTTTTGACCAAATGGACCTAGGGTCCTATTTATAGACAAAAAATCCTACGAGTGCGTTCGAACGCATGAGGTGCGTTCGAACGTACTGCTGCGTTGTGCGTTCGATCGCACAATGTGCGTTCGACCGCAGAAAACCGTAACGGCGCATGCTGAAGCAATGGACTCCTAGGGCACCCGCGCGAGATGCAGGCTGACGGGGACTGCGATCTACCGTGTCCTTGCGTTCGACCGTGAGTGCGTTCGAACGCACCAAGTGCGGTCTAACGCACTTGGCAGGGGTCCAAATCTTCACTTAGTGTCTTTTTGCTCTCTTGTGGCCAACTTTTGTTGTAAAGACCTGCACAACTCAAAACACTAAAAACACCAAAAATAATTAGAAATTAACAATACTAAGAGCCTAACGAATATAAATTAAGGGGTTCAAATAAGCACTTTTAGGCACTCATCAATTACTCCATATGACTTCCACTAGTGAGATAGTCTTGTTCTTGAGGAATTTTTCCCTTCTATCAAATATTCTTGTCGGTGTCTCCTCATAAGTCATGTTGGATTGAATTTGCAGGGGCTTGCTCTCCAATACATGCGTGGGATCTGATACATACTTCCTTAGCATGGATATATGAAATACATTGTGTATCCCTGATAATTTTGGTGGTAGTGCCAAATGATACGCCACTGTGCCGATCTTCTCGAGGATCTCAAAGGGACCCACAAATCTGGGACTCAACTTCCCTCTTCTTTCGAACCTCATTACTCCCTTCATAGGGGCGACCTTGTGAAAGACCTTTGTGCCGACCTCAAATTCTCGCTCTCGTCGTCTGACATTGGCTTAGCTCTTCTGTCGACTCTGAGCTACTGCTAATCTCTACTTAATCACTTTTATCTTCTCACAAGTGTCTTGAATAATCTCTGGTCCGAGTAGTTTTTGCTCTCCTACTTCATCCTAAAACAATGGTCACCTACACCACCTCCCGTATGAGGCTTCAAAGGGTGCCATCTTGATGTTAGCATGATAGCTGTTGTTGTAAGTGAACTCTATCAACGGAATGTACTGAATCCAGCTCCCTTTGAAGTCCAAAACACACAGTCGCAACATGTCTTCCAAGGTTTGATCGTACGTTTAGTCTGTCTGTCTGTCTGAAGGTGAAATGTTGTGCTGAAGGTTAGCTTGGTTCTTAGTGCTTCCTCTAAACTCTGCCAAAATCAAGAGATGAATCTTGGATCACGATCCGACACAATCGACACAGGAATTCCATGTAATTGTACGATCTCCTTAATGTAAAGCTCGGCAAGTCTGTCCATACTGTAGGTCATCTTGATGGGTAGGAAGTGTTCAGCCTTAGTCAACCGATCAACAATGACCCATACTGTGTCTTGACCACTAGAAGATCGAGGAAAGCTTGACACGAAATCCATAAAAATACGTTCCCATTTCCATTCAGGAATAGGTAGAGGTTGCAAAGGTCCTGCAGGTCTCTGATGCTCCACCTTGACTTGCTGACACGTAAGGCACTGTTCTACAAATTGTACAATATCCTTCTTTATTCCTTTCCACCAATAGTTTTTACATAAATCCCGATACATCTTGGTGTTACCTGGATGGACTGTATATAGGGACTGATGTGCTTCTGACAAGATAACCCTCTTCAATTCTGCATCATTGGGAATGCACACCCAGTTGTGAAACTTTAATATCCCATCTCCAGCTACATGAAAATCCGATTGTACCTAATCAGTTCCTAATATTTTATATTTGACCCTCATTAACTTATGTTTGTTAGGCTCTTAGTTTTGTTAATATCTAATATTTTTGTGTTGTTTTTGTGTTTTAGTATGTTGTAGGTCTTTGGTGTAAATTGTGGTTTAAAGGGTGGAATTGAGCAAAGAAGGAATCTTGGCCCTGTAACTGTTATCGAGCCCAAGGGGCATGATCGAGCGCATGCCTCGTCAGCCCGCGAAGTCTGCGTCGCCCTAGCCGCCATCGCTAACTTGCTTGCGCTGTGGGATTTAGAGTGGTTACGCGTGCTCGAGCGCACACCTCGTGATCGAGGGTACTACCTACGATCAAGAGCACATGACCCTATGCGCTCGAGCACCCCTGACCTGGCAGCACACTAATTTTTGTCTATAAATAGAACCTTGTTGTTTTCTTGTAAACTTACGTTTGGAGGCACCCTCAGAGGCCTAAAACCTCTATGTTCTTCACTGTAAATACTTCTAAACGTCATTTAATTATTTATTACTTTTATTTCATTGTCAATTGTGTCTCTCTCTAGCATGGGAGGCTAAATCTTCAACTAAGGTTGAAGATGAAGCCTCACCATGGATTTATTTATATGCTTTCATAGCTAGTTTGTACGTTAATCCGTCTTTTAATTGTCATGTGTGTTCGTTTCATTTCAATTTCGTGAGAAGATTGTATTGACTGTGCCGTAGTTGTTTATTCATAGTGTTTAATTCGATGGATACATTTCATCTTTCGATTTAAATCTATTTATCCATTGTCATTTGTGTTAATCACATTCACTTTGGATCCTTTGGACTAAATTTTTTATGTTTTGTCTTTTGTCAAATGGACGGATGCTTTGATTATTTCAATAGGCACAATACGACATACATAGGGCGTAAGGATGTATGAACTAGCGTGACACTAGAACATGCATCGCTTTTAATCAATAGACGAATGTATAAATTAATTGTGTATTTTAATTGTGGTGAGGTGGATTCTAGACCTTAGTCTTTTTATCTATATGTTTTTATACATTTTAGATTAGTTTATTTTTATGCATGCCATCCGTTTGATATTCGGAACTAGGTTAAGATAGGGTTAGTTTAGGCATTTTAAATTAGTTTTTCACAAAACCCGATTCTCTGTGGGTTCGACCTCGCACTTGCACACCCGCTACACTGCAAAACGATTCGTGCTATTACTAGTACAAGTAAATTTGTACACCAGTACCCCTTTTTCCACTTCTTCATGGCTTCTAGTAATTTCGTTGTCCAACAGCTGGGCAATTCTAATTTGCTCCATTAAGGTCGGTTCCAAGGTTAGGCTACTCATGTAAGACTGGATTTCCCCCACAATCATCTCTACTTTGCCCTTTCAAGGTCAAGGAGTAGCTCCTTTTGCATAGTGAACATGGCAGATACGCTTCCCGCTATAGTTTTTCTACTGAGAGCATCAGTAACTACATTTGCCTTCCCTGGGTGATAGTTGATCATACAGTCGTAGTCCTTTAGAAGTTCCAACCAACGTCTTTGGCGCATATTGAAAATACGAAGGGACCGTTGTCGTATGTCATCTATTGTTTATTTCATCTAAAGTGAAAATTTTCCTTTAAGAATAACATGTCTGCTACTTCTAGAAACATAGGGTATGTTTGGCAATGGAATGGGATTTGGAAGTGGAACAGTATTATAGCAGATTTGATTGATATGAGAGAAAAAAGTAAGAATATTTTATATAAAAAAGTGAAAAATTTTGTTTTGTAGTGATTTTGATGAGAATCAACAAGCATCATCAAAGAATCCATTGCATGTTCCAGTTGGGCCTATTACTAGAGCAAGATCCAAGATGATCAAAGAAGCACTTAGTGGGCTGATTCAAGAGATTTGGGCTGCTTCTAAAATGGGGCATTCCAACTTTGGCCCAAAGGAAGATGGATGCGTAAAAAATTTAATCCAAGCTATTGATGGGGCTAATCTTGCTTAATTGAGTATAATTTCCTTAGAAATAGCGTAGATTAATGGTTGATTAGAAGGATTAATGATTGATTGGCATCCCTATTTCAGACCTTTCCAATTCCATACCAATTAATGGCTGATTGATTTACCTATTCAAGACATTCCATAAGCGTGATTTCTTTTCTTGGAAGAGCTGCTAATTTCAGACTAAATCAGCCCTAATTTTAGGATTCTATTATTTAGTCTTTTATTATTTTTATCTACTTTCCCTTTGAAATTTGTATTCCTATTTCAACTTTGCTTTATAAATAGCATGGACTCGTTGTAGCAAAGGGACAAGAAATGAAAAAGTAAAAATGTGAGGGTTGCTTCATCTAATGGTTCTTCAAAGAACTTGTGAACTTATCAAGGATTCTTCCTTGTGGCGTTCAAATCTTATACCTTTGGTTTATGATTCAATTATAATCATTGGGTCGAGGTTTTGTTACTTTATACCTTTGGTTCGCGTTTTATTTATAAGCGTTGGGTCGAGGTTTGTTTCTTTATACCTTTGGTTCGTATTTTAATTATAAACATTGGGTCGGGGTTTGCTATCAAATCTAAATTTTAGCTTTCTTAGGTCTGCATTCCAATATCGTTGCTGGGTCTCAATGGCGTATCGATTGAGGTTCGCATCATTCATCGAATTCCTCATCAGTGTCTAGTTGTGTCTCCATGTTTGCATAGAATTCTTGAACCAAATTTATAAACCGGCGAGCAAGAGGTGAGGTGAAATACTGCCATTGGTGCTAAGAGAATATCTGAGAGGTGACCTCAAATTTCTTTTCCTGAAGATCAGAGAGGTTTACCGCCCATTCTGCAATTCCTATGCAGACATGAAACCTATCCCGAAAGGTGTTCCTAGCAGACTTTTTTTGAGAACGGAACCCAATCTCAAGATCTGTAGAGGGGATAGAGACAAAAGCAAAAGCAAACATTGAGGCAGCATCATCAGTTTCCTTTCGCTGCTCCACTAGCCATATCCTACACAATATAACCTCACAAACCAAAAACACCAAACAAGCAACCAATGTGAGCATGAGATTTTGAACAAAAAATAGAACACCTCAATCCTAGGTTGAAGCAAAAGAAAGCATGTCATTCAAACATTATGTGAAACACACAAACCAAAAACAACACACAAGAAACCAATGTGAGCATGAGATTTCGAACAAAAAATAAAACACCTCAATCCTAGGTTGAAGCAAAAAGAAAGCATGTCATTCAAACATTATGTGGAACACTTGGTGGGCAAGAAAAAATTTCAGATGTGAAAAATTGGCATACCAAACGAAAAACCATCCTAAATACATGTGAGTTATTCACTATTCTCTCAAAAACACCACAACCAAACCGCAACCATATGCAAAACTCATAAATCATAGACATAAATTTCAAACCCTAACTTCTTAAATCCTAAAGTAAAGAACAAATTACTAGAGAGAGAGAGAACTTAAGGGAAGAAATTACCTTTGATGGAGAGTGCGAAAATCAAGAGCAAAACAGATTTAGGAGTGGTGAGGGTGAGATGAATCCACTAGGGTTCCACGGAAGAGAGAAAGAGGAGAAGAACACCAAACAACCCAAAATTTCAAAGTAAAAAAAAAAAAAATAGACTGTTTGGGAGCATATATGTGGTTCTGTCATGATCTCGTCCGGACTAGCTCATTTAGCTTTCAAACAAGCTCATGGACCAACAAGTCCAGCACTTACCAGAAAACAATCTTTCTCCCCCTGAATGCAAAATCCTAATACAATGTGCACAGATCATTTATGAGAAAAGCATCATGTAATGTGTGTGATTTCATTCAAAAATGGAATCACTTGTGTATGTAGAAACCATATGAGCTAAAACAAAAACATGAGCCTAGAATTAATGAACATTAGCTAGCCCAGGGACAAAATCACTCATGCTGAGAAGTGAAGTGTGTGAGAGTCAAGTCCAATGTCAAGACATATGAAAAAGTTGTAGAATCACTCTGCAAGCCACGATGGTAAAGACGCACGGTTAAAGGCAAACCTAATAATACTATGGCCTAGAATCCCTCACCCAATACAACCTTTTATAAAACAAGCGCCATTTTACCACAAATCCTTTAACAACCATATTTTTCCATACTTAGTTGGTCACTAATTGTTTCTATAGGGATTCTTTCAACAATAATGACATAGAACCTTGTTGTACAAATATGCTCTATTGGAGACATGTCATATATAATTGGGGTTTGCTAGGAGTTCTCCTCTTAGTGTTCTCCTGGCGTTCTCCCAGTCTTACGTAGAACATGATTTAAGAAAAAATAAATTGTAGTACCATTTTTTTGCTAACTAATTAATTTTTATGAGTTAATAGTTAGGTTCTAATGCATTAAAACTTGTTTTTGGTTTTAAAACTAAAACCTAAGGGTGGAAGGTTAACCCTTTAGGGATGGTATCACCTAAAATGGATTTGATCATCCTAAATTTGGTGCTAATGCCTCAATTTTGGTACTAATGTCTCAAATTTGGTGCTAATACCTCAAATTTGGTGCTAAAGCCTAAAAAAACCAGTGGTGGAAGCCACTACAATTTTATTTTTTCTTAAATCATGTTTTACTAAGACTAGGAGAACGCTAGGAGAACACTACAGGGAGAACCCCTAGCATTTTCCTATATAATTTGTGCATAAAAAAAAAATGCCGGAATTTTTAGGATCTAGGTTCAACTAGCGAATTGGTCAATTTTAATCGAGCCCTGAACCATAATACATCACCTACATTGTGACCTTGAACCCTTTTCCACATTACTCAATGTTTAGACAGACTCTAAAACATGCATGATCAGCATAGACAAAAGATCCCACATGAAAAGCTATACGACACTCACCACGGTCACGCAATATCAAAAGCTCATATAGTACCTTATGCAAAGGTAGGTCCGTTCTCAAAGGACACGACTTCACATTGATAAGTGCCAAAATATTCATATTTTAGCCCCTACTTTACATTTGTTAATTTCTTAGTTTGTGTTATTTTGTTCTATTTTATTTCCTTTTTGTGTTTTATATGTTTTTACAGGTTTTTGAAGAAAAGGAATCAATTCTGGAAACTGGACCTTGAAAGGTCAATTTTAGGCATTTAGCATTCTTTCACTGCGATCGAGCGTAGGAGACTTGCAATCGAGGGCACTAGTGATCGAGCGCTTACAGCCAAGGAGCGAGCATAGCTGTGACCGCATGCACAAGAAGAAGCTCAAGCGCACATGTTTGCGCAAGACACATTAGATCAATCGCATAAGTATGAATGAGCGCACTCGTGCGCTAGAGACCAGACAAAGGCAGCTAGACTTCCCTTTCTTTCCATATTGGATTTTATAAGTCCTAATTGTACTGGGACTAAAACCTACGAATTTTCTAGGGTTTTTAGGGTTTCTAGAGTATTCCATGGAAGTCTATAAATAGACCTCCAAGCCTCTTAGAAAGGGGGTTCCAGACATTCTTTGGGGAGAGGAATTGGAGGCTACTTCAAGGAGCTATTTTCCGTTCTTTCTTTTCCCTTTCCTTTTTAGTTTTATTTTAATTATGTGTAACTAAATATTTTAGTAGGGCTTGATTGAAACTCTAATCATGTTTATTTAACACTTCAACATTTGTGCATTTATGATAATCATATTGCATTGCTTAACTTGACTAATTCCTGCTTAATTGAATTCCTCATATGTATGTGATTGGCCATTATATGCATGTAGTATGGATTAGTTAATTAAATCAATTTAGATGACCGAGTCCTGGGATTAATAAGAGTAACAAAAGAAATCCACACCAGGTTCTTGGGTTAATCAACATGGGGAACTGGGAGTAGACACCAATGCCCTAGGCCTCATGTGTTTGTCAATTTCCATAGATTTATACTTTCTTAAAGAATAGCTGAGTAGACACCCATGCTAAATCCTTTAAGAAATAAAAGAATTAGAGTAGACACCCATGCCTAATTCGTTGCTTAGGGAAATCAATAGCCTAAGGAGTAGACACCCATACCATTCGGTTGGCAAACATTAAGTATTCATAATATGATTGGAACACTAGCATATTGATTTATTAATTGAGAGTGATTAGTGCTGGATATCACAGCCCTACCTTTTATCATTATCGAATCAAACTCAATTTTTATCTTGTTTACATTGCAAAATTAATTTTAATCAAAATTTACCAATCCTCGTGGGAATGATCTCGCACTTGCACACTATGCTACTATTTTGATCTTGTGCACTTGCAAGTAAAATGTAGCAAATATTATCTATTAATTTAGGTAGTATTTGTCACAACAAGTTTTTAGCACCGTTGCCGAGGATTGCATTAAATTCTGTTTAGAATTATTTTCGTTTAGTTTTGTTATTTTCATTTTAATTTCAATTCCATTTTGTTTTGTTTTTAATTTTATTTTGTCAAAAATATGAAATTTTTAGTTTTCTATTTTTCTGTTTTGTTCCAGTTCTGCGGCATTGTAGTTTATGTTACTACGATCAAGCGCATTGCAATCGAGCGCAAATCTTGGGACGATCGAGCACAGTTCCAAAAAACCATCCAAACAGTAGTATTGAAGCTATTGTACTGCAAAACCTCATCTGCTTCATGCAAGGGCTTCGATCCAAAAATTCAACCATCCTTCCAATCAATACAGAGATTTTGACGTCCCACATTGCCTGGGTATGGATTATATGATGTGTTTATATGGAATATGCTCTCTCTAAATGGTATGAGGCCTTTTAGGGGTAGACCCAATACTAAAACCGTGTGGGCTTGGCCCAAAGCGGACAATATCATATCATTTAAGACGGGATGTTACATATGGTATCAGAACCATAGCCTAGCCTGAGATGGGGGAGCGTGCACAAGGCCACAAGGGTCGCCAACGAGGACGCTGGGTCCTAGGAGGGGGTGATTGTGACATCCTACATTGCCTTGGTATGGATTATATGATGTGTTTATATAGAATATGCTCTCTCTATTGTATGAGGCCTTTTGGGGGTAGACCCAATACTAAAACCGTGCGAGCTTGGCCCAAAGCGGACAATATCATATCATTTAGGGCGGGATGTTACAGAGATTGAGCAGACCATTTGACAGAAGCCTGGTGGTCATACCAAAAATAGTACTCGCCGATTGCACGAATCATTTACAGTGAAGTGGTTGTGCAAGTGCGAGTGTCGAATCCCACAGAGAACCATGATTGTTAACAAATTAATTTTAATTCTAAACTAGTATTACTTTAACCTAGCTCCAAGTGTGTGTTTTTGTGACAAAGGAATCATAAACTAAGTTAATGTAGTTAAATAAGAATAATAAAACACTATGGTTAAGGACTCCACCTCACCAAGTCATAAATGCTAATTAAAAACACTAAGCTACTCATTCCGTCTATCGATTGACTCAAAACTAAATCTATTGCGCCTATCGAAGAATTCAAAGAATCCTTCCCTTTGACAAAAGACAAACCATAAACAATTTAAGCCCAAAGGATCCAAAGTGAATGTGATTTAACATAAACTACAATGGATAAATGAGCGTAAACCGAAGGATGAAATGTATCCATCGGATGAAAAACTAAGAATAAACAATTATGGCACAATCTTACTTGGTTTTGTCACCAAACCAAGTTCAAAACAAGAAAGCTATAATAAAGTGACGGAATTAAATAACTAAATGTAAATAACAAACATAAAAATCAATGGTGAGGCTTCATCCTCAACCGCAGTTGAGGATTTAGCCTCCCATGTATAAAGGAAGCAAGAAAAACTTAAAGTAAAGCATTAAATTAAAATAAACAATAAAGTTCTACAATAAAATGGGCAGAGCAGAGCCTAAATAGAGGCAAAAGCTCTTAAAAATGCACCTAAAAGAAAAGACCCTCGGATAAATACACAAGTGTCTTATTTATAGAAAACTAGTGTGCTGCCAAGTCAGAGGGCTGCGCTCGATCGCAGGGATGTATGTGATCGATCGTGATCTTTGCAATCAAACGCACGTAACTGCCACGGCGCAAGGCTGGAAGCTAGGGCCGGCTAGGGCAACCACGCAAGACACGGGTCTACGTGGAGTGCGATTGATCTCGCCCCTTACGTTCAACCGCAGTGCGCTCGATCGCACTGTCCTATGTTCGATTGCACTGGTAGGAGCTCCATACTTCTCTTTAAGTCCAATTTGCCCTTTGTAGCCGTGTATTGAATGCAATGACCTGCAACATCAACAAGACACTAAAACAACACAAATGTTAGATATTAACAATGCTAAGGGCTTAACAAACATAAATTAAAGGGACCGAAATAGCACTAAATGGCGTTCATCACTTGGAGACAACTTTGAGGAGGAAGAAGAAGAATTCAAGGTAGAGGAACTGATGGTGGAACAACTTGTCAACCAACCACCACCCTTGCGAAGACCCATGAAACAATCTTTCACCCTGTAAAACCTCAACCGGCCATCATGCATCACCTATCAACCGGAGGAGGAAGGCAATTACTACATATCCCTGCAAATACTTAATACTTTGACTCACTTCAGGGGCACAGCTACTGAGGATCCACACTTGCACCTTAGGGAATTCTTTGATCTCTACAAGCTTCAGCACATCCAGGGCCTAGATCCAAAGGGAATCAGGTTAGTCCTTTTTCCTTTTTCCTTGAAAGATAATGCTAAGTTGTGGTACAATTCATTGCCTGCAGTTTCTATCCATACATGGGAAGAGTTGTCCAGTAGGTTCCTAAAGAAGTTTTTCCTAGCTCAAAAGACAAGGCAATTGAGAAGGGAGATTCAATCTTTTCAACATAGAGATTGAGACCTCTTTTTCAAAGCGTGGGGACACTTCAATGAGCTGCTTCTCAAGTATCCACATCACAACCTCCTTAAGATGAGCAGTAACCAGCTTTTTATGAAGGTTTAAATGACATTAACAAGGGTATTGTGATTAGCACCGAATGTTGCACATTCAATCTCCTTAACGTCCAAATGTTAATTCCTTAGCATTGTTATTTGTTTGATTTTGTGTTGTTTTATTGTTTTCAAGTTTTAAAAAAATATACAATTAATTCCATGGAATTTGGGCTTAAAATACACTTTGAGAAGACCTAGAAGATATGGTTAAGCTTAACCAATCATAATAGAGGACCTATATGATGTGGTTAAGTTTAATCAAATCAAGGTAATGATAAAATCGGAATTTCTCTAATTGGAGTCAAAATCGGATTGGATAGAATTTTATATTCTAGACAAGTCTCAGTATTTTGGCCATTTTCAGCTCAAATATCGGATTAAGCTGATTCTAGTGGCATTGGAAAGATAACTCAAAATTATACAAATCATGATGAAAAAGGATTTTCCTAAATCGGACTCCCGCTAAGCCAAAATCGTCCCACAAGAGAAGAAGGCAAATCTAGACGAATCTTATTCTGATTTGTACATGGATTGCTTCCTAATTTGACTAGGAGATTGAAATCTGAATTTTCTAGGTTTCCTAGGGCTTCTAGGGATTGTTTGCGCCCTATAAATAGGCCTCTAAGCTTCAAGAGAAAGGGTGCTTAGTTTTAGATACAAAAATATTCTTGGAGGCGTAGCAGAGTCATGAACAGCTAAACCCCTTTTTGGGGTGTTGATGTAACCCTATCCAAGCACAATGATTTGATTGCATTTAATTTCTACATTTTTAGTTTTATGCATGTTGATTGTATAACTATGAGAATTGCCACCTTTTGATTTTGTTGTTAATTATTAATGCAATTGTTCTTAAATTTCATAATCAATATTTGTGAAATTCTTTTCTTGTCTTAGAAAGTATTTTACTTTTATTGAACTCAAATCATTATTGTTTTTTGTGATCATGAGAATGATGGTTATACAATGGTTTTCTTTGACATATGATCAATAGGGTTTGATAGGCCATGCCTAGGAAAGACGGATTGTACTACACCCTAGTTTAGTGTAATTTGGGTAGACAATCCGTGCCAACCGAAGATGGGTTACACTTATCCATTGATTGTATGTATCCTGCTAAAGAATTTGATAATTTATACCTAGGGAAGACGGGTCGTACCACATCTTAGTAGTTAGGTGGACGATTCGTGCCAACCGAAGATAGATTGTACTTATTCTTTAATAACATAGTTTCTTGTTTATTTATAACATGCATAGAATGAATTTCTGGAATTGAATCTGATTAATCATTGTTGTGCGGATAGAGGTGAAGTCAATACCCTACACTCTATCTCATATTTTAATTCTCTTTTAATTTCATGCTCTTAGTTATAAACCATAATCAGTCATCTTTTTAATTAAGTCAACTTTAATCTTTCAAATTTGATAACTAAACCATTGCAGTCCTTGAGTTTCGACACCCTCAATATAGCCCTATCCTACAGGATTCGTTCTATTGCGAGTGGTTAATTTTTATAATTGATATTTGTGCTTTAAAATTACCACATTAGTATTGTTGATTCAACTTGTAGAGGTGTGCTAATGGAAAAGAATAGTGAAGAAGCCGTGGAGCTTTTTGAGACATTAAGTGAGCACTCCCAACAATTCTCATCCAAAAGGAGGCAAGGAGTAAAGAGCAAAGGCATGTATGAAGTAAACACAAATAGTGGAGTGCAAAATCAAATGGATGTCCTGCAGAAGACATTAAATATGCTTGTAAACACCATGACTACTCAGAACATCTCTCCCGTTCAGCAAGCTGCCCAGCTCCAGGTATGTGCCATATGTTCTCATTCTGATCACACTACTGAGACTTGGCATTTTTATTTATTTGCAGATCAGGAGCAAGCACACTATATGGGACAAAACAATTATCCTTACAAGAACAATCCATACTCCAACACCTACAATCCAGGGTGGCGAAACCACCCTAACTTCTCATGGAATAACAATCAGAATGCTTTGAACCCGCAAGGGCAACAAAGGAACTCCCAACGAGTAGTCCAGTCAGTCCAAGAGTCAAAGAAGAGTGACCTGGAAAGTATTGTATCGCAATTAGCAGCTTTACAACAATGAATGCTGACTTCACAAGATCAATTTATGGCTGATGAAAGACAATTTCAAACTAAGCAAAGACAAATCAATGCACAGACTGGCCAAACTTTGCAAAAACTGGAAGCACAAATGGGGCAAATGGCCAGATAGCTAAGCAAAAGAAAGAAGGGGAATTTCCAGCCCAAACAATCCCCAATCCAGGGGGTCACCAACAACTAAAAGCTGTCATGGTTCTAAAAAATGGCAAGGTCATAGGAACTGAAGAGACAGGACAATTGATAAGCGCCGAATGTTGCACATTCAAGCCCTTTAACTTGCATATGTTAAGTCCTTAGCATTGCTATTTACTTGATTTTGTTTTGTTTTGTGTTTCAGGTCAAATACATGAGCTCCGTTGAAAGTTGGACTAAAAGGGACGAGAAGCAGCCTTACTGTGCTGGCAAACGATCGCAGCACACTTGTGATCGTGCGTTGGGTGAACGATCGCCTGCACTTGTGAACGTGCGCCGGGCGAACGATCGCCATCTGTGCGAACGTGCGCACTCGGGCCTCACTTAACCTGGCAGGCGCGTTGAACAACTTAAAAGCTAGTCCAAGTCTCCTAGTTGAAGTGGGAAACTAAACTACGGCCGTAATTAGGATTTCTAGGGTTTCTTAGTGCCTATAAATAGGCCATTATACAATGTAAAAGGGCGGTTTTCCCTTAGTGCGAAATTTACACACAAATTCCTTGGAGTTCATTCATTAGCATGAGCAGCTAAACCCCCTTTGTGGGCTACCGATGTAACCCTCTCCAAGCACAATGGTGATTGTATTTGATTCTAGTTAATTCATTATATGTATGTTGATTGCATAACTGTGAGGATTGCAACCTTTGAATTATGTTCTTAATTTTAATGCAATTGTTATTCATTTCCAATTTCGGTACTTGCGAAATTCTTATCTTGTCTTAGAAATTATTTTGCATGTATTGAACTTAATCAATCTTATTTTTTGTGATCATGAGATTGATAGTTATGCAATGGTTTTAATATGCATATGATTAATAGGATTAGATAGACCATGCTTAGGGAAGACAAGTCGTACTACACCCTAGTTTAGAGTAATTTAGGTAGACGATCCGTGCCAACCGAAGATGGGTTATACTATTCCATTAATCATATAAAACTTATTAAGGGATTTTATAGTTTATACCTAGGGAAGACGGGTCGTGCCGCATCTTAGTGGTTAGGTGGATGATCCGTGCCAACCGAAGATAAATTATTCTTATCCTTTAATATGAATTTTCTTGTCTTTTATAACATACATGATCGTGAGTTTCTAGAATTGAATTATGGTTACCATTGTTGTGCGGAGTGCGGTGAAATCGATACCTTACTTCTCTCTCTCATATATTTACTCTTAATTTTACGCTTATTTTCATGCAATTTAGATTCACAAACAATCAAATTCTCCTTTGTTAATTAGGTTAAAATTAGTCTTTTAAATTTAGTAACAAAACCCCCACAGTCCTTGAGGTTTGACACCTTCAATATAGCCCTATCCTACGGGATTCGTTCTATTGCGAGTGGTATTTTATTATTGATTATTTTGGTCACGAAATTACCACATCAATTTTTGGCGCCGTTGCCGGGGACTGTTTAACGGTTTTGTTATTAAATTTTAAGGATTAAATTTAGCTTAATTTTTATTTTTTGTTGTTGTTTTTCTTAATTTTTAATTTTTGAATTTAATCCCTCTTTTTAAGTTCACGATCAGTCCGCAGGTTCCACTCTCTGTAACTGCGATCGATCACAGCCCGTGTGCGATCGTTCGCAGTACTGTACTCAACAAGTAGCTGTGATCGAACCTCAGCCCTTGCATTCGTTTCCCCCTTCGGTAGTGCGAACGATCACACCTCCTGGGGCAATCATTTGCTCTCTAGACAGAATTTGCTGCAGCCCCATTCCAGTGCACCTAAGGGACGTTTGTGAGCTTTTCTTTTTAGCTTTAATTTAATCTTCTGTTTTGTTATTTCCTGTTTTTATTTTCCGTTTAAGTTTTGGTTTAGTTTATGTTGGGTCGCCGATCTTTATCTTTGCCTTTAATTTCTTGTGACCCCGACATTGAGCACACTCTTAGACAAATTAGAGCCGGAAGGAATTCTAAATTGCCTAAGGAAAACACCACTGACACCATGGCTGGCGCCCCTCACGTAGCTTTACAAGATCACTACATTCCACCCACATACACTACTCCCTCATGTCTCAGGTTGCCGGAAATTACGGCAACCCACTATGAGATCAAGCCTAGCACCATACAGAGTCTACCGACTTTCCTAGGGCTTACCCATAAGAATCCTTATGACTTCCTCAGTGAATTCCAAACAATATGTTCTACCATTCAATTGATGGGATTCACTGAAGATGCCTTAAAGATGCGTCTTTTTATCTTTGCCCTCAAAGATAGAGCCAAACATTGGTTCCAGTCCTTAGAGCCTGATTCTATCACTTCTTGGGATCAACTGCAACAAGTTTTTCTCAAGCAATATTTCTCCATAGGAAGGACCAATGACACTAGGCGAGCCATCACTGGTATCACCCAGTACCAGGGTGAACCATTACATGAGACGTGGGAGAGGCTTAAGGATTTACTTAGATCATGTCCACACCGTGCTGTCCCCAAATGGCAGCTAGTGTAGAGTTTTTATGATGGTCTGACTGATTCTTGTAGGAGCACGGTAGATGCATCTTGTGGGGGGACATTTATGTTAAAAAGTGAAGATGAAGCATGGGCTATGTTTGAAAACTTGAGTAACAATTCTCGTCAGCAGGCTTCTAATAGACGGAGAGAACCCGCACCTAAAGTGCCAAAGACGGAGAGTCTTTGCGAAGTAGGACCTCCTACGGACGTGGCCACTCAAGTAGTTGATGCTATCACCAAGAAGCTGGACCAATTGATGACTGGTTTTGCTCCAAATGCTACTCACATAAGCACCCAACCTGAACCATGCTCATTCTGCTCTAGCACTATGCATCAGGTACATAACTATCCTACTGTTGTCAATTATACTGATGTCTCTAATGAGCAGGTCAATGTAGCTTTCTCCCGACCGGGTAATGATCCATACTCCAACACTTACAACCCGGGGTGGAGAAATCATCCAAATTTCTCATGGAAGAATCCAACTCCGGGAAACTCAGCACCAGGGCAGCACAATCAAGCTCAGTCTAGCAGGCAACCCTACCAACCATCATCAACATACCGGCCTCCACAGCAGCAATATCAAGCTCCCCCACCACCGCAGCGGCCAGAATCTAATGAAGATCAAATGCTGAACATGATGGGTGAGATTAACAGCAGGCTAAGCACGGTGGATGAGATGAATGGCAGGTTAGGTGAGTTGAACAACAAGTTTGGCGAGATGTCTCAGACAGTGAATTCCCACTCTCAATCCATTGCCAAACTAGAGACTCAAATGGGATAAATGGCGAACACCCTCAACAGGAGGGAAGAAGGGAAGCTTCCAAGTCAGCCAGTGATGAATCCTAAGGGGCTCTACATGGTAAATGAAGAAACTTCACATCAGCATGTGCAGTCCATCACCACATTGAGAAGCGGAAAACTGGTTGATAATCAAGTGGGAAACAAGAAGGATGAGCATACTGAGGTTCCAAAGACTCTGCAGAAAGAAAAAGGGAAGCAAGTGATCAATGACACATCAGCTGACCCCAGTTTAGAGACACCGTATGTACCCCGAGCCCCATTCCCAGAACGGCTCAAGGCACCTTCTCACTTTGGAAAACAAGGAGAGAAAATACAAGCAATGATGGAGGTGTTCAAACAAGTGAAGATCAACATTCCTCTCCTTGATGCCATTCAGCAAGTGCCTGCATATGCCAAATTCCTGAAGGATCTTTGTACTCAGAAGAGGAAGTCAAGAAATCACATCCCCAAGAAAGTACTCCTTATTGAGCATGTGAGTTCCCTGATTCAGCACAACACTCCTCCAAAGTTCAAGGACCCCGGAGCTCCTACCATTTCATGCATCATAGGACAGAAAGAAATTGATAAAGCACTCCTTGATCTAGGAGCAGGGGTGAATCTACTGCCATACTCAGCATATCAGCAGTTGGGCCTAGGGGAGCTGAAGCCTACTATAGTAATTCTGCAGCTCGCTGACCGGTCTATCAAGAAACCCAGAGGGATTATAGAGGATGTCATCATCAAAGTAGACAAATTTTTCTTCCCAATGGATTTCATTGTTCTTGACACTGAGCCTATTCCACATCCTGAGAGGCTGATTTCGGTCATCCTTAGGCGTCCTTTCTTAGCCACGGCCAATGCATGTATCAACAGCCGGACTGGAGTTATGGAGATCTCCTTTGGAAATATAAAGGTGAGGCTGAACATCTTTAATGCATTCCAGGATGCCCCAGATCAGAATGAATGTTTCTTTGTGGACAGCATTGAAGAGTATGTAGAAGATTCACTCCCTAGTCTCTTGGTTGATGATCAGTTGGAAGCTTGTTTAGCCCATTTTGGGTTTGAAGATTTCGACACTAATCAGTATGTTGAAGAGGTCCATGATTTGCTAGAGACAGCAGCCAATGCAGATTTTCACCCATGGAGACTACCAAAGGAACCCGCCCCTAACAGCAAGCACTCCTCCCGTTCCTTCCCTTGAGTCTCCACCGAAGCTTGAATTGAAGCCCCTGCCAGACAAGCTTAAATATGCCTTCCTTGGTGCTAATGATACTCTTCCAGTCATCATTGCTTCAGATCTACAGAAGGGACAGGAAGATAATCTGTTAGAAGTGCTGAAGGAGCATAAAGAAGCTATTGGGTGGACTGTAGCAGACCTAAAGGGAATTGATCCATCCATCTGTATGCACCGGATCCATCCAGAAGAAGGAGCCAAACCCTCCCGTGAGGCACAACGTCGGCTAAATCCCAACATGAAAGAGGTTGTGATGAAGGAAGTAGTCAAGCTGCTTGATGCTGGCATCATCTACCGCATCTCAGACAGCAAATGGATCAGCCCCACTCAAGTTGTTCCAAAGAAATCCGGCCTTACAGTAGTAGAAAATGCAGCTGGAGAGTTGATTCCATAATGCACAACCACAGGATAGCGTGTTTGCATTGACTACCGGAAGCTCAACTCCCACACTAGGAAGGATCACTTTCCACTTCCTTTCATTGATCAGATCCTAGAGCGTCTAGCTGGCCAGAGCTACTATTGCTTCCTTGATGGTTACTCCGGATACAACCAGGTTGTTGTTGACCCCCAAGACCAGGAGATGACGACCTTCACATGTCCCTTTGGTACTTTTGCTTACAGACACACGCCCTTCGGCCTATGCAATGCATCTGCCACCTTCCAGAGATGTATGATGTCAATCTTCTCCGACATGGTAGAAACATTTTTGGAGGTATTTATGGATGACTTTACTGTTTTTGGGTCTTCCTTTGATAACTGTCTCCATAATCTTTCACTTGTGCTTAAACGTTGCAAACAGACTAACTTGATTTTGAGTTGGGAGAAGAGTCACTTTATGGTGCAGGAGGGTATAGTCCTGGGACATATAGTATCCAAGAGAGGAATTGAGGTGGATAGGGCAAAGGTTGAGCTGATTGAAAATCTACCGCCACCTACTTCAGTGAAGCAGATCCGCTCCTTCTTGGGCCATGCCGGTTTTTATCGACGCTTCATTAAGGATTTCAGCAAGATCTCAAGGCCCTTGTGCAATCTGCTTGCAAAGGACAGCCCATACAACTTTGATGATGCTTATCATGAGGAATTCCAGAAGCTCCGGTCTCTGCTATCTTCTGCACCCATCATGAACCCGCCTGACTAGTCCTTGCCATTTGAGATCATGTGTGATGCATCCGACTTTGCTATAGGTGCAGTCTCGGGACAGTGTGTGGACAAGCTCCCTCACATCATTTACTATGCTAGCAAGACTCTGATGGATGCTCAAATCAATTACACAACAACGGAAAAAGAATTGCTAGCTGTGGTTTTTGCCTTGGACAAATTCAGATCATACCTCTTGGGATCCAAGGTAATTATCTATTCTGATCATGCTGCATTGTGACACTTGCTGGCAAAGAAGGAGACAAAGCCCCGATTGATTCGATGGATACTGCTGTTACAAGAATTTGACATCGAAATTTGGGACAAGAAGGGCACTGAAAATGTCGTTGCCGACCATCTGTTACGGATTCAATTTGAGCCGCCTCAGTTAATTCCAGTTCATGATTCCTTCCCGGATGAGCAACTGTTTGAAATTACTCCAAGAGAACGACCATGGTATGCGGGACATCATCAATTATCTAGCCACAGGTCATATTCCTCCGCATTGGTCTAAGCAAGACAAGGACCGCTTCTTCAAGCAAATTCGATTCTATTTTTGGGAAGATCCAGAGTTGTTCAAGTACTGCGCTGACCAGATTATCCGACGCTGCATTCCGGAGAGTGAAATCCATAGTATCCTCACATTTTGTCACACTCTAGCTTGTGGGGGTCATTTTAGTGCCAAGAAGACTGCAGCCAAGGTTCTACAATGTGGATTCACATGGCCAACTTTGTTCAAAGATGCCTATGACTTTTGCCGGGCTTGTGAGAGATGTCAGCGCCTAGGAGCTATGTCTCGGAGAGATATGATGCCATTGAACCCCATCCTTATACTCGAAATTTTTGATGTTTGGGGTATAGATTTCATAGGCCCCTTTCCACCATCTTTTGGATATGAGTACATTTTGGTAGGGGTGGACTATGTCTCCAAATGGGTTGAAGATGTGGCCACCAAGACCAATGATCACAAGGTGGTAGTGAAATTCGTCCAAACCAACATCTTCAGCAGATTTGGTACTCCCCGAGCCATCATCAGTGACGGAGGCAAGCACTTCTGCAACCGGTTTCTCAAAACCTTGTTTCTCAAGTACTCCGTTAGACATAAGGTAGCCACTCCCTACCACCCTCAGACTAGTGGCCAAGTAGAATTTTCCAACAGGGAAATCAAGCATATTCTGGAGAAGACGGTTCGGCCAAACCGCAAGGATTGGTCCTTGCGCCTCAATGATGCATTATGGGCCTACCGCACAGCTTACAAGACACCAATTGGTATGTCACCATACCGGCTGGTTTATGGAAAGGCATGCCACCTCCCTATGGAACTAGAGCACAAGGCTTTGTGGGCCATCAAGCAGTTCAACTTTGGTATGCAAGCAGCTGGCTCCCACCGAAGGCTTCAGTTGACAGAGTTGGAAGAACTGCGAAACGATGCATATGACAGCTCCAAAATTTACAAGGAGAAGACAAGGGCTTTTCA
>CM017322.1:22273070-22316713 GCA_006937295.1 Carpinus fangiana
TAAAGTGAGGTTATAAATAGAGTTTGATAGTAATTTATAATGTGATGAATGCAATGCAGTGAGTATTGCTAAGGCTGGGTTGAAAGATCCTTTGCAAGCGTGTCAAGGAAATGTAAGTATTTTACTTACTGAGCCAAGATACTATATTTTAATATTCAATGATTTAAATGCTTTAAGGTTTAGCAAATATTTTTGCTTACAAAGCAAGTGAAGTGATTTTAAAATGAGTTCCCAAATATGATATGATTGTTTAAATTCGAGCCAATGTTATGTTATAAGGATATTTGATTTATGATTATGTTCAAAGAATTGAATGGATTTGTGAGATATTGATGACATTTCATGAGTAATGATTTCATAAGTTTATGATATGTTATAAATAATGTTGAAAGAATATGATGTGAAAGGAAAGCATGAGTAAGATGATTTGATGCATGAACATGGAATGGAACGATTATGTTCAATGAATTGAATGGATTTGTGAGTTATTGATGATGTTTCATGAGTAATGATTTCATAAGTTTATGACATGTTACATATGATGTTGAAAGAATGTGATGTTAAATGAAAGCATGTACATGATGATTTTATTGCACAAAACATGGTGCACGATCATGGAATGGAACAAGAAACCATGAAGGGGGTTAGAGTCCCTCAACGCCGACGAAAATCATGTGAAGGCGGTTAGAGTCCCTCAACACTCAGGAAAATCATGTGAAGGGAGTTAGAGTCCCTCAACGCCCACGCTAAACAATGAAGGGGGTTAGAGTCACTCAACTTCCACGATAAATCAAGGATAAGGGGGTTAGAGTCCCTCAGCAACACAACGAAAAATATGATTTGAGTGCAAATGTTTTATGAGTTTATAATGATGTTTGATGATGTGATTTATATGATATTTATCATGCTAGATGTACTTGTATGAATATGTGACTGAATGGAATAGAGCAGATGCATATTTTTACAGCTGGATTGTATATAATGTATTAAATGTTTTCTTGACTGCATTGTTTACTTTATCAACTACCAAATAGTTTTCAAATATAAGGTCGAGTAGCTGTTATTGTAAACTGTTGCAAAAAAGTGAAAAGTCAGCTTATTGTGAAAACTTAGTAATTTCTATACTTACTGAGACCGTTGACTCATTAATCTACTTATGCGATCATGGTTAACTCCATGNTGATCTAAGTCGTAAAAGGATGGTAACATTTGGATTACGTGTGGCTTTAGATCATAGTGGGTTGCATTAGTCGGCGGCAACACAATGCACGAATGGGAACTGACCGTAGTAGGTGCGAACAATTCCCAGAGTGACGTTGTGAAATCCACGTCATAAGCTCTTCTATGCTCCCCGTTCCCTTCTCTTGCATCTTGATAATCCTCGTGCTCCTCCATTCTTGGATTCCTTTGGTTTTCCTCGTGCTCCTCCACTCTCGGATTCCTTTGATTATCCCCCATCTCGCCTTGAGCTCTACGCGCTCTCCTAATGTTTCTTTTTAAGTCGGGATCTAAAGGTGTTAATTCTAAGTTCAAGGATCGCCGACGAAGCATAAACCAACAAAAATTTAACTAAACACTAAAGAAAAACAACAAGCTAAACAAGCAAACATGCATGGATAAACAATAAAAACAGGGACACAAAACAGCAAATATAGACATCTACACGAACCTAGATGAATATAAACACTACTTGCAATTAAACTATGGAAATAGCAACCTATATGCACTTAAATGAATTAAAACTAAACAATTTTAAACAAATATGAACACAAGCAGAATTAACAGAAACAACAAAGTATTGACAACCTAGTTAAAACAAATGGAAACTAACATGGCAAAATTAAATTAACTACAAATTAACTTAACTACTATTTAAGAAATTAAACTAATTAATCAATAAAAAATTAAAATAATCTAAACACAAATACAAACAGCAGATATCATGCTAAAAACAGGCAAAGAGATCAAATAAGACTAAGTTAACAATTAATTAAAACTATTGGAAACAGGAAAATACATACTGCCTCGGGTATACTGGTGCAGGAAGCAGAGGTGCGCTCGAGCGCAAGCAGCACATTCGATCGCACAGACGCAACAATTTGGCAGGCTCTGCAAGTGCGTTCGAACGCAACCTAGGTGCATTCGAACGTAGCACTGCACTGCTTTCTGGCAGGGACTTGCACTCGCACGCAGACGCGTAACGAGCATTCGCAGGTGCACGAACGTTATGGAATAGGCGACAGCACATTTCGATCGCAAGAACTGCGTTCGAACGCACTGTAGGCGCCTGATTTTCCAGAAACTATGTACAAAATCAAAATTGCCAAACACTATTCTAAAAACTAACCAAAATTAACTAAAATGCAAAAAAAAAAAATTAACTAGGAACAGAATTAAAATTTACAGAAATTAAATACTAGTAGAAAAATAAAATCAATCTAAAAATAATATTAATTTAAACAAAAACAACCGTTCCCCGGCAACGGTGCCAAAATTTGATCGTACCAAATTCGGGTACTCGCAATAGCACGAACCGTTAGGTCGTATAGCGTTGCACAAGTACCGAGATCGAACCACAGAGAACGAAGTTTTGCTAAAAAAACTAATATTATTCTTAAATTAAATCTATTTTAACCTAGTTCCGAAAAAAAGGGTCGTATCATCGAACACGTAACTTGCAGAAATTAAAATTATTCTAAAAAGCGTAAAGGAATGGATAAAGCTAACTAAGGTTAAAGACTAACCTCACCCAATATAAAAAGTTAGCTTAAACATAAAACACACACTTTCCGCCTATCGAGTTAAGCGCTTAAACACACTCTATTGCCGTTATTGACATAAGTCAAACCAATTGGTGTGTTTACCGTTAAGGAGCTACAACGAATATTAATTCTTGATAAAATCATCCACTGTATCCTTGGATCACAGTGGATATTAAATCAACCATTAATCATTCGTTGTGCACCCGGCTTGGAACACAACAAAGGATGACTATCGATGCCTCAAAAACGACAACCACTTAACTTTTGTCACATAAATTAAATGAACGAGTATGGAAAATTAAAAGACGGAAAGTAAATGTGTTTAATGTAAAAGCATGAAATAAACTATGGGTGAGGCTTTATCTTCAACCTTAGTTGAAGATTTTAGCCACCCATATAACAATAAAGTAAAGAACAAGTAAGAGAATGCATTAAATTAAATTAAAGTAAAGGATTACAATTAAAAAGGACAGAGTAGGGCCTATAATTGCAAAATGCTCTTAAAACTCGCCCAAAAGAAAAAGACTTCGGAAAAAATGCAAGAAGGCAGTTATTTATAGAACTTTGGTGTGCTGCCAGGTCATAGGGCTGCATTCGAACGCAGCCCCTGCGTTCGAACGCACTGATGCATGTGTTCGATCATATGCTCTGCGATCGAACGCAGATAACTGCCGCGACGCTAGCTGGAAGTGATGGAATCATAGGGCCGAATAGGGCATCAGCGGGAGACGCGGGCTAACTGGACCTGCGTTTGAACGTGCTCCTGCGTTCAACCGCAGTTGCGTGCATTCGAACGCACTGGCAGTAACTTCATGGCATCTCTTTAAGTTGATTTTTCCTTTTGGTAGCCATGTATTGATGCAATGACCTGCACACCATAAAACACTAAAAAAAACTACAAAAGTTAGATATTAACAGTGCTAAAGGCTTAGCAAATATAAGTTAAGGGGGTCAAATATACAATATTTGGTACCGATCAAGGCCCTTATGCAGGTTGTTGGCCAAAGAGACCCCGTTTGAATTTGATGAAGAATGTTTGAAAGCATTCGGGGCTCTGAAGGAGATTCTGACGTCCACACCAATTATTAGACCACCGAATTGGGGTTCTCCTTTTTAGATCATGTGTGATGATGTACAAAAATAAAAGTACTCGCAATAGCACGAGTCGTTTGCAATACAGTGTTGTGCAAGTGCGAGGTCGATCCACAGGGAATTGTGTTTTGTAAAAATCAATTTCCTAATTAAATTGACTTTATCTTAACCTAGTTCCGAAGTTCGAAGTTGGTCGTGCAAAAAGATAAATTAAGTAAAAACGAAATTGCTTAAATAATAAAACAACACTAAGGTTTTCAGAATGCACATCACCAAATCAAAGACACATTCTCACGCTTAGTTCATACATCCGACAGACAATTAAACCATATATATGTTCTATTGTTCCTATTGAAAGATTCAATGAATCCATCTGTATTTACGAAAGACAATGCATATTAAATTTAGTTCAAAAGATCCAATGTATCCATGCTTTGCACAAAAGATAATGGATATCCAAAGTAAATCAAAAGATGCAATGTATCCGTTAGATGAAACACAATGAATATTCAAATTTGGCACAATCAATCACAATTTTGTCACAGAATTGAATTGAAACGAACATACATTACGTAAATGACGGGATTGTATGAACAAATTATAAAAACATATAAACAAATCAATGGTGAGGCTTCATCTTCAACCTTAGTTGATGATTTAGCCTCTCATGAGAAAAGAAATCACAAGAAAACTAAATTTCATTATTAAAAATAACAAACTTACAAAAGAATCGGAGTTCCAAGCTCTAAAAACTCAAAAAAACGTGAAAATGACCAAGAACGGCGCCCCCGGCGCGTCTCCCCCCGTTTACAATGAAAAAAGATGATATTTATAAGCTAAATTTAGGGTTTCAATGCTTCCAGGTCGGCCGAGTGTGCTAAGTGCGATCGATCGCACTCGTGCATGAATTTCTACATCTGATGGGCACAAGTGCGATCGATCGCACTCGATATGCGTTCGATCGCACATACTTCAGATTTGGCCAAATATTGTGAAATATGATTTTGTAGATCTTTGTGTTAGCTTTCCAAAGACACCAAGATCACCCCAATCGGAGTTCTACAACTCTAGATATGACCATTTTGGTGGGACTCGTCGGGTGCAAATCATCGCTCGACTCAATTTTGCTACCAAAGCTCCCCGAACTGTTTTAAGCCCCAGATTTAATGGCATTAGCCCCAAATGCAACATAGCAACCTGCAAAACACTAAAACACCAAAACTAACGAAAACATTAGAAAAAGACATAGCTAAGAGCTTAACAAATATAAGTTAAAGGGCCCAAATATACAATATTAAGCACTCATCAAATACCCTCAAACTTACATTTTTGCTAGTCCCTTAGCAAAACAAAATGAAAAACTCAACGAAAAACAAGAAACATAAGTCCGCTGTCTTGGGAGAAACGGTTGCATTTAGCATATGCAACAAGCCTTTTAAACCCCTAGGAATTCCCTAGAGGACGAGTAAAGTCTCGTGAGGGTTTTCCAGGAATGACACCCACAAACATTTTATTAGCGCTACGTTATTGACAAACAATGCCTTTCACAAAAACATATGGTTCATACATCATTAGCAAATTTAACAAGTCGAATATACAAACCATATCATCCAGGCATCCAAACACCATTCAACTCACGGTTGGAGAATTGAGACAACACATGCTCAAAGAAGTGAAAAGTGAACTAACACAAGGTCATGGGGTTTCAATCATTCTCAAAGAAAATGTGCACCAAAAAATTCATAGGACTGCACTATGATGAAAACAACCGAGGCTTGATTTTTTTTTTTTTTTTCATTCATTTTTTATGTAGGCTGTGCAATGTTTTACTCCCTTAAGCTTCTAAATGACTTATGTAACGAGTGTTGGGTCAGTGACTCCCAAACCAGGTGGCTTTAGGGCACTAGATGTAAAGACATCCCTAAGGGCTTAATTACTCAAGTCAAAAAGAGCTACGAAGCCTAACTAGTCATACAATCACTCAGCTAAAATTTCTCATCTTTTTATGCGAACACTCACTGCTTGGTGAGGTAAGATGTCCGGTTACTCAATGAGAATCTCGACTTATTGTGAATTTTTTTTTTTTTTAAAGCCAAGGTTTCCCTCACCACATCAACCCACAAATCTCTAGAGACATACTCCCCTTAATTCAAATCTCATACCCCACAGACCCTAATGCTAGTGTGCATGTGAAAAATATGCCCAACATGTGGAGTCTCTCTAATCCAACATATGAGTCAAACACTAGGATTTCTAATGATATGCAGTGTTCAAACATGTTAAACACATCAATGACATGCAATCCACATTTATGATGTTCAGTCATGCCAATCAACAACATAGCAATTTTTCTTTTTCTTTTTTTATTTTTTAGAGACAAAAACAAACAAAACAAACCAAAAAGACAGTGTGTTTTCCACACCCCCAAACTTAGATGACACATTGTCCCCAATGTGTCAAGAGATACAATACCGTGGAGTGAGGAACCAAAGTGTGCAAAGGTCAGGGCGTCCCCCAAACTTGAACACCAAAACACCTGTCAACAACTAACATCAATCTTTTCTTACAGGAACAAACATTAAAATGTTAATTGCTGTTAGAAACAAAAGATAAAATAACAAGAAATAAAATGAAAATAAGGAAAAAGACTCAAAAATAAAGTGCGAAAAATAAAAATAAAAAAATAAAATACCACATTTTCCTCGATCATTTGGGTGTCCAATCAATCCCTTCCACCCTCTCTTTTTCAAGAGAATGTAGTCTTCCCCAAGTTTTAGTACTTCCCTTATATCTTCAAGGCTCCATTCTTTCGCTTGAAATCTGTTGGGGATAGATTTACAAAATTTTGGCCTCGCATGATGTTCAAAAATGTTTTCCCAGCCATGCACTATGTCTATCTCCCAAAAAGAATCAATGATTCTCTCTCTTGTAACTATGAACTTCTCATTGTGAATCTCAAGAGGGAAATTGATGAGGGAATGAGCTTCAGTACTCACTTCCTTATCATTGGACACATTTGGATTATTCGGGGGCTCTGTGTGTTCAACCTGCTCCTCTTTTCCTTCCTCCTCATACTTATCAACAATGAGAGGCTTGGCTGCAGATGAAGATGATTTAGGGGATGATATCTCAGTGATTTCCCCATTTTCAATTCGCATCTTAGGAGTAGAGTCCAATAAGGCCTCAGCTTGCTTACGTATAATGTCAAGATCCAAATCGAATTCAAACTGAGCAAAACACTCTCCCAAAGGATCCTCCAGACTTGGCTCACTAGAAGTCTTAACTTGCTCAAGGAACTTGTCAAGATCTAGATCGCATTCAGACTGAGCAAAGCACTCTTCCAACGGATCCTCCAAACTTGGCTCACTAAACATCATAGCTTGCTTGAGGAGCTTATCAAGATCCAGGTCATATCCAATTTGATCAAAACGCTCTCCCAACGGATCCTCAAGACTTGGCTCATTAAAAGTCTCAGCATGATCAAGCAACTTGTCCAGGTCTAGGTCACCTCCAAATTGATCAAAGCACTCTTCCAATGGATCCTCAAGACTTGGCTCACAAAAAATCTCCTCAACAGTTTCTTCATTCCCAAGTGTGCTGGTGGCTTGGACATGCTCATGATAAGAATTGCTAGAAGCATCCTCATCAATCATGTATTGCCCTCGTGCCATCTTCTGAATTTGAAGCTCATCTTCCTCGATTCTGTTGAATTCAACAACTAGATGACCAAGTTGTCCTTCCAACCTTGCAATTGCTTCCGTGTTGGCCATGGCTGCGTCCTTGATTTCATGTATGGATTGGGAGTTGACCATGGTGGCTTCTTTAATCACTTGCAAGATTTGGTTATTAGACTGTATGAAGGCTTTGAAAGTGTCTTCCAAGGATGAATCTTGAGGAGGATGATTGTAGGATGAAGGGGTAGAAAATTGATTGTCGAACTGCGGATATTCAGGCTGGTGCAGTTCATCAACTTGGGGAGCACAATTTCCAGTAGCATGAGCTTGCCACGAGAAATTGGAGTGGTTGCTCCAGTCTGGGGTATAGAAATTAGAATTTGATTCAGACCTCAGACTGAAAAAATTGGTGTTCATCTGCTTATGTGAAAAATTGGAATATTGTCCCCAGGATGGACAATTGCTAGAACTATGACATGGATTGGAGCAGTATGAACATGGTCCATGTGGATGAAAATTCTGAAAGTAGTTGGTAGGATTTGGCATCCTACCACTATGAGAAGCATAAAAATTACCAACCGGGAAGTTCATGCTTCACCCTCACTATTTAGCTAGCCCCACACAAAAAAATATCAGATTATTATTTTTTTTTGACAATAGAATAATAATAAAAAAATGCAGAAAAGAAAAATAAAAATAGAAAACACAAAATGACAAAAAGAATTTGCAATATTTTTTTTTTTTACTTAGCTGCTTCAGGTCCGTTGAGGCTGATGTCTGAAAGTGCGCTCGAGGGCAGGTAAGTGAGATCGAGCTCAAGTGTGCAATGCGCAAAGAGCGCAGGCATGGGATGGATCGATCGCTTGCTGCCCGTGTGCTTGAGCACCCTCGAGCACAAGTGTAGTGCGATCGATCGCACTGGCAATGACTTTTTTCCGAAACTGCAACAGAACTTAAAAAACAACCAATTTTTTTTTTTTTTTTCTTTTAGAAATGCAGAAACAAATAAAATAAAATCAAAGTTGCAAAAAGAAAAATAATATAAAAGTGCTAATTATAACTAGTAGAAAAATGAAATCAATTTAAACAAAAATTAATTTTCACAAACAAACAATTCCCTGGCAACGGCGCCAAAATTTGATGTACAAAAATAAAAGTACTCGCAATAGCACGAGTCGTTTGCAATACAGTGTTGTGCAAGTGCGAGGTCGATCCACAGGGAATTGTGTTTTGTAAAAATAAATTTCCTAATTAAATTGACTTTATCTTAACCTAGTTCTGAAGTTCGAAGTTGGTCGTGCAAAAAGATAAATTAAGTAAAAACGAAATTGCTTAAATAATAAAACAGCACTAAGGTTTTCAGAATCCACATCACCAAATCAAAGACACACATTCTCACGCTTAGTTCATACATCCGACAGACAATTAAACCATATATATGTTCTATTGTTCCTATTGAAAGATTCAATGAATCCATCTGTATTTACGAATGACAATGCATATTAAATTTAGTTCAAAAGATCCAATGTATCCATGCTTTGCACAAAAGACAATGGATATCCAAAGTAAATCAAAAGATGCAATGTATCCGTTAGATGAAACACAATGAATATCCAACTTTGGCACAATCAATCACAATTTTGTCACAGAATTGAATTGAAACGAACATACATTACGTAAATGACGGAATTGTATGAACAAATTATAAAAACATGTAAACAAATCAATGGTGAGGCTTCATCTTCAACCTTAGTTGATGATTTAGCCTCTCATGACAAAAGAAATCACAAGAAAACTAAATTTCATTATTAAAAATAATAAACTTACAAAAGAATCGGAGTTCCAAGCTCTAAAAACTCAAAAAAACGTGAAAATGACCAAGAACGGTGCCCTCGGCGCGTCTTCCCCCGTTTACAATGAAAAAAGATAATATTTATAAGCTAAATTTAGGGTTTCAACGCTGCCAGGTCAGCCGAGTGCGCTCGATCACACTTAGGTGCGATCGATCGCACTCGTGCATGAATTTTTGCATCTGATGGGCACAAGTGCGATCGATCGCACTAGATGTGCGTTCGATCGCACATACTTCAGATTTTACCAAATTTTGTGAAATATGATTTTGTAGATCTTCGTGTTAACTTTCCAAAGACACCAAGATCACCCCAATCGGAGTTCTACAACTCTAGATATGGCCGTTTTGGTGGGACTCATTGGGTGCAAATCATCGCTCGACTCAATTTTGCTGCCAAAGCTCCCCGAACTGTTTTAAGCCCCAGATTTAATGGCATTAGCCCCAAATGCAACATAGCAACCTGCAAAACACTAAAACACCAAAACTAACCAAAACATTAGAAAAAGACATAGCTAAGAGCTTAACAAATATAAGTTAAAGGGCCCAAATATACAATATTAAGCACTCATCATGTGACGCATCAGACTATGCAGTAGGAGCTGTTTTGGGGCAGCGCATTGAGAAACTTCCCCATGTCATTTACTATGCGAGTAAGACTCTGAACGACGCACAACTCAATTACTTCACCACAGAAAAGGAGTTGTTGGCGGTCGTTTTTGTGCTGGACAAGTTTAGATCCTATTTGTTAGGATCTAAAATCATTATCTATTCTGATCACGCAGCATTGAAGTATCTTTTTTCCAAGAAAGATGCTAAATCCCGCTTGATCCGATGGATTTTGTTGCTTCAAGAGTTCGACATAGAAATTCAGGATAAGAAGGGTTCCAAAAATGTGGTGGCAGATCATTTGTCAAGGTTGACCATGGATTTCTCTACGGACGCCACCCCCATTTCTGAGACCTTTCCTGATGAGCAATTGATGCACATTGCTCACAATCCCGTACCTTGGTATGCGGACATCGTGTACTATCTTGTCACCGCCCAAATGCCTTTGCATTGGGGGCGACAAGATAAGCTCAAATTTTTGACCAAGGTGAAGACCCTTTTATGGGATGATCCTTATCTGTTCAAGTATTGTCCCGATCAGATCATTAGGAGGTGTATACCTGAGTTGGACCAATCCAATGTCATCTCCTTTTGTCATGATCATGCATGTGGAGGCCATTTCAGTGCAAATAAGACCGCTGCAAAGATTTTGTAGTGTGGATTTTATTGGCCCACCATGTTTGGAGACGCTCGTGCTTATTGCACATCCTATGAGTGCTGTCAGAAACTAGGGAGTATTTCAAAGAGGAACATGATGCCCCTCAATCCTATTTTGGTAATTGAGATTTTCGATGTGTGGGGCATCGATTTCATGGGACCTTTCCCAAACTCCTTTGGGTTTCTGTACATTTTAGTTGCTGTGGACTATGTGTCCAAATGGGTGGAGGCAGTTGCGTGCAAGACCAATGACCCCAGAGTGGTGGTCAAATTTTTAAAGGACACTATTTTTGCTCGGTTTGGTACACCTAGAGCAATTATCAGTGATGGAGGCACGCATTTTTGTAATCAGATTTTTGAGCAGCTGATGAAGAAGTATTTCATCACGCATAAGGTTGCCACCCCTTATCACCCACTGACGAGTGGGCATGTTGAAGTGTCAAATCACGAGATCAAACACATTTTGGAGAAGCCTGTGAACCCCAACAGAAAAGATTGGTCTCTGTGATTGAATGATGCTTTGTGGGCATATAGGACAACATACAAAACTTCGACAGGGATGTCACCATATCGGATGGTGTATGGGAAGGCATGTCATCTTCTCGTCGAGTTGGAACATCGAGCTTACTTGGCCATCAAGCAGCTGAACTTCAATTTTTTGAAGGCTGGCTCTCAAAGGAAGCTCCAACTCACTGAATTAGAGGAGCTGAGGAATGATGCTTATGACAGTTCGAGGAAGTACAAGGCACACATGAAGAGGGTTCATGACCAGAGCATTTTGAGGAGATCTTTTGAGCCTGGTCAGAAAGTCCTCCTTTACAATTCTTGACTGCATTTATTCCCTGTCAAGCTGAAATCCCGATGGATTGGCCCATTTATCATTAGGACAGTGTTTTCTCATGAGCCCATCGAGATAGAGGATCCCAAGAATGGTAACACCTTTAAGGTGAATGGACAACGTGTAAAACCATTCTTGGAGTTGAGGAGTTCAAAGGTTGAGGCTACTCTATTGGAGGATCCGATTTATTCGGATTAATTTGTAGTCTCATGTGATGAGTCTGGCTGAAGACGTTAAACTTAGTGCTTGTGGGAGGCACCCCTCATTCTTTTTATTATCTTTTGATTTTGTTTGTTTGTTTTTGTTTTGTTTTTCAGGTTAAGTGTTTGCCATCAAAGTTTGGGCGAGCATTCTCTTATGTTTTGCCTAACTTGCTATTTTCCTCTGGTATTGTATTTCTGGGCACATTGGGGACATTGTGCCATTTTAGTGTGGGGGTAGGGTAGACGCTGTTGCTTTTCTTTCTGAATATTTGTTGTTTTTGTAAAAATTTTAAATTTTTTTTGTGCTATGTTGTTGATTGAGCATGACTTACATCATATCTGTGGATTGCATATCATTGGTGTGTTTAACTTGATTGAACACTACATATCATTAAAAATCCCAGTTTTCAAGTCATATGTTGAATTAGAGAGACTTTGCATGTTTGATCCTTTTTTCACATGCACACTAGCATAGGGTCTGTGAGGTATGAAATTTGACTTGAGATGTGTTTTTCTTGAGATTTGTGGGTTGTTGTGATGTGTGATGATATACCTTGGCTGTTAAAAAAAAAAAAATCATCATAAGTTGAGCTTTTCATTGAGTAACCGGAACTCTTGTCTCATTAAGCAATGAGTGTTCGCGTAAAAAGATGAGAATTCTTAACCCAGTGATTGTATGGCTAGTTAGACTTCGTAGCTCTTTTTGACTTGAGTAATTAAGCCCTTAGGGATGTTTTTACATCTAGTGCCCTAAAACCTTATGGTTTGGTTACTGGCCCAACACTCATTACATGAGTCATTTAGAAGATTAAGGGAGTCAAACATTGCACAGCCTACATAAAAAAAAAAAATTGTATTTTTCAATTCAAGCCTTGGTTGTTTTTATCACATTGCAGTCCTATGATTTTTGAGATGCATGTCTTTTGAAAAATGGAAACCCCATGAGCATATGTTAGTTCACTTTGCACTTTTTGGAGCATGTTTTGTCTCGATTTTTCAGCCGTGATTTGATTGATGTTTGGAGGCCTTGATGATGTGGTTTGTTTGTTCAAAATTGTTAAAATTGCTAATGATGTATGAACCATATGTTTGTGTGAAAGGCTTTGTTTGTCAATAACATTGTGCCAAATAAATGTTTGTGGGTATCATTCTTGGAAAACCCTCACGAGACTTCACTCGTCCTCTAGGGAACTCCTAGGGGTTTAAAAGGCTTGTATCATATGCTCAATGCAATCATTTCTCCCACGAAAGCGGACCTATGTTTGTTTTGTTTTAATTATGTTTTTCATTTTTTGTTTTGCTAAGGGACTAGCAAAATGTAAGTTTGGGGGTATTTGATCGGTGCCAAATATTGTATATTTGACCCCCTTAACTTATATTTGTTAAGCTCTTAGCATTGTTAATATCTAACATTTTTGGTTGTTTTAGTGTTATTTGGTGCTGCAGGTCCTTGCGGTCAAACCTCGGTTGAAAGGGTGAAAAAGGGCAAAAGAAGAGAAGTATGCTCCCTGCCACTGCGCTCGAGCCCAGTGCCCATGATCGAGCGCAGGCCTAGTCAGCCCGCGTCTCGCGCGGTTGCCCTAGCTGGCCATTAGCCTCCATCGCTTTCTCCTTGCGCCGTGGCAGTTACGAACGTTCGATCGCGACTTCAACAATCAATTGCATACATGACTGAGCTCGAGCGTAGCCCTCTGACCTGGCCGCAACTTAGTTTTCTATAAATAAATGCCTTGTGTAATTTTTCATTGGTTACATTTTTGAGAGCGCATCCAGTGGCCAGAAACCCCTGTTTGGGTCTGCCTTGCCTCTCTAGACTTTGAACTTTGTATCTTTTTTTTTACATTTAATGCTTACCTCTTCCTTATTGTCATTTACTTTTATGGGTGGCTAAATCTTCAACTAAGGTTGAAGATGAAGCCTCACTCTTAGCATTTCTTTGAGCTTTTACGTTTAAAGCATTACATTCCGTCATTTATTTTCCATACTCGTTTCATTTCAATTTATGTGACAAAAATTGTGGTGATTGTCGTTTGTGATGCATCGAAAGTCCAACCCTTGTTGTGTTCCAAGCCGGGTGCACAACGGATGATTAACACTTGATTTAATATCCACTGTGATCCATGGATACAGTGGATGATTTTATCAAGGATTAATATCCGTTGTAGCTCCTTAACAGTAAACACACCAAATCGGTTTGACTTGTGTCACAAAAGGCAATAGAGTGTGACTAAGGGTTAACTCGATAGACGGAAGTGTGAGTTTTACGTTTAAGCACGCATTTTTATATTGGGTGAGGTTGAGTCTTTAACCTTAGTTACTTTTCTTTATTTATTTAAGTTTTCAGAGTAGTTTACATTTTTGCAAGTCTTGTGTTCGATCATACGACCAAATTTCGGAACTAGGTTAAAATAGGATTAGTCTAGTTTTAATATTAGTTTTTGAACAAACGCGTTTCCTTGTGGTTCGATCCCGTATTTCGCAACGCTACACAATCAACGACTCATGCTATTGCGAATGCAATCAAATTTGCATACCAGTATGGCTTAGGTTATTCCAAACACTTGTGGATGCTATAAAAGTTTTGTTAAAGGTTTGGCAATTAAGTGTTTGTATTGTTATTATTCATATGATACTAATGAATGGCTCCCAATTTTCAGGTTGACTTCAATTGAGGATGATTTTTCTTCAGATGGGGTAAGACCTGATTTTAATAATGTCCAACATATTTGTGTTTTGGCATCATGTCTGTTTTTAAGTTTTACATTTTTATTTAGTTGGGTTTTGATTAAACGAGATTTTTGTTGAAGTGATATTATTATGGTTGTGATGAGTTGGCATTATAAAAGGGGATTAGCACATTAGGGACTTGATCAATTAGGCTAAAACTAAATAAGGCATAAGTTACTTTAAGGTCACATAAAGATAGTAAAGTATTTGAATTTTTATTTTGGAGTCTAACAATAGTTTTAGAATAAGTGAGAAATGCTACATGGGGAGAGAAATAAGAATAGTAGATTCGAAAAATTAGTTACAGAGATTATGGGATTAGGGTATTCTTTTGTCATGACATTTTATTATTATTTTTTTTCATTAGGATTATTTATATATCTTTTGAATATGACATTTTTGGTATTCTTCTGTCATGACATTTTTATTATTATTTTTCATTAGGATCATTTATATATCTTTTGAATATGACCTTATGTTTTAAAATTGATTTTTTTTTTTAAAAAAAAAAAACAATTATTAGGGTCGAATTGACTTTAAAATATTATTTTTATTTATTTTTAGTTTTTTAGGACCATTAGCATCCACTGTAGTGGATGCTAATGGTTATTTTATTTTATTTTTTAATTTTTTTTAACACTATTAGCGTCCACTTGGTTTGGACGCTAATAGTTAATTTTTTATTTTATTTTAGAGCATTAGTGTCCATAGTCGATGCTAATGGTTTTTCATTTTTTTTTAAATTTTTTTTAACACTATTAGCGTCCACTTGGTTTGGATGCTAATAGTTGATTTTTTTATTTTTTATTTATTTTTTAGACAATTAGCGTCGACTATGGGTTGACGCTAATGGTTTTTTTATTTTTTTTTATTATGCACTATTAGCCTCATAAGCATCCACCATTCATGACATTGTCGACGCTAAAAGTCGACTATTAGCGTCCACTTTGGTGTCGACGCTAATGATATCATTAGGGTCGGACAATTAGCGTCCAACCCATTAGCGTCCAAAAGTCGACGCTAATACTATTAGCGTCGACTTTTGGACTTTTAGCGTCGACAAAAAGTCGACACTAAAAGTTATTTTTCTTGTAGTGCACTCTTCCTTGTTGTGGCCTTTAAAGCTTCCCATCATGATGGAAAGAGGACCAAAAAGTGTCCAAATCATGTTATTGTGGAATTAAGGCAGTCATGATTGTTGGGTCATGGATCGGTGATGTGCAAATTATAATTACTTGCAAGCGCACGATTCATGTGTAGTAGAACTTGTGCAAGTGCGAGGTTGATCTATAGAGAATTGTGTTGCAAGAATCAATGTTGTGGCCTTTAAAGCTGCCCATCATGATGGAAAGAGGACCAAAAAGTGTCCACATCATGTTATTGTGGAATTAGGGCAATCATGATTGTTCAGTCATGGATTGGTGGTGTGCAAATTATAATTACTCGCAAGCGCACGATTCGTGTAGTACAGCTTGTGCAGGTGCGAGGTCGATCTACAGGGAATTGTGTTCTAATAATTGATTTTTATCTAAACTAATTCTATTTTAACTTAGTTCCAAAGTTCAAAAGGTTTTTTCGTGCAAAATAAAAATAAACTAAAAATAAAATTGATTAAACGAATAATAAAAAGGTACTAAGGTTTTCAGAATCTACCTCACCAAATCAAAACTCATACTTTCATGTTTTGTTCATACACCAATCAAGAAATTAAACACTAAGCATGTTTTATCGTTTTTATAAAATCCTATTGAAAGATCCGATGAATCCATTTCTATTACAAAAGAAAACGAATATTCAATTGAGATCAAAAGATCCAATATATCTGTTTGAACAACGAAAGACAATGGATATCAAATTTCAATCAAAAGATTCGATGTATTCGTTGGATGAAACACAAGGTTCAACAATTTTATAAACAACAATCAATACAATTTTGGCACATAACTGGATTGAAACAAAAATACTTCAAATTAAATTTTGAATTATACGAATAGAAACATGAGAAATATAGAAATAATTAATAATAAGGCTTCATCTTCAACCTTAGTTGAAAAATCTAGTTTCTCATGACTACAGAAAGCATTAAAATACTCAATGAATTCATGGAAACAAGAAACTTACAAAGGAGAATCGTTTTAGAGTTCAAAAATTGACAAAATTCGAAGTTTTGGACTCAATGGTGCCCCCCCGATACGTTTACAACAAAAAATGGTATTTATAAGTTAATTTTAGGGTTTAAGTGCTACCAGGTCGGCCGAGTGAGCTCGATCGCAATTGAGGTGCTCGAGTGCATCGATTGCACTCGAGCATGCACTTTCCACTTTCAATGGGCACGAATGCCTTTGATCGCACTATTGTGTGCTCGAGCGCACTACCTTCAGAATTAGCCTACTCTTGTAAAGTATGACTTTGTAGATCTTTGAGTTAGATTTCCAATGACACCAAGAGCGCTCCAATCGGAGTTCTACAACTCTAGATATGGCCTTTTTAGTGTGACTCGTTAGGTGCGAGCTCAGCTCAAATTGGCTGCCAATGCTCCCCGAACTCTCTTAAGCCCCAGAAATAATGGAATAAGCCATAGATGTACCTTAACAACTTGCAAAACACTAAAACACTAAAGCTAACCAAAAACATTAAAAAATGACAAAACTAAGGGTTTAACAAATACAAGTTAATGGACCCAAATATGCAATATTTGACACTCATCAAATACCCCCAAACAACAAAATCAAAAACAAAATCAAAGCATGAAACATAAATCCGTTGTTGTGGGAGAGACGATTGCATTTAGCATATACAACAAACTTTTTGAACCCTAAGCATTCTTAGAGGATGAGTAAAGTCTCATAAGTGTTTATCAGCAATGATACCCACAAACATTGTAAGCATTGTCATTGACAAGCATGAACATCCACACAAATCATGGTCCATACATCATGAGCATGCTTAACAAATTGAACACCACAAACACATCATCACGACATCCAAAGTCAATTTACTCATAACTGGAAATTTGAGACAACAAATGCTTCAAAAAGTGAAAAGTGAGATTAACATAGACTCATGAGGTTTCAATTTTTCTCAAAGCTTTTGTACCCCAAAATTCATAGGAATTCAATTAAATGAAAACACCCAAGGCTTAACTCAAGATATGCATTATTTTTGTGTGTGTGTGTGTGTGTGTGTGTAGGCTGTGCAATGCTCGGCTCCCTTAAGCTTTATAATTGACCTATGTAACGACTGTTGGGCTAGTGACTCCCAAATCAGATGATTTTAGGGCACTAGATGTAAACATATCCATAAAGGCTTAATTACTCAATTCAAAGAGGCTACGAAACCAAACTAGCCATACAATTAATCAAATTTGAATTTCACATCTTTTTACGCGAACACTCAATGCTTAATGAGGCAAGAGGTACGGTTACTTAATGAGAAACTCAAACTGACATTTTTTTTTTTTGAAGCTAAGCTTTCATCAATGATTCATCCTACAAATCTCAAGATACACCCTTCTCAATTCAAATCTCATGCCCCATAGACCCTATGCTAATGTGCATGTGATAAACAACTCAAACAAGTGAAGTCTCTCAATCCAACAAATAAGTCAAAAGACTCAGATTTGTACAGACATGTAGTGTTCAAGATGTTAAACAAATCAACGGTATGCAAACCACAATAAAGGTGTAATCAAGCTCAATCAACAACATAGCAATTTTTTATTATTTTTTTTAACAAACAAACAACAAAAATAATAAAGGAAAAAAACAGCAATGTCTACCCCACCCCTAAACTAAAATGACACATTGTCCCCAATGTGTTTGGATACAATACCAGATGGCGGCGTAAGTTGGGTGTAATGTAGGAGAACGCTCCCCTAAACTTGAACGGCAGGTAAATTTCCTGAAAAACACAATAAAAAAAACACCAAACAAGTAAAACTAAATCAAATGACAATAAAAACTAAAAGTAAGTAAAAGTTGCCTCCCACAAGCACTAAGTTCACAGTCTTCAGCCAGACTTTCCACAGCAGATGCGTTGCATGATCCATATGACATGCTACAGTAGGCAAATCCACCCAAGACAGATGAAAGAGTGGTATTCTCTTGCTTATCAGGATCCAAAGTAACATGGTTGTAGTTGGAGTAAGAATGTCCGGCTGATCGTGCCACCAATAGATTAATGAATGGGGGAGGGAAGTGACATTTCCTTGTAATGGCCTTCAGCTTGCTGTTATGAATGTACCATTGCCATCATCTCTGAACAAGAGTTTGGAACAACTCATTATCCTTATTCCTCCCCATAGTCACACTTGGCCACCTAGGCCATAGATGAATGGGTCCAACCCATTTGCTCTCAGAAATCAACTCGGGAGGCTCAACTGCTGATGAATATGGTGTGGGGAATGATAACTCAGTGGTTTCCCCACATTTTGACTGCATCTCAAGAATTGGATCCAAAATGGCCTCAGCTTGCTTAACTAATTCATCAAAGTCCACATATATAATATCCTAATTGAGTAAAACCTTCTAGCATAGTGTCCTCCATACTTGGCTCACTCACACCCCTAGCTGGGTCAAGTAACTTATCAAAGTCCACATCTCATCCATACTAAGCAAAACACTTTATCTTAGGATCTTCAATACTTGGCTCATGCATAGTCCCAACTTGCTAAAGTAACTCACTAATGTCAAGATCACCTCCAAATAGTGCAAAACATTCTATCTCAGGGTCCTCCAAGCTAGCCTTATACAAAACACCATCTTGCCCACATAGCTTGTCACAGTCTAAGTCATCTTCATCTTGAGTAAAGCACTCCACCTCAGGATCCTCCAAGCTAAACTGACTTACAACCTCATTAGTGATCTCTTCAATTAAGCACACATGGCAGACCTTATCATAATCAAGTGGCTGCTTATTGATGTCAAATATGTTGAGCTCCATTGTCATATTCCCAAATGCGATTTTCATCACCCTCGTCCTACAGTTTATTAGGGCTTTATCCGTAGCTAAGAAAGGTCATCCTAAAATCACTGGAATCTGGCTCCTAACATTATGCACCTGCTCCATGTCTATCATTATGAAGTCCACAGGAAAATAAAACTTGTCCACCTTGATCAATACATCCTCAATTATTCCCCTTGGTTTCTTCACTGACCTGTCAGCCAATTGGAGTGTCCTAGAAGTAGGCTTCAATTCTCCCAACCCTAGTTGTAGATAGACTGAATAGGGCAGGAGATTCACACTTGCTCCCAAATCCAACAATGCCCTTCCAATCTTACAGACTCCTATCATGCAAGAAATGGTTAGACACCCAGGGTCCTTATACTTGATGGGCAACTTGCACCGGAGGATGGAACTCACTTGCTTAGTCAGAAATACTTTCTTTGGGACATTTGTTTTCCTCTTGATCGTGACCAAATCCTTCAAGAATTTAGCATATGATGGCACTTGCTGAATTGCATAAAAAAACGGGATGTTTATTTGAACTTGTCTAAACACTTCCAAAATTTCAGCAAACTATGCATTTTTTTTTAGCTTTCAATCTATCTTAATATGGAGCTGTTGGGATAAACAACCTCAATGGATCCTCAACAGTGGGTATGGCTCTAGAAGGCTCAACTTTTTCCCCCATATCTCTACCACTCTCTTTCCCTTATGGCACTACCAGGTCTTCTTCTTCTTGAACCACTTTATTGTCCACTTGTCTCCCTGACCTAAGTGTGACAATGGACTACACATGTTCATGCCCGTGCATAGAATTTGAAGAATTTACAATCGCATACGCATTGCGATTGGGCACGAGTTGACTTGGTAATTTCCCCTTATCTCTCTCACCCAAATGAGTTGTTATTTGTCCAATCTAGCTCTCCATCTTAGCAATTGCTTGGGTGTTGACCATGGTTGCATTCTTAACCTCCTGTATGGCTTGGCTATAGATCATCTTGGAATTCTTGACCTCTTGCATCATTTGGCCATTTGCTTGAATGAATGTCTTCAGTGTGTCTTCTAGAGTTGACAGTGATGAAGATGTAGGAACTTGAGCTGTAGACTGATTTTGCTGCTGCGTATGAATTCCGGAAGGATATTGATTTTGAGCATTATGAGGTCCTCCTCCCCGACTCAGTTGGCTCTGTTTCCACAAGGGATTGGGGTGGTTCCACCACCCTAGATTGTAGGTATCAAAATATGGTCCATTTGACTGCTTCCGATAGTCACCGAAAGCGTTCACTTGTTCCATGGAATGCTCGACAAAAGCTGGCATAGATGGACAATTTAGTGCTAAGTGCATAGGATTAGCACAAATGGAATAGCTATCAATATTGAAAGTATTCGCAGTATTGATGGACTTGCCCACAGCGAGGGCATCGACCTTCTTGGTGAGTGCATCTATTTTTATCCTCAACTCAGTATCCTCGTTAACCTCATAGATGCCTCCCTTCTTGGGGATANTTGTGTCAATTACCACAATAGAGTGTGTTGAAGGGTTTAAAGTTTAAAAACGGAGAATGAGTGTTTAATGTATTAAGTTTATCTTTATTGGGTGAGGTTCATCTTTAACCTTAGTTATTTTTATCCCTGCATTTTCAGTTTAATTTTATTTCTGCACTTTTAAATTGTTCAAAATCAATCCTCCTTGGGACTAGGTTAAGATACGTTTAATTTGAGAGTTGTATTAGTTTTTAATTGCAAAACACCGTTCTCTGTGGTTCGACCTCGCATTTTTACGCGCACTTTACTGCACACGATTCGTACACTTGCGAGTATTATTTTTGATACGATCATCCACCACCCTAGATTGTAGGTATCAAAATATGGTCCATTTGACTACTTCCGATAGTCACTGAAAGCGTTCACTTGTTCCATGGAATGCTCGACAAAAGCTGGCATAGATGGACAATTTATTGCTAAGTGCATAGGATTAGCACAAATGGAATAGCTATCAATATTGAAAGTATTCGTAGTATTGATGGACTTGCCCACAGCGAGGGCATCGACCTTCTTGGTGAGTGCATCTATTTTTATCCTCAACTCAGTATCCTCCTTAACCTTATAGATGCCTCCCTTCTTGGGGATACGGGCAGATCTATCCCAAAAACTTGAAAAATCCAACTGCTGTGAGTTGTCAGACAACTTGTCCAATGCTTTATACATTTCATCCCCTGTGTCAAACTTAAGAATGCTCCCCCATTCATTGACTCGATCATACTACGGTTGGATTGGGTCAATCCTTGGTAGAAGAACTGAACGAGTCTCTACTTCTCATATCCATGTGGAGGGCATCTTATCAACAACCCCTTGAACCTTTCCCAACTTTCTGAAAACTTCTCATCCTCCTCTTGAGTGAAAGAGCTAATCTTCTTTCCGCATTCGTTTACCTTTGACATTGGGAAAAACTTGTTATAGAACTTACTCAACAAACTTTTCCCAGATGTAATGGATCCGAGTGTGGTGGAATCCAACCATGCCTTGGCTTTATTATGTAGCGAGAAAGGAAATAGTCTAAGGTGGACAGATTCTTCAGAAAAATTTTGAAATTTGAAGGTGGCGCACACGTCCTTGAATTTCTTTACATGACTATAAGGATTTTCAAGTTCTAGGCCATGGAACGAATGTAGGAATTGGATGACTTGTGGCTTTAAATCAAAGTGGGTAGCATTGGTTGGTGGCAACACTATACACGAATAGGAATTAGTCGCAACGGGCGCAAACAAATCTCAAAGTGATGTAGTGAAGTATGCTCGATCGCAGGTGAGCTATGCTCGATCGCACTAGCAGAGACTCCATTTATGCCAAATCTGTAACAGAACTCAAAAACAACTTCTTTTTTTAAAATTTTTTTTTTAATTTTTAATTTTTTTATGGTTAGATAAAATCACTGAAACAAAAACTAATAAAATAAAATAAAATTGCAAAAGGAAAAGAAAACAAAAATCTATCTAAACTAGTAGAAAAATAAAATCAATTTAAACAAAATTTAATTTTTAACAAAAAGTACAATTTCTCTGCGATAGCGCCAAAAACTTGATGTGCAAATTACAATTACTCACAAGTGCATGATTCATGGGTTGTACAGCTTGTGCAAGTGCGAGGTCGATCCACAGGGAATTGTGTTGCAAGAATCGATTTTTATATAAACTAATCCTATTTTAACCTAGTTCCGAAGTTCGAAAGGTTTTGTCATGCAAAATAAAAATAAACTGAAAATAAAATTGATTAAATGAATAATAAAAATGTACTAAGGTTTTCAGAATGTACCTCACCAAATCAAAAGTCATACTCTCATGTTTTGTTCATACACCAATCAAGAAATTAAACCCTAAGCATGTTCTATCATTTTTATAAAATCCTATTGAAAGATTCGATGAATCCATCTTTATTATGAAAGATAACGAATATTCAATTGAGATCAAAAGATCCAATGTATCCGTTTGAACAACGAAAGACAATGGATATCCAATTTCAATCAAAAGATTCAATGTATCCGTTGGATGAAACACATCGACCATCCAAAGTTTCAACAATTTTACAAACAACAATCAATACAATTTTGTTACATAATTGGATTGAAACGAAAAAACTTCATATTAAAGTCGGAATTGTACGAACAGAAGCATGAGAAATATAGAACTAATCAATGATGAGGCTTCATCTTCAACCTTAGTTGAAGAATTTAGCCTCTCATGACTATAAAAAGCATAAAAATACTCAATGAATTCATGGAGACAAGAAACTTACGAAGGAGAATCGTTTTAGAGTTCAAAAATTGACAAAATTCGAAGTTTAGGACTCAACGGTGCCCCCTCGGTACGTTTACAATAAAAAAATGGTATTTATAGGCTAATTTTAGGGTTTCAGTGTTGTCAGGTCGTGTAATACCTCGAGAATTAATTAACTAGTAATTAATTTCATGGTTCGTCTCCCAGCCTTTTTTCAGTTCGAATAAGACCTCCGGGATCTTTACTCCTAAAAAACAGAAGATACTGAGCAGCGGAAGTAATAAAGTCCTTTAAACATTAATCATTATAACCAGAGCATCTAACCAAAGATNGTGAGGTGGAATTTAGACTTTAGTTATTTTTATTTCTTTACTTTAATGCATTTTTAGTTTAGTTTTATTTTATGCACGTTACCTATTTGCTTTTGGGACTAGGTTAAGGTAGAATTAGTCTAGGCATTTTAAAGTTGATTTTTAGCAAAACCGATTCTCTATGGGTTCGACACTCGCACTTGCACATCCACTCTATTACGATCGACTCGTGCAATTGGCGAGTACAATTAAATTTGTACACCACTAGTTACCATGAGTACCTGCTTAAGCTTGTAATAAGTCATCAAGCATCTCCCGGATTGAATCCTCCAACATAATCGAATGCTTCATGGTAATCACTCTTTATAACAGCATAATTGTACATATGGAGAAAAAAGGAAAATAATACAAGGGTAAGTCCGACGACTTAGTGAGTAGAAATCCACATGATGTACCCGTCATTAATTTGTGGATTCTTTTATTTATAAAACACATGCGACATTATGAGATGACAGTTTATCATGCAGGGGATATATATATACTCGAGATATTACCCATTCTCAGCAGGGTTGATGCTGTCCCAAGGGACCTGTAGTACAATGCCGATGCCCCAATCATTGCACAACGTACTGTACGTAACACTAGCGGCACGACCGAGTCTGACCTCGGGTGGCCCACACACTAATGACATCTGTCCTATAGTGACCATCCATTGGAAATGGTTGCATCATTGGTCACGAAACCATTGGATCCAAAGTCCCCTCACACACACACTGACCATAAAGCTAACCCGTATAGTAAGCCCATGGCCATTATACCGCACATACTAGTGTACCATGTCATTTGATGCAATCAGTCTTTTACATGCATAATTTTACAACTCTCATTATTATCTTATTAACCGACACATGTTTTCACAAAAGAGGGTTCCCAGCAGTTCCAAAATGTATTTCATGAGAGTTGTAAATATGCATGTTTGATATATACAAAATAGACGTACAATGCAGGAAAAGTAACAACAAAGCATCTATGTGAGTTTGTACTCACCTGGGTCGTAAAGCTCCTCCATGTAATTCCCTTAAGGCTTCATAACCTCGAATAGTGAGAAAAGACCTATCATCAGTTCTATTTCTACTAAAACACAACTCTATAACTAGGAAATAGGAGCTATAGGACGGTTGGTGAAAATAAAGTTCCCTGTCACACATGGCCGTACGTCTGGGCTCGGGGCCGTACGTCCACCGCGTCATGATGGGCAGTATGTCCGGTCATGAGACCGTACGTTCGCTACGACGTCTTTCAAGGAGAACCTCATTTTCTCTCCACTGTTAGCCTATTCTCCGACTCCTAAGGCCAACAAAGGCTACCTAAGGCCTCCTAACTCAGATCGAAACCTCCATGCAAAGCAACAACGTTAAGATTAACAAAACACTAGCCTAAGCAAGATTAAAGCTAGGGCAAGCAATTTTGACACGACCAGACAACCCAACACGAACATGACACGAAATTAGTGGGTTTGGGTTTACCCTTAACTGGGTTTGGGTCGTAAATTGGTCGACTCGTTTATTATGCTCTAAACGGGTTGTGTTACGGGTCACCCGCCAGACCCGTTTATGTTTATGTTTTTTTTTTTTTACGGCCTCACTTGACACTCATCACTCATGACTCATCCCATCATTCCTGTATAATACAGGCTGTATTCCACCTAAAAGCTGCAGCTTGCAGACTTCACTTTCCAAATTCCCACTTTTCTTTTCTTTTCTTTTTCTCCTTTGTTTTTTTCTCCTCCTTTTTCTTTCCTTACTGACAATCTCACCCACTCCACATCTCCTTCATTTATTTTTCTTCTCTTTGTTCTTGATCCCAATCCTCACCCACCCCCATATCTGACATATCCTTCATTTATTTTTCCTTTCTTTTTCTACTCTTTCTTCATGCTCCAACCTTGAGCCTCCCGCCTTCTCTCTTTCTCCCTCTCATAGTCCATAGACTTACTCTTGAGTCCTTGAGCATCCTTCTTCTCAATTCTCTCCCAGACTCCCACTGCTACTAGCCTATTTCCCACACCACACGGTCCACGACTCCACACCAACATATATTTCTTCCACAAAATCATAAATCTCCCTCATTCAAAATGGGTTTCAAACTTTCAAGAGAAATCTCCTTCGTTCAGAGATAGACTAGACAAAGTTTTAGAGACAAAGACGATGGAGAGAGCAAAAGAGATTCGAGATTTTTTTTTCTTTTTTTTTTAAACAGGTTAAATGGGTCGTGTCGGGTGACCCATTTAACCAGTCGTGCCGTGTCTCTTGTCTGGAGCTCCGACCCGTTAACTAAACGGGTCGTGTTTGGGTGTAGCTTAAATGGGTCGCGGGTCATCAACGGGTCGACCCGTTTTGCCAGCCCTAATTAAAGCATAACTAAGTTAACAACTACAACTAGCAACATAGAACTATAATCGAACAGTATAACGACATATTTAAAAAGTTAAGGAACCGAGCGTTACCTCCTTGAAGCAAAACCTCGAGAGTTCCTCTTCTGGTAACACCGAAACACTCATGAAACCTCACAAACACTCACAAAATGGTCTACCAGCAGCCTGGGGTCGAATAGAGGGGTTTAGGGGAGGAGTAGGTGTGAAATGGGCAAGGGAGTGAGGGGGTATTTATAGGGCCAAAAAGTAGCAGACGTCCGGTCCTAAGGGCATACTTTCGGTACTATTCCATAGCCGTCTAATGGTTGTTTTGTATGACCAGGTATTACCCAGTGGATTCTGTGAACAATGCCATGTACGTCCTGTACTTTGGTGTACGTTCGGTGGGGAACCACCATATGTTCGCGCTAAAAGACAGCAGCATACGTCCGGCGTTTTAGAATACGTCCGCATTAAAAGACAAGAGTGTACATTCGCTAATCCTAGCATACGTTCGTACTAAAAGATAAACCAGAAGACAAATTTTCAAAATTTCCTTCTGGCTGATTCTAGTGACCCAAAGTCCAAATTAACCCTGTAACTAAGCTACGTATGCCTAGTTAAATATTTGGGTCACTACAGGTCAGCCGAGTGAGCTCGATCACAATTTAGGTGCACTCGAGCATGCACTTTCCACTTTCGGCCACTTAGAGCCCAACAGATCTTTAGGCTCATTCTATTATACAAGCCCACCTAAAACAGGCCCAGGCCGAGACAATGGTCGCCCACCAAGGGTATAATAGTCCTCCGGTGGGTGAAGGAAAGCCACGTTCACTAATGAAAATGGTGTAGTCCAAGCATCCAAGCTAAGTCCCGAGTTCACCAGAACATGGTCCAACTGTCAGCGTCAAACCAAGCCACATGTGCCGGAGAATAAATCAGGAGCCCACATCCAAAGCAAGTGTGGTCGAGCCACCCATTAATACACTCCATGATCTCATGACTGTGGAGTAACCCACGATCCACTTCGCCAGCATTGCGCACTGTTGATCCTCGAGAATGTGTGGTCGAGAATCGAGTGATATCAACTTCTACTTGATGCCTACAAAAGGGAAGCTCGGACCCAGTACTCTAGTAACCACTCTCAAGCTCTTCTTGCTCACTCTCAAGCGACATTCACTAATGAATATGGTGTACTCGCAGCGTCCAAGTTAAGCCCCACGTGTTGACAGATATGATGGGAGTGGAGATCCGACGGATCATATGAAAAGCTTCCAAGCTCATCTCATTCTCCATGACTGACACTCCCGACGAGATTGCATGCCGAGCCTTCCCCTTGACCATAAAGGGAGATGCTAGAGAATGGTTTGGGAAGCTGCTTCACAAGTCCATAGGCAATTTTGAGCTCCTCAGACGCCAGTTCTTAACTCAACTTCTAGCAATCTGGAAAAGGAAGAAGTCCCCAGCCTACTTGTTCTCCCTGATACAAGGGAAGAATGACTCTTTGAAGGATTATATGATCAGGTTCATCCGGGAAAAGCTGAGTGTAGAAAGCCAGAAGGAAGAAATTGTGCTATCTACTTTAATGAACTGAATCAAAACCGAGTGGAAAATGACGGCTGATGAGTGCCTAAAAGTGCTTATTTGAACCCCTTAATTTATATTTGTTAGGCTCTTAGTATTGTTAATTTCTAATTATTTGTGGTGTTTTTAGTGTTTTGAGTTGTGTAGGTCTTTACATAAAAAGTTGGCCACAAGAGAGCAAAAAGACACTAAGTGAAGATTTGGACCCCTGCCAAGTGCGTTCGACCGCACTTGGTGCGTTCGAACGCACTCACGGTCGAACGTAGGGACACGGTCGAATGCAGTCCCCGTCAGCCCGCGTATCGCGCGGGTGCCCTAGGAGTCCATCGCTTCAGCATGCGCCGTTACGGTTCTCTGCGGTCGAACGCACATTGTGCGATCGAACGCACAACTCAGTAGTACGTTCGAACGCACTTCCTGCGTTCGAACGCACTCGTAGGAAATTTTGCCTATAAATAGGACCCAAGGCTTTTGGTCGAAAAGACATTCCCTTGGGGCGTTTTTAGAGAGCATTTTGCTACTGTTTGCATTGCTTCGCCCCTTTTCAGTTGTAAGCTTTTATTTTACAGTTATTTTTAATGCATTATTTTAATTCATTTATGCTTTATTATTCAATGGGTGGCTAGAATCTTCAACTTAGGTTGAAGATGAAGCCTCACCCTTAGTTTAAATTTCTTGCTTTTACATTTTATGCTTATTTTCCGTTATTTAATTCCGCATTCGTCATTTAATTTCTGTGACAAATAATTGAATGGTTGTGTGTTGTTGATGCATTGATAGTCATCCGGTGATGTGTTCCAAGCCGGGTGCACAATGAGTGTTTGGTTGTGATTCAATATCCACTGTGATCCAAGGATACAGTGGATGATTTTATCCATAATCAATACTCATTGTCGCTCCTTAACGGTAAACACATTATTCGGTTTGACTTGTATCAATTACCACAATAGAGTGTGTTGAAGGGTTTAAAGTTTAAAAAACGGAAAATGAGTGTTTAATGTATTTAGCTTATTCTTATTGGGTGAGGTTCATCTTTAACCTTAGTTATTTTTATCCCTACATTTACAGTTTAATTTTATTTCTGCACTTTTAAATTGTTCGAAATCAATCCTCCTTGGGACTAGGTTAAGATACGTTTAATTTAGGAGTTGTATTAGTTTTTATTTACAAAACGCCGTTCTCTGTGGTTCGACCTCGCATTTTCATGCGCACTTTACTGCACACGATTCGTACACTTGCGAGTATTATTTTTGATACGATCAACGGCCGAGTAAGCTCCAAGACCTACGTTAATGACTCTTCGATAGTTTATGAATAACGTCGAAGAGTTCATAAACCAGGAGGAAACCATCAGTCCGTTGATGAAGTCAAAGGGACAAGGAGGTCAAGGTGAGGCCAGTAGCAGCAGGAAGATTGCAGGGAAATCTGGAAAGAAAAGGAATTTTTGGAAAACTGGCAATAGAAGCCCAAAGAGACCCCCAAAGAAAGAAGCAAACTTGTTTTATCAATGAGAACGAAAATTGACTCCATTGAGTACAAGTGTAACAGAGGTATTCATGGCGATTAAGAGAGATCTAGAGTTCCGATGGCTAGTAAGAATGAGGGCTCCACCTTAAAAGCGCAATAACCAAAAGTTTTGTGATTTCCACAACAACCATGGTCACACAACCGAGGATTGCATATCCTTGCGGTTAGAAATTGAGAACTTCATAAAAAACGGAAGGTTGGTGAGGTTTCTGTAATACCCCAAAATTTATACCATAGAATGAAGGTGATCTTAATGATGTACAAAAATAAAAGTACNCGATTAAGAGAGATCTAGAGTTCCGATGGCTAGTAAGAATGAGGGCTCCACCTTAAAAGTGCAATAACCAAAAGTTTTGCGATTTCCACAACAACCATGGTCACACAACCGAGGATTGCATATCCTTGCGGTTAGAAATTGAGAACTTCATAAAAAACGGAAGGTTGGTGAGGTTTCTGTAATACCCCAAAATTTATACCATAGAATGAAGGTGATCTTAATATCAAGGACAAGGAGGATTTGCAATTTTATAGGTAAATAGACTTAATGCGTAAGATTATAGAAATTGCTAGTTAGAAATTTAGTGGGTTATTGAAAGAAAAGTCACATTGTTTTGGACGCCAAAAATTCAATCAGTGACCTTAAATAAAACTGTTTTAAAATATTATATAATGATGAGAAATAAATATTTTAGAAGTAGTTTCATGATTTTTGGGCATTTGTAGAAGGAGTTATGATTTTTAAAAGTTGCAAGTGTCAACAGGAATTTCAGTCTAACAGAGGCACCGAATTTCGTGGCACCTTTGAAGTACCAAAAAATTATGGGTTTCTATGATTTTTGTATATGTTGTGAGCCTTTGAATGAGGAAAAGTTCAAGCCAAATTTCGTGTCATTTGGAGTTAAATTGAAAAAGTTATGATTTTTCCAACTTTAATAGGTCAAGTTGTCGAGTAGTTGAAGTACCTGCTATTTGGGAAATTAATTGGATGGGTTAATTATGTCGGTAAGCCACGAATTTTGGATAGGTTGTAGTTAAAAGGTTTAGGTTTATTGGGGATTAATTTTAGATTTTTATGACCAATTTTGAGTTGTTTGGTTGACACCTAAAGCTACAGGTGTTATATGGCATGTTAGCCTTGCTTTCTCGGTGGACACCTGGGGTTCCGAAGTGTCATTTTCTTGAGACATTCCTGGACACTTGTCTTGTGGTAATGAGTGAATGTGGCAAACATTTAAGGTATCCTACCACATGCGGAAACTACTTAAGTAGAGCTTTTCCCCTCAAATGCCCTCAAATGCCCACAGCTGAAGTGAGTGTGAGATGAGGGAGAGAACTGAAAGAAGAGAAGAAAGGAGAGAGAGGAGAAAAGAGAAGAAAAGAAAGGAAAGAGAAAACAGAAAACAGAAGAAAAGAAAGGAAAGAGAGAAGAGAAAAAAATGGGAGGAAGAAGAAAGAAAAATATGAGAACTCCAAGGTAATATTTTCATATATTTTATGGTATTTTTAGTGTGAAGCTAAATTCTTAAAATTAAATTGGGGCTTTTAGTGTATGAACATTTGAATTGCTATTTGGAGGGAATAGTTATAATTAGAGTGATTGTTGTAAATATTTCTAAGCTTTTGATATTGGGAGTAAGTTGCTAAATTAAATGGCTTAGGAAGAGAGCGATATTATGGTTAGATAGACTTTTAAGCTGTTAATTGTAGTAGGATGATTTTTAAAGTAATAAGAATATTATAACCTTGGATGTTTTATTGAGGCCTTAGTTTAGTTGATTATTAGAATTTTGTGGGAGACATACAAATTAAGCATGGTAGTGTTTTTGGCTATGGATAAACGAATTGATGACTAAGGTACTTTTTACCTCCGTTGTAGGAATTGTGAGTTGAATGCATGATCAAATTATGGACATGCGATGCTAGGTAAGGGGACACAACACCAAAAATCCCAACAGATTTTATTATAAATCTTTGAAAAAAATGATAGGGATTTCATAAATAATCCACTTATATGATTTTCAATTGTACTTCCTTTCATATTTTTAATACCAAGTTTTATTCAATCATATGTCATTGTTTAAAAATGTTATGTATCACAATTACCTCATTTTTATGAATTATGCATAAATGTGATTATGAATGAAAAATTGCTCTCAAAGTTTTATGGCATATTATACAGTTATAAATGAGCTTACAAGATCATATGAAATAAATGTTTAACCCTGAGGCACTAAATGAATGATCAGTACCAGATCACATGGGTAGCATGGCAAGCACACCGAAGGACGGTTTTGAGAAGGTATGTGCTATCGGCCAGGTGGGCTTCACCTAGGGGAGTTTTCAACCTGGTAGCTTTCCCCTGTGACGACAGGATTAGCCGATGGGTCCTTCAGGACAAGCTAATGTGCGCCGCTCAAGGTAAAATAGAGGTTTTGGGTCAAAAGGTAAAACAATTATTTATTTTTTTATTTTTTTAAAAAAAAAAAGTAAAAGGAAGTGCTTACTTATTTTACAACTACCTTGCTTTAATTATTGATCATTTTATTCAGTAAAGATTATTGTTGTGCATAATTGAGATTATGACATAAAATTCTGCATAGCATGTTTTATAGCATTTGGTGTTGTAACTACTTACTGAGTTGTCAAACTCACCCTTTCTCCCTATACATCTTTTTCAGATTGTCCTATATATCGTAGTACTGAGGATAGGGGTATCGGTAGACCTCTTAATAGTTAAAGACCCAATCATCTGGCCTAATGACTAAGACAGATAGGCTTTATGGACTGGCAGGAGCAGAAGTGTCTAGGACTCCATTCTATAGAGTAGACCGCTTAGGATAAGCATAGACTGTGTAACTATACTGCTTATGAGATTATTGAATACTAGCACATTATGTGTATATGATTTCATAATGAGAGTTTATAGTACTCTGGTGATGTTATGTGTTCTGTGGTGATTATATAATAGGAAGTTTTTTTTTTTTTTATTATTAAGAATAATGTTACAATTGCTCCTAGTCGCTCTCCCTCTAGAACTTGGGGCATTTCAATTTCTCACCGAAGAAAAGGAGAGGGATAGAGACCCTCAAGAGAATCAGCCGCAAAGAAGGTCTCAGGCGAGGACGCGGTGAGCAGAGACAAAGTCAAGATGAGCCGAGAGGTGGTCGGGGTGACCAGCAGAACCCTCGGAATCAAGATGTGATTGCTGAGATCCACATGATGTCGGGAGGATTAGCTGGTGGGGGAGAATCTAATTTTGCAAGAAATGCCCATGCATGGAGAGTAAATGTCGAGGAGATATTCCTTCTTGAAAGGCCTTCAAAAGCCTTAAAAGAAAGAGTCATTGACTATGTCATTCTCCATGGAGGATGAAGTAGGAATCTCAATGCCTCAAAATGACACTTTGGTGGTGACAATGACGATGGCCAACCACGGTATTCGTTGGATCCTAGTAGACAATGGGAGCTCAGGCGATATCTTGTATTGGCCCGTATTCAAGCAAATGAACTTTGATCGGGGAAAGGATGAAGTTGTTTGGATCACCACAGGTTGGCTTTTCCGGATAGAATGTTCAACCTATGGGGTTGATTTCCCTTCCAGACACAACGGGAACAACCTCCAAGCAAGCAACCATAATGGTAGACTTTTTAGTGGTCGATCGGCCATCTACCTACAATGCCATCATAGGGTGTAATACCCTGAATAGAACAATCTTTTTAAAAGAAATATTTTATACAAAAGAGTGGTTAAAGCCTGGTTTTAACAAAGGATACCCATGCCCCTAGAATGGCCTAAAACAATTCCAAAAATTCTTCCTTGAAAACCAAAGTTTAAAACCTAAACCTAAGGAGTGGACGTACACTAGGGTTGGCGTGCAGACATATGTAGGGGGATCACCAGACGTACACTCTGCAAATAGTACACGGACATACATGGGACCACATGGACGTATGCTATTTTTTCAAAAAAAAACCCTGGTTAATACCTGGATGTACGCTACACCCTTTTATCCACTGTGTAAATAGTACCGGATGTCTGCTGCTTTTTTGGAGAGTTGGTAGCACTCTTCCCCTATAAATACCCCTTCACTCCCATTTGTTCCCCCACCAATTATACACTGTTGGCACACCCCTAAGCTGCTAGAACCTTGAGAAATTGTGAGTTGTGAGTTTGAGGGAGAATTTGTGAAGAAGAGCTCAAGTCCTTGCCAAACCTTGAGGTAACCTTTTGCCCATTTTATATTCCCACTACTGTTTCATTCCTTGCTTAAATATGAGAGTTTTCCAAAGAGTTGTTGTTAAACTTCTCCTTGAAAAACAATAATGTTTCCAAAAGCTCTTTAAATTTCATAATGTTGAGTTTTCTTACATTGCATGTGCTTATTTATTAGCCTAGAAGTTTCTTAGTAGCCTATAGATTCCATAGGAACCGTTTGAGCTTTAACGAAGCGCTTAACTCACTGACCGAATGTATGCCCTCGAGGGCCGACGTACGGCTAAGGAGCTAGGAATTTGCCCAAAGCCTCACTCGCATGTGTTTTGGAGTTTAGCCAACCTTTGATAGATAGGGCATAGTATTTTACTCATAAGGTCCTTTGAGCATTACGGTGCATTATATTCTGTTGCATCAAGATTTACCTATGTTGAAAGATTCACGCGAATGTGCGAGGTAAGTAAATACTTACGACCATTTTTCCTTAAAACATGGGATATGTCAGTTGACAAACCACGAGTATGATATGAGCATGCCTACTTTTATAATTATTTGGTAATTGTCTTATTAACTGATCGTAAGATGCATTGTATGACATGGTACACTAGTACATGCGGTATAACGGTCATAGGCTTACTATATAGACTTGATGATATAGTCCAATGTGTGTGTGTTATATGTGCCTTGGATCCAATGGTTGTTTTATGGCTAGCATAGCCTTAATGGACGGTCATTACAGGACAAACATCATTAGCAGTGTGGGCCACTCGAGGTCGGACTCGGTCGTGCCGCTAATGTTATGTACGATAGTGTACAATATCTGGGGCACCTATGTTGTATTACAAGTCCCTAGGGACAGTGCCAATCCTGCTAGAAAGGGGTAATATCTTGGGTAGACCATATATGATAGTTATAACCTAATGAGCATTATTCTCTCTGCATTAAAATACCTATGCGATTGTCGCCTGTAGTACACCACATTCTTCACTAAACAAAACCCTACTATATGGTGTATTAATGGAGGCAACACCTCCTTTGATTACTAAAATTGCACGTTTATTTCTGCTTAATTAGGCTCATGTCATGCCTAAACTGTGAGGTTTACTTACAGAGTCATTAGACTTACATTGTTGTTACCTTTTAGGAAACTTGCCTTACAATCCAAAAGTGGCACGGTTGCTACTATTGACTTGTTTTGGAGTTGCTTATTGGTATCAGGTTTGCTCACTATTATCAACTAGTTGCTCCATGCCTTTAATTTCAATGATTTAATAGTTTCTCATATCTATTTCACCTTCCCATGCATTTACTCTGATTTTCTTCGGAAAAACATGGAGGTGTTCACATGGATACATAAAGACATGCCTGGATCAGTCTGAAAGAAATTGTTCACCAGTTGAATGTAGATCTAGCTATGAAATCGGTGAAGTAAAAGAGGAGGAAGTTCACTCCTGAGTGAAACATGGCCATTGCAAAAGAGGTGGAAAAGTTGCTCAAGGATAAGTTCATCGAAGAAGTGTATGATCCCAATTGGTTAGCCAACGTAGTATTGGTCAAGAAGTCAAACAGGAAATGGAGGATGTGTGTGGACTTCACCGATCTGAACAAGGCACGCCTAAAGGACATCTTTCTACTACCACTAATTGATTCGTTAGTGGATTCAACAGTTGGGTATGGGTTGCTCAGCTTCATGGATGCTTTCTCTAGTTACAATCAGATTTACATGCATGAATCTGACCGAGAGAAGACCGCCTTCGTCATTGACTGAGGCTTGTATTGCTACAAGGTTATGCCATTCGGTCCAAAGAACACAATGGCAAAATACCAATGACTGGTGAACAAAATGTTCAAGGAGCAGATCAGGAGGAACTTGAAAGTCTAAGTTGATGACATGTTGGCCAAAAGCAGACAATTTGCAAGAAACGTTTAAGACATCGAAGCAATAATGGCATGACACTAAATCCTGCCAAGTGTGCTTTTGGGGTTTCATCAGGGAAGTTCCTCGGTTACATGGTGTCAAACCGAGGTATCAAAGCCAATCCTGAAGAGATACATGCAGTATTAGATATGCAATCCCCGAGGAATATCAAGCAGCTTAAGCAATTTATAGGAAGGATTGCAGCGCTAAACAGATTCATCTTCTGATCCATTGATAAGTGCCTCCCTTTCTTCAAAATTTTGAGGAAAGCATTTGAGTGGTCCGAGGAATGTGAACAAGCGTTTGAGCACCTAAAAAGCTATTTAGCCAATCTACTACTGCTGATTGGAACTATTATAGGAGAAGTTTTGTACTTATACCTGGTTGTCTCCCCGACCGTAGTAAGTGCAACGTTAATCTGAGAAAAGGACGTGATACAAAAGTCAACGTATTTTATAAGTTGAGCTTTAAAAGGAGCCAAGGAAAGGTATGTGCAGATGGAGAAGTTGGCCTTCGCCTTGGTCATTGCCTCAAGAAAGCTTCGGCCATATTTCTAAGCCCACTCAATCAAAGTCCTAACAGAGTATCCACTAAAGAAGGTGCTTCAGAAGCTAGATCTATCTGGCAGATTAGCAAATTGGGCAATCGAACTCGGGGAGTTCGACATCAAATATATCCTTCGGAACACCATCAAAGGCCAAGTCCTAGTAGATTTTTTTTGCAGAATTCACCAATTTGCCAAAATTATCAAAATGACAGAGGGATGATGTATGAGTAATCTACATTGATGGGGTCATCCACAAAGAAGAATTGAGAAGCAAGAGTGGTGTTAATTATACCAGATGGGGAAGAGTTGTGTAGCTATTTGAAGTTGGATTTCAAAACTACCAACAATAAAGCCTACTACAAATCAGTCATGGTAGGAAAAAGCTTAGCTCAGGAGATGGGAGCCGAGTTCGTGGAGCTACGAAGTGACTCCCAACTGATTGTCAGACTCATCCAAAGAGAATTTGACCCTCGAGGTGCAAAAATGAAGCTGTATTGCCCAAAGTATAAGACATGCAGTAATGTTTCAAACAATTATGCATAGTCAAGATCCCGAGAGAAGAAAACAAAAAGGTTGATCGTCTAGCATGATTGGGACGAGCTACCAATAGCGAAATTGAACAGTTTGGGGAAAATGTTCAAATTCGACACCAATCGGATATAACCGAGGAGATATTGGTTTTGACATTGGAAGTAATGCCGGCATGGGCATTTGAAATAGTAGACTACCTGGAGAAAGGAACTCTTTCGGCCTACCGCAAAAAGGTAGTGTAATTGAGAACTAAAGCGGCTCGGTTTACTTTGGTGAATGGAACTCTCTACAAAAGAGAAACCTCTCCTCAAGTGCATCTACAAAAATGAAGGAGATTACGTCCTTCGACAGATCCTCAAAGAAGTATGTGGGAGTCACTCGGGAGCAAGGGTGCTAGCACACAAAGCTGTGAGAGCCGGCTTCTGTTGGCCGAACATGAGTTGGGATTCAATGCAAACGGTCAGAAATTATGACAACTGCCAACGCTTTGCAAATGTATCCAAGTAACCTCTCGAGAAATTGAGCCTCATTTCCTCACCATGGCTGATGTGGTTATTTTGTGACCAAAATAATCAATAATAAAATACCACTCGCAATAGAACGAATCCTGTAAGATAGGGCTATATTGAGGATGTCAAACCTCAAGGACTGTGGGGGTTCTGTTACTAAATTTAAAAGACTAATTTTAACCTAATTAACAAAAGAGAATTTGATTGTTTGTGAATCTAAATTGCATGAAAATAAACGTAAAATTAAAAGGAATAATATCAAAGAGAGAGAGAGAGTAAGGTACCGATTTCACCACACTCCGCACAACAATGGTAACCGCAATTCAATTCTAGAAACTCACGATCATGTATGTTATAAAAGACAAGAAAATACATATTAAAGGATAAGAATAATTTATCTTCGGTTGGCACGGATCGTCCACCTAACCACTAAGATGCTGCACGACCCGTCTTCCCTAGGTATAAACTATAAAATCCCTTAATAAGTTTTATATGATTAACGGAATAGTATAACCCATCTTCGGTTGGCACGGATCGTCTACCTAAATTACTCTAAACTAGGGTGTAGTACGACCCGTCTTCCCTAAGCATGGTCTATCTAATCCTATTAATCATATGCATATTAAAACCATTTCATAACTATCAATCTTATGATCACAGAAAATAAGATTGATTGAGTTCAATACATGCAAAATAATTTCTATGACAAGATAAGAATTTCGCAAGTACCGAAATTGGAATTGAATAACAATTGCATTAAAATTAAGAACAGAATTCAAAGGTTGCAATCTTCACAGTTATGCAATCAACATACATATAATGAATTAACTTTAATCAAATACAATCACCATTGTGCTTGTCGAGGGTTACATCGGTACCCCACAAAGGGGGTTTAGCTGCTCATGCTGATGAATGAACTCCAAGAAAATTGTGTGTAAATTCCGTACTAAGGGAAAACCCCCTTTTACAGTGTATAATGGTCTATTTATAGGGACTCCTAAAACCCTAGAAACCCTAAGAAACCCATAGGTTAGTTTCCCTCTTCAATTAGGAGACTTGAATTTGCTTTGAAGTTGTCCAATGCGCCTGCCAAGTTAAGTGATCCCCGAGTGCGAACGATCACACACGGGCTGTGATCGTTCGCCGGGCGCACGATCACAAGGGTGCTGTGATCGTTCGCTAGCACAGAATGGCTGCATCTCGTCCCTTTTACTCCAATTTTCAACGGAGCTCATGTATTTGACCTAAAACACAAAACAAAACAAAATCAAGCAAATAGTAACGCTAAGGAATTAACATATGCGAGTTAAGGGGCTTGAATGTGCAACATTCGGCTCTTACCACACCCCCTTCTCACAATTAGGGGTAGATATAGTAGGACCGTTACATCGAAGAAAGGGGGTATTCAGTTTGTAGTGGTGGCTGTGGATTATTTCCCCAAATGGATAGAGGTAGAGGCCTTGATGAATATTACGGTTAAATGTATAGAGAAGTTCCTATGGAAGAATGTGGTTTGTCGGTAGGAATCCCGCACTCATTTGTCACCGAAAACGGAAAGCATATTCATATTCTTCCATATTTAATACAATATATGGACCATTTACAAGTAAATATGTTATATTCCTAATGCTCATAAGTCATAAATATATTAGTGAATATGCAACCTTATTCAATTTAAATCAAAATGCTTATATGTGCATTTCTTTTAAAATTAAAGAATTTTGTGTAATATTTATATTTATATTTATTTTTTAAAACAATAATTTTGGGGTAATGAAATGAATAAGCGAGTCAACCCCATTTTGGTATAAGGCGCAATGAGTCCCAATGACAAAAGTTAGGCTGCTTGGGGATTGATTAGTTGAGACCCATCTCAACCTCTCTCCCACCACCTGATCATTCAGTGTGTCGGTCACATGTACGGTATGGGAGCTAGAATACATTAATGCACTTGCACACATAAAATATATTATGTGTACAAAAAAAATCGTGCATTTATTTATTCATTTTTATGTGAAGCTAGGCTCTAAATTTAATTTAGTAAGAAATTTCACTTGGAAGCATCCCTCTCCCACCCCCATTAATTTAAATTTGCTAGTACACACAAGGAGTTCTTTATCTGCCTCTTGTGGGACTAATGGTACCAAATTATTAAATTTTTTTTTAAAAAAAATTTATTGATCATAAGATTTTAGCATAACAATCAAACTAGATCTATGTAAATAATTGGTTTACTTTTACTAATGAATCATTGTATGAAAGGATACTTGTGTCGATAAAGAAACTTTGCATTTGGTGACCTATTCTTATCCCAACATAACCAAATCATCCTTATCTCAATTGTTGGAACAAGTGGCTCATATTCTATTACTGGCCCATTGGGTGTAATTAATTTATGTGGGCCTAGGGACAAATAAGTTGTGGGAGGGTATTTCGGGGATTTCCAAAATACTTATATTTAGGGTTTGCCTATAAATATGTTATGTTGTAACCCTAAATCATTGAATAGAAAAATATAGCCGCACTCTCCTGTGGACATAGGCAAATTGTCGAACCACGTTAAATCTGTGTCTCAACTCTCTCTTGATCTCTCTCTCTCTTTCTTTTTTATTCCATATTATTCATCATTGTTGTGCACAGTACCAACAATTGGTATCAGAGCCATGGTTTCCTTCTTGGGGCGGGTGTCTGAATGCGTCGGTTTAGAGTTGTGCCTCCACCTGCAACTCGGGTTTAGAGTTGTGTCTACCATCCGTAACTCTTGACGTGAGACACTCTTGGAAATATAAAAAGACTCACAAACAAGGGGGAGTTTGGTCAATGTGAAGAGGCTCACAAGTGAGGGGGAGATTGTTGTGAGTGCACTTGTGAGTATTGTGTCCCACATTGAGAAAATATAAAAGAAAAAGAGTACCTAATATACTTAAGTGGACCTTAGCCCATTAGCTTTTGGGCTAGAGTTGTGTTCAACTATGTATATTAATGTTCTCTTGGTAAAAGAACTCTATAATCGCTTTAATCTCCCAACAAATGGTATCAGAGCCTAGGTTTACCAACATGTCTCGGCCTAGCAGTCCACTGGAGAAACGGGTTGTCGCTACTTCGACCCAGGGCCCAATGTATGAGGGGGAGATTGTTGGGATTGTCCTACATCGGTTGTGGAAGGGACTGGTGGTCACTTTATAAATGTGAGGGAAAGCCTCACCTCTTGGGCTAGCTTTTGGGGTTGAGAGAGGCCCAAGATCACCCAACACTAGTATCAGAGACTGTGAATGTAGTGGAAGACAATTCAGACGATGTTGAAGGTGATATGCTTTATATTGCATCTAATTTAGAGCATCCTGTGGATTCTTTGATTCTGGACTCAGCATTGTTCATTTCACTTATCGCCCAACAAAGATTGGTTTGACACCTACATGTTAGTTAATTCTGATATAGTTACTATGAGTAATGATGCACATTGCAAAATTACTAGCTGATGTACAAAAATAAAAGTACTCGCAATAGCACGAGTCGTTTGCAATATAGTGTTGTGCAAGTGAGAGGTCGATCCACAGAGAATTGCGTTGCGAAAATCAATTCCTATCTAAATCAATTATATCTTAACCTAGTTCCGAATTGTGTGGTGCAAAAAGATAAATTAAGTAAAAACAAAATTGCTTAAANTGATTTATGTAAGTTTCGTGTTCTGAGGAAGCAGAATCGTGTACAATTCAAGACAGCCGCATACAAGACAGAGGGCATTCTGGACTATGTTCATTCTGATGTTTGGGGACCAGTGAGGGCAATGTCATGGGGAGGACATATGTATTTTGTCATCTTTATTGATGATTTTTCTAGAAAGGTTTGGGTGTACTTCATGCGGCACAAATCCGAGACATTTGCCAAGTTCAAATTGTGGAAAGCTGAAGTGAAGAACCAAACTGGGAAGAAGGTTAAGTGTCTTAGGACATATAATGGTACTGAGTACATAAAAGATGAGTTCAGGGATTTCTGTGAGCAGCATGGTATAAAGAGACATTTCACAGTACACAAGACACCACAGCAAAATGGTGTGGCGAAAAGGATGAATACGTCAATTGCAAAGAGAGCACGATGTCTCAAGTTAAATGCTGGACTTGCAAAGATTTTCTTGGTAGATGCAATGAGTATGGCATGCTACTTGATCAACAGGTCACTAAGGGCAGCATTAGATGGGAAAGTTGCAGAGGAGGTGTGGACAAGTAATGAGGTATATTACTTTAGTTTGAGAGTATTTGGTTGTCCAGCCTATATGCACATATCTAGTGAAGAATTGNGGAAAAGAAAAACAATTCCTAATAAGAAAAGGAAAACAATTCCTAACCTAATTGGAAAAGGAAAACAAATCCTAATAGGAAAAGGAAAACAATTCCTAATAGGAAAAGAAAAACCTAATCCTTATTAAAAAAGAAAATATAATCCTAATGGAAAAGGGAAAACCCGATCCTTATTCTAAAAGGAAAATTAAACAAACTGACGGCTACACAATCTGCATCATATGCACATATCTAGTGAAGAATTGCCAAAACTTGATCCGAAGTCTAGACAATGTGTCTTTCTCAGATATGGGAAAGGGGTTAAGGGTTACAAGTTTTGGGATCCGAAGGCAAACAAAGCGGTGATCAATAGAGACATGGTATTTGATGAAAACCATGTTGAAAAGTACTCAGGGTAAAGAGCAGCCGGTGCCAGAAAGCAGTAGCAGTGATAAGCAGGTGGTGCAGGTAGAGTTAGAGACTTCTGTGTAGGAGGACACTTCTTAGGGTACAAAGGCTCTTACTTCAATAGTTAAGGAGCATCACTCTATAGCCATAGACAAGCCTAGACACACTATCAGGCTACCAACCAGGTACGGTTTTGAAGACATGGTTTCTTATGCTCTTATCATCAACAACCAAGATCCTACTACTTTTCAAGAGGCTATCAATAGCCAAGAAAAGAGCAGATGGGTGGGTGCTATGGTGGAAGAGATGGAGTCTTTGCATAAAAACTAGACATGGGATTTGGTGGAGCTTCCAGAGAGGAAGAGGGCAATAGGGTGCAAATGGATGTTCAAGAAAAAGGAAGTAGTATCAAAGGAGGGGGGAAAGTTCAAGGCTCACCTAGTAGTGAAGGCTTATTCACAGCAAAAAGGAGCTGATTATGAGTAAATATTTTCTCCAGTGGTCAGACATACTTCCATCAGAGCGGTATTGGCATTGGTAGCTCATTATGACATGTCGTTGGAGCAAATGGATGTGAAGACAACTTTTCTCCATGGTGATTTGGAGGAGCAGATTTACATAGAGTAGCCAGAAGAATTCAGTCAACCTGGACAAGAGCACTTGGTTTGTAAATTGAAGAAGTCACTTTATGGGCTGAAGCAGTCTGCAAGGCAGTGGTATAAGAGATTTGACTCCTACATGATCAAAATTGGCTATAGGATATGTGAGTATGACTGTTGTGTGTATGTGAGGAGCCTTGATGATGGCTCGTCTATTTTTCTGTTACTGTATGTGGATGATATGCTTATTGCAACAAAGAGTATAGTGGAGGTCAACAAACTGAAGGTTTTGTTCAGTAAAGAATTTGACATGAAGGATTTGGGCATAGCCAAGAAGATTCTTGGGATAGAGATTCGTAGGGACATGGATGCTAAGAGATTGTGGCTATCTCAAGCCGGCTATGTAAAGAAGGTGCTGGAGAGGTTTAGCATGGAAAATGCGAAATCGGTGAGTATACCTTTGGCGAATCATTTCTGTTTGTCTACGTCACAATGCCCAAAGACAGTTGAAGAAATTGAAGACATGTCAAAGGTCCCATATGCCAGTGCAGTGGGGTGTCTGATGTATGCTATGGTATGTACCAGGCCAGATTTGGCTCATGCAGTCAATGTGGTGAGCAAGTACATGGCAAATCTAGGGAGACAACATTGGGATGCAGGTAAATAGATTTTTAGATACTTGAAAGGTATTATAGAGTATGACATCACTTTTGTTAGACAGAAAAGTGATTTGTCGGTCGTCGAGTATGTAGATGCAAATTATGCAGGGGATTTGGATGACAGGAGGTCGAACACGGGTCATGTGTTCACTCTTGCCGAAGGACCCATATATTGGAGGTCTATAATCTAGTCCACAGTTGTGATGTCCATGACTGAGGCGGAGTACATGGCGGCGGCTAAGGCTGCAAAGGAAGCTTTGTGGCTTACAGTGTTAGTCAGGGAGCTGGGTATTCACCAAGTTGGAGTTCCATTGCATTATGACAGTCAGAGTGACATCTACTTAGCAAAGAGCCAAGTGTATCATGTGAGAACCAAGCACATTGATGTGAGGTTTCACAATATCAGGGAATTGGTTGTTACAGTTGAATTGTTACTTGAGAAGATTCATACTTCTGAGAATGCAGTGGACATGTTGACGAAGTCTATTACCACAGACAAGTTCAAGCATTGCTTGGACTTCCAAGTGCTAGAAAGGAAAGGAGAGGAGGCGGCATCCCCAAACTTATTAGTTCCATGTGGAGGCCCAACACTTGATTATCTCTAAAGAGGTGAATACTCGCTAAGGTGGAGATTGTTGGAACAAGTGGCTTATATTTTACTACTGGCCATTGGGTGTAATTAGTTTATGTGGGCCTGGGGGCAAATAAGTTGGGGGGGGTATTTTGAGGTTTTTCAAAATACTTATAATTAGGGTTTACTTATAAATATGTTATGTTGTAACCCTAAATCATTGAATAGAAAAATATAGCCGCACTCTCCTGTGGAAGTAGGCAAATTGCCGAACCACATTAAATCTGTGGCTCAACTGTATCTTGATCTCTCTCTCTTTTTGATTCCATATTATTCATCATTGTTGTGCACGGTAATAACACCAATATATATCCAAATCATTCCCAAGTGATGAAGTTCATAATATTCAAAAAAAAAAAAAAAAAAAAAAAAAAAAAAATTTCAATACC
>CM017322.1:22317282-22338339 GCA_006937295.1 Carpinus fangiana
AGCCACACCCGTCTGACAATTCCAGCAAATAGGATTAGATCCTCCATTCAGCATCTCTTGAACATTCCCTCAACTACTCCAAGAAAGTCCTTACTAGAGCTTTTACTTTTTTGGATATTAATACTTCCCATACACCAAACGTCCCTCGCCGAAGAGCACTCCCATAGAATGTGCATTGCTGTTTCTTCCTCTATTCCGCAGATAGGACATAAAGGATCGTCAATAATTTTCCTACGATGCAGATTTTTCCGAGTAGGGAGTATTTCATGACAAGCCCGCCACAAAAAATTCTTCTCCACATTCGGTACCCGTAATCTCCATATTTTTCTCCAAACAGTGCAGTGATTATGGGATGAAGAGCTCTCGGCCAAGCTTCTATTCTCCAATTCCTTCTGAATATAGTAAGCTAAACGGTCTCAAATTCAATTTCAACTTTGACTTCATCTCAATTTTGCAAAGACTTGTCCTCAACGCCCTCTTTGATTTATGTTTGGAAAATAAAACAGGGTTTTGTTTTCAACACAAAATCAGATGCAATTGAGCATTTGTTTCCAAACATGATTTTAGGATTTTAAATAAAAATTTCTCGTGTCTAAAAATAATGTAGCTTTTAAAATCATCATTTCATATTGACGTTCTTTTATTCTTCATTATAATTTAATTTTAAAATTTAAACGCATCATTTTTCATTATAAATTAAAAAGAAGTATAAAAATATATCTCACCTATTTAAATAACAAAACCAATAAATATTTGTTCCTATAAGTATATATGATTTAAAATAAATAGTATAAAAAAAAATTAGCAAGAAGAACACATGGATTATAATATAATTAACACAATTAATGACATATGGATTATATTGAAATATAATTAATGTAATTAATGACATCATATAAATATATAGATATAATTAACGTAATTAATTATATTGAAATATAATTAACGACGTTAATTAATGACTGATTTTTTAAAGAAAAAACCGGTTATATATATAAATGACATTTTGTTTTTTTTAGAATCCTAAACGTATTATAACATAATAATTTGATTTATATTACTTGTTTCTTTATTTGATTCGGACATTAATAATATTTAATTTGTTGAATAATTTAAATATGGAAAACTCTTGAAATATATTAACGTAATTAATGATGCTAATTAATAACAAACCGGTTCACTCTTAAAAAATCGGTTTAGCCTTTAAAAAAATTGGTTCACTCTACATGTCGTAATATTAAAGCACTTCTGAGAGTGATTCGGCTTATATATATATATATATATATGATCCTTATTTGATTCTGACATTAATAATATTTAATTTATTGAATAATTTAAATATAAAAAACTCTTGAAATATATTAATGCAATTAATGATCCTAATTAATGACTGATTTTTTTTTTTTTTTAGTTAGCCTGTCGTAAAAAAAAGCTTAGTTCTCTCTCCTAGAAAGAACTCCCCCCTTAGAAAACTTTCTTTGAAATTTTTCTTCACTACTTCTGCTATCCCTCTGGAACCTGCATCCAACACCTTGTGTTTGCTGCAGAATTTTCAGAGACACTACTTATTCCCTCTACTGTGATCCCTTGTTTGTTCACCTTCATCTACTTTGTCCAAAAATCTGGTTTTAAGTCTTCTTTTTAGTCTGTCAAACACCCCACCAGTAATGGATAATTCATCCCAAGACATAGAATCTCTCATAGCCCAAACAGCAGCACTTTCATGGGAGGATCCTTCGTCTTAGCTTGAAACCTTACCCCAAGAACAAGTTTCCTCAGAGCTGCTCCCTCTTGTAGGACAGCTCATCTCTAAAAAAACCCAAAACAATCAAACTGTTAATGCTGCACTGTCCAAAGCCTGGTTCTTTGCAAACCCCTTCTCCTTTGCAATCCTTGGACCAAATGTTTTTCTATTCAAATTTACAGAGGAAGATCATATAACTAGAATTCTCAACAAGGTTTGGAATGTTAATGGTTTTCTGCTGGCCATCCAAACCTGGTACCCCTCTGCAACACTAAGAGATCTCTCTCTCGAGGCAGTATCTTTCTGGATTCAAGTCCACAAACTTCCCCTTCAAAACATGACTATCAAAAACTCCATTGCTATTGGGAAAGGGCTAGGCCAGCTGGAAAAGGCGGATGACAACAGTGGTGCAGCAGCAACATTCCGAAGTTATCTAAGGCTGCTGGTCTCCATTGATGTAAGCAAGCCCTTGAATCCTGGGTTCCGCTTTACTAGGAGTGATGGAGCCTTAGATTGGATTAGCTTGAAGTATGAAAGACTTGATATTTACTGCACTGATTGTTGTAGGATTGGCCACAGGCAATCTTCCTGTCTTGCCAAACCAAAAGAAAGAAATCCATCCAGGTATCAAATCTCTCTCAAATTGAATGCCTTCTCAAATATGCCTGAAACATCTTCTATTGGAAAACATCAAGAAAAATTCAAAACACCTTCTCCTTCACCAGAAAACCTTCTCAGCTCATATGTGATTCAAGCTCACAACCCCATGCAAACCTGTAAAAAACCTTCACAAGTTCCCAAAACCCCTCCACAAGTACCCAAAATCCCCTGCCACTTCAAAACTTTGCTCTCTAGACCCACAACCCAAAGCCTGCTCTATGTCCTCTCCCACACTATCCTACCTTTCCCACTGCAGTCAATATGGAAAATTCTATAGAAAGCAATCTTAAAGATCTGTCCCTTTTTCAGAAACCTGTTCAATTGTTCACAGCAAACCAACAAACCCCAACTAACATAACTACCCCCAGCACCTATTCGAATCCCAACCAGATAGTTGCTGTAGAGTTGGGGCCCACTTTTAGTGAAATTCACAGGTCAGCAGAAATTGATCCTTTAAACTCAACGGCCACCAACTACCAAAACATACCTCCTGTTCCTACCAAAACAAACCACTCCTCCAATAAACATCCTAGAAAGTCCCCCTACAACACTAGATCCCCCAAAAAAGCCCTCACAATCTCTTTGGACAAGCCTGCTCACTCCACTGCAAATGAAACCGAAATCACCCCTCCTCACCCCTCATCCTCCCAACCAAAGTTCCTAGAGATGAAAAAAAGACCTAACACCTCAGAAGTGAACTCCTCCTTCTAAAAAAGGCCCTGGTGTTTCAGTTGAGTTGGTAGAGCCTCCAGACATAGCTCCTGCTAACACCCCTATGTTCAACCCTGGTCTCTATGAGAAAAATCCAGCTAGAGCTATGTTTAAAGCTATAAGAAAAGGGAAAACAAATTGGTTTCTGCTGTTATAGAGATTGAAGCAACATCTGGAAGAAAATGGGGCTTTGCAAAGCCTCCCCAGCAGCCATGAAAATTCTTTCATGGAACTGTAGGGGGCTTGCTAGGCCTGCTGTGGTTCTAACCCTGAGGAGATTGATCCAGGGTCAATCTCCAGACATCATATTCCTATCTAAAACCAAAATCTCCCCCCCAAGTCTCTGCTGCTTTGAACAGACTAGGTTTCTTTCTCATGTCACAAGTGCCTGCTTCTAGTTCAAGTGGAGGATTAGTTCTTACATGGCGACCAGGAGTAGACCTTGAGTGCTTTGCCTCAAACAAGCACAGCATCTCAGCTTGGTGCTACTCAGATCCTCCTCAATCCCTGTGGATCATTTCCTGTACTTATGGACCCCCTAAAAGAAGTGACAGATCAGTTTTTTGGGAAACATTCTCTGCTATTGGTGAAGGTTTTGAAGCCTCTTGGCTTTGCATTGGTGATTTCAATGTTGTTTTGGATCAATCTGAGAAAAAGGTGGAAGGCCTTTTGCTAGCTCCTCAAACTGTGATTTCAGGAATTTTATTGATCATTTTGGAATGATTGATGTTGGGTATGCTGGGAATCCATTTACTTGGAACAACAACAGAAAAGGTCTGGAAAACATCAAGGAAAGGTTGGATAGAGGGCTGGCCTCCCCTTCTTCGGTCCATCTTCACCTTGAATTCTCCTTAGTTCACCTTCCTGCTTACAACTTTGACCACAATCCCATAGCTCTCAATACAAACACCTCTTATTGCTTCCTTCCAAGACCTTTTAGATTTGAAGAGTTCTGGTCCTTTGACCCCTCATGTGGCCTGGTCATTGAGACAGCTGATAAGCGCCGAATGTTGCACATTCAAGCCCCTTAACTCGCATATGTTAATTCCTTAGCATTGTTATTTGTTTGATTTTGCTTTGTTTTTGAGTTTCAGGTCAAATGCAAGAGTTCCATTGGAAATTGGGCTAAAAGGGACAAGTTGGCATCATTCTGTAGCTGTGATCGATCACAGCTGCACCTGTGATCGATCACACCTGTGATCAATCGTCCAAAGCCTAGGATCGATTGCAATTGCGATCGATCGCACACCCTAGTGATCAATCGCACTTGGGCGTGTGATGAGTGCCTAAAAGTGCTTATTTAAACCTCTTAATTTACATTCGTTAGGCTCTTAGTATTGTTAATTTCTAATGTTTTGGTTAGTTTTGGTGTTTTAGTGTTTTTCAGGTTGTTAAATTGCATTTGGGGCTAATGCCATCAACTCTGGGGCTTAAGACAGTTCGGGGAGCTTTGATAGCAAATTTGAGTTGAGCGATAATTCGCACCCGATGATTCCCACCAAAACGACCATATCTAGAGTTGTAGACCTCCGATTGGGGTGATCTTGGTGTCTTTAGAAAGCTAACTCAAAGATCTACAACTTTGTATTTCACATGTGAGGGCTAATTCTGAAGGCAGTGCGTTCGAACGAACGTTTTACGTTCAAACGCACTTGTGCCCATCAAATGTCGAAATTCATGCACGAGTGCGTTCGAACGCACTTAGTGCGATCGAACGCACCTTATCTGACCTAGCAGCACGGAAACCCTAAATTTAGCCTATAAATATCCCCCTTTCTCTTGTAAACGAACCTTACGTTTGGAAAACACTTGGAGGCGCCCCTTGTGGCCTAAATCCTCCCCGTTCATCACTGTAAAACCCTTTTATTTCTTTATTTTATCGCATTTTAATTTAGATTTATTTTATGCACGCCACATGCTTGACATTGGGACTAGGTTAAGATAGGATTAGTTTAGGCATTTTAAAGTTGATTTTTAGCAAAACCAATTCTCTGTGGGTTCGACACTCGCACTTGCACATCCACTCTATTACGATCGACTCGTGCAATTGACGAGTACAATTAAATTTGTACATCAGCGTACACAACACAGAAGTCGCTTTTTGATTGCGAAAACTTGGTTTTCAGTCTCCTAATTAGACTAGGAGACCAACCTACGACTGTAATTAGGGTTTTAGGGTTTCTAGGGTTTCCTAGTCCCTATAAATAGGCTCTTAAACATTATAAAAGAGAGCCGTTTCCTAGAGTAAAAATTCAGAACTTGTCTGTGGAGCTTAGAAGATCATGAACAGCTAAAACCCCTTAGTGGGGTGCCGATGTAACCCTTTCCAAGGACAATGGTGATTGTATTTGATTTGATTTAATTCAATTTATGTATGTTGATTGCATAACTGTGAGGATTGCAACTCTAGATTTTTGTTCTTAGTATTCAATGCAATTGTTACTCAATTCAAAACCAATATTTGCGAAATTCTATTCTTGTCTTAGAAATTATTCTGCCTATATTGAACTCAATTCAACCTTATTTTATGTGATTATAAGATTGATGGTTATGCAATGGGTTTTAATAGAGATATGATTAATAGGATTAAGATAGGCCATGCCTAGGGAAGACGAGTCGTACTACACCCTAGTTTAGTGTAATTTAGGTAGATGATCCATGCCAACCAAAGACGTGACGCCCCGCCCAATGGGAATATCAATTAACTAGTAATTAACCCCACGGCGCACCATCCCAGCCATGTCCCTCTGAGACATGACCTCCGAGAAAACATCTTCCTCTTCGTAACGAGAAAATTGCAGTGAAAGACTTTACCAAGACTATAGGATCAAGAAATAGTAAATGAAACATCACACAAGATACCAGAGATAAAGTACTACATCCATAATATAATCAAGAGTCACCAAATGTATCGGTCATCAGACCGTCAAACAGGTACATTCCCAAAATAAGATACTATAATATTGTTCACAAAAGATCAATAGATCAAAGCCTAGACTTAAGCTTCAACAAAGCTAATGAGATTAGAATCTCTATCATGTCTGCACGGGCAGATCCTCCATCCTCCCACATGGTCTTAAGCCAAACAGGATCCATATCCTCAAAGATCACCCAAATCAGGTCCTGAGCAATCACCCAAGTAGGCTCAGACGGCATCCTCGTCTAAAGCAGCTAAACCGCGCAATTATTCGTAATGTTGGGGAAAGACATAAAATAAAGGGGGTAACTCTAACACTTAGTGACCTTTAACGTAGATAATGCCCATGCCAGTTTTAGTAATGAACTTAGATATTTAATAAGCAAAAGCAGTTCCATCATGACAGTTTAATTATGCGTGATATATATATAGTAATGATATATGCATATGATGTAAACAATAGTCATAGTTCAACAGTATGGTCTACCCGAGATATTACCTCTTCTCAGCAGGTTGATGCTGTCCCGGGGGACCTATAATACAATGCAAGTGCCCCAGCCATTGTACAACATACCGTACATAATATTAATGGCACGATCGGGTCTGACCCCGAGTGGCCCACACCAACTAATGATGTCCATCCTGTAGTGACCACACCATTGGGAATGGTTGCATCAAGGTCGCGAAACCAATGGATCCACAGCCCTCGCATAATGCACACATTTGACCATAAAGCTAACATGTATAGTAAGCCCATGGCCATTGCTACCGCACGTACTGGTGTACATTGTCATACGATGCAATTATCTTGTCTGTATTTTACATGCATGTCATTTTACAAGTCCCACTTGGTTAACATGTTCAGCATAACGTTTTTCGCAAAAACAGAGTTCATGTGCATTACGTACAAAACGTGAGAGTTGTAAAATATGCATGTTTGCTCAGTACAAAAAATAGACGTGCAGTGCATGGAAAATAATAACGCGCATTATGTGAGTTAAAACTCACCTGGATCGATACACGTCTCTGAAAACTCCAAAAGGTCTGGGTTCTCCAAATCTGTGGAAAACCATCTATTAGTCCTAATTCCACTAAAACAACTCTAAAGTAAGGAAAACAGGAGCTATGGGACGGTTGGTGAAAATAGGGTTTTCTTGTCACACAGTGACCATACGTCCGGCTCGAGAGCGTACGTCCGTCGTGCAACGACAAGCCATACGTCCGATCACAATACCGTACGTCTGCTGTATGGGTCCTCAGGGAGAACCTCATTTTCTCTTCCACTGTCTGCCTATTCTCCGACTCCTAGAGCTACTAGGAACAACCTAAAGCCTTCTAGTCTAGTTAATAACCTCCATGCAACGTAACAACGCTAAGCTAACGAAAACGCTAATCCAAATGGGTCTTAAAGCACAACTAAGCTAATAACTACAACTAAACATAAAACGAGCAGCATAACGACGTAATTAAAAGCTAAAGATTGAACGTTACCTCCTTGAAACAAAACCGCAAGAATTTCGCCTCACGAACGTTCCGAACTCACAAACGTTGCACACACATGCTCACTAAACACTCACAAACACTTGGAAACACTCTGGGAACACTCTAGCAGCCTAGGGGCGTTCTGAAGTTATGAAAAGCATGAAGAAGGTAGGGTGCTATTTATAGGCTCAGAAAAGCAGCGGACGTCTGGCCAAGGGGCGTACGTCTGGTGGTTCTTGCCCAGCGATTCCATGTCTGCCTCATACATCTAGGTATTAACCAGAGGGTATTCAAAAAGTAGCATACGTCCGGTGGTCCCCCCGCGTACGTCCGCACTACAGACAGCAGCGTTCATCCGTCAGACCTAGTGTACGTCCGCCCAAAAGTCCAAATTACCCTTTTGGTGTCCTTAGTGACCCAAGGCCCAAATTAATCCTCCTAACTAAGCTACTTATGCCTAGTTAATAATTTGAGTCACTACAGAAGATGGGTTATGCTATTCCATTGATTGTATGAAACGTATTAAGGGATTTTATAATTTATGCCTAGGGAAGACGGGTCGTGCCGCATCTTAGTGGTAGGTGGACTATCCGTGCCAAACGAAGATAGATTATCCTTATCCCTTGATATTGTGTTTTCTTGTTCTTTTATAACATGCATATTCTGAGTTTCTGGAATTAAATATGGTTACCATTGTTGTACGGATTGTGGTGAAGTCAGTACCTTACTTCTCTCTTCCGTATATTTACTCTTAATCTTACATTTACTTTTAGTACTTCAAATTCACAAACAATCAACTCTCTTTTGTTAATTAGGTTAAAATTAGTCTTTTGAATTTAGTAGCTAAACCCTTACAGTCCTTGAGGTTCGACACCCTCAATATAGCCCTATCCTACGGGATTCGTTCTATTGCGAGTGGTATTTTATTATTGATAATTTTGGTCACGAAATTACCACATCAATTTTTGGCGTTGTTGCCGGGGACTGTTAATGGTTTAGTTTTTAATTTTTAAGGATTACATTTAGCTTAATCTTTATTTTTGTTTTGTTTTTCTTTATTTTCAATTTTCACAGTTTAATTTCTTTTTCAAGTTCACGTTCCGCTCCGCAGGTGCAAGCTTCTGTAACTGCGATCAATCACAGCCCGTGTGCGATCGTTCGCAGTTCTGCACGCAACTGCGATCGAACCTCAGCCTCTGCATTTGTTCCTCCCTTCGGCAGTACGAACGATCGTACCTCCTGGGGTGATCGTGCACACTCCTGCCAGAGTCTGCTGCAGCCTCATTCCAGTGCATCTAAGGGCCGTTTGTGAGCTTTTGTTTTCAATTTAGTTTTTCATTTAATTTTCTATTTCTATTATTTCCTATTTTCAGCTTTATTTTAATTTTCAGTTTTGTTATTTCCTGTTTTTGTCTTTATTTTTTTATTTTTGGTTTAGTTTACGTTGGGTCGCCGATCTTTGTCTTTGCCCTTAATCACTTGTGACCTTGACATAGAACACACTCTTAGACAACTTAGAGCCGAAAGGAAATCTAATTTGCCTAAAGAGCCCATCACTAACACCATGGCTGGTGCCCCTCACGTAGCTTTACAAGATCACTACATTCCACCCACATACACTACCCCTTCATGTCTCAGGCTGTCGGACATTACGGCAACCCATTATGAGATCAAGCCTAGCACCATACAAAGTCTACCGACTTTCCTAGGACTTACCCATGAGAATCCTTATGACTTCCTCAGTGAATTCCAAACAATATGTTCTACCATTCAATTGACGGGATTCACTGAAGATGCCTTAAAGATGCATCTCTTTATCTTTGCCCTTAAAGATAGAGCCAAACATTGGTTGCAATCCTTAGAGCCTGATTCTATCACTTCTTGGGATCCACTGCAACAAATTTTTCTCAAGCAATATTTCCCCATAGGAAGGACCAATGACACTAGGAGAGCCGTCACTAGTATCACCCAGTATGCGGGTGAACCATTACATGAGACGTGGGAGAGGCTTAAGAATTTACTTAGATCATGTCCACACCATGCTGTCCCCAAATGGTAGCTAGTGTAGAGTTTCTATGATGGTTTGACTGAGTCTATTAGGAGTACGGTAGATGCATCTTGTGGGGGGACATTTATGCTAAAAAGTGAAGATGAAGCATGGGCTATGTTTGAAAACTTGAGTAACAATTCTCGTCAGCAGGCTTCCAACAAACGGAGAGAACCCGCACCTAAAGCACCAAAGACGGAGAGTCTTTCGAAGTAGGGCCTTCTGCAGACATGGCCACCCAAGTAGTTGATGCTATCACCAAGAAGCTGGACCAATTGATGATTACTGGTTTTGCTCCAAATGCAGCTCACATAAGCACCCTGAACCATGCTCATTCTGTTCTAGCACTATGCATCAGGTAAATAACTATCCTACTACTATCTATTATACTGATGTCTCTAATGAACAGGTCAATGCAGCTTTCTCCCGACCGGGTAATGATCCGTACTCCAACACTTACAACCCGGGGTGGAGAAATCATCCCAATTTCTCATGGAAGAATCCAACTTCGGGAAACTCAGCCTCAGGGCAGCACAATCAAGCTCAATCTAGCAGGCAGCCCTATCAATCGTCTTCAACATACCGGCCTCCACAGTAGCAATACCAAGCTGCCCCACCGCCCGGGGTAGAATCTAATTTTGAAGATCGAACGCTGAACATGATGGGTGAGATGAACGGCAGGTTGGGTGAGATGAACGACAAGTTTGGCGAGATGTCTCAGACAATAAATTCGCACTCTTAGTCAATTGCCAAGCTAGAGGCTCAGATGGGACAAATAGCTAACAACCTCAACAGGAGGGAAGAAGGGAAGCTTCCAAGTTAGCCGGTGGTAAATCCTAAGGGACTATACATGGTAGAAGGAAGCACTTCTCATCTGGAGCAAGTTCAAGCTATTACCACATTGCAAAGTGGAAGAGTGGTAGACAATCATGTGGAAGAAAAGAAGGATGAGCAACTTGAGACCCCACAGACTATGCATCAGGACAAGGGTAAACAAGTAAACATTGAGGTATCTACTCCATCCGCCCCCACTCCAGAGATACCATATGTGCCTAAAGCTCCATTCCCAGAGTGTCTCAAAAGCACCCTCCCACTTCGGGAAACAAGAAGAGAAGATACAAGACATGATGGAAACCTTCAACCAGGTTAAGGTCAACATCCCACTCCTAGATGCCATCAAGCAAATTCCAGCCTATGCAAAGTTTCTCAAGGACTTGTGCACTCAAAAAAGGAAGAATCGAAAGCACATTCCTAAGAAAGTTGTTCTCACTGAGCAAGTGAGCTCCCTGATTCAGCACAACACTCCACCCAAATTCAAGGACCCTGGAACACCTACAATTTTGTGCGTCATTGGAAACACTGAGATTGAGAGAGCTCTCCTTGACTTAGGAGCTGGTGTAAATTTGATTCCATACTCAATGTATCAGCAACTTGGCTTAGGGGAACTGAAACCGACTAGTACTGTCTTGCAACTGGCTGACAGATCCATCAAGAAACCCCGAGGAATTGTGGAGGATGTCATTATCATGGTGGACAAGTTCTACTATCCAGTTGACTTCATAGTTCTTGACACAGAACTTGTCCCTTATCTGAAGAAGCAAATTCCTGTCATCCTTGGGCGTCCTTTCCTTGCAATAGCCAATGCATGCATAAACTGTCGGACTGGAGTGATGAAGATTTCCTTTGGAAATATGAAAATCAGGCTGAATATTTTCACTGCCTTCCAGAATGCACCTGATCAAAAGGCTTGTTTCTTCTTGGATGCCATTGGAGAAATGGTTGAAGACCCACCGCCTGCGTCTCTATCTGAAGCCCCATCATGGAGAAACCCACCAGAGCCTATGCCACTGACTTCAAGTACTCCCCCACCTGATGACAACCCCACATGGGACATATCTCATTCAGAGGTTACTGAAGTGGACTTCATTGGGGTGGACAATTTTTCAGCAAGCTCCCAGGTTGTCCCAGTTTTTGTGGACCCCTACAGAGACAAAAAGGTTGATCATGGAACCAGTTCGGGAAAAACATCTAGAGTATTGCCATGGGGAGACTCAAGACCTTTCATCTGAAAGAAGCAGCTTTGGAATAGTAAGGAGATTTCTCTTCCTTGTGGAATGCTACATGATCATAAAGAAGAAGGGATGTAAGAGCTTGATTGGACTTCTGAAGGATTGAGGTAAGATCCTTCAGGACTCAAAATTACTTTGAGCATTACCTCATAGGATCAAGCGCAGACCCTGTGCCTTGAATCCTCACCTCACCAGGGTACATGATCTCCATCCAGGTTAATTTATCCATTGTTGTTTCAATTTTTGCTTATTTTTAGTCAATTTTGTGGGAATTGATATTCTGCTCCTGCGATCGATCGCCCATCCACGGGCGATTGAGCGCATAAATACCCTCAAAAGTGCTAAACCTATAGAGGAAGCGAACGATCGCTATGTCAATGGCGATCAATCGCTCCCTCGCCCTACGCCCGAAGGCGCGCGAGCACTACAGCTATTCCATTGATTGTATGCTATTCCATTGATTGTATGAAACGTATTAAGGAATTTTATAGTTTATGCCTAGGGAAGACGGGTCGTGCCGCATCTTAGTGGTAGGTGGACGATCCGTGCTAACCGNTAGCCTTTTTTTTATTTCTTTGTTTTATTGCATTTTAATTTAGTTTATTTTTATGCACGCCACATGCTTGATATTGGGACTAGGTTAAGATAGGATTAGTTTAAGCACTTTAAAATTGGTTTTTAACGAAACACGATTCTCTGTGGGTTCGACCTCGCACTTGCACATCCGCTCATATTACAAACGACTCGTGCAATTGGCGAGTACAATTAAATTTGTACATCAATTATATTTTCTTGTTCTTTTATAACATGCATATTCTGAGTTTCTGGTATTAAATATGGTTACCATTGTTGTGCGGATTGTGGTGAAGTCAGTACCTTGCTTCTCTCTTTCGTATATTTACTCTTAATCTTACATTTACTTTTAGCATTTCAAATTCACAAACAATCAACTCTCTTTTGTTAATTAGGTTAAAATTAGTCTTTTGAATTTAGTAGTGAAACCCCTACAGTTCTTGAGGTTCGACACCCTCAATATAGCCCTATCCTACGGGATTCGTTCTATTACGAGTGGTATTTTATTATTGATAATTTTGGTCACGAAATTACCACATCAATTTTTGGCGTTGTTGCCGGGGACTGTTAACGGTTTAGTTTTTAATTTTTAAGGATTACATTTAGCTTAATATTTATTTTTGTTTTGTTTTTCTTTATTTTCAATTTTCGCAGTTTAATTTCATTTTCAAGTTCACGTTCCGCTTCGCAGGTGCAAGCTTCTGTAACTGCGATCAATCACAGCCCGTGTGCGATCGTTCGCAGTTCTGCACGCAACTGCGATCGAACCTCAGCCTCTGCATTTGTTCTTCCCTTCGGCAGTACCGAACGATCGTACCTCCTCGGGTGATCATGCACACTCCTGCCAGAGTCTGCTGCAGCCTCATTCCAGTGCATCTAAGGGCCGTTTGTGACCTTTTGTTTTCAATTTAGTTTTTCATTTAATTTTCTATTTCTATTATTTCCTGTTTTCAGCTTTATTTTAATTTTCAGTTTTGTTATTTCCTGTTTTTGTCTTTATTTTTTTATTTTTTATTTTTGGTTTAGTTTATGTTGGGTCTTTGATCTTTGTCTTTGCCCTTAATCACTTGTGACCCTGACATAGAACACACTCTTAGACAACTTAGAGCCGAAAGGAAATCTAATTTGCCTAAAGAGCCCATCACTAATACCATGGCTGGTGCCCCTCACTTAGCTTTACAAGATCACTACATTCCACCCACATACACTACCCCTTCATGTCTCAGGCTGTCGGACATTACGGCAACCCATTATGAGATCAAGCCTAGCACCATACAAAGTCTACCGACTTTCCTAGGACTTACCCATGAGAATCCTTATGACTTCCTCAGTGAATTCCAAACAATATGTTCTACCATTCAATTGACGAGATTCACTGAAGATGCCTTAAAGATGCGTCTCTTTATCTTTGCCCTCAAAGATAGAGCCAAACATTGGTTCCAATCCTTAGAGCCTGATTCTATCACTTCTTGGGATCCACTGCAACAAATTTTTCTCAAGCAATATTTCCCCATAGGAAGGACCAATGACAATAGGAGAGCCGTCACTAGTATCACCCAGTATGCGGGTGAATCATTACATGAGACGTGGGAGAGGCTTAAGAATTTACTTAGATCATGTCCACACCATGTTGTCCCCAAATGGTAGCTAGTGTAGAGTTTCTATGATGGTTTGACTGAGTCTAGTAGGAGTACGATAGATGCATCTTGTGGGGGGACATTTATGCTAAAAAGTGAAGATGAAGCATGGGCTATGTTTGAAAACTTGAGTAACAATTCTCGTCAGTAGGCTTCCAACAGACGGAGAGAACCCACACCTAAAGCACCAAAGACGGAGAGTCTTTCGAAGTAGGGCCTCCTGCAGACATGGCCACCCAAGTAGTTGATGCTATCACCAAGAAGCTGGACCAATTGATGATTACTGGTTTTGCTCCAAATGCAGCTCACATAAGCACCCTGAACCATGCTCATTCTGTTCTAGCACTATGCATCAGGTAAATAACTATCCTACTGTTGTCTATTATACTGATGTCTCTAATGAATAGGTCAATGCAGCTTTCTCCCGACCGGGTAATGATCAGTACTCCAACACTTACAACCCGGGGTGGAGAAATCATCCCAATTTCTCATGGAAGAATCCAACTTCGGGAAACTTAGCCCCAGGGCAGCACAATCAAGCTCAATCTAGCAGGCAGCCCTATCAATCGTCTTCAGCATACCGGCCTCCACAGCAGCAATACCAAGCTGCCCCACCGCCCGGGGTAGAATCTAATTTTGAAGATCAAATGCTGAACATGATGGGTGAGATGAACGGTAGGCTGAACATGACGGATGAGATGAACGGCAGGTTGGGTGAGATGAACGACAAGTTTGGCGAGATGTCTCAGACAATAAATTCGCACTCTTAGTCAATTGCCAAGCTAGAGGTTCAGATGGGACAAATAGCTAACAACCTCAACAAGAGGGAAGAAGGGAAGCTTCCAAGTCAGCCAGTGGTAAATCCTAAGGGACTATACATGGTAGAAGGAAGCACTTCTCATCTGGAGCAAGTTCAAGCTATTACCACATTGCAAAGTGGAAGAGTGGTGGACAATCATGTGGAAGAAAAGAAGGATGAGCAACTTGAGACCCCACAGACTATGCATCAGGACAAGGGTAAACAAGTAAACATTGAGGTATCTACTCCATCCGCCCCCACTCCAGAGATACCATATGTGCCTAAAGCTCCATTCCCAGAGTGTCTCAAAGCACCCTCCCACTTCGGGAAACAAGAAGAAAAGATACAAGACATGATGGTTCAACCAGGTTAAGGTCAACATCCCACTCCTAGATGCCATCAAGCAAATTCCAGCCTATGCAAAGTTTCTCAAGGACTTGTGCACTCAAAAAAGGAAGAATCGAAAGCACATTCCTGAGAAAGTTGTTCTCACTGAGCAAGTGAGCTCCCTGATTCAGCACAACACTCCACCCAAATTCAAGGACCCTGGAACACCTACAATTTTGTGCCTCATTGGAAACGCTGAGATTGAGAGAGCTCTCCTTGACTTAGGAGCTGGTGTAAATTTGATTCCATACTCAATGTATCAGTAACTTGCCTTAGGGGAACTGAAACCGACTAGTATTGTCTTGCAACTGGCTGACAGATCCATCAAGAAACCCCAAGGAATTGTGGAGGATGTCATTATCATGGTGGACAAGTTCTACTATCCAGTTGACTTCATAGTTCTTGACACAGAACTTGTCCCTTATCTGAAGAAGCAAATTCCTGTCATCCTTGGGCGTCCTTTCCTTGTAACAGCCAATGCATGCATAAACTGTCGGACTGGAGTGATGAAGATTTCCTTTGGAAATATGAAAATCAGGCTGAATATTTTCACTACCTTCCAGAATGCACCTAATCAAAAGGCATGTTTCTTCTTGGATGCCATTGGAGAAATGGTTGAAGACCCACCGCCTGCGTCTCTATCTGAAGCCCCATCATGGAGAAACCCACCAGAGCCTATGCCACTGACTTCAAGTACTCCCCCACCTGATGACAACCCCACATGGGACATATCTCATTCAGAGGTTACTGAAGTGGACTTCATTGGCGTGGACAATTTTTCAGCAAGCTCCCAGGTTGTCGCAGTTTTTGTGGACCCCTACAGAGACAAAAGGTTGATCATGGAACCAGTTCTGGAAAAACATCTAGAGTATTGCCATGGGGAGACTCAAGACCTTTCATCTGAAAGAAGCAGCTTTGGAATAGTAAGGAGATTTCTCTTCCTTCTGGAATGCTACATGATCATAAAGAAGAAGGGATGTAAGAGCTTGATTGGACTTCTGAAGGATTGGGGTAAGATCCTTCAGGACTCGAAATTACTTTGAGCATTACCTCATAGGATCAAGCGCAGACCCTGTGCGCTTGAATCCTCACCTCACCAGGGTACATGATCTCCATCCAGGTTAATTTATCCATTGTTGTTTCAATTTTTGCTTATTTTTAGTCAATTTCGTGGGAATTGATATTCTGCTCCTGTGATCGATCGCCCATCCACGGGCGATCGAGCGCATAAATACCCTCAAAAGTGCTAAACCTATAGAGGAAGCGAACGATCGCTATGTCAATGGCGATCGATCGCTCCCTCGCCATGCGCCCGAAGGCGCACGAGCACTACAGCTATTCCATTGATTGTATGCTATTCCATTGATTGTATGAAACGCATTAAGGAATTTTATAGTTTATGCCTGGGAAGATGGGTCGTGCCACATCTTAGTGGTAGGTAGACGATCCGTGCTAACCGAAGATAGATTATCCTTATCCCTTGATATTGTATTTTCTTGTTCTTTTATAACATGCATATTCTGAGTTTTTGGAATTAAATATGGTTACCGTTGTTGTGCGGATTGTGGTGAAGTCGGTACCTTACTTCTCTCTCTCATATATTTACTCTTAATCTTACGTTTACTTTTATGCACTTCAAATTCACAAACAATCAACTCTCTTTTGTTAATTAGGTTAAAATTAGTCTTTTGAATTTAGTAGCGAAACTCCTACAGTCCTTGAGGATCGACACCCTCAATATAGCCCTATCCTACGGGATTCGTTCTATTGCGAGTGGTATTTTATTATTGATAATTTTGGTCACGAAATTACCACATCAACAGCTTGGCAGAAATTCATTCCCTTTATCCCTGCTGTAAGCCTGCCTAAGAAGCTGAATAACACCAATTCAGCTCTTATGAAGTGGAACTCCCTGTATTTTGGTAACATTCATCAGAAGATTAAGGAAACATTGAACCATATTGATTCTGTCCAACAAGTTTCCTCCACCTCAAACTCTTTTGAGCTTGAAGTCAGTTTAAAGTTGGACCTAAACAATCTTTTGGTGAAAGAAGAGTCCCTGTGGAGATCTAAATCCAAGGAAACCTGGTTGACTTGTAAGGACCTTAACACAAAATACTTTCATACTTCTACTTTGATTAGGAGGAGGGAAAATGCAGTGAATTTTTTGAAGTTAGATTCTGGTGCTTGGGTGTCCTCAAGAGGAGATATAGGCGGTCACTTCATTTCCCACTTCACCAATCTTTTCACATCCTCAAACCCCATCTTAGAGTAGGAACTGCTGGACCTCTTTTCTCCTGTCATCACAAATGAAGAGAACACTACTTTGAGCACTCCCCTGCTGAAAAAGAAATATTTGAAGCATTGACAAGTCTGGGTTCGACTAAGGCTCCTGGTCCAGATGGGTTTACAACTCTTTTCTACAAGAAATATTGGAATCTAGTTAAGAAGGATGTTCTGACCTATATTGAGCATTTTTTCCTCCACAACAGATTGCAGGAAGGCCAAAATCACTCTTTTATAGCCTTAGTTCCAAAGATAAGTGGCTCCCATACTGCTCACCAGTTTAGGCCTATTAACCTTTGCAACATTGCTTACAAGATTATTTCCAAGATCTTGGCAAATAGATTGAAGGTCCTTCTGCCTAAGATAATATTCCCTATGCAGTCAGCTTTTGTCCCCAAGAGAAACATTCAAGACAATACCATCTTAGCACATGAGCTACTGCATTCCTTCAAAGCCAAGAGGGGCAAGGGAGGCTATATGTTCTTGAAATTGGATATGGAGAAGGCTTTTGATAGAATGGAATGGAAATTCCTTTTGGTTGTTCTGGAAAAAATAGGGTTCAGTCCTATATGGATCTCTTGGATCAGAACTTGTTTATCCACTCCAACTTTCTCCATCCTCCTTAATGGTAGTCCTTATGGCTTTATTTCCCCTGGCAGAGGATTAAGACAAGGAGATCCTTTATCTCCTTTTCTGTTTATCTTGGGGTCAAAAGTATTCTCAAGGCTCATGTTTAAAGAAGAAAGGAATGGCTCTATTCAAGGCCTGCAGATAGCAAGGAACTGCCCAGACATTCATCATCTGCTTTTTGCGGATGACTTACTCATTTTTGGGAAAGCCACTTCATCAGTTGCAGCCAGCATCAAATCTTGTTTAGACAAGTATTGTAGGTGGTCTAGTCAGATGATTAACTCCTCCAAATCCTCCATAAAATTCAGCAAAAATATCCTCTCCTCCAAATCAGAAGCTATCTCTAGCATCTTCCCTTATCCTTCCAACCTGTGCACCTCTCTTTACCTTGGTCTACCCATTCTGATGGGAAATTCAAAGAAAAGAACATTCCAAGGTATCATTGACAAGGTCTTGGGCAGAATTGAAGGATGGAAAGCTAAATCACTTTCTCAAGCAGGCAGGCTGGTTCTGATTAAATTGGTTGCTGCAGCTTTGCCATCCTATGCTATGAGTTCCTTTTTACTTCCTAAAAGCTTCTGCTTTGAGCTAGACAGGATATTCAAGAATTTTTGGTGGGGGTTTTCTGCTTCTAAATCAAGAAAACTCTCTCTTAAGGCTTGGGACTCCCTCTGCAAGCCAAAAGAGATGGGAGGTTTAGGCCTAAGACTGATGAGAGAAGTGAATCTGGCTTTGGTCTACAAGCTAGGTTGGAACCTTTTCAACAATTCTGACTTGACTTGGGTATCCCATTTGCACTGTAAGNAAGCTAAATCACTTTCTCAAGCAAGCAGGCTGGTTCTGATTAAATTGGTTGCTGCAGCTTTGCCATCCTATGCTATGAGTTCCTTTTTACTTCCTAAAAGCTTCTGCTTTGAGCTAGACAGGATATTCAAGAATTTTTGGTGGGGGTTTTCTGCTTCTAAATCAAGAAACCTCTCTCTTAAGGCTTGGGACTCCCTCTGCAAGCCAAAAGAGATGGGAGGTTTAGGCCTAAGACTGATGAGAGAAGTGAATCTGGCTTTGGTCTGCAAGCTAGGTTGGAACCTTCTCAACAATTCTGACTTGACTTGGGTATCCCATTTGCACTGTAAGTACCTATCTTCTAGCTCTTTTCTCACCCCCTCTCCCCTTTATTCTTCTTCTTCTTGGCTATGGAAAGGCATCCTCAAATCCATTCCTTTCATCTCAAAAGGAGCCCTGCAACAGAATTCATAGCTTCTCCTCTCTCCCCATTTGGAGCTCCACTTGGATTCCCAGCATCTCCTCTCTCACTCCCTCCCCTTCCCCTTGGCTAACACAACCATTTCCAAACCTGCTAGTCTCTGATCTTTTCTTTTCAGACCCTGTTCTCTCCACTCCAGCATGGAACCTTCCCCTCTTGAACTACCTTTTTGATGAGTACACCATCAAAGAGGTATTAAAGACCAAATTCTCACCCGGTTCTCAGAATAATTTTATTTGGACCCCCTCCACAAATGGTTTGTTCACTACTAAGTCAGCTCATAGGATGGTTAGTAGCTAGAGAACCAATCTATCTAATTCCCCTTTAGTAGAATCAAATTGGAAGCTTCTTTGGAAGCTGAATCTGAATGATAGATTAAAATTATTCCTCTGGAAAATTGCTTGGGACATTGTCCCCTCCAAGAGTAGGTTAAACTCAGTTTTTTTCCATTCCCAAAGCTGATTTAGTTTGTCCCTTATGCAATGTAGAAGAGGATTCCCTATCTCACCTCTTTTTCAGTTGCTTTTTTGCTAGAATCTCTTGGAGACTTTCACCATGGCCTCTAGACTCTCTAAAGTGGTCAGCTCTTAGTTTAGCAGATTGGATTAAAGGTATCTTAACCCCTTTTAATTCATTTGGTATCCCCACGGCTGATTCACATCTGTTTCAAATATATGCTATTGTGTTTTGTGACTTGTTATGGTTTTCTAGAAATCAAGCTTTACACAAAGGAGTCATTCCTGAGGTGACAAAGCTTGCAGAAAAAATCAAACGAGTTTCCTATGAGCATTTCTCAGCATGGTCCTCAAAGATTCAGCCAGTAAAGGAAATTTGGTCAAAGCCTCCTTAAGGTTTTTACAAAATCAATTTTGATGCAGCTATTAGAGAAGGATTCTCAACTCAGGCAGCTGTTTGCAGAAACTCCAATGGAGAGATTATCCAGATTCTCACTCAAGTTAGACCCTCCTGCAGTCCAGTTTATGGGGAGGCCTTGTGATGCAGCGCGACTTAGTGGGCNTTGGTATCCCCACGGCTGATTCACATCTGTTTCAAATATATGCTATTGTGTTTTGTGACTTGTTATGGTTTTCTAGAAATCAAGCTTTACACAAAGGAGTCATTCCTGAGGTGACAAAGCTTGCAGAAAAAATCAAACGAGTTTCCTATGAGCATTTCTCAGCATGGTCCTCAAAGATTCAGCCAGTAAAGGAAATTTGGTCAAAGCCTCCTTAAGGTTTTTGCAAAATCAATTTTGATGCAGCTATTAGAGAAGGATTCTCAACTCAGGCAGCTGTTTGCAGAAACTCCAATGGAGAGATTATCCAGATTCTCACTCAAGTTAGACCCTCATGCAGTCCAGTTTATGGGGAGGCCTTGGCAGCACAGCTAGCTGGTCTCATGGCAGCTTCTTTGAAGTTGGATTGGTTCATTATTGAAGGAGACTCAGCCATTGTTATTTTATCATTACACAACCCTGCTCTTAGCTTAGATTGGCACATTGAAAATGTAATTAGTGAAACATTATCTAACTTTCAAGACTCCTCTCTTTGGGAGGCTAGAAAGGTCAACAGAAGTGCAAACTTCTGCGTCCATTATGCGGCATATAGGGCCGCGGCCAAGGTTATCTCGGGCTGCATTCCCTCCATATTCTCCCCCCTAGTTCTTTACGTATTTGCAGTGGGAAGGACCCTCCTCTCCTGCTCCCTCAATTGTGAGGCTTTTTTGGGCTAGCTTTGGAGTTAGCTTTCTGTTTATGTCTTTATGTTTGCTGTTGGCTGCAAGCTTGTATTGGTTTGGCTGTTTTCAGCTCTTTTATTGAATGTTTATTCATTACAAAAAAAAAAAAAAAGA
>CM017322.1:22338471-22392133 GCA_006937295.1 Carpinus fangiana
ACAGCTAGCTGGTCTCATGGCAGCTTCTTTGAAGTTGGATTGGTTCATTATTGAAGGAGACTCAGCCATTGTTATTTTATCATTACAGAACCCTGCTCTTAGCTTAGATTGGCACATTGAAAATGTAATTAGTGAAACATTATCTAACTTTCAAGTCTCCTCTCTTTGGGAGGCTAGAAAGGTCAACAGAAGTGCAAACTTCTGCGTCCATTATGCGGCATATAGGGCCGCGGCCAAGGTTATCCCGGGCTGCATTCCCTCCATATTCTCCCCCCTAGTTCTTTACGTATTTGCAGTGGGAAGGAGCCTCCTCTCCTGCTCCCTCAATTGTGAGGCTTTTTTGGGCTAGCTTTGGAGTTAGCTTTCTGTTTATGTCTTTATGTTTGCTGTTGGCTGCAAGCTTGTATTGGTTTGGCTGTTTTCAGCTCTTTTATTGAATGTTTATTCATTACAAAAAAAAAAAAAAAGAGACTAGTTTTTTAAGAAAAAATTGGTTCACTCTTAAAAAATCGGTTAAAAAATTTTATCTTAAAAAACCGGTTTAGTCTTTAAGAAAAAGGGTTCATTGCCACATGTCGTAATATTAAAGCACTTCTAAGAGTGATTTAGCTTTTATATATATATATATATGATTGGACAAGCTAAAATTATTATTATTTTTATTTATAGAAAAAAAGAAAAGAAAAAAAAAAAGGTAAATTAAAACCATATTATAAAGAGAATTGCTACACTTACAAAGAAATTTTACAAACAATCCTTACTAACGTGGTAAAGGAAAAAGACAAAAAATTTGGAACCAGCTGCCCGTGACTGCCCGTGAGAGACCACGCGGGTACCCAGCGTGGGTCACCAGAGCGTGAGTTGCTGATCATCATCCCTTTCGTAAATTGTAGTTGCTAATCATCATCCCTTTTCCTTCTGGTTTTCTCCAAATTCTGCGTCAACTCCATCTCTTCTTTCTTCATCACATGCATCCAAATCCCAGATAAATTCACCAGCTACCAAATTCTCGCCCTTCCCAAAAACCTTGCCATTTTCTTACCTCGAAATGCTCCACTGCTACTTCAACACCATAAAGAAAGAAAAAAAATGTAAAATGTTTTCCCACTGATTTCTCCTCTCCACAAACCACCCACCTTTGTACTTTAGCTTAATGGAAGGTATGAACAAACCCACAAAAAGAACGACGACGACGACAACAACCACGACCACGACCGCACAGAGCGACAAAGCTTGCCCACACGGCTTTGAAGAGTCACAACGAGGTGGAGAGGAAGAGAAGAGAGAGAATCACAGTCGGCTTTGGCGGCTTTGAAGAGTCACAACGAGGTGGAGAGGAAGAGAAGAGAGAAAATCACAGTCGGCTTTGGCGGCTTTGAAGAGTCACAGCCACGACACCACGCTGGGTCAGGCCAGACCCAGGCGTGGGTCTTGCCTAGACCTTTGTAAAATTCCTTCGTAAGTACTGTAGCAATTCTCTATTATAAAACGCCTGGAAAGATCCAGCCTTCTATTATATATGCTTCATATCTGCTTGTGATTGAGAGAAAGTGAGAGAAAAATGAGTCCCATTCCGGAAGCTACAACAAGATCACCTCATGTCGTCTGCGTTCCGCTTCCATTTCAGGGTCACATAAACCCGATGCTGAAGGTGGCCAAACTCCTCCACCACAAAGGCTTTCACGTCACTTTTGTCAACACCCATTACAACCACACACGCTTGCTCAGATCCGGAGGCCCCAACTCCCTTGATGGCCTGTCGGACTTCCGCTTTGAAAGTATCCCCGATGGCCTCCCGCCTTCCGACCCCGACGTCAGCCAAGACGGTCCCGCTCTTATCGATTCCATCTCCAAGAATTGCCTCGTCCCACTTCGCAACCTCCTCTCCAAACTCAACGACGCTTCCTCTTCTAACGTGCCGCCTGTGACGTGTATCATCTCTGATGGTTCCGTGACATTCACTCTCGAAGCTGCTGAAGAATTTGGAATCCCGAATGTTCTTTTCTGGACGCCTAGCGCCTGCGGCACCTTGGCCTATATGCATTGCCGCCATCTTGTTGAACGAGGTTTAACTCCCCTCAAAGGTACGTAATATTTAAGTATATTTACCCAGCTATACGCCGGCGTTTAATCGTTTGTTTTCATTTGATTCACAGATGCAATCGATCTAACAAATGGGTATCTAGAAACCACAATGATCGATTGGATTCCCGGGATGAAAAGCATCCGTCTGAGTGATTTTCCAACATTCATTAGAACTACAGATGAGAAAGACTTCATGTTAAACTTCATCATCAGTGAAGTGGAGAGAGCTTCAAGAGCTTCAGCTATCATTTTGAACACGTTTGACGCCTTCGAACATGATGTTTTGGAGGCTATTTCCTCTTTGCTTCCTCGCATCTACACCGTCGGTCCACTTCCATTGCTTGCTGACCAGATCAAAGATGAACGGGTGAAATCAATAACCTCCAATTTATGGAAAGAAGAGCCTGGATGTGTGGAGTGGCTAAATTCAAAACAATCAAACTCCGTAGTGTATGTAAATTTCGGCAGCATCACTGTCATGACGCCCCAACAACTTATTGAATTTGCTTGGGGACTCGCCAACACTAAGAAACCCTTCCTGTGGATTATAAGGCCCGATCTTGTTGCAGGCAATTCAGCCGTTCTTCCTCCTGAGTTTCTTATAGAAACGAAAGATAGAGGCCTGCTAGCAAGTTGGTGTCCTCAAGAAGATATCCTCAAGCACCCCTCGATTGGAGGGTTTTTGACACATAGCGGGTGGAATTCAACGCTCGAAAGCGTGTGCGGTGGAGTGCCAATCATCTCCTGGCCCTTCTTTTCCGAACAACAAATAAACTGCCTGTATTCTTGCACTGAATGGGGCATTGGGATGGAGATTGATAATGATGTTAAGAGAGATGCTGTTGAGAAGCTTGTGAGGGAGTTAATGGAGGGTGATAAGGGTAAAGAAATGAAGAGGAAGGTAATGGAGTGGAAGAGTAAGGCAGAAGAGGCTGCCAAGTCTGGTGGTTCTTCTCACCGGAACTTGGAGAAGTTGATTGCCGATGTTCTCCTTGCCGGAAATGTTTAAACCAAACGAAGAAGAAGCAGAGGTCGGATCTCTTGTTTTTATCCGCTCTTCCCTTGTTTTATTTTCGTACACGATTTTTGAAGTCTAAGGATTGAACAATTACTGTCCAGCCTATCTTGACTTATGAATAAGTTGTTTCGGCTACTAGACTCAAGGCCCGTTTAGAATTACTTTTGAGAGGCATAAAAATATTTTTAATACTCAAAAAATCTGTTTGAAGAAATAAAATAATTGTTTGGTAAAAAAATTAAAAACGCTTTTAGGAGTTTAAAAAACTTAAAAATAGTTAAAAAGCATTTTTGATAAAAGCTTAAAAATCAAACTTTTACTCAAAAACACTTTTTAACTTAAAAATTCTATTTTTCAAACTCAATCCCAAACATGCTCTCAATCACTCTTGAATTCCTGATTCACTCGATTTCTTTGTCTTAGGCAGGCATGAGGAATTTAGATCCATTCAATTCTTATCACAATGCACGATTTTTGAAGTCTATGGATTGAGCAATTACTGCACAGCCTATCTCGACTTGAATAAGTTGTTTCGGCTATTTGCTCTGGGTAGTGTTGGAGAGCTAAATAAATAAATTAAAAAAAAAATTAAAATTAATGTGATAGATTGTAAGTGACAAATAAAAAAAATATTATATTTTATTAATTTAAAAATTATTATTTTAAATTTTTTTTTAAGTTTATTTATTTAACTCTCTAACATTATTCATTTGCTTTAGCACAATGACTACTAAAAAAAAAATTGGGTGTATAAAATAAAATTAAAAGGGGTTTGTTAGAGATTTATCTCGTAGTGTTCTCCTAATGTTCTTATAGTCTTACGTAGAACATAATTTAAGAAAAAATAAAATAGTACTATCGTTTTTTTCCCAACAGATTAATTTTTATGAGTCAATAGTTAAATTCTAATGCTTTAAAACTTGTTTTTTTATTCAAAACTAAAACCTAAGAGTGGAAGGTTAACCCTTTGGGGATGACATCATCAAAAATAGATTTAATCATCTTAAATTTAGTGCTAATGCTTTAAATTTGGTACTAATGCCTAAAAATACCTGTGGTGGAGGCTACTACAATTTTATTTTTTCTTAAATTATGTTTAACGTAAGACTGGGAGAATGTCAGGAGAACACTACGAGAAAAACCCCTAGCATTTTTTAAATTAAAATACTAATTATTTAATTAAACAATTTATCTCACCATTTATTATCTTTAAAAATATGTTCAATCCATTATAGCTTATTAAATTACAAGATAAGATTATTTTTCAAAGTTTAAACGATCTTCTATTCTATTGGGTAATTACTGATTCACAACACGTGACATTGACATTACTGATCCAGCCACCTCATCTTTTAACTGTAGAGCAATGCTTCAGAGTCCTAGGGTTGGCAAAACAGGTACCTATACACGACCCGTTTACGACCCGCGGGTATCCGTTACACGATTAACCTATACCCAGACACGACCCGTTTAGATAAACGGGTAATCGGGTCTGACACGGTTATGACAAGAAAATAACCGGGTAACCCGACATAACCCGTTTTACCCGTTTAAAATAATCAGGTCCTATTGGGTAGACACGATCCGACACGACCCGAATGACCCGTTTAACCTAAATCTATTAAGGCTAAATTTTTTTAAAAGAAAAATTATAAAAAAATAATAATAATACATTTTCTAGTTCTCTATCTCTATGGAACCAAAGAAACCCAGAAATCAAACCCAAATTCAGCACAATCGTGATTTGAACAGCTTAACAATATCGAATTTTTCATTCATTTAATTGAACTAGAGCTAATCTTAAACACCCAGAAGTGTAATCTTCAAGTCATTTTTAATTTCTTTCTCATTATCTCCACAACCAAACAAACCATAATAAACAAACAAAGCGAGAGAGTCAACTTAGCTAGAAACCTTCCATTTAGCGGAGACCGGAACCCACGACCAGCGGAAGAGGGGGTTCCCATGCGCCCTGAAGAACTGGAACATTGAGTCGTTGACCATCGGCATCGACAGTCCCCGTCGGCGGTCTCGAAGCGACGAAGCCCATGTCGAGGCCCTCTGGCAAGGCCCTCCTTCAGTCCTTCTCACGGTGTCCTCCTCCTCCCTTCTCCGCTTTGACCACTTAGACGTCGGCGGAGGCGTGGCTAACTGCGAGCCGTGAGACCGTTTTGGGAAGTGGGTCAGGGTGAGCCGGTGAGAGCAATGAGACAGTGAGTGGAGTGCGGGACCGAGGGTGGGGACTGGGGACAATGGGGCCTGGGCGTGGGTTCCGGTGAGAGATGTGAGCGGCGCCGCGTGAGGGATCGAGGGTGGGGAGTCTGGGGAATGGGTGGGACTGGGAGTGGGGACTGTAAGTGGGGGTCGGGGTGCTTAGTTTTAGACTTTTAGAGTTTTTAATTTTTAATTTTAAGTTTTTTTTTTTTTTTTTTTAAATAACAAAAAACCGGGTTTGGCAGGTCGACCCACCAAACACAGTTATTAACCGGGTATGGCGGGTTGACCCGTAAGACCCGGTTTTTAATCGTGTCTAGCTGGTCGACCCGCCAGACCCGGCGGGTAGACCTGTCAGACACGAAAATTCGCGGGTCTTAAACGGGTAGACCCGATTAAGACCCGAACCCGATTAGCCCAAACCCATTGCCTGTTTATTCATGTTGTGTTCGTGTCGTTTTCGCAGGTCGTGTAAAAATTGCCGACCCTACTTCAGACCATTGTTTTGTCCTCTTTCCAACGCTTTTGTCGTACTACTTCTCAACCACTCGGACAATTTGTGAGAAACGTTTAAGACATGGAAGCAATATGGCATGATGCTAAATCCTATCAAGTGTGCTGTCGAGGTTTCATTAAGAAAATTCCTCGGTTACATGGTATTAAAGTGAGCAACAAGGAGAATATTTTGAAAACTAAAATGTAATAAAATGAAATGAAATGTTAGGAAAATGTAGTGTATATTACACGTAGTCGATTAAGCGCGGAGAACTTTGATTTTTTTTAAAATGGGTATATATGTAAACGCAGAGAATTATTATTTTTTTGGCTTATATGCATAAATACTGATAAATTTCTTAGCTTATATATGTAAATGCAAATAAAATATTGGAAAATGCTAGGGATTTTCTCTATAGTGTTCTCCTAACGTATTCATAGTCTTACGTAAAACATGATTTAAGAAAAAAAAAATAAAAATTTGTAGTGACCTCCACCACCAGGTTTTTAGGCATTAACACCAAATTTGAGACATTAGCACTATAATTGAGGCATTAGCACTAAATTTAAAATGATCAAATCCATTTTTGGTGATATCATCCTTAAAGGGTTAACCTTCTACCCTTAGGTTTTAGTTTTAATCAAAAAACAAGTTTTAAAGCATTAGAACCTAAATATTAACTCATAAAAATTAATCTGTTAGCAAAAAAAAGTACTACAATTTTATTTGTTCTTAAATCATGTTTTACGTAAGACTGGGAAAACCCCTACCAAACCCCTAAAATATTTTATCCTAGCATTTACATAAATGGCAGTAATTTTTTTTGGCATTTAAAAAATATATGTTACCAAAATTTAAAAAATCTAGCATTTATTATAAATGCCAGGTAAAAAAAGCCAAAAAGTCTCATTTTTGTTGTAGTGGAAGCCAATCTCAAAGCGATACAAGTAGGGGTGGCTAAACAGGTACCTATACACGACCCGTTTAAGACCCGCGGGTATCCGTTACACGATTAACCTATACCCAAACACAACCCGTTTAGATAAACGGGTAATCGGGTCTGACACGGTTATGACACGAAAATAACCGGGTAACCTGACACGACCTGTTTTACCCGTTTAAAATAATCAGGTCCTATTGGGTAGACACGATCCGACACGACCCGAATGACCCGTTTAACCTAAATCTATTAAGGCTAAATATTTTTAAAAGAAAAATTATAAAAAAATAATAATACATTTTCTAGTTCTCTATCTCTAAGGAACCAAAGAAACCCATAAATCAAACCCAAATTCAGCACAATTGTGATTTGAACAGCTTAACAATATCGAATTTTTCATTCATTTAATTGAACTAGAGCTAATCTTAAACACCCAGAAGTGTAATCTTCAAGTCATTTTTAATTTCTTCCTCATTATCTCCACAACCAAACAGACCATAATAAACAAACAAAGCGAGAGAGTCAACTTAGCCAGAAACCTTCCATTTAGCGGAGACCAGAACCCACGACCAGCGGAAGAGGGCGTTCCCACATGCCCTGAAGAACTGGAACGTTGAGTCGTTGACCATCGGCATCGACAGTCCCCGTCGGCGGTCTCGAAGTGACGAAGCCCATGTCGAGGCCCTCTGCCAAGGCCCTCCTTCAGTCCTTCTCACGGTGTCCTCCTCCTCCCTTCTCCGCTTCGACCACTTAGACGTTGGCGGAGGCGTGGCTAACGGCGAGCCGTGAGTGGCGTGCGGGACCGAGGGTGGGGACTGGGGACGATGGGGCCTGGGCATGGGTTCCTGTGAGAGATGTGAGCGGCACCGCGTGAGGGATCGAGGGTGGGGAGTCTGGGGAATGGGTGGGACTGGGAGTGGGGACTGTAAGTAGGGTCGGGGTGCTTAGTTTTAGACTTTTAGAGTTTTTAATTTTGAATTTTAAGTTTTTTTTTTTTTCTTTTTTTTTTAATAACAAAAAACCGGGTATGGCTGGTTGACCCGTCAGACCCGGTTTTTAATCATGTCTAGTGGGTCGACCCGCCAGGCCCAGCGGGTAGACCCGTCAGACACAAAATTTGCGGGTCTTAAACGGGTAGACCCGATTAAGACCCGAACCCGATTAGCCCGAACCCATTACCTGTTTATTCGTGTCGTGTTCGTGTCATTTTCGCGGGTCATGTAAAAATTGCCGACCGTAGATACAAGCGGTATTGGATATGCAATTGATGAATCTCAAATATTGTACATTTGAGCCCCTTAATTTATGTTTGTTAAGCTCTTAGTTTAGTTGTTTTCTAATATTTTTGCTAGTTTTAGTGTTTTCTTATGTTGCAGGTCTTTACCATCAAAATGCTATTAAAAGGTGGAAATTAAGCAAATGAGTCCCTATCTGTGCAGTTGAGCGCACAGACCCATGATCGAGCACACCTGCGATCGAGCACATGGACCAAGATCGAGCGCACACCATGTATACCCGAGAAGCCCGTGTCGCCCTAGCCCATCGCTTACTTGCCTGCCCCATGGGATTATGGAGCAGTTGAGTACGATAGAGCACAAGCATGTGTGATCGACACACTATGGCCATGCTCGAGCGCACCTTCTCTAACCTGGCAGCATTTATTTTCTTATAAATAGGACCTCTTGTATATTTTTGCAAGATACGTTTTTTTAGGCGTCTTTTAAGGTAGAAACTCTCTGTTTTCTTCCATTGAAGCCTTTAATTCGTCATTTAATTATTTAATGCTTAGTTTTAATTTCCATTTGTCTCTCTTTAGTATGAGAGGCTAAATCTTCAACTAAGGTTGAAGATGAAGCCTCACCTTTGCTATTTTACATGCTTTTATGTTAAGTTCTTGCTTATTCCGTTGTTTAAATTAATGCACGTTCGTTTCAATTCACTTACATGACATAGTTATTCTTGATTGTTGTTTGTGATTCATCAACATCCAACATTCGTTGTGTTCCAATCCAAGGGTACATTGGATGATTTTATCAATATTAAATATCCACTGTGATCAATGATATAATGGATGATTCTATTGAGCTTAAATATCCATTGTGACTTTTTAACAGTAAATAAATCGAATGGTTCGACTAGTTTTCATAGCGGCAATAGAGTATGCATAGAGTGTAATTGATAGACGGATGAGTGAACAAAGCATGTAAACATGTATTTTTTGATTTGGCAAGGTTGATTCTAAAACCTTAGTTATTTTCTTCGTTTGATTTAAAGCTTTTTAACTAGTTTATGTTTTCGTCCATTCAAAACACTCAAACCGTGGAACTAGGTTAAAGTGGAATTAGACTAGACTTAAGATTGATTTTTAACAAATGCGATTCCCTGTGGATCGATCTCGTACTTGCGCAGCACTATATTGACAACGATTCGTACGCTTACGAGTACACTATTATTTGTACACCAAATTTTTGACATCGTTGCAGGGGAACCATTGTTTTTGTTGAAATTGATTTTATTTTTAGATTAATTTTATTTTTCTACTAGTATTTAATTTCTGCAATTTCAATTCTATTCTTTATTTATTTATGTGTTTTTGTTAAAAAATTAAATTTTTAGAGTAGTGTTTGGCTGTTCTTAGTTTGTTTAAGTTTTTGGAAAATCAGTTTATGATAGTGCGATTGAGCGCACCTACGCCTATTCCAGCACAGTTCGCGTGCCTGCGCTCAATAGGCAGCATTTGCAAGCAAGCGCACCTTTAATGGCAGACGGCAGTGCAGTGTTACGGCGATCGAGCGCACATGCAGACTGCTACACTCGTGTTGTTTACGATCGATCGCACCAACCTGCGCTAGAGCACATCTCAGCAGTCAGCACTAGCAGACCAAAGGCAGCTATGCGTTTAGTTTAAAATTTTTATTTAGTTGTTATTTTTACTTTAAATTGTTTATGTTATCTACCTGTTTTTTATTGTTTATATGCTGTTGTTAATATTTTTTTAGTTTGCTTAGCTTTTAATTCAATTAATGTTTAGATAGGTTATTGTATAGTCCGTTTATTTTTATTGTTCTTTAATTGTTTATTTTGTTGTGCCTGTTTTTGTTTATACTTGTTTAGTTAGTTACTTGTTTAGATATTTGTTTAGTTAATTTCATTATTGGTTTATGCTTGGTCGGAGATCCCAAAACTTAGCTTTAATACCTTTAGATCCCAACCTAGAGAGAAACCTTAGGAAAATGCATAGAGCACCCTGTTGAGACGGCGGAAAACTAGAGAAATGCACATCAAGAGGAGCATGTGGAGTACCATGATGCAAGACCGTAGAATGAGGAGCAAATTAAAGCGTGGGATGTGGATTTCACTACATCACTGCGGGAGTTGTTCGCACCTGTTGCGACTAGTTCTCACTCGTGTATAGTGCTGCCACCTACCAATGCCACCCATTTTGATTTAAAACCACATGTCATCCAACTCCTACCTTCATTTCATGGCATGAATCATGAAAGCTCATACGACCATGTTAAGACTTTCAAGAACATATGTGCCACGTTCAAATTTCAAAATTTCTTTGAAGAGTCAGTCCATCTTAGATTTTTCCCTTTTTCCCTTCAAGGTAGAGCCAAGGCATGGTTGGATTCCAACACACCCGGGTCTATTACATCGTGAGAAAGCTTGTTGACCAAATTCTACAGTAAGTTGTTCCCGATGTTTGCTGTGAATGAGTGCCGAAAGGAAATTAGTTCATTCACTCAGGAAGAGGATGAGAAATTCTTTGAGAGTTGGGAGTGTTTCAAGAATCTGCTAATAAAATGCCCTCCACATGGATACAAAAAGTGTAGACTCGTACAATTCTTCTACCAAGGGCTGGCTCAGCCCAACTGTAGCATGATCGAGTCGATGATTAGAGGGGCATTTTTAAGTTTGACGGGAGATTTAGCGTACAAGGCGTTGGATAAACTGGCCGACAACTCACAACAGTGGGATTTCTCAAGTTGTCGTGATAAATCTGTGCGTATCCCCAAGAAATGAGGCATCTATTAGCTCAAAGGAGAAGCGAAATTAAACCTAAAGATAGATGCACTCACCAAGAGACTTGAAATGCTCAACGTTAGTTAGCCCATCAATGCTACCAAAACTTTTACTGTTGATAGTTGTTCAATCTGTGCTAGTCCTATGCACCAAGCACAGAATTGTCCATCTATACCAGTCTTTTCCGAGCACCCAATGGAACAAGTGATCACTTCAATGACTATCGAAGTAGTCAAGTAGACCGTATTCAGAGACTTACAACCCTCCTCCACCCTAATTTTTCTTAGAAGCAGAACCAACCTACGAATCAAGGAGGAGCTTCAAATTAGGCTCAAAATCAATATCCTTCAGGACTCCCTCCGTCATATCCAAATCAAGGTTGCTCAGCTCAGCCAGCGTCAACATCTAATTATCAAGCCCTAGCGTTGATGGCACAGTCATTGGAAGATACCCTCAGGGATTTTATGAAAATGACTGATCAATCAATCAATGACGTAAGGAATTCCACCGTGGTGAACACCCAGGCAATCTCCAAGTTGGAGATGCAAATGGGGCAGTTGGCCAATCACCTTAGTGAGAGGGATAAAGGAAAGTTTCCTAGCCAGCTTGTGACCAACCCTAAGACATGTATGGTCTAAAATTCTTCAAGTCAGGAGCATGTGCAGGTGACTGTCACACTCAGGTCTGGGAAACAAGTGGACAATCAGGTAGTAGGACCAAAAGCAGACCTTGCTGGGAAAGGTCAAGAAGGTGAAAAAGGTGACAACAAGGAAGAAGAAGATACTGAGCCATCTACAGTCACACCCATTGTTAAGGAACCTCCTAGGTCGTTTGTACCTAAAGCACCATATCCTAAGAGATTACAAACGCCTAAGAAAGGAGGGAAGTTAGAGGACATTCTGGAGGTGTTCAAACAAGTCCAAATAAATATCCCATTTTTGGACGCCATCCAGCAAATAGCTCCATATGATAAGTTCTTGAAGGACTTGATTACAGTGAAGAGGAAGATGAATGTCCCAAAGAAGGCATTCATGATTGAGTAGGTAGGTTCAATCCTGCAATGCAAGTTGTCTCTCAAGTACAAGGACCCTGGGTGTCCTACTATTACTTGCATGATAGGAATCAATCAGATTGAGAGGGCATTATTAGATCTAGGAGCAAGTGTAAATTTGTTGCCCTACTCAGTCTGTGTGCAGTTAGGGCTAGGAGAGTTGAAGCCCACATCCATGACACTGCAACTGGTTGATAAATCAGTGAAAATTCCACGTGGAATAATTGAGGATGTCTTGATTAAAGTGGATAAGTTTTATTTTCCCATGAATTTTATTATGCTTGACACAGAACCGGTTCAGATCATAGGTAGTGAGATACCGGTGATTTTAGGGCTACCATTTTTAGCTACGGCTAACACCCTAATCAATTGTAGGTCTGGGGTGATGAAGATTTCCTTCGGGAATATGACAGTAGAGTTGAATATCTTTCATGTTAGAAGACAACCACTGGATTATGACAAAGTGCAACACGCATGCTTGATAGAGGAGATTATCGAAGAGGTTGTTGAAGAATCAAGCATGGAGGACCCCCTAAAGGCATGCTTTGCTCAGTTCGGAGAAGATTTAGATTTGGATAAATTGATGGAGCAAGCAAATGCAATTTTTGAGATTGCTCCTTTGGTGAGCAGTGAGAATAAGGAGACAACATTACTTGATCCCCCAAAGAAGGAACTTAAGCCTTTACTGGACAATCTTAAGTATAAGTTCCTAGGTCCAACATAATTTTTTCCTGTGATTATAGCTTACGACTTGGTTGATGCTCAAGAGGAGAAATTATTGGAAGTTTTAAGAGAGCATAAGGAAGCTATCGGTTGGACCATTGCGGACATCAAGGGAATCAACCCCTCATTGGTGATGCATAAAATACATTTGGAGGAGAATGCCAAACCATCGAGGGAGTCTCAAAGAAGGCTCAACCCAGCTATGCAAGAGGTTGTGAGAACTGAAGTGATAAAATTGTTGGATATGCAGGGATCATATATCCAATCTCTGACAGCAAGTGGGTAAGCCCAATTCATGTTATGCCAAAGCGGGCAGGTTTGACAATAATAAAGTGATCGGCGCCAAATATTGTATATTTGACCCCCCTTAACTTATATTTGTCAATCTCTTAGCATTGTTAATATCTAACATTTGTGTTGTTTCAGTGTCTTTTGGTGTTGCAGGTCCTTGCATCCAAACCATGGTTGAAAGGGTGAAAAAGGGGCAAAAAGAAGTGAATTTATCTCCATGCCACTGCGCTTGAGTGCACTGCCTGCGATCGAGCACTCTACGATCGAGCCCAAGGCCAGTGATCGAGCGCATGCCTTGTCAACCCGCGTCTCACGCGGTTGCCCTAGCCGGCCCTAGCCTCCATCATTTCAGCACTTGCACCATGAGATTTCTGAGCCAGTTACGAGAGATCGAGCGCACCACCCGCGATTGATCGCATATATCCCTGCACTCGAGTGCACTGACTGCGATCGAGCGCATGTCTGTGACCTGGCAGCACCTTAGTTTTCTATAAATACATGCCTTGTGTAATTTTTGATACCCACATTTTGAGAGCGCAACCTGAGGCCAGAAACCATTGTTTGGGTCTGCCTTGCCTCTCTAAACCTCAAACATTGTATTTCCTTTTTACATTTAATGCTTACTCTTACCTTATTGTCATTTAATCTTATTATGGGTGGCTAAATCTTCAACTAAGGTTGAAGATGAAGCCTCACCCTTAGCATTCCTTTAAGCTTTTACGTTTAACGCATTACATTCCGTCATTTACACTTCATATTCGTTTCATTTCAATTTATGTGACAAAAGTTGTGGTGATTCTCGTTTGTGATGCATCGAAAGTCCAACCCTTGTTGTGTTCCAAGACGGGTGCACAACCAATGTTTAAAAGTCGATTAAATATCCACTATGATCCATGGATACAGTGGATGATTCTATTGAGGATTAATATCCGTTGTGGCTCCTTAACAGTAAACACATCAAATCGGTTTGACTAGTGTCACAGGGGCAATAGAGTATGATTAAGGGTTAAATTGATAGACGGATGTGTGAGTTTAACGTTTAAGCGTGCGCTTTAGTGATTGGGTGAGGCTAACTCTTTAACCTTAGCTGCTTTACTTAATTAATTTAAGCTTTTTAGAATAGTTTATATTTTTGCAAGTCTTATGTTCGATCAAACGACCAAACTTGGAAATAGGTTAAAATAGGGTTAGTCTAGATATAATATTGGTTTTCAAACAAGACGCTTATCCCTGTGGATACAAACACGTACTTGCGTAAATGCTATATGAACCATGGTTCGTTCTATTGCGAGTACTAAATTTGGTACGATCAAATTTTGGCGCCGTTGCCGGGGATCGAACCCGGGTCACCCACATGACAGACGGGAATACTTACCACTATACTACAATGACATCTTATTTAATCAGCCCCTCGTTGGTTATTTAATTAGCCCCTCGTTGGTTATGCATAAGATACATCTTAAGGAGAATTCCAAACCTTCGAGGGAACCATAGAGAAGGCTCAACCCAGCGATGCAAGAGGTGGTGAGAACGGAAGTGATAAAGTTTTAGATTCTAGGATCATGTATCTGATTTCTGATAGCAAGTGGGTGAGCCTGATACATGTTGTGCCCAAGCAAGCTGGATTGACGGTAGTGAAGAACAAGGATAACGAGTTGGTGCCAACTCGTATTTAGTCGGGATGGAGAGTTTGTATAGACTACCGAAAATTGAAAGCTACCACCAGGAAAGATCATTTTCCACTTCCATTCATTGATCAAATGGTAGAGCGTTTAGCTGGGCATGAGTATTACTGTTTCTTGGATGGTTATTCTGGCTATAACCAGGTCCCAGTGGACCCCGAAGATCAAGAGAAGACTACATTTACCTATTTGTTTGGGACATTTGCCTACCGTCGCATGCCTTTTGGGTTGTGCAATGCACCTGCTACTTTTCAGTGGTGCATGATCAGCATATTCTTTGACATGGTAGAGTGTTTTATGGAGATCTTCATGGATGACTTCTCTGTCTTCGGTTCATCTTTTCAGAAGTGTTTGCACCGCCTCACTTTGGTTTTAGTGAGGTGCAAAGAGAAGAACCTTGTGCTTAACTGAGAGAAATGCCATTTTATGGTTAAGCAGGGGATTGTACTGGGGCATGTCATATCTCACAGGGGTATTGAGGTTGACAAAGCGAAGGTAGATTTGATCTCTAACCTTCCACCCCCATGTATTGTGAAGGAAATCCATTCCTTCATAGGTCATGCAGGGTTTTACAGGTGATTCATCAAGGATTTTAGCAAGATTGCCAGGCTCTTGTGCAGGTTGTTGGCCAAAGAGACCACGTTTCAATTTGATGAAGAATGTTTGAAAGCATTCGGGGCTCTGAAGGAGATTCTGACATCCACACCAGTTATTAGACCACCCAATTGGGGTGTACCTTTTGAGATCATGTGTGACGCATCAGACTATGCAGTAGGAACTGTTTTAGGGCAAAACATTGATAAACTCCCCCATGTCATTTACTATGCGAGCAGGACTCTGAACGATGCACAACTCAATTACTTCACCACAGAAAATAAGTTGTTGGCAGTCATTTTTTCGCTGGACAAGTTTAGATCCTATTTGTTAGGATCTAAAATCATTATCTATTCAGATCACGCGGGCATTGAAGTATCTCTTTTCCAAGAAAGATGCTAAATCCCGCCTGATCCGATGGATTTTGCTACTTCAAGAGTTTGACATAGAAATTCGGGATAAGAAGGGTTTCGAAAATGTGGTGGCAGATCATTTGTCTAGATTGACCATGGATTACTCTGAGGATGCCACCCCCATTTCTGAGACCTTTCCTGATGAGCAATTGATGCACATTGCTCACAATCTCGCACCTTGGTATGCAGACATCGTGAACTATCTTGTCACCCACCAAATGCCTTTGCATTGGGGGCAATAAGATAAGATCAAATTTTTGTCCAAGGTGAAGAATTTTTTCTGGGATGATCCTTATCTATTCAAGTATTGTCCCAATCAGATCATTAGGATATACGTGAGTTTGACCAATCCAATGTCATCTCCTTTTGTCATGATCATGCATGTGGAGGCCACTTCAGTGCAAATAAGACCACTGCAAAGATTTTGCAGTGTGGATTTTATTGGTCCACCATGTTTGGAGACACTCTTGCTTATTGCATGTCCTGTGAGTGTTGTCAAAAACTGGGGAGTATTTCAAAGAGGAACATGATGCCCCTCAATCCTAATTTGGTAGTTGAGATTTTCGATGTGTAGGGCATCGATTTCATGGGACCTTTCCCAAACTCCTTCAGGTTTCTATACATTTTAGTTGCTGTGGACTATGTGTCTAAGTGGGTGGAGGTAGTTGCGTGCAAGACCAATGACCACAGAGTGGTGGTCAAATTTTTGAAGGACACTATTTTTGCTCGGTTTGGTACGCCTAAAGCAATTATCAGTGATGGAGGAACGCATTTCTGCAACTGAATTTTTGAGCAGCTGATGAAGAAGTATTTCATCACACATAAGGTTGCCACCCCTTATCACCCATAGAAGAGTGGGCAGGTTGAAGTGTCAAATCGCGAGATCAAACACATTTTGGAGAAAACTGTGAACCCCAATAGAAAAGATTGGTCTCTGGGATTGAATGATACTTTGTGGGCATATAGGACAACATTCAAAACTCCGATTGGGATGTCACCATATCAGCTTGTGTACGGAAAGGCGTGTCACCTTCCCGTCGAGTTGGAGCATCTAGCATACTTGGCCATCAAGCAACTGAACTTCAATTTTTTGAAGGCTGGCTCTCAAAGGAAACTCCAACTCACTGAATTAGAGGAGCTAAGGAATGAAGCTTATGACAATTCGAGGAAATACAAGGCACACATGAAGAGGGTTCATGACCAGAGCATTCTGAGGAGATCTTTTGAGCCTGGTCAGAAAGTCCTCCTTTACAATTCTCAGCTGCATTTATTCCCTGGCAAGCTAAAATCTCGATGGACTGGCCCATTTATCATTAGGACAGTGTTTTCTCATGGGGCCATCAAGATAGAGGATCCAAAGAATGGTAACAGCTTTAAGGTGAATGGACAATGAGTAAAACCATTCTTGGAGTTGAGGAGTTCAGAGGTTGAGGCTACTCTGTTGGAGGATCCAATTTATTCGAATTGATTGTAGTCTCATATGACAAGTCTGGCTGAAGACGTTAAACTTAGCGCTTGTGGGAGGAACCCCTCATTATATTTCTTGTCTTTTGATTTTGTTTGTTTTTATTTTGTTTTTCAGGTTAAGTGTTTGCCATCCAAGTTTGGGGGAGCGTTCTCTTACCTTTTGCCTAACTTGTGTCATTCCTCTGGTATTGCATTTCTGGGCACATTGGGGACATTGTGCCATTTTAGTGTGGGGGTAGGGTAGACATTGTTGCCTTTCTTTGTGCTTTGTGCATATTTGTTGTTTTTGTTAAAATTTTAAATTTTTTTGTGCTATGTTGTTGATTGGGCATGACTTACATCGTATCTGTGGATTGCATGTCATTGGTGTGTTTAACTTGATTGAACACTACATATCATTAGAAATCCCAGTTTTCAATTCATATGATGAATTAGAGAGACTTCACATGTTTGATCCATTTTTCACATGTACACTAGCATAGGGTCTGTGGGGTATGAAATTTGACTTGAAAAGTGTTTTTCTTAAGATTTGTGGGTTGTTCTGATGTGTGATGATAAACCTCGGCTGTTAAAAAAAAAGAAAATCATCATAAGTTGAGCTTTTCATTGAGTAGCCGGAACTCTTGCCTCATTAAGCAATGAGTGTTCGTATAAAAAGATGAGAATTTTCAGCTAAGTGATTATATGGCTAGTTAGGCTTCGTAGCTCTTTTTGACTTGAGTAATTAAGCCCTTAGGGATGTCTTTACATCTAGTGCCCTAAAACCTCCTGGTTTGGGAGTCACTAGCCCAATACTCGTTACATAAGTCATTTAGAAGCTTAAGGGAGTCAAGCATTGCACAGCCTACATAAAAAATTCCATTTTTCAATTGAAGCCTTATTTTTTTTTATCACATTGCATTCCTATGATTTTTGAGATGCACATCTTTTGAAAAGTTGAAACCCCATGAGCATATGTTAGTTCACCTTGCACTTTATGGAGCATGTTTTGTCTCGATTTTTCAGCCGTGATTTGATTGATGTTTGGAGGCCCTGATGATGTGGTTTGTTTGTTCAAAATTGTTTAAATTGCTGATGATGTATAAACCATATGCTCGTGTGAAAGGCTTTGTCTGTCAATAACATTGTGCCAAATAAATGTTTGTGGGTATCAATCTTGGAAAACCCTCACGAGACTTCACTCGTCCTTTAGGGAACTCCTAGGGGTTTAAAAGGCTTGTTGCATATGCTCAATGCAATCGTTTCTCCCATGAAAGCGGACCTATGATTGTTTTGTTATGTTTTTCATTTTTGTTTTGCTAAGGGACTAGCAAAATGTAAGTCTAGGGGTATTTGATCGATGCCAAATATTGTATATTTGACCCCCCTTAACTTATATTTGTTAATCTCTTAGCATTGTTAATATCTAACATTTGTGTTGTTTTAGTGTCTTTTGGTGTTGTAGGTCCTTGCATCCAAACCACGGTTGAAAGGGTGAAAAAGGAGCAAAAAGAAGTAAAGTTATCTCCCTGCCACTGCGCTCGAGTGCACTGCCTGCGACCGAGCTCTCTGCGATCGAGCCCAAGGCCAACGATCGAGCGCATGCCTTGTCAGCCCACATCTCATGCGGTTGCCCTAGCCGGCCCTAGCCTCCATTGTTTCAGCACTTGAGCCATGAGATTTCTGAGGCAATTACGAGCGATCAAGCACACCATCCATTATAGATCGCATATATCCCTGCGCTCGAGCGCACTGACTGCTATTGAGTGCATGTCAGTGACCTGGCAGCACCTTAGTTTTCTATAAATACATGCCTTGTGTAAATTTTTGATACCCACATTTTGAGAGTGCAACCAGAGGCCAGAAACCATTGTTTGGGTCTGCCTTGCCTCTCTAAACCTCAAACTTTGTATTTCCATTTTACATTTAATGCTTACTCTTACCTTATTGTCATTTAATCTTATTATGGGTGGCTAAATCTTCAACTAAGGTTGAAGATGAAGCCTCACCCTTAGCATTCCTTTAAGCTTTTACGTTTAACGCATTACATTCCACCATTTACACTTCATATTCGTTTCATTTCAATTTATGTGACAAAAGTTGTGGTGATTATTATTTGTGATGCATCAAAAGTCCAACCCTTGTTGTGTTCCAAGCCGGGTGCACAACGGATGATTAAAACTCTGTTAAATATCCACTGCGATTGTAGTGACCCAAATATTTAACTAAGCATAAGTGGCTTAGTTAAAGGGTTAATTTAGACTTTAGGTCACTAGGATTAGCCAGAAGAGCATTTTGGGAATTTGTCTTCTAGTTTGTCTTTTAGTACGGACGTACGCTACTTTCTGGCGGACGTACACTCTTGTCTTTTAGCCCAAACATATGCTAGGGTTGGCAGATGTACGCTTTTGTCTTTTTTCGTGGGCGTACACTAATTTTTGGCGGACGTACGCTGGGGGACCACCTGACATATGCTGACATATAGTACGCCGTACTCAGTGAATAGTATACCAGACGTACGCCAAAAGTATCAGACGTACTCTACTTTTTGAAATACCCTCCGGGTAATACCTAGACGTACAAAACAGCCTTTGGACCACTGTGAAAAAGTACAGAACGTATGCTACTTTTTGGAATACCCTCCGAGTAATACCTAGACGTACAAAACAGCCTTTGGACCGCTGTAAAATAGTACCTGACGTATGCCACTTTGGCCGGATGTCCGCTGCTTTCTAGCCCTATAAATACCCCCTCACCCCCTCGCCCATTTCACACCTATTCCGCCCCTAAACCCCACTCTTCGCCCCTAGGCTGCTAGTAGGCCGTTTCGTAGGTGTTTGTGAGTGTTTTGTGAGTGTTTCGGTGCTGCCGGAGGAGGAACTCTTGAGGTTTTGCTTCAAGGAGGTAACTCTCGGTTTCCTTAGCTATTTAATATGTCGTTATACTGGTCGATTATAGTTTTATGTTGCTAGTTGTAGTTGTTAGCTTAGTTATGCTTTAATCTTCCTTAGGCTAGCGTTTTGATAGCTTAACGTTGTTGTCTTTGCATAAAGGCTTCGATCTATTTTAGGAGGCCTTAAGTAGCCTTTGTTGGCCTTAGGAGTCGGATAATAGGCCGACAGTAGAGAGAAAATGAGGTTCTCCCTGAAAGGCGTCGGAGCGGACGTACGGTCTTGTGACCGGACGTATGGCCCGAAGTGTCACAGCGGACGTACGGCCCAAGCTTGGACGTACGGCCAGAGTGTGACAAGGAAACCCTATTTTCACCAACTGTCCCATATCTCATGTTTCCTTGTTATAGAATTGTGTTTTAGTAGAAATAGAACTGATAATAGGTCTTTTCTCAGTATTCGAGGTTATGGAGCCTCAATGGAATTACATGGAGGAGCTTTATGGCCCGGGTGAGTACAAACTCACATGGATGCTTTGTTGTTACTTTTCCTGCATTGCACATATTTTATATAGATGTCAAACATGTATATTTTGCAACTCTCATGAAATACATTTTGGAACTATGGGTAACTCTCTTTTGTGAAAACGTGTGTCTGTTAACAAGATAATAATGAGACTTGTAAAACTGTGCATGTAAAATATAGACGAGATAATTGCATCGTATGACATGGTACACCGATACGTGCAATAGTAATGGCCATGGGCTCACTATAAATGTTAGCTTTATGGTCAACGTGTGCGTGTGTGGGGGCTTTGGATCCAATGACTCGTGACCAATGATACATCCATTCCCAATGGATGGTCACTATAGGACGGACGTCATTAGCGGTGTGGGTCACTCGGGGTTGGACCTGATCGTGCCGCTAGTGTTACATACGGTATGTTTCGTGCAATGGCTGGGGCACCGGCATTGTACTACAGGTCCCTCGGGACAACGTCAACCCTACTGAGAAGGGGTAATATCTTAGGTAGACCATATTGTTGAACTATTACTGTTACTCATGATTATAAGCATATATTATATTATATATACCACTTGCATAATAACTGTCATCTCATAATGTTGCATGTGTTTTATAAATAAAAAAATCCAGGAATTAATGACGGGTACGTCATGTGGATTTCTACTCACTAAGTCGTCGGACTTACCCTTGTGTTATTTCCCTTTTTCTCCATATGTACGATTATGCTATTCTAGATAGTGGATACCATGAAGCATCCGGTTCTTGTGGAGGATTCGATCCAGGAGATGCTTGAGGACTTATTGCAAGCTTAAGCGGGTACTCGTGGTAACTAGTATTTTTGAGTTATGTTGTAGACATTAGGGCTTGATGCATGCTTGCTTGCATATTAAGGTTTAGCATAGATCCCTTGTACTGATGTTATAGTATGATTTCCGCTACTTGATAATCTTTGGTTAGACGCTCTGGTTATACTGATTAATGTTTATAGTACTTTGTTATTTCCGCTGCTTAGTATCCTCTGTTTTTGAGGAGTAGAGGTCCTTGAGGTCTTGTTCGGAGTAGAACAAGGCTGGGAGATGAACCATTGAATTAATGACCAGTTAATTAATTCTCGGGGCGTTACAGATGGTATCAGAGCTGTTGCCTATCGGACCATAGGAACGGATCTATTAGGAGTTAGATCTGGATTCATTAGAGCATTTTGCTCAGCGGAATATAGGACATGATATATAACGTGTTAGGAGATGATCTACCAGAGCATAGGATGGATTATATGTATACAACGGATACAGAATTTCGATACCTATGATCTTTAGGATGTTGGACTTGAGGATTTTAGGGATTTAATACAGTATTACAGTCAGGACTAGGACCACTTTGATAGTGCAACCTTGGAGATTAGGTTTGATCTGCACTAAGATAGTTAGCTAAGGTCTTAAGCTTAGATCTGCGTTAGGTCTTTGGCTAAGGTGGTCGTAGTTTAGGCACTTAGTACGGATAGCTTTGCGATTAGGTTTAACGTTTTGAGTGAGGCTCAGCATAGCGCTTCGAAGTTAGGGGCTGATGATCATTGTGACTGCAAAGATCTCACCACGACACGATTTCATTGGGAGCAATGACGGTAGGAGACCATCCTAACCCAATGAAAGGATGAGGAACGTTTTGGACACTACCCAAGCATTGGAAGCTGTGGCAAGTCATCCTGTGGAAGCTTTGGTCAATGTACGAGGAGTCCCTACTCCAAGTGGAAGCAAATGTGGCTCTTTCAAGGAGTTCTATGAGCATCATTTCCCTATGTTTAAGGGGAAACTGAACTCTGGAGAAGCGAGAAAGTGGCTTACGAGCTTGGAGAAGCTGCTACGAGTTATGGACTGCACTAAGGAGCAAAGAGTCAAGTACGCAGCCTACAAGTTCTCTGGAGAAGCAAGGCGATGGTGGTATGCTAAGAGGAACTCGCTAGTGATGGAATTAGGAAGCAAGGAGGCAATTATGTGGACTCGATTCAAGGAAGAGTTTTATCGGGAATACTCGTGGAGCTTAAGGAGGAGTACACCCCGAGAGTTACATTCCAAGAAGGAAAAGTGTCTTTGGTGCCATAGGTGTGGTAGACTACATTTTCGGAAATGTAGATCAAGGGAGAATTTGTGCTACGGATGTGGCAAGGTGGGACACTTCATTCGGAACTGCAATAAGGCTAAAATGAATGGTACTAGTCCACCTGGAAGGAAATGATGGTAGGACAAGGGTTAAGCGTAACCATCAGAGTTGTTTAAGGCATGTGGGTTCGCCTTATTTGGTAGTTAAGGGCTGGGTTACTGGATGTTGCTCATACATCAGCCAGTTGTATTTTGTTTTGTACTTGCACTTGTTTTAGGGTTTCGGACCTAAAAGTGTAACATTAACTAAGATTTGTTTATGCATGATGCTTGTTACGCTTTGTTGATGTGTTGATGATAAGATTCCTGATTTTGTTAATCGCCCATTAGAAGTATGTTGAGGCATTATATTCTTGGACTTGGATTTTTGATGGACAAATTTAATTGTACTCATCAATTGCACGAGTCATTATACAGTGTAGCGGGTGTGCAAGTGCGAGGTCGAATCCCACAGAGAATCGTGCTTTGTGTAAAAACCAATTTAAATTGCCTAAACTAATCCTATCTTAACCTAGTCCCAAAATCAAACAGTTGGTGTGCATAAAAATAAACTAGATTAAAATGCAATAAAATAAATAAATAAAAACACTAAGGTCTCTAATCTACCTCACCATAATTTAATCAACATATAAACATGCTTAGTCCATACTCAATAACGATTATGCTACTAGGCATATTCTGAGTGCTAACACATTGTTCATATTTCCGTCTATCGATAAAGCACATATGCATATCCTATTGTTGCTACAAAATCTTGTCGAACTAATAATGCAAACACTGTTTTAAGAGGTCACAATGAATATTGGTCCGAAAACGAATCATCCGATGTATCTCCGGTTGCAACGAAAGTCGACGTTTAACGATTTGTAAACAACAATCAACACACCTTTGTCACTAAAATGCATTGAAATGAATAAACATAAAATCAAACAACAGAATAATACAAACTAGACATGAATATGAATAAACAAATCCATAGTGAAGGGAATAAGAAACTAAATAAAAGCAAAATAAAACATTAAATAAATAAATGACAATTTATGAGGGTTTTACAGTGGAAAACAGAGGGTTTGAGGCCTTAGAGGCGCCTCCCAAATGTAAGGAAAAATGAATTACACAAAGTCCTATTTATAGACAAAATAAATTGTGCTACCAGGTTAGGGGTGCGTTTGATCGCAGGAGGTGCGATCGATCGCATCACTGCGTGCGTTCGATCGTCTGACGTGCGTTCGACCGCAAGTGCATTGCAGTTCCGCGTGCGTTCGAGTGTAGGCGTTGCGTTCGACCGCAGTGTGTTCGATCGTACATAGTGCGATCGGTCGCACATAACTGCCCAAGGCGCAAGTGTTGAAGTGATGGACGATAGGGCCGGCTAGGGTAACGCGGGGTTCACGGGCTAACATGGCTTGCGATCGATCGTGGCTTCTGCGTTCGACCATAGTGCATTCGATTACACCAAGTGCGCTCGATCGCACTTGCAGGGACCTGACATCTCTTAGATTAAGTCTTCCCTTTAAGCCACGTTTTTACGACAAGGACCTTCAGCACAACACAACACAAAACATTAGATATTAACACAGATAAGAGCCTAACAAATGTAAGTCAAGGGGGGTCTAATATACAATATTTGACACCGATCAAATACCCCCAAACTTATATTTTGCTAGTCCCTTAGCAAAACAAAACTGAAAACACAAATAAAAACAAGAAACAAAAATCCGCTTTCGTGGGAGAAACGTTTGCATTTAGCGTATGCAACAAGCTTTTTAAACCACTAGGCATCCCTAGTGGACGAGTGAAGTCTCGTGAGGGTTTTTTAGGAATGACACCTACAAACAATTATTTGGCACTATGTTATTAATGGACAAATCCCTTTGATAAGCGTCGAATGTTGCACATTCAAGCCCTTTAACTTCCATATGTTAATTCCTTAGCGTTGCTATTTGCTTGATTTTGTTTTGTTTTGTGTTTCAGGTCTAATACATGAGCTCCATTGAAAATTGGACTAAAAGGGCCGAGTTACTATGCTGGTGAACGATCGCAGCACACTTGCGATTGTGCGCCTGGTGAACGATCACCTGCACCTGTGAACGTGCGTTGGGCAAACGATCGCCCATCTGTGCGAACGTGCGCACTCGGGCTTCACTTAACCTGGCAGGCGCGTTGGACAACGTAAAAGCTACTCCAAGTCTCCTAGTTGAAGTGGAAAACTAACCTACGGCCGTAATTAGAGTTTTAAGGTTTCTAGGGTTTCCTAGTCCCTATAAATAGGCTCTTAAACATTGTAAAAGGAGGCCGTTTCCCAGAGTGAAATTCAGAACTTGTCTGTGAAGCTTAGAAGATCATGAGCGGCTAAACCCCTTAGTGGGGTACCGATGTAAACCCTTTCCAAGCACAATGGTGATTCTATTTGATTTCATTTAATTCAATTTACGTATGTTGATTGCATAACTGTGAGGATTGCAACTTTAGATTTCTGTTCTTAATATTCAATGCAATTGTTATTCAATTCAAATTCAATATTTGTGAAATTCTATTCTTGTCTTAGAAATTATTTTGCTTGTATTGAACTCAAATCAACCTTATTTTCTGTGATTATAAAATTGATGGTTATGCAATGGGTTTTAATAGACATATGATTAATAGGATTAAGATAGGCCATGCCTAGGGAAGACGGGTCGTACTACACCTTAGTCTAGTGTAATTTAGGTAGACGATCCGTGCCAACCGAAGATGGGTTATGCTATTCCATTGATTGTATGAAAACTTATTAAGGGATTTTATAGTTTATGCCTAGGAAAGACGGGTCGTGCCGCATCTTAGTGGTTAGGTGGACGATCAGTGCCAACCGAAGATAGATTATCCTTATCCCTTGATATTGTATTTTCTTGTTCTTTTATAACATACATATTCTGAGTTTTTGGAATTAAATACGGTTACCATTGTTGTGCGGATTGTGGTGAAATCGGTACCTTACTTCTCTCTCTCATATATTTACTTTTAATTCTGCATTTACTTTCATGCACTAAAATTCACAATCAATCAAAACTCTTTTAATTAATTAGGTTAAATTTAGTCTTTAGAATTTAGTAACGAAACCCCCATAGTCCTTGAGGTTCGACACCCTTTCTATATCCGTATCCTACAAAGATTCGTCCTATTGCGAGTGGTTAATTTTATTATTGATATTTTGGTCACGAAATAACCACATCACCCTTCACACAAACACATGGTTCATACATCATTAGCAAATTTAACATGTTGAACCTACAAACCACATCATCCAGACATCTAAACATTATTTCACTCAAGGTTGGAAAATTGAGACAACACGTGCTCTAAGAAGTGCATAGTGAACTAACAACAAGATCACGGGGTTTCAATTATCCTCCAAAGATGTGTATCCCAAAATTCAAAGGAAAAACAATGTGATAAATTAATCAAGGCTTGAATTGAAAGATGCAATTTTTTTGTGTAGGCTGTGCAATGCTTGACTCCCTTAAGCTTCTAAATGACCTACGTAACGAGCGTTGGGCCAGTGACTCCCAAACCAGACGGTTTTAGGGCACTAGATGCAGAGACATCTCTAGGGCTTAATTACTCAAGTCAAAAGAGCTACGGAGCCTAAACTAGACATACAATTTTTTTAGCTGGAATTTCTTATCTTTTGACGCGAACACTCACTGCTTGGCCAGGGAAGAGGTCCGGTTACTCAATGAGAAGCTCGACTTATTCTGATGATTTTTTTTTATTATATTATTTTTTTTTAAAGCAAAGGTTTTCATCATCACATTGAAAACCTAGAAATCTTAAGACACACACTTCAAAGTCAAATCTCATACCCCACAGACCCTAATGCTAGTGTGCATGTGAAATATCAATCAAACAAGTGGAGTCTTTCTAATCCAACTCATGAATAAAAAATTGGGATTTCTAATGATATGCAATGTTCAAACAAGTTAAACACACCGATGACTTGCAATCCACAGTTATGATGTAAATTTGTGGCCAATCAACAACAGAGCAACAAACAAAAAGAAAAAAAATTTATATACAGACAAAAACAAATATATACAAGCAAAAATAAAACAAAACAAACCGACATAGTGTTTGTCCACACCCCCAAACTTAAATGACACATTGTCCCCAATGTGGCAAGAAATACATTACAGTGGGATGAGGAACCGAGATGTGCAAAGTCCAAAGCGTCCCCCGAACTTAAACATCAAAACACCTGTCAAAAACTAACAGTAATCTTATTCTCAAAGATCAAACATCAAAAGGTTAATTGCTGTTAGAAATAAAATAAAATAAAATAACAAAAAGAAAATGACAAAAATTAAAGTGCGGAAAATAAAAAAGAAAACATACCACACCTTCCCCGCTCATATGGGTGTACAACAAATCCCTTCCATCCTTTCTTCTTAAGAATTAGATATCCCTCTGGAAGGATGTTCCGCCATCTTATATAGTTGACCTTATTTTGAGGAATCCACTTAGGAACACGGTTCCTAGATTTGTGATCTTCTGTATGTGATTCCTTGAAGATCTCTACGTAAGATGGTTCTTCAAGACATTGAAAAGATGAAACTTGAGGTTCAAGATATGTCTCGAGAGGGATTGTGACGAATGGGTGAGCTTCAGTACTCACTTCCTAGTCGTTGGACCAATTTGAAATTGGCGGGGGCTCAATCTGCTCCTCATTTTCTTCTTCTCCATTCTCAGTTTGCATCTTAGGAGTGGGATCCAATAAAGCCTTAGCTTGCTCATGTACCATGTCAAGGTCCAAATCAAACTCAAATTGAGCAAAGCTCTCTTCCAAAGGATCCTCCAGGCTTGGCTCACAAAAAATTTCCTCTACAACTTCCTCACTCTCAAATGTGGTGGTGGCTTGGACATGCTCATGATGAGGATCGCTGGGGCAATCCTCATCAGTCATATACTGCCCTCTCGCCATCTCCTGACTTTAAAATTCTTCTTCCTCAATTATGTTGAATTCAGCAACTAGATGACCAAACCGTCCTTCCAACCTTGCAACTGCTTTAGTGTTTACCACAGTAGCATCTATGATTTCTTGACAAGGTTGGTTGATTGTTTTCCTAAACGCCTCGAGTGTGTCTTCTAATGATAGTTCTTGTGACGTAGGAATGGTGGGTTGGCTGACTAGTTCAATGAATTCCTTAAGCGTTTCTTCCAAAGGAGATTGCTTAGGAGGATAGTCATATGATGGATGAGAAGAAAATTGGTTGTCAAACTGCGGATAATCAAGATGATGTAGTTTGTCAACTTGGGGAGCATAATTTTTCATGGCATGAGCTTGCCACGAAAAATCAGGATGGTTGCTTCAGTCTGGGTTATAAAAATTTGAATTTGATTCAAACCCAAGACTGGAGAAACTAGTGTTCAACTGCTCATGTGAAAAATTGGAAAATTGTCCCCAATGCGGACAATCACCTATACTATGGTCAGGGCTGGAGCAGTGTGAACATGGTTCATGTGGGTAAAAATTGGTAGGGTTTGGCGTCCTACCACTAGGGAAAACATTAAAATAATCGAACGGAAGACTCACGATTCACCCAAACAGTTCAAAATATCCCACATGAAACAATTAACAATATACAAAAATAAAATAAAATAAATAATAACTAATAAAAAGAGACTAAACAAAAAACTAATAAATAAACTAACTAAAACTAAAAACAACAAGTAAATAAATAAAAAGAGGCAAAAACAATAAATAAAAATAAACAAATAATTAAACAAAGCAAAAAAAAATGAAAATTAAAACTGAACACATACACTGCCTCGGGTCTGTTGGTGCAGCCAGCTGAGGTGCGCTCGAGTGCAGGAACATATGATCGAACACAGACATGCAAACATGTAGCAGACTGTGCACGTGCGTTCGATCGCAACTGAGGTGCGATCATTCGCAACGGCACGCTGCGGTTCTGTCAGAGGCGCGCGCTCGCACGCAGCAGCGTACTAGGTGAGCGCAGGTATGCAACTGAGCTGGAATAGACTCAAGTACATTCGAACGCACTAGGTACAATCAATCGCAATATCACAGGTTGAATTTCCGGAATCCGAAATTAAACTAAAAAAATGCAAAAACAAACACTAATCTAAATTTTTTTGTTTTTGGATTTTTTTCTATACAAAAGCACGAAATAAATAAAATAAATGCACAAATAAAATAACTAGTAGAAAAATAAAATTAATCTAAGCAAATAAAATCAATTCAAACAAAACACCGATTCCCCGGCAACGGCGCCAAAATTTGATGCACAAATTTAATTGTACTCGTCAATTGCACGAGTCGTTATGTAGTGTAGCAGGTGTGCAAGTACGAGGTCGAATCCCACAGAGAATCGTGCTTTGTGTAAAAACCAATTTAAATTGCCTAAACTAATCCTATCTTAACCTAGTCCCAAAATCAAACAGTTGGTGTGCGTAAAAATAAACTAGATTAAAATGCAATAAAATAAATAAATAAAAACGCTAAGGTCTCTAATCTACCTCACCACAATTTAATCAACATACAAACATGCTTAGTCCATACTCAATAACGATTATGCTACTAGGCATATTCTGAGCGCTAACACATTGTTCATATTTCCGTCTATCGAAAAAGCATATATGCATATCCTATTGTTGCTACAAAATCTTGTCGAACTAACCAATGCAAACACTATTTTAAGAGGTCACAACGGATATTGGTCCGAAGACGAATCATCAGATGTATCTCCGGTTGCAATGAAAGTCAACGTTTAACGATTTTCAAACAACAATCAACACACCTTTGTCACTAAAATGTATTGAAACGAATAAACATAAAACCAAACGACAGAATAATACAAACTAAACATGAATATGTATAAACAAATCCATAGTGAAGGGAATAAGAAACTAAATAAAAGCAAATAAAACATTAAATAAATAAATGACAATTTAGGAGAGCTTTACAGTGGAAAACAGAGGGTTTGAGGCCCTAGAGGCGCCTCCTAAACGTAAGGAAAAACAAATTACACAAAGTCCTATTTATAGACAAAATAAATCGTGCTGCCAGGTTAGGGGTGCGTTCGATCGTAGGAGGTGCGATCGATCGCATCCCTGCGTGCGCTCGATCGTCTGACGTACGTTTGATCGCAAGTGCATCGTAGTGTCACCTGCGTTCGAGTGTAGGTGTTGCATTCGACCACAGTGCGTTCGATCATACATAGTGCGATCGGTCGCACATAACTACCCACGGCACAAGTGTTGAAGCGATGGACGATAGGGCCGGCTAGGGCAACGCGGGGTTCACGGGCTGACATGGCTTGCGATCGATCGTGGCTTCTGCGTTTGACCGTAGTGCGTTCGATCACACCAAGTGCCCTCGATCGCACTTGTAGGGACTTGACATCTCTTAGCTCAAGTCTTCCCTTTAAGCCACGTTTTCACGACAAGGACCTTCAGCACAACACAACACAAAAACAGCACAAAACATTAGATATTAACACAGCTAAGAGCATAACAAACGTAAGTCAAGGGGGGTCTAATATACAATATTTGACACCGATCAATTTTGGCATAGGGCAGTTAGCGAATCTTGTACTCATTGTGTTGGATTACATGATTTTGAGATACTTTAGAGCTAAGAGATTCGAGAGAATCTATCTGTACCTAAATGGACTAAGGAGTTCTTGGGTACAGTTATTTGTGGAGACAAAGGAGGTGGCTAGAGCTGATCTAAGGGTTATGATCAGGCTAGTGTAGTAGCTGATGCCTTGAGTAGAAAGGTGACGGTGGAGCTTACCGCTCTTGGAATTTCCCAACCCTTGTTGGTTATGGAATTCGCTAGGATGGGAGTAGAAGTGATAGATGAAGGTGCGTCGGCATGCTTGTCTAATTGGGTGGTTGGATCAGGATTGCTTGCTTGAATTAAGGTTACTCGGTTGAAGGACCCTAAGTGTACCCAAATCAAGCAATTGATAAGGCATAAGGGTTTTGTCTTAAGGATGTTGGGTTGCTCACCCATGAGTGTGTCAGAAGGTGAAGGACTAAGAAAGGAGATCTTGAGCAAGACTCATCATTCTCCGTATACTGTACATTCTGGAAGTACCAAGATGTACAAGGATGAGAAGAGGGTAAAATTGGATTTTAGTGCCAAAAGAAGGATGGTCAATCAGAGTGGACTAACCAGATCCTAGAGGACATGTCACAAGCTTGCGTGTTGGACCTCAGAGGTAGTAGTACCTACCTTTCATCAAGTTCGTTATAGGCGACTTTTGGATGCCGCCTTACGAAGCACTTTATGGAGTTAAGTGTTAGTCGCCCTTGTATCGGGACAACGTTGGGGCCTGAAATGATTCAAGTGCTTACCATCGGACAAAGGATGAGTGCATCTTAGGGTCGGCAAAAGAGTTATGCCGATAACTAGGGATGACCTTCGGAACACAGAGTAGGAGATTGTGTGTTCCTTAAGATATCATCAATGATGGGAGTGATGCGATTTAAAGAGGAAGGGGAGGTTGGCATACGAGATTCCCTTACCCCCAGACCTGATAACTCTTTTCTCAAGATTATACGTGGACAGTATACCTATCCCTGTTTTGGTTGAAGGGATAGTCGTATATAAAAGAGTTTGTTTTCCTCTATAGGGTTATGGCTTGGATACCCATTGACCCAGACTGTATGTGGAATTATTCGACTTGGGTATCAAGATTGTTGAGGACTGGTACAGTGTAGGCACTACGCATGATATTGGTACATTGAGGTTCAAGGATTTTATTCGCATGGTTAAGTTCTTCTGGGTTGTGTGTGATAAGCGCCAAATGTTGCACATTCAATCCCCTTAACTCGCATATGTTAATTCCTTAGCATTGTTATTTGTTTGATTTTGTGTTGTTTTTGTGTTTTCAGGTATTTAATAAAGATGCAAGAAAAACCATTAATTTTGGGTTTAAAGCACAATTTGAGAGGACCTAGAAGATATGATTAAGCTTAACCAATCACAATAGAAGATATATATGATGTGGTTAAGTTTAATTAAATCAAGGAAAGGATAAAATCGGAATTTCTCCACNTAGGGTCGGCAAAAGAGTTATGCCGATAACTAGGGATGACCTGCGGAACACAGAGTAGGAGATTGTGTGTTCCTTAAGATATCATCGATGATGGGAGTGATGCGATTTAAAGAGGAAGGGGAGGTTGGCATACGAGATTCCCTTACCCCCAGACCTGATAACTCTTTTCTCAAGATTATACTTGGACAGTATACCTATCCCTGTTTTGGTTGAAGGGATAGTCGTATATAAAAGAGTTTGTTTTCCTCTATAGGGTTATGGCTTGGATACCCATTACCCCAGACTGTATGTGGAATTATTCGACTTGGGTATCAAGATTGTTGAGGACTGGTACAGTGTAGGCACTACGCATGATATTGGTACATTGAGGTTCAAGGATTTTATTCGTATGGTTAATTTCTTCTGGGTTGTGTGCCTATCTGTTATGGTTTTGGGTAACCGTTACATTTGGATTCTCTAAGAGTAGTCAATTAAGGAAAAGTTGCTTCTGGCTAGGAAGTATGGAATCTTGTCAAAGATACCCACGGGCTTGACTTGTATGGTGTATGTAGGAGTCTTTGGTTTGGCGATGATTGATATAGTGTGGGTAATATCGACTACGAGGCACTTGGTGACTCACAAATGGATTTGCTATCACATGTGAGGATGCTGCGCGTGGATCGCTTTATATTGGACAAAGGAGATCAGTGCTATAGGAATGAACGGGATAAGATTTTTCCAAGGACGTGGCTGAGCACAGACCTTGTAAAACTATGGACGTTAAGGTGATGCTGCTGTTTCTTCTTGTGTTTTAGGGCTACGAAGTTTCGAGGATGAAATTTTTATAAGGAGGGGAGAATGTAGTGACCAAAATATTTAACTAAGCATAAGTGGCTTAGTTAAAGGGTAATTTGGACTTTGGGTCACTAGGATCAGCTAGAAGGGCATTTTGGAAATTTGTCTTCTGGTTTGTTCTTTAGTGTGGACGTACGCTACTTTCTAGCAGACGTACACTCTTGTCTTTTAGCCCAGACGTACGCTAGGGTTGGCTGACGTATGCTACTTTTTGGCGGACGTACCCTGGGGGACCACCTAACATATGTTGACATATAGTACGCCGTACTCTATGAATAGTACATCAGACGTATGCCAAAAGTACCAGACGTACGCTACTTTTTGGAATACCCTCTGGGTAATACCTAGACATACAAAATAGCCTTTGGACCGCTGTGGAAAAGTATCGGACGTATGCTACTATTTGGAATACCCTTCGGGTAATACCTAGACGTACAAAATAGCCTTTGGACTGTTGTAGAAGAGTACCGGACGTATGCCACTTTGGTCGGACATCCGCTGCTTTCTGGCCCTATAAATACCCCCTCACCCCTTGCCCATTTCACACCTATTCCGCCCCTAGGATGCCAGTAGGCCATTTCGTAAGTGTTTGTGAGTGTTTTGTGAGGTTTCGTGAGTGTTTCGATGATGCCGGAGGAGGAACTCTTGAGGTTTTGCTTCGAGGAGGTAATGCTTGGTTTCCTTAGCTTTTTAATACGTCGTTATTCAGCTTGATTATAGTTCTATGTTGCTAGTTGTAGTTGTTAGCTTAATTATGCTTTAATCTTCCTTAGGCTAGCGTTTTGATAGCTTAGCGTTGTTGTCTTTGCGTAGAGGCTTCGATATGTGTTAGGAGGCCTTAAGTAGCCTTTGTTGGCCTTAGGAGTCGGAGAATAGGCGGACAGTGGAGAGAAAATGAGGTTCTCCCTAAAAGGCGTCGGAGTGAACGTACGGTCTTGTGCCCGGACGTATGGCCCGAAGTGTCACAACGGACGTACTTCCCTGAGCCTGGACGTACGGCCAGAGTGTGACAGGAAAACCCTATTTTCACCAGCCGTCCTATAGCTCCTGTTTCCTTGTTATAGAACTGTATTTTAGTAGAAATAGAACTGATAATAGGTCTTTTCTCAGTATTCGAGGTTATGGAGCCTCAAGGGAATTACATTGAGGAGCTTTACGGCCCGGGTGAGTACAAACTCACATAGATGCTTTGTTGTTACTTTCCTGCATTGCACGTATTTTATATAGATGTCAAACATGTATATTTTGCAACTCTCATGAAATACATTTTGGAACTACGGGTAACTCTCTTTTGTGAAAACATGTGTCTGTTAACAAGATAATAATGAGACTTGTAAAACTGTGCATGTAAAATACAGACAAGATAATTGCATCGTATGACATGGTACATCGGTACGTACGGTAGTAATGGCCATGGGCTTACTATACATGTTAGCTTTATGGTCAATGTGTGCGTGTGTGGGGCTTTGGATCCAATGACTCGTGACCAATGGTGCAGCCATTCCCAATGGATGGTCAATATAGGATGGACGTCATTAGCGATGTGGACCACTTGGGGTCAGACCCAATCGTGCCGCTAGTGTTACGTACGGTATGTTTTGTGCAATGGCTGGGACACCGACATTGTACTACAGATCCCTCGGGACAACGTCAACCCTGCTGAGATGAGGTAATATCTCAGGTAGACCATATTGTTGAACTATTACTGTTACTCATGATTATAAGCATATATTATATTATATATATACCACCTGCATAATAACTGTCATCTCATAATGTTGCATGTGTTTTATAAATAAAAGAATCCACAAATTAATGACGGTTACGTCATGTAGATTTCTACTCACTAAGTTGTGGGACTTACCCTTGTGTTATTTCCCTTTTTCTCCATATATATGATTATGCTATTCTAGATAGTGGATACCGTGAAGCATCCAGTTCTTGTGGAGGATTCGATCCAGGAGATGCTTGAGGACTTATTGCAAGCTTAAGCGGGTACTCATGGTAACTAGTACTTTTGAGTTATGTTGTAGACATTAGGGCTTGATGCATGCTTGCTTGCTTGCATATTAAGGTTTAGCATAGATCCCTTGTACTGATGTTATAGTATGATTTCCGCTACTTGATGATCTTTGGTTAGACGCTCTGGTTATACTGATTAATGTTTATAGTACTTTGTTATTTCCAATGCATAGTATCCTTTGTTTTTGAGGAGTAGAGGTCCCAGAGGTCTTGTTCGGAGTGGAACAAGGCTGAGAGACAAACCGTTGAATTAATTACCAGTTAATTAATTCTCAGGGCGTTACAGTGATCCATGGTTACAGTGGATGATTCTATTGAGGATTAATATCTGTTGTGGCTCCTTAAAGTAAACACATCAAATCGGTTTGACTAGTGTCACAGGGGCAATAGAGTATGATTAAGGGTTAAATCGATAGACGGATGTGTGAGTTTAACGTTTAAGCGTGCGCTTTAGTGATTGGGTGAGGCTAACTCTTTAACCTTAGTTGCTTTACTTAATTTAATTTAAGCTCTTTAAAATAGTTTATATTTTTGCAAGTCTTATGTTCGATCAAACAACCAAACTTGGAACTAGGTTAAAATAGGGTTAGTCTAGATATAATATTGGTTTTCGAACAAAACGCTTATCCCTATGAATACGAACACGTACTTGCGTAAACGCTATACGAACCACGGTTCGTTCTATTGCGAGTACTAAAGTTGGTACGATCATAAAGAACTAGGATGAGGAGTTGGTACCAACTCATATTCAGTCCGTATGGAGAGTTTGCATAGACTACCACAAACTGAATGCTGCCAGCAGGAAGGACCATTTTCCAGTCCCATTTATAGATCAAATGGTGGAGCACTTAGCTGGGCGCAATTACTATTACTTCTTGCATGGTTATTCTGGATATAACCAGGTCCCTGTGTACCCCAAAGATCAAGAGAAGACGACATTTACCAGTCCTTTTGGGACATTTGCCTACAGTCGCATGCCCTTTGGGTTATGCAATGCACTCGCTACTTTTCAACGGTGCATGATCAGCATATTCTCCGATATGGTAGAGCAATTCTTGGAGATTTTCATGGATGACTTCTCTATTTTTGGTTCATCTTTTGAGGAGTGTCTGCACTGTTTCACTTTGGTTCTAGTGAGGTGCAAGGAGAAGAACCTGGTGCTTAACTAGGAGAAGTGCCATTTTATGGTAAAACAAGGTATTGCACTAGGGCACATCATATCTCACCAGGGGATTGAGGTTGATAAAGTGAAGGTGGATTTGATTTCTAACCTTCCACCCCCACATACAGTGAAGGAAATTCGCTCTTTCTTGGGCCATTGTTGTGAAATTATCTACCCAAATTAATAGGCAAATAATTGCAGTTTTACTTGCAAGTGCACAAGGTCAGTGTAGTAGTATAATGTGTAAGTGCAAGATCGATCCCACAGGGATTGATTAATTTTGCTTAAAATTAAGTTCACAATAAAAGAGAGAAAAATTGAGTTTGATTAAATAATGAGAAAGAGGTAGGGCCGTGATATTCACCGCTGATCATGCGTACACAATAAAACAATATGTCAGTGCTTTAATTACATTATGAGTATTTAATGGTTGCCAACCTAAGGGCATGGTGTACATTCCTCAAGCTATTGGTTTCCCTAAGCAACGAGTTAGGCATGGTGTATACTCTAACCCTTTTCTTTCCTAAAGGATTTAGCATGGTGTGTACCAAGTTGTTCTTTAAGAAAGCAAAAGAACTGTGAAAATCGACAACCACATGAGACCTAGGGCATGGTATAACTCCCGGTTTCCCATGTTGATTAACCCAAGAACCCAGCGTGGATTGCTTTTGTTACTTATGTTAAACCCAGGACTCGGCCATACAAATTAATTTAACTAACAAGTCCATACCACATGCATATGTTGATCGGGCACACACACATGAAGAATTCATGAAAACAAGTATTAATAAAGTTAAATACTATAATGCAATTATCGTAAAGGCGCCAATATTGAATTAATATATAAACATGATCAGGGCTTCAATCAAGCCCTACTGAAATGTTTAGTTACGCGTGATATTGATGCTAATCATCTTCATAAAATAAAATAAAGGAAAAGAATAAACCCGGAAAATCACTTCCTTGAGAGTCGTCAATTCTTCTCCAAAATCACATGTGTGTTTTTCTGTGTTTACAAGCCTATTCATTCTAAGGAAACCCTAGAAACCCTAAAAATCATAGGGTTTCGCCTTTGTTGCACAAAAACCCTACAAGTAAAACTTTCCAAAACAGGGCTGCTGTTGACTTGGTCTTCACGCATAGGTGCGCTCGATCGCAGGCTGTGTGTGCTCGATCGCACTACGACCGATCCTCTTCATGTGCGTGCGAACGCAGGCGCGCTCGAGCGCTAGTGCGCTTGATTGTAGGTCTCTTGCGCTTGATCGCTCTGGCAGACTCCAGCTTTCCCTATTTTTGCTCTTTAAGCCTAGATTTCCAGAAAATGTCTCATTTTCTGGAAATAGACCTATAAAACGAGGAAAACACAAAAATAAAGTAAAATAGAACAAAAATAACACAAACTAAGAGCATAACAAATATAAATTAAGGGGCTTAAATATGAATATTTAAGCCCTTATCACACCCCCAAACTTACATATTGCTAGTCTCTTAGCAATACAAAACTAAAAACTAAATGCAAAACAAAAAGATAAGTCCAACTTTCGTGGGATGGACGGTTGCATTTACCGTATGCAACAAGCCTTTTAAACTCCTAGGAATTTCCTAGAAGACGAGCTAATTCTCGTGAGGGTTTTCCAGAAATGTTACCCACAAACATTATGCACAAGTTCATGTTACCAAAAAATTAAAGTATTACTCAAAACCATGATTTTCATTCATTAGCAGGCTTAAAAAGTTAAACTCCATCTTCACAATGAATTGGAATTTAAAGTCTAATCACTTACAACAAGCAAGCTAAGGCATCACAAGTTTGAAACAGTGTAAAGTGAACTAGCACGAAACTATGAAGCTTCCAAATAATTTCAATGTGCAATGTCTCAATATCTCAAGCTTCACTGAATTTCCCATTAGAATGAACAACAATGGCATTTTTTTTTTCTCTTTTATTTTTAGACTCTACAATGTTTAGTTCCCTTAAGCTTTCTAATTGACCCATGTAGTGAGTGTTGAGCCAATGACTCCCAAACCAGATGGTTTTAGGGCATTAGGTGTAAAGACATCCCTAAGGACTTACTAACTCGAGTAAAAAAGGCTACAAAACTAAACTAGTCATAATTTTAACCAAATCAAATTTCTTTACCTTTTGACGTGAACACTCAATGCTTAATGAGGCAAGAGGTCCAGTTACTCAGTGAAAATCTTATCAATGATCACTTTTTTTTTTTTTTAATATTATTATGCCAATGTATCCAACCAATAAGTCATCCAGTGTCACCCAAAACATAAAAACATATACATTAAAACCACATGTCATACCTCACAAATCATGTGCTAATGTGCTTGTGTTAGAGCAAATCAAACATGTGAATTCTCAAATGCCTAAAGTAAGTAACAAACTTAAAAATCCAACATCAGATCATGTGTTCAAAATTTTAAGCTAACCAATGAATATCAAATCACAATTCTTAGATCAACCAAAATTTTCAAGACAAACACGAACATGTATTATTATTTTTTTTTTCAAAAATAGGACAAAGTGTGTGTAAATGTGTGTCCCATACCCCCAAACTTAAATTGCACATTGTCCCTAATGTGTAAATACATGGAAAGAGCTGACCTGGGATTTGGAGAACTCTCTGGACTGGCATGGCTCATAGCACACCCCTAAACTTGAACTAAAGTACCTTTTGTCCCTGAAAACACAATACTAAAGTAATACTGGAAAAACAAAAAAAAACAAAACAAATTAAAGCGAAAATAAAACAACAAGAATTAAAAGGATATGCTGTGGGGTGCCTCCCATGAGCGCTAAGTTTAACGTCTTCAGCCAGACTATGTGGCTAATCACTGTCGTCCCCCATGTGGTGTTAGTCAGGACTTCTGTCAAACAGATGGTGTGCAGCTCTAAAACTAAGTGGTGCAAATTCACTCCAAAAATGGTCCAACCCCCTGCAAAACACAAGAACCAACAACAGAGGACAACTACAATCCGTATAAACAGATTGCAATTGTCAAAAACAAGAAACAAAAACTGGGGGAAATGGAGAGTGTTGGATAAAATGTGCCAGAAGGGAGAAAACAGGAATAATGAAAAGGTGGTGAGGTGGGGGAGCAACGGTGGCCAGAGGTGGCGTGTGGTGGCCGGTGAGTGAGTGTGGGTGGTGGTTGGTGGTGGGAGAGAGTGTGAAGAATGCTGTGAATGCAGGGGTGTATGGTAAGGGTTGTTGGAACGTGCACTGCGCAAGGGAAAGTGATGGGGAGTTGGGAAAAAAAATGACCTAAAATAGGTCACATGGCCCTCTGTCACGAGTGCGATCAATCGTACTCATACATGATTGTGTGTGTGTGTGAGCTGATGCGCTCACGTGCCTAAGGTCGCACGGTGACAGCTACGATCGATCGCAATTCACATAGCGATCGTTCGCTTCCTTATAATGTTTAGCACTATTGAAGAGGTTTCTGTGCTCGATCACCCAAGGATGTGCGATTGATCACAGTAACAGAATGCCACTTCCTAGCTTGCGGAACCACGAAAATAACTAAGGGAAAACTAAAATAAAATGAAAAACAACACAAAGGAAAGTCAAAATATAGAAAAACAAAAATTATTACCACACTCAGTGGCCTCAGTGCCACTGACCTCAACAAAGGCGCTTGAGATTCTAGACTGCTCAACGTCTCCACAGTAGCTTCAGTGCTACTCTTTTGGGAAGGTGCACTTGAAGTCCACCACATGTGGCTCAGGTGCTCTTGGTGTAGAATTCACTTCAACATATGGCTTCACTCTGTGTCCATTCACCTTGAATGTTTGATTTTTCTATGGACTATGAACCTCCAACGCTCCCTGAGAAAACATGTTAGTGATAATACAAGGACCAAACCATTGATACTTGAACTTACCAGGGATGAGCCGAAATCTTGATTTATAAGTCCACTCTTTCTGTCCCACTTGAAAATCCTTCTTGGCATGGTATTTTTCATGATCAATCTTGGTTCTTCCTTTGCAGAGTTTGTTATTCTCATCTGCCTTATGCCTCAACTCCTCAAGTTCCTTCAACTGTTTCTTCCTTTTAGCACTTGGATATGATGGAGAAGGTACCAGGGGTTTCATGACTTCCATGATGTCTTCAGTAACATCTTCAATAACTGGCTCCTTATCCTTCCTTGTGACACTATGAGTAAGGGTAGCTTGCAATGGATTCATTTGATGGTCCTGAAAAGTATTCTCAACAATAGCTTGGATCATACAAGCATTAAAACATTCAACATCATCTTGAGGTAATTGTGATTTTTCAAAAACCTTAAATACTATCTTTTCACCATTTACTTTCATGCTCACAGTACACTTTTTCACACAAATTTTTGTATTAGCAGTTCTCATGAAGGGCCTTGATCGTATCAAAAATAATACTCGCAAGTGTACGAATCGTGTGCAGTAAAGTGCGCGTAAAAATGCGAGGTCGAACCACAGAGAACGGCGTTTTGCAATTAAAAACTAATACAATTCTCAAATTAAACGTATCTTAACCTAGTCCCACAGAGGATTGATTTCGAACAATGAAAAATGCAGAATTTAAATTAAAATAAAAATGCAGGGATAAAAATAACTAAGGTTAAAGATGAACCTAACCCAATAAAGATAAACTTAATACATTAAACACTCATTCTCCGTTTTTAAACTTTAAACCCTTCAACACACTCTATTGTGATAATTGACACAAGTCAAACCGAATAACGTGTTTACCGTTAAGGAGCGACAATGAGTATTGAATATGGATAAAATCATCCACTGTATCCTTGGATCACAGTGGATATTGAATCACAACCAAACACTCGTTGTGCACCCGGCTTGGAACACATCACCGGATGACTATCAATGCATCAACAACACANGGCCTCCCTAAGATAATTGGTAAAGGTGATGGCATCGGGCCTTCTTCCATATCCAAGACAATAAAATCAATAGGTAAAATGAATTTACCTACTTTTACCAAGACATCCTCAAGTATACCTCTTGGTCTTTTTATGCTTCTGTCTGCCAGTTGCAAGGTTATAGAAGTTAGTTGTAGCTCCCCCAAACCTAGCATCTCATACACCGTGTATGGCATCAAATTGACACTAGCTCCTAGGTCCAGTAATGAATGCTCACAATCATGATCACCAATCCTGCAAGGAATAGTAAAACTCCCTGGATCTTTAAGCTTAGGTGGTAACTTCCTTAACAACACCGCACTTACCTCTTCAGTTAAAGCCACTGTTTCATGCTCCTGAAACCTCCTTTTATTAGTGAAAAAATCATTAAGAAATTTGGCATAAGATGGAATTTGTTTCATTGCATCTAGTAAAGGAATATTAATTTGCACTTTTCTCAAGATTTCAAAAATGTCAAACATCTTATTTTCTTTCTTTGGCTTTACTAACCTCTGAGGGAAGGGTGGTGCATTCACCTTCTCCATTTCACTTACCTTGGATGTGGATGCTTCAACTGGAGATACTTGCGAATTGACTTCAGTCTTTGGCTTTACTAACCTTTGAGGGAAGGGTGGTGGTGGATATACCCTCATCTTACTTATCTGTGATTGGGCCATCTCTTTAGTTCCTATCACCTTGCCACTTCTGAGAATCGTGACAACTTGTAGTTGTTGGTGACCCCCTGGATTTGGTATTGTTTGGGCTGGAAATTATCCCTGCTTTCTTCCACTCAGCTCCTTAGCCAATTGCCCTACTTGTACTTCCAGTCTTTGAATAGATTGGTTATGCCTTACATTGGTTTGTCTTTGCTTAGTTCGAAATTGTTTTTCCTCTGCCATAAACTGCTCATGTGTCTTTAGCATTTGTTGTTGTTATGTCGCCAATTGCATCACAAGACTCTCTAAATCACCTTTATTTGACTCTTGAACTGGTAGGGCTGCTGGTTGGGAGTTCCTTTGCAACCCTTGAAGGTTCAAAGCATTTTGATTGTTACTCCATGAGAAGTTGAGGTGATTTCGCCACCCTGGATTGTAGAGTATGGGTTGTTCTTGGGAGGATAACTATTTTGTCCCACATAGTTTGCTTGCTCTTGATCTGTAGATGAATACAAAGGGCAAGTGTCAGTAGTGTGATCAAACTGAGAACAAATAGCACATACCTGGAGTGGTGCAGCTTGTTGACTAGGTGCGATGTTCTTCAAAGCCATGGCCTTGACGATCATGTCTAACTTTCTGTCCACAGTAGCCATGTGACTTGAAGATTCGCCATTTGGTTTCACTTCATACATGCCCTTACTCTTTACTCCTTGTCTCCCTCTGGATGAGAATTGTTGGGAGTGATCACTTAATGTCTCAAAAAGCTCCACTGCTTTTTTCCATCAGCACTCCTCCACAACCAGAATCAACAACCCCCTTATTCGTGTCATTTAGACCTTCATAAAAAGCTTGTACAAGCTCATCTTGAGGTAGTTTTTGGTGTGGACACTTAAGGAGTAGGTCATTGAAATGTCCCCATGCTTCGAAAAATAGGTCGTCATCTCTCTGTTGCCAAGATTGAATTTTTTTTCTCATATGCCTTGTCTTTTGAGCTGGGAAGAACTTCTTCAGGAACTTACTAGACAGTACTTCCAAGCATGGATAGTACTTGAAGGCATTGAATTGTACCACAACCTAGCATTGTCTTTCAAGGAAAAAGGAAAAAGAATCATCCTGATTCCCTCTTGATCTAGGCCTTGGATATGCTGAAACTTGCAAAGATCAAAGAATTCCCTAAGGTGCAAGTTTGGATCCTCAGTAGGTGTGCCCCTGAAATGCGTCAACGCATTGAGTATTTGTGCGGATATGTAGTAATTTCCTTCTGCCTACGGTTGATAGGCAATGCATGATGACTGGTTGGGATTGTCTGGGATGAAAGATTGTTTCATAGGTCTTCGCTCTGGTGGCGGTTGGTTAACATTTTGCTCCTCCATTGTTTCCTCTTCAACATCGAATTCTTCTTCTTCCTCCTTAATGTTGTCTTTGGGCCTCTGCCGAATGGTCCGCTCAATTTCCGTATCAAGTGGAAGGATGGTTGGATTCTTGGATCAAAGCCCTTGCATGAATCGGACGAAATTCGGCAGTTACAGTAGCTTTAGTACTGCTATGTTGATGTCTCTGGAACTGCACTCGATCGTTGAAGGATGTGCACTCGATTGCACTACGCTTGATCACACTCGACCTGCGATCGATCGCAATCACAGGAACTATTTTGCCGCAACTTGGAACAACACAGAAACAGAATTTTTTTATTTTTTTTTATTATTTTTTTTTACTTTTCAAAAATTAAAACATAACTGAAATTAAACAAAAAAAATTCTAAAACTAAATTAAACGAAAACAGAATTAAAACAAAAATAAAATAAAAACAAAATTAAACTAGACGAAAGCAATTCTAAAAAGAATTTAACGCAATCCCCAGTAAACGGCGCCAAAAACTTGTAGTGAAATTATCTACCTAAATTAATAGGCAAATAATTGCAGTTTTACTTGCAAGTGCACAAGGTCAGTGTAGTATTATAATGTGTAAGTGCAAGATCGATCCCACAGGGATTGGTAAATTTTGCTTAAAATTAAGTTCGCAATAAAAGAGAGAAAAATTGAGTTTGATTAAATAATGAGAAAGAGGTAGGGTTGTGATATTCACCGCTGATCATGCTTACACAATAAAATAATATGCCAGTGCTTTAATTACATTATGAGTATTTAATGGTTGCCAACCTAAGGGCATAGTGTATACTCTTTAAGCTATTGGTTTTCCTAAGCAACGAGTTAGGCATGGTGTATACTCTAATCCTTTTCTTTCCTAAAGGATTTAGCATGGCGTATACTAAGTTGTTCTTTAAGAAAGCATAAGAACTGTGACAACCGACAACCACATGAGACTTAGGGCATGGTATATACTCCAGGTTTTCCATGTTGATTAACCCAAGAACCCGGCGTGAATTGCTTTTGTTACTTATGTTAAACCCAGGACTCGGCCATCCAAATTGATTTAACTAACAAGTCTATACCACATGCATATGTTGATCAGGCACGCACACATGAGGAATCCATGAAAACATGTATTAATCAAGTTAAATACTATAATGCAATTATCGCAAAGGCGCCAATATTGAATTAATATATAAATATGATCAGGGCTTCCATCAAGCCCTACTGAAAGGTATAGTTACACATGATATTGACACTAATCATCTTCATAAAATAAAATAAAGGAAAAGAATGAACCCGGAAAATCACTTCCTTGAGAGCCGTCAATTCTTCTCCAAAATCACATGTGTGTTTTTTTGTGTTTACAAGCTTATTTATAGAGTTTAAGGAAACCCTAGAAACCCTAAAAAATCGTAGGGTTTCTCCCTTGTTGCACAAAAATCCTAAAAGTAAAACTTTCCAAAACAGGGTTGCGGCTGACTTGGTCTTCACGCACAGGTGCACTCGATCGCACTGCGATCGATCCTCTTCTTGTGCGCGCGAACACATGTGCGCTCGATCCTTGCCTTGGGCGCTTGATCGCTCTGGTAGACTCCAAATTTTCCCTATTTTTGCTCTTTAAGCCTAGATTTCCAGAAAATGTATCCTTTTCTTCCATAGACCTATAAAACAAGGAAAACACAAAACGAAAGTAAAATATAACAAAATAACACAAACTAAGAGCATAACAAATATAAATTAAGGGGCTTAAATATGAATATTTAGGCACTTATCAGCCATGTAGGTTTCTATAGGCAAATCCTGTTTATAATTGATGAAGATTGTATGAAAGCTTTTGGGCCTCTGAAGAAGATTTTGACATCTACACCTATTATTCGGCCACCCAATTGGGGTGTCCCTTTTAAGATTATGTGTGACGCGTTAGATTAGGCAGTTGGAGCTGTGTTGGGGCAGCGTGTTGATAAACTTCCCCATGTAATCTACTATGCGAGCAGGACTCTGAACGATGCACAACTCAATTACTCGACCACTGAGGAGTTGTTGGCAGTCATTTTTGAGCTGGACAAGTTTAGATCCTATTTGTTAGGATCTAAAATCATCATCTACTCGAATCATGCAGCATTAAAGTATCTTTTCTAAAGAAAAGATGTTAAATCTCGCCTTATCAGATGGATTTTGTTACTTTAAAAGTTTGACATAGGGATTCATGATAAGAAGGGGTCCGAAAATGTAGTTGTGGATCACTTGTCTAGGTTGACTGTGGATTACACCGAGGACGCCACCCCTATTTCCGAGACCTTCCCTGGTGAGCAATTGATGCACATTGCTCACATTCCATGGTTTGCTAACATAATGAACTATCTTGTCACCGGCCAAATGCCTTTGCATTGGGGGCAACAGGATAAGTCCAAATTTTTACCCATGGTAAAATACTTTTTCTGGGATGATCCTTATTTGTTCAAGTATTGTCCCGACCAGATCATTAGGAGGTGTATATCTAAGCATGATCAATCCAATGTCATCTCCTTTTGTCATGATCATGCTTGTAGAGGCCACTTTAGTGCAAAGAAGACAACTGCAAAAATTTTGCAGTGTGATTTTTATTGGCCTACCCTTTTTAGAGACGCTCATGCTTATTGCATATCTTGTGAGCGCTGTCAAAAGCTAGGGAGTATTTCTAGGAAAAATATGATGCCCCTCAATCCCATTTTAGTTATTGAGGTTTTTGACGTATGGAGCATTGATTTCATGGGACCTTTCCCAAACTCCTTTGGTTTTTTGTACATTTTAGTTGTTGTGGACTATGTGTTCAAATGGGTGGAAGCAGTTGCATACAAGACCAATGACCACAGAGTTGTGGTCCAATTTTTGAAAGACACTATATTTGCTCGTTTTGGTACCCTCGAGCAATCATTAATGATGGAGGTAAGAATTTTTTAAGTGGAAAATACGTTTTAGCCCCCTCAACTAACACCCATTTACGTTTTAGCCCCTTAAACTATCAACAGTTGTTAAATGGCCCCCCCAACTACCAAACAGTTACGTTTTAGCCCCCTCAGTTAGTTTTTGCCTGGATGCTTCCATCCAAACTTGACAGTAAAAACTAACGGAAGGGGCTAAAACGTAACTGTTTAGTAGTTGTGGGGGCCATTTAACAACTTTTGATATTTTAGGGGGCTAAAACGTAAATGGGTGTTAGTTGAGGGGGCTAAAACGTATTTTTCCCATTTTTTAAACTAGATTTTTGAGCAGTTGATGAAGAAGTACTTCATCACACACAAGGTTGCCACCCCATATCACACTACAAAAAACCCAATTTTTACTAACGTGTCAGGACTATTGACACGTTAGTAATTGTTGCTAACGTGCCATTCCTAACATTTCACATATGTTATTAATATGCTCGTTAGAACTGAGAATTAACTAACGTGTCAAATTGTGACACGTTACNCTGTTTAGTAGTTGTGGGGGCCATTTAACAACTTTTGATATTTTAGGGGGCTAAAACGTAAATGGGTGTTAGTTGAGGGGGCTAAAACGTATTTTTCCCATTTTTTAAACTAGATTTTTGAGCAGTTGATGAAGAAGTACTTCATCACACACAAGGTTGCCACCCCATATCACACTACAAAAAACCCAATTTTTACTAACGTGTCAGGACTATTGACACGTTAGTAATTGTTGCTAACGTGCCATTCCTAACGTTTCACACATGTTATTAATATGCTTGTTAGAACTGAGAATTTACTAACGTGTCAAATTGTGACACGTTACCATTTACTAACGTGTCACAATTTGACATGTTAGTAAATTTTACTAACGTGTCAAAATGCCACGTTAATATAGAAATTTTTTTTAAAAAAAATTTACTAATGTGTGGCATTTTTACCACGTTACCCTTGGGGTGACGTGGTAAAATTACCACGTTACCTGGCATTTTCTCCCACGTCACCCAAAGGGTAACGTGGTAAAAATGTCACACGTTAGTAATTTTTTTTTTTTTAAAAAAAAAAAATCTATATTAACGTGGCATTTTCTCCCACGTCACCCAAAGGGTAACGTGGGAAAATTTCTATATTAAATTTTATGGCTAATTACACTATATTTGAGAGTCGCCACACCTGATAATCAATATTTGTAATATAATCCATCCATCGAGCAGTGAAATAGAGAGGAGCTAGTTATGCCTTTTTTAAAGGGCAAAATGGACTTTTCAATGAACTTTCATTGAAAAGTCCATTTTGCCCTTAAAAGAAGGCCTAATCGGCTCCTCTCCATTTCTTGCCCATTCCATCCATCCATGCAAATCAATTTGGTCCCGATAACTAATAATAATATTCATCCATCATATATAAACAACTAACAATCAACGAATAATAGTAATCTAATAAATACAACTATTTCTATACATAAACATTGTTACCCAAATATATATAAACATTCCAAAAAATACATGATCTCAATGTCGTGGCAAATACATGCATTAACCAAAAAAATCACCTCCTCAATCAAATCGAAGTGATGGAACAGTAGAGACCTTTGTCTTCTCCGCATTAACTGAAAATAATAACAAAAACCATTAACAAATGAAAAGCATGACATAATATCAAATGCATAATCATGATATCAACTGCATATAAATAATCTATGAACTAATACAATAACGAGGAGAATTCTGGCTGCTCAAATTATATGGAAGTATAAACGTTTGATAGTCATCGAACTAATGAAGTGTACAATTGGCTACGCTGCTCCAGGTGATTTTGATCAAATTGGAAAACCTCATTCACTGTCTTTTTTACTAAGCTGTACGTACATGTTAATTTTTTCCCTTTCTATTTATTTCCTCAAGGCTCTCTATGCTTTTTTTTTTTTTTTTTGATAACATACGAATCCGATTTACATGGACTAACAAGAAGAAACGACAGACACTGCTGGAAAAATGGCAGGGCTGCCTTTCAGAACTGGTTTCTTCTACAACTGAGGAATATTGGTCCCACATATGATTTTAAGGCTTTGATAGAGATTAATAGGCTGTGCTTAGAACTTGAGCACTATTTAACAAGTCTCAAATATGAGAAAATAATGGCACATTTCCTTTATAAGAGAAGAATACATTGAGAGATAATTAAGGATCTAAAGCTGAAAGTGAAAATTCAAACGAAAAGAAATTTTCAAGATCAAAGAAGACTTAATAGGTACATCTGAGAATGAATGTTTGTTAAGAGGAGACAAAACAGTAAAGGAGAGGAATATTATGCACTAACAAGCCCAAGAAAAAAAGAATATTATCATTCATCTTGTATTTTGTGTGTGTAAAGATACTTCATTGAATTGCCTTCCAATAAAGAATTCGGTCATGAATAAACAATTAATACATGCAGCCATGGCTTGTTGGAAGCCTTTATTTAGTATTTAATTTTATCCAGCAAATAAACAAAAACCAAGGGAAGAACATAATTAGTTGATCCTTATCATTAGTATTAATTTTATCTTCCCATGCCACATGTACCAAGCAAGTATGAAAATTGATCCCCTTTATCATGTAATTTCCAAAAACTAATGGAATGCAGGCTCTCCATCACTCTATTTTCCAAATATTAACTAAAATTTTGTTTCTAGTTACTAAATCCTATATCTTTTAAAGTATGTATTAAGCTGCTATATGAAATCATCCAAAACAACCAAACAACCAAACATATTTAACACGGCCAAAACAACCAAACAACAACTTCACATAAATATATTTAACTGAAACCTAGTAATTACTTACATACATTACTAGCTAGGATATGCATGTATACGTGTCTATATATAATGCCGTGCTTCCATGCACTTGTGTGTGTTCACCATCAACCAACTAAAAAAAGCTTCGTTTATCACTTTATTACCAATCAGTGTACCCTTCATAATGACAACCCTAGTAGATATGAAGTATATAAGAGAGCCTTCTATTAAGCATATGCAAATATCCAACCAGCATTCACACCCAAACCAACCAAGAACAGTCAAGTTCTACTGACAATCTACACAAATTAATTATAGATTGGCTAAATTTAAATGGTGCACATATACGTACCGCAATATATGTCAGCCCATGGTCATCTTAGATAGACACGACTTTTGTCCAGCCGGGGTTAAATGTCGGGCTGCATTCTGATCGTCATCTACGCATATTAATATGTACTATGTGTTACATATGTATATGTGGATTAAGAAATACACACACAATATTCTATAATTATACCAAATTATTATTCATTATCATGATATTTATTTACACTAGATCATTGTCTTATTAAATGATAATGATAATAAAAAACTAACTTGCTTGTTACCTTGTGTGCTATCTGCAGATGATCTGACGATGTGACGTGCAAGGGACTATAAGTCATGCACAGCCCTCTCAGTGGTCACTTCTGGCTCCGAGCTGACAATTGTAGACCCCTCAAGCAAGTGGAAACAGGCCTCGTATGCCGCCATATGCCCAGCAAACCGCTCGGTAATCGCAGCACTCATCGCATCCATCTGCTGCCTGTGCTACACCCTCTACTGGGCCAAGCGCTCTTCCATCTCCTCCTTTTGCTGGGCCAAGCGCTCTTCCATCTCCTACTTGTGTTGCTCGTCTTTCACTTCAAGTGCTTTCTCAATCATTTCAGAGATCACTGTTGAGCGATGAGCATTCTGGGATCTCGCTTGGGACGGTGTGTAATACGAATGAATGTAGCCCCGCACGGGCATAATATTCTTACTCACACCATGTACATGACCGGCATACTCTGGCTTATTGCCATGAACCTGGGCGTATGCATCATCGGGTGTCCACCGGACCGTCCCCGGCGGCCCTTCTACAGACTCGGCTGGGTTAGACTCTGCTAGCCGCTCCATCATTGCCTGTATGTTGCATACACATGGTTATTTTTTAGTCTAAGTATTAAACATAAATATAAAAAAATTACATAAATGTGTTTCAAGGTAAGGGGTAATTAGAAGCATACCACTCTCTCCCCCACCAATGGATTTGGGTACCCCCCGCCTTTTTTCGTATGGGTCGTGATGTAATTCTGTGCTCGCGTAGGGGTTTTGCCCATTTTAATGGCCTACAAATATCCACAACAATAAACGTATTTTTGTAAATATATTGTATTTTAGTTATATATGTATGGGGTTTGACAAATAGACCTTGTCGTGTGAGTGTTGGGCGTAGCTCTTTGCGCCAGCGCAATGTGGTGTGTTATACAATCCTCGGATTTGCTTCATGTGCTCGGCATATTCCTGTGCACACAACTTATGTTATTAATATGTGAAAATATAAATAACTACAATTACTAATTATAATGCACAACTACAAGTAAAATTATGACCTACCTGGTTTTTCTTATCACACCACTTCTCCAATAAGATGTCCACGTCTGCCGGGTCGTACTTCTGGAGGATTGCTCCCGCTCTCGCCTTCACTGAGTCAGGAGTGTCATCGGCTCAAATTGCGAGTGGGTGTTTCAATTCATGTTTCCAATACTTTAGCTTCTCACCCATGTCTCTCCACAAGTCCTTTTTTAGTTCGGCGAAATTCGAACCGGGTAGGGTGCTATTTATAAGCCTAGAAAAGCAGCGGACGTCCGGCCAATGGGTGTACGTCCGGTGGTTCTTGCCCAGCGGTTCCATGGCTACCTCGTACGTCTAGGTATTAACTAGAGGGTTTTCAAAAAGTAGCGTATGTCCGGTGGTCCCACGTACGTCCACCTGTACGATTTGCAGAGCGTACGTCCAGTGGTCTCCCACTGTACATCCGCACTACAGACAACAGCGTACGTCCACCAGACCTAGCGTACATTGGCCAAAAGTCCAAATTACCCCTCTAGTGTCCTTAGTGACCCAAAGCCCAAATTAATTCTCCCAACTAAGCTACTTACGCCTAGTTAATAATTTGGGTCACTACATTCTCCCCTCCTTATAAGAATTTCGTCCTCGAAATTCCGAGACAAATACCAAAAGAATCCAACTATCTTTCCACTTGATTCAGAAAATTCTGTTTTTCTGTGTTATTTGAGTTCTGAGGCAACATAGATCCAGAGACATCAACAATAGTACTGAAGCTGTTGTGACTGCCAAAATTTCATCTAATTCATGCAAGGGCTTCGATCTAAGAATCCAACTATCTTTCCACTTGATTCAGAAATTAAGCGGACTATTCGACAGAAGCCCAGAGACAACGTTGAGGAAGAAGAAGAATAACTTCAAATAGAGGAAGCTATGGCGGAACAACTTGTCAACCAACCGCCACCAGAGCGAAGACCCATGAAACAGTCTTTCATCCCTAACAATCCCAACCAGACATCATGCATTGCCTATCAACCTGAGGCAGAAGCAATTACTACATATCCCTACAAATACTCAATGCATTGACGCACTTCAGAGGCACACCTACTGAGGATCCAAACTTGCACCTAAGGAAATTCACTGATCTTTGCAAGTTTCAACATATCCAAGGCCTGGATCAAGAGGGAATCAGGATGATTCTCTTTCCTTTTTCCTTGAAAGAGAATGCGAGGTTGTGGTACGATTCAATGCCTTCAAATACCATCCATACTTGGGAAGCGCTGTCTAGTAAGTTCCTAAAGAAATTCTTTCCAGCTCAGAAGACAAGACAGATGAGGAAGGAAATTCAATCTTGGAAACAAAGAGACGGCGACTTATCCTTTGAAGCACGGGGGCATTTCAATGACTTGCTTCTGAAGTGTCCACATCACAAGCTCCCTCAAGATGAGCTGGTACATGCTTTTTATGAAGGTCTAAATGACACAAATAAAGGGGTTGTTGATTCTGGTTGTGGAGGAGTGCTGATGGAAAAAAGCAGTGAAGAAGCCATAGATGTAATGTCCCGAGAATTAATTAATTGAACGGTTCATTTTCCAGCCTTGTTCCACTCCGAACAAGACCTCCAAGACCTCTACTCCTCAAAAACAGAGGATACTAAGCAGAGGAAGTAATAAAGTACTATAAACATTAATCAGTATAACCAGAGCGTCTAACCAAAGATTATCAAAGCAACGGAAATCATACTGTAACATAAGTACAAGGGATCTATGCTAAACCTTAATATGCAAGCAAGCATGCATCAAGCCCTAATGTCTACAACATAACTCAAAAGTACTAGTTACCATGAGTACCCGCTTAAGCTTGCAATAAGTCCTCAAGTATCTCCTGGATTGAATCCTCCACAAGAACCGGATGCTTTACGGTATCCACTATCTAGAACAGCATAATCGTACATATGGAGAAAAAAAGGAAATAACACAAGGGTAAGTCTGACGACTTAGTGAGTAGAAATCCACATGACGTACCTGTCATTAATTTGTGGATTCTTTATTTATAAAACACATGCAACATTATGAGATGACAGTTATTATGCATGTGGTATATATATAATATAATATATGCTTATAATCATGAGTAACAGTAATAGTTCAACAATATGGTCTACCCGAGATATTACCCCTTCTCAGCAGGGTTGACGCTGTCCCAAGGGACCTGTAGTACAATGCTGGTGCCCCAGCCATTGTACAAAACATACCATACGTAACACTAGCGGCATGATCGGGTCTGACCCCGAGTGGCCCACACATCTAATAAAGTTCGTCCTATAGTGACCATCCATTGGGAATGACTGCATCATTGGTCACGAGTCATTAGATCCAAAGCCCCCCCACACACACACATTGACCATAAAGCTAACATGTATAGTAAGCCCGTGATCATTACTACCGCACGTACAAGTGTACCATGTCATATGATGCAAATATCTTGTCTGTATTTTACATACACAGTTTTACAAGTCTCATTATTATCTTTTTAACAGACATACGTTTTCACAAAAGAGAGTTACCCATAGTTCCAAAATGTATTTCATGAGAGTTGCAAAATATGCATGTTTGACATCTATATAAAATACGTGCAATGCAGGATGATGAGTGCCTAAAAGTACTTATTTGAACCCCTTAATTTACATTTGTTAGGCTCTTAGTATTGTTAATTTCTAATGTTTTGGTTAGTTTTGGTGTTTTAGTGTTTTGCAGGTTGTTAAGTTGCATTTGGGGCTAATGCCATCAACTCTGGGGCTTAAGACAGTTCGGGGAGCTTTGAAAGCAAATTTGAGTTGAGCGATAATTCGTACCTGACGAGTCCCACCAAAACGGTCATATCTAGAGTTTTAAAACTCCGATTGGGGTGATCTTGGTGTCTTTAGAAAGCTAACTCAAAGATCTACAACTTTGTATTTCACATGTAAGGGCTAATTCTGAAGGCAGTGCATTCGAACGCAATTATGCCCATCAAAAGCCGAAATTCATGCACGAGTGCGTTCGAACGCACTTAGTGCGATCGAACGCACCTTATCTGACCTGGCAGCGCAGAAACCCTAAATTTAGCCTATAAATATCCCCCTTTCTCTTGTAAACGAACCTTACGTTTGGAAAACACTTGGAGGCGCCCCTTGTGGCCTAAATCCTCCCCGTTCATCACTGTAAAACCCTCTAAACGTCATTTTATCATTTATTTAGTGCTTTTAGTTTTTTTAATTTAGTCTCTTATTTGATGAGTGCCTAAAAGTGCTTATTTGAACCCCTTAATTTACATTCGTTAGGCTCTTAGTATTGTTAATTTCTAATGTTTTGGTTAGTTTTGGTGTTTTAGTGTTTTGCAGGTTGTTAAGTTGCATTTGGGGCTAATGCCATCAACTCTGGGGCTTAAGACAGCTCGGGGAGCTTTGACATCAAATTTGAGTTGAGCGATAATTCGCACCCGATGAGTCCCACCAAAACGGTCATATCTAGAGTTTTAAAACTCCGATTGGGGTGATCTTGGTGTCTTTAGAAAGCTAACTCAAAGATCTACAACTTTGTATTTCACATGTGAGGGCTAATTCTGAAGGCAGTGCATTCGAACGCATGTTTTACGTTTGAACGCACTTGTGCCCATCAAATGCCGAAATTCATGCACGAGTGCGTTCGAACGCACTTAGTGCGATCGAACGCACCTTATCTGACCTGGCAGTGCAGAAACCCTAAATTTAGCCTATAAATATCCCC
>CM017322.1:22393242-22417684 GCA_006937295.1 Carpinus fangiana
ACACACAACCATTCAATTATTTGTCACAGAAATTAAATGACGAGTACGGAATTAAATAACGGAAAATAAAGCATAAAATGTAAAAGCAAGAAATATAAACTAAGGGTGAGGCTTCATCTTCAACCTAAGTTGAATATTTTAGCCACCCATTGAATAACAAAGCATAATTAAAGTAAAAGAATGCATTAAAATTAAATTAAAAGGAAAAGCTTACAAAGAAAAGGGGCGGAGCAAGGCAAACAGATGCAAAATGCTCTCTAAAAACGCCCCAAAGAATGTGTGTTCGACCAAATGGACCTAGGGTCCTATTTATAGACTAAAAATCCTACGAGTGCGTTCGAACGCATGCAGTGCGTTCGAACGTACTGCTGAGTTGTGCGTTCGATCGCACAATGTGCGTTCGACCGCAGAAAATCGTAACGGCGCAGCAGAAGCGATGGACTCCTAGGGCACCAGCGCAAGATGCGGGATGACTGGGACTGCGTTCGACCGTGCTCCTGCGTTCGACCGTGAGTGCGTTCGAACGCACCAAGTGCGGTCGAACGCACTTGGCAGGGATCCATTTCTTCACTTAGTGTCTTTTTGCTCTCTTGTGGCCAACTTTTGTTGTAAAGACCTGCACAACTCAAAACACTAAAAACACCAAAAACAATTAGAAATTAACAAAGCTAAAGGCCTAACAAATATAAGTTAAAGGGGTCAAATATACACAATTTGACACTGATCACAAGGGCTTCAATCTAAGAATCCAACTATCTTTCCACTTGATTCAGAAATTAAGCGGACCATTCGACAGAAGCCCAGAGACAACGTTGAGGAAGAAGAAGAATAACTTCAAATAGAGGAAGCTATGGCGGAACAACTTGTCAACCAACCGCCACCAGAGCGAAGACCCATGAAACAGTCTTTCATCCCTAACAATCCCAACCAGACATCATGCATTGCCTATCAACCTGAGGCGGAAGCAATTACTACATATCCCTACAAATACTCAATGCATTGACGCACTTCAGAGGCACACCTACTGAGGATCCAAACTTGCACCTAAGGGAATTCACTGATCTTTGCAAGTTTCAACATATCCAAGGCCTGGATCAAGAGGGAATCAGGATGATTCTCTTTCCTTTTTCCTTGAAAGACAATGCGAGGTTGTGGTATGATTCAATGCCTTCAAATACCATCCATACTTGGGAAGCGCTGTCTAGTAAGTCCCTAAAGAAATTCTTTTCCAGCTCAGAAGACAAGACAAATGAGGAAGGAAATTCAATCTTGGAAACAGAGAGACGACGACTTATCCTTCGAAGCACGGGGGCATTTCAATGACTTGCTTCTGAAGTGTCCACATCACAAGCTCCCTCAAGATGAGCTGGTACACGCTTTTTATGAAGGTCTAAATGACACAAATAAAGGGGTTGTTGATTCTGGTTGTGGAGGAGTGCTGATGGAAAAAAGCAGTGAAGAAGCCATAGATGTAACGCCCCGAGAATTAATTAACTGGTAATTAATTGAACGGTTTGTTTCCCAGCCTTGCTCCACTCCGAACAAGACCTCCAAGACCTCTACTCCTCAAAAACGGAGGATACTAAGCAGAGGAAGTAATAAAGTACTATAAACATTAATCAGTATAACCAGAGCGTCTAACCAAAGATCATCAAAGCAACGGAAATCATACTATAACATAAGTACAAGGGATCTATGCTAAACCTTAATATGCAAGCAAGCATGCATCAAGCCCTAATGTCTACAACATAACTCAAAAGTACTAGTTACCATGAGTACCCGCTTAAGCTTGCAATAAGTCCTCAAGCATCTCCTGAATTGAATCCTCCACAAGAACTGGATGCTTCACGGTATCCACTATTTAGAACAGCATAATCGTACATATGGAGAAAAAAGGGAAATAACACAAGGGTAAGTCCGACGACTTAGTGAGTAGAAATCCAAATGACGTACCTGTCATTAATTTGTGGATTCTTTATTTATAAAACACATGCAACATTATGAGATAACAGTTATTATGCATGTGGTATATATATAATATAATATATGCTTATAATCATGAGTAACAGTAATAGTTCAATAATATGGTCTACCCGAGATATTACCCCTTCTCAACAGGGTTGACGCTGTCCCGAGGGACCTGTAGTACAATGCTGGTGCCCCAGCCATTGTACAAAACATACCGTACGTAACACTAGCGGCATGATCGGGTCTGACCCCGAGTAGCCCACACATCTAATAACGTTCGTCCTATAGTGACCATCCATTGGGAATGGCTGCATCATTGGTCACGAGTCATTAGATCCAAAGCCCCCACACACACACACATTGACCATAAAGCTAACATGTATAGTAAGCCCATGATCATTACTACCGCACGTACTAGTGTACCATGTCATATGATGCAAATATCTTGTCTGTATTTTACATACACAGTTTTACAAGTCTCATTATTATCTTGTTAACAGACATACGTTTTCACAAAAGAGAGTTACCCATAGTTCCAAAATGTATTTCATGAGAGTTGCAAAATATGCATGTTTGACATCTATATAAAATACGTGCAATGCAGGAAAAGTAACAACAAAGCATCTATGTGAGTTTGTACTCACCCGGGCTGTAAAGCTCCTCCATGTAATTCCCTTGAGGCTCCATAACCTTGAATACTGAGAAAAGACCTATCATCAGTTCTATGTCTACTAAAACAACTCTACAAACAAGGAAACAGGAGCTACGAGACGGTTGATGAAAATAGGGTTTCCCTGTCACACTCTGGCTGTACGTCCAGGCTCGGGGAAGTACGTCCGTTGTGACACTTCAAGCCATACGTCCGGTCACGAGACCGTACGTTCGCTCCGATGCCTTTCAGGGAGAACCTCATTTTCTCTCCACTGTCCTCCTATTCTCCGACTCCTAAGGCCAACAAAGGCTACTTAAGGCCTCCTAACACAGATCGAAGCCTCTAAAATGCTAGCCTAAGGAAGATTAAAGCATAACTAAGCTAACAACTACAACTAGCAACATAGAACTATAATCGAGCAGCATAACGACGTATTAAAAGCTAAGGAAATCGAGTGTTACCTCCTCAAAGCAAAACCTCAAGAGTTCCTCCTCTAGCAGCACTGAAACACTCACAAAACCTCACAAAACACTCACAAACAGTTACAAAATGGCCTACTGGTAGCCTAAGGGCAAAGAGAGGGTGATGAGTGCCAAATATTGCATATTTAAGCCCCTTAACTTATATTTGTTAAGCTCTTAGCTGTGTTGTTTTCTAATGTTTTTGTGAGTTTTTGGTGTCTCAGTGTGTTGCAGGTCACTGACATAAGAATGCGGTTAAATGGTGGAAAATAAGCACAAAAAGAGATAATAGCTTCCCTAGCTGTACAATCGAGCACACGGGTTGTGCGATCGAGCGTACCTGCATTCGAGCCTAGGAGATACGATCCAGCGCATGCCACGTCAGCTGAAACCCTAGTGTCATCTTTAAGTGCCACGCCGAAAGGAACTTGAAGACCAACACTGCGATAGATCACATGGAGTGAGATCGATCGCACTCGAGGTGATCTGTCAGCACACTAGAAACTCTAATTTTTTTATTTTATAGCTTTCTTTTCTCTTGTAACCCTACGTTGGGAGGCGCCATAGAGAGCAAAAACACGATTTTTGTCGTGCCTAGGCCTTTGTGAACATTTCTCGATTGTAAGTTTAATTTCTCAATGATTTCAATTGATAATTTCTTGTCTGTTGTTGTCATGAGAGGTTAAACCTTCAACTAAGGTTGAAGATGAAGCCTCGTCAATGATAAACAGTTGTATTCTCGTGAATTTATACATACAATTTGATATTTTATTTGTTCAAAATTAATTCTCTTGCTTTATTACTTTACGTGATTGAGCGTCTTTTGTGATTTCAAGCATTGTTCAATATTTGTTGTGTTCTGTCTGGGGATACATCGAGTGATTGAAATTGAGACTAATATCCATCATGATCTACAGATACGGTGGATGATTTGATCTCAATTAAATACTCATTGTAATTCTTTAACGGATGGATTCATCAAATGATTTTACATGCATGTTTATGATTTTTGAACTCTGTTAAAATGCATTTGATTGTCAATTGTGTGCATAAGTCGAAAGAGTATGCTGTTTGATTCGGCGAGGCGGATTCGTAAACCTTAGTGCTTTACTTTGATTGTTGTTTAAATTATTGTTTAATTTAGTTTTTATCACTGTTGCATGACCAATTGCGGAACTAGGTTAAAATAGAATTTATTTAAATAGAGAAACAATTTCTTTGCGAAAACACAAATTCCCTGTGGATCGACCTCGCACTTGCACAAAACTTTACTGCAAACGACTCGTGCTATTGCGAGTACTTTTATTTTTGGTACATCAAATTTTGGCGCTGTTGCCGAGAAATTTGATTGTTTTTGTTGAAATTGATTTTTTTTTTATTTGAATGGATTTTATTTTTCTACTAGTTAGTTAATTTTCTTGTTTTTATTTATTTTTTTGTTTAGATTTTGGTTTTGATCTGACAAATAGGAAAAAAATAGTGTTTTTGGTGTTTTGGTGTTTGCTGCAGGAATTTGGAATTTGCCTTTGCCGAGCACGATCGATCATAATCCCTTGCGATCGAATGCACTCGGGACCATCTTACGCACTTGCGTTCGACAACTGCGAATCAGACGAACGAACACACAGCCGAAGGATGCACGAACGCAACGCCGACGAACGATCAAACGCAAATCACGATCAATCGCATCCTTCGACGATCGAATGCAAATCACGATCGATCGATCGCAGAGCCGCAGTTAGCAGCTAAGCACCACCTTTTTGTTTTTAGCTTTTTGTTGAGTTATTTTTCTTTAATTATTTTTTATGCCTGTTTTTCTTTCATAGTTCATTTGTTTTCTGTTTTCTTTATTTTAGTGTTTACTTTATTTTTGCTTAGTTAGTTCATTTTGTTTGTCTTATTTTTGTTTTTTTTTTAAAAAAAAAAAAAAAAATTTGTTTTGTGTATGCTTGGTCGAAGATCCCTGAACTTAGAATTGATACCCTTAGATCCCACCATTGATAGATCTCTTAGGAGAACACAAAGAGCAACTGTTGTGAGTGAGAGCAGAGGTGAGATGGGAGACCAACAAGAGAACATACCTGAGAATGCGGAGCAACCCATATTTGAGAATGAGGATGTGAGAGCGGGAAACGGAGAGCAAGCCAGAGCTTGGCACGTGGATTTCACTACATCATTGAGGGAACTGTTCGTACCTGTTGCGACTAGTTCCCATTCATGTATAGTGTTACCACCCACCAATGCCACCCATTTCGACTTAAAGCCGCATGTCATCCAACTCTTACCTTCTTTCCATGGACTTGATCATGAGAACCCCTATGGCCATGTCAAGAAATTTAAGGACATATGTGCCACATTCAAGTTTCAGAACTTTTCTGAAGAGTTGGTTCTCCTTATACTTTTTTCATTCTCTCTTCACGATAGAGCTAGGGCATGGTTGGATTCCAACACGCCCGGGTTTATTACATCTTGGGAAAGCCTGTTAAGCAAGTTTTACAATAAGTTTTTCCCAATGTCTAAAGTGAACGAGTACAGAAAGGAGATTAGTTCGTTCACTCAGGAAGAGGATGAAAAGTTTTCCGAGAGCTGGGAATGTTTTAAATACTTGTTGATAAAGTGCCCTCCACATGGATATGAGAAGTGGAGACTTGTTCAATTTTTCTACCAAGGGCTGTCTCAGCCCAACTGTAGCATGATTGAATCAATGAACGGGGGGGCATTCTTAAGCCTGACGGGAGATTTGGCGTACAAGGCATTGGACAAGCTGTCCGACAGCTCACAAGTTTGGGATTTTTCGAGCTTTAGAGATAAATCTGCCCGCATCCCAAAGAAAGGGGGCATCTATGAGTTGAAGGGAGAGACTGAAATGCACATGAAGATAGATGCACTCACCAAGAGGCTCGACGCTCTTGCTATAGGTCCATCCATCAATGCTACCAACACTTACACTGTTGATAGTTGTTCCATCTGTGCGAGTCCTATGCACTCAGCATAGAATTGTCCATCTATTCCGGTATTTTCTGAGTACCCGATGGAACAAGCGAATGCTTTCAATGATTACAGAAAGCAGTCAGCTGGACCTTACTCAGAGACGTATAATCCAGGATGGAGGAACCATCCAAACTTTTAGTGGAAGCAAAATCAGGGAGGAGCACCTCAGAATGCTAAAACCCAATATCCTCCCGGATTTTAGGCACAGCAGCACAATCAGCCTTCTTCTCAAGTGCCTGCATCTTCACCTCAATCAGCTTTGGAAGAAACAATGAGGACATTCATCCAATCAAATGGCCAGCTAATGCAAGAACTCTAGAAGTCTACCATGATCAATAGCCAGGCTATCCAGGAGGTGAAGAATGCGACTATGGTCAACATCCAAGCTATAGCAAAGATGGAGAATCAGATAGGACAAATAGCTAATCACTTGGGTGAAAGAGAAAAAGGAAAGTTCCCAAGCCAGCCTGAGCCGAATCCTAAGGCGTTTGCAATTGTAAATTCTTCAAATTCGGCGCACGGGCAAGAGCATGTGCAGGCGATTGTCATACTGAGGTCAGGGAGACAAGTGGACAATCATGTGGTGGACCCAGAAGTTGACACTGCTAGGCAAGAAGAGGAAGCGAGTGGCAACAAGGAGGAAAGAGATGCGAAGCCATCTACAGCCACTCCCATTGTGAAGAACCCTCCTAGGTCTTTTGAACCTAAGGTGCCCTACCCTGAAAGACTACAAGCGCCCAAGAAAGGAGGAAAATTTGAGGACATTCTGCAGGTGTTCAAGCAAGTCTAGATTAACATTCCGTTTTTGGACGCCATCCAACAAATACCTTCCTATGCCAAGTTCTTGAAGGACTTGATCACTGTAAAGAGGACAAACGAATGTCCCTAAGAAGGCATTCCTGACCGAGCAAGTTAGTTCTATCCTGCAACTATGCCCATCAAGTACAAAGACCCTGGATGTCCTACCATTACTTGCATGATTGGAGTCAGCCAGATTGAGAGGGCCTTATTGGATTTGGGAGCAAGTGTTAATCTGTTACCCTACTCAGTCTATGTACAGTTAGGGCTTGGAGAGTTGAAGCCTACTACCATGACACTGCAGTTAGCTGACAGGTCAATGAAGGTTCCACGGGGAATTGTGGAAGATGTGCTAATCAAGGTTGATAAATTTTACTTCCCAGTGGATTTTATTGTGCTTGACACAGAGCCGGTTCATAACCTAGGGAGTCAAATACCGGTGATCTTAGGGTGACCATTCTTAGCTACGGCTAACGCCCTGATTAATTGTAGGACGGAGGTCATGAAGATTTCCTTTGGAAATATGACAGTGGAGTTGAACTTTTTCCATATCAGGAAACAACCACTGGAATATGATGAAGTGCAGCAAGTGTGCTTGATAGAGGATATCATGGAAGAGGCTGTTGAGGAATCAAGCATGGAGGACCCCCTGGAGGCATGCTTTGCTCAGTTTGGAGAGGACCTAGACTTGGACAAGTTGCTTGAGCAAGCAGATGCGATGTTGGAGACTACTCCTCTGGTGGGTAGTGAGAAGGAGGAGACCATTGTTCCCAATCCTCCCAAGAAGGAACTAAAGCCTTTACCTGAAAACCTCAAGTATAAGTTCTTAGGTCCAGCAGAGTCTTTACCCGTGATCATAGCTTCAGATTTAGTGGATGCTCAAGAGGAGAAGTTATTGGACGTGTTAAGAGAGCATAAGGAAGCTATCGGCTGGACCATTGAGGATATCAAGGGGATCAGCCCCTCGGTGGTAATGCACAAGATACATCTGGAGGAGAATGCCAAGCCATCAAGGGAGCCACAAAGAAGGCTCAACCCAGCTATGCAAGAAGTTGTTAGAGCTGAAGTGATTAAGCTGTTAGAGGCTGGGATCATGTATCCGATCTCTGACAGCAAATGGGTGAGCCCAATTCATGTCGTGCCTAAGCGGGCTGGATTGACTGTAGTTAAGAACAAAGACGATGAGTTGGTGTCAACTCGTGTTCAATCAGGATGGAGAGTTTGCATTGACTACCGTAAGTTGAATGCTGCCACCAGGAAGGATCACTTCCCACTTTCATTTATCGATCAGATGGTGGAGCGGTTGGCTAGGCACGAGTACTATTGTTTTCTGGATGGTTATTCTGGGTATAACCAAGTCCCTGTGGACCCCGAAGATCAGGAGAAGACTACTTTCACCTGTCCTTTTGGGACGTTCGCCTACCGTCACATGCCCTTCGGGTTATGCAATGCACCTGCTACTTTTCAGCGGTGCATGATCAGTAGACATGGTAGAACATTTCCTTAAGATTTTTATGGATGACTTCTCGGTCTTCATTTCATCTTTCGATGAGTTTCTGCACCGTCTCACACTGGTCTTGGTGAGATGCAAAGAAAAGAACCTTGTGCTCAATTGAGAGAAGTGTCATTTCATGGTAAAGCAAGGCATAGTACTGGGGCACGTCATATCTCATCGGGGGATTGAGGTTGACAAAGCAAAGGTAGATCTGATTTCCAACCTTCCACCCCCACGTACAATGAAAGATGTTCGTTCTTTTCTGGGCCATGCAGGATTTTACAGGAGATTCATAAAGGACTTCAGCAAGATCACCAGGCCCATGTGCAAGTTATTGGTGAAGGAGACCCCGTTTATTTTTGATGAGGAGTGTAAGCAAGCATTCGGGGCTCTAAAAAAGATTCTGACGTCCACACCAATTATTTAGCCACCCAAGTGGGGTGCACTGATGAGTGCCTAAAAGTGCTTATTTGAACCCCTTAATTTATATTTGTTAGGCTCTTAGTATTGCTAATTTCTAATTATTTGTGGTGTTTTTAGTGTTTTGAGTTGTGCAGGTCTTTACAACAAAAGTTGGCCACAAGAGAGCAAAAAGACACTAAGTGAAGTTTTGGACCCCTGCTAAGTGCGTTCGACCGCACTTGGTGCGTTCGAACGCACTGACGGTCGAACACAGGGACACGGTCGATCGCAGTCCCCGTCAGCCCGCGTATCGCGCGGGCGCCCTAGGAATCCATCGCTTCAGCATGCGCCGTTACGGTTTTCTACGGTCGAACGCACATTGTGCGATCGAACACACAACTCAGTAGTACGTTCGAACGTACCACCTGCGTTCGAACGCACTCATAGGAAATTTTGCCTATAAATAGGACCCAAGGCTTTTGGTCGAGAGGACATTCCTTTGGGGCATTTTTAGAGAGCATTTTGCTTCTGTTTGCATTGCTCCGCCCCTTTTAGTTGTAAGTTTTTATTGTTAATTTAATTTTAATGCATTCTTTTACTTCAATTTTGTTTTGTTGTTCAATGGGTGGCTAGAATCTTCAACTTAGGTTGAAGATGAAGCCTCACCCTTAGTTTAAATTCCTTGCTTTTACATTTTATGCTTATTTTCCGTTATTTAATTCCGCATTCGTCATTTAATTTCTGTGACAAATAATTGAATGGTTGTGTGTTGTTGATGCATTGATAGTCATCCGGTGATGTGTTCCAAGCCGGGTGCACAATGAGTGTTTGGTTGTGATTCAATATCCACTGTGATCCAAGGATACAGTGGATGATTTTATCCATAATCAATACTCATTGTCGCTCCTTAACGGTAAACACATTATTCGGTTTGACTTGTGTCAATTACCACAATAGAGTGTGTTGAAGGGTTTAATGTTTAAAAAACGGAAAATGAGTGTTTAATGTATTTAGCTTATTCTTATTGGGTGAGGTTCATCTTTGACCTTAGTTACTTTTATCCCTATAGTTTTCATTTTAATTTAATTTCTGCATTTTTAATTGTTCGAAATCAATCCTCTTTGGGACTAGGTTAAGATACGTTTAATTTAGGAGTTGTATTAGTTTTTTATTTACAAAACGCCGTTCTCTGTGGTTCGACCTCGCATTTTCACGCCCACTTTACTGCACACGATTCGTACACTTGCGAGTATTATTTTTGATACGATCATGCACCTTTTGAGATAATGTGTGACATGTCAGATTACACTGTGGGAGCTGTTTTGGGGCAGCGTATTGACAAACTCCCCCATGTCATTTACTACACAAGCCAAACTCTGAACGACGCGCAACTCAATTATTCCACCACTGAAAAGGAGTTGTTGGCAGTCGTATTTGGGCTAGACAAGTTCAGATACTATTTGCTTGGATCTAAAGTCATCATCTACTCAGATCATGCTGCATTGAAGTATATTTTTTCTAAAAACGATGCTAAATCTCGTCTCATCCGGTGGATTTTGCTTCTTCAAGAGTTCGACATTGAAATTCGGGATAAAAAGGGTTTCGAAAATGTGGTGGCGGATCATTTGTCAAGATTGACTGTGGGCTATACCGAGGACGCCACCCCCATTTCTGAGACCTTCCCTGATAAGCAATTGATGCATATTGCTCATAATCCCGCACCATGGTTCGCTGACATAGTGAACTATCTTGCCACCGGCCAAATGCCTTTGCATGGGGGCGACAAGATAAATTTAAATTTTTGGCCATGGTTAAATACTTTTTTTGGGATGATCCTTATTTGTTTATGTATTGTCCCGATCAAATCAGTAGGAGATGTATACCTGAGCATGACCAAACCAATGTCATCTCCTTCTGTCATGATCATGCCTGTGGTGGCCATTTCAATGCTAAAAAGATAGCTGCAAAAATTTTGCAATGTGGATTTTACTGGCCCACCTTGTTTAGAGACGCTCATACTTATTGCACATCTTGTGAGCGTTGTCAGAAGCTAGGGAGTATCTCTAGAAGAAATATGATGCCCCTCAACCTGATTTTGATCGTTGAGATTTTTGATGTGTGGGGCATTGATTTCATGGGACCTTTCCCGAACTCCTATGGCAATCTGTACATCTTGGTTGCTGTGGACTATGTGTCCAAGTGGGTGGAAGCCGTTGCTTGCAAGACTAATGATCATAGAGTTGTGGTCCAATTTTTGAGAGACACTATCTTTACTTGGTTTGGTACACCTCGAGCAATCATAAGTGATGGAGGCAAGCATTTCTACAACCGGATTTTCGAGCAGTTGATAAAGAAGTATTTCATCACCCATAAGGTTGCCACCCCTTATCACCCACAAACTAGTGGACAAGTCAAAGTTTCTAATCATGAGATCAAGCATATCTTGGAGAAGACTGTGAATCCCAATAGGAAAGATTGGTCTCTGCAATTAAGTGACACACTGTGGGCGTACAGAACAACATTCATGACCCCGATTGGGATGCCACCTTATCGACTTGTGTACAGGAAGGCGTGTCATCTTCCCGTAGAGTTGGAGCATAGGGCATATTGGGCCATTAAACAGTTGAACTTCAATCTTTCGAAGGCTGGCTCACAAAGGAAGCTCCAACTCAATGAATTGGAGGAGTTGAGGAGTGATGCATATGATTTTGNCAGTTAGGGCTTGGAGAGTTGAAGCCTACTACCATGACACTGCAGTTAGCTGACAGGTCAATGAAGGTTCCACGGGGAATTGTGGAAGATGTGCTAATCAAGGTTGATAAATTTTACTTCCCAGTGGATTTTATTGTGCTTGACACAGAGCCGGTTCATAACCTAGGGAGTCAAATACCGGTGATCTTAGGGTGACCATTCTTAGCTACGGCTAACGCCCTGATTAATTGTAGGACGGAGGTCATGAAGATTTCCTTTGGAAATATGACAGTGGAGTTGAACTTTTTCCATATCAGGAAACAACCACTGGAATATGATGAAGTGCAGCAAGTGTGCTTGATAGAGGATATCATGGAAGAGGCTGTTGAGGAATCAAGCATGGAGGACCCCCTGGAGGCATGCTTTGCTCAGTTTGGAGAGGACCTAGACTTGGACAAGTTGCTTGAGCAAGCAGATGCGATGTTGGAGACTACTCCTCTGGTGGGTAGTGAGAAGGAGGAGACCATTGTTCCCAATCCTCCCAAGAAGGAACTAAAGCCTTTACCTGAAAACCTCAAGTATAAGTTCCTAGGTCCAGCAGAGTCTTTACCCGTGATCATAGCTTCAGATTTAGTGGATGCTCAAGAGGAGAAGTTATTGGACGTGTTAAGAGAGCATAAGGAAGCTATCGGCTGGACCATTGAGGATATCAAGGGGATCAGCCCCTCGGTGGTAATGCACAAGATACATCTGGAGGAGAATGCCAAGCCATCGAGGGAGCCACAAAGAAGGCTCAACCCAGCCATGCAAGAAGTTGTTAGAGCTGAAGTGATTAAACTGTTAGATGCTGGGATCATGTATCCAATCTCTGACAGCAAATGGGTGAGCCCAATTCATGTCGTGCCTAAGCGGGCTGGATTGACTGTAGTTAAGAACAAAGACGACGAGTTGGTGCCAACTCGTGTTCAATCAGGATGGAGAGTTTGCATTGACTACCGCAAGTTGAATGCTGCCACCAGGAACGATCACTTCCCACTTTTGTTTATCGATCAAATGGTGGAGCGGTTGGCTGGGCACAAGTACTATTGTTTTTTGGATGGTTATTCTGGGTATAACCAAGTCCCTATGGACCCCGAAGATCAGGAGAAGACTACTTTCACCTGTCCTTTTGGGACGTTCGCCTATCGTCGCATGCCCTTCGGGTTATGCAATGCACCTGCTAGAACATTTCCTTAAGATTTTTATGGATGACTTCTCGGTCTTCAGTTCATCTTTCGATGAGTTTCTGCACCGTCTCACGCTGGTCTTGGTGAGATGCAAAGAAAAGAACCTTGTGCTCAGTTGAGAGAAGTGCCATTTCATGGTAAAGCAAGGCATAGTACTGGGGCACATCATATCTCATCGGGGGATTGAGGTTGACAAAGCAAAGGTAGATCTGATTTCCAACCTTCCACCCCCACGTACAGTGAAAGATGTTCATTCTTTTCTGGGCCATGCAGGATTTTACAGGAGATTCATAAAGGACTTCAGCAAGATCACCAGGCCCATGTACAAGTTATTGGTGAAGGAAACCCCGTTTATTTTTGATGAGGAGTGTAAGCAAGCATTCGGGGCTCTAAAAAAGATTCTGACGTCCACACCAATTATTTAGCCACCCAAGTGGGGTGCACCTTTTGAGATAATGTGTGACATGTCAAATTACACTGTGGGAGCTGTTTTGGGGCAGCGTATTGACAAACTCCCCCATTTCATTTACTACACAAGCCAAACTCTGAACGACACACAACTCAATTATTCCACCACTGAAAAGGAGTTGTTGGCGGTCGTATTTGCGCTAGACAAGTTCAGATCCTATTTGCTTGGATCTAAAGTCATCATCTACTTGGATCATGCTGCATTGAAGTATATTTTTCTAAAAAAGATGCTAAATCTCGTCTCATCCGGTGGATTTTGCTTCTTCAAGAGTTCGACATTGAAATTCGGGATAAAAAGGGTTCCGAAAATGTGGTGGCGGATCATTTGTCAAGATTGACTGTGGGCTATACCGAGGATGCCACCCCCATTTCTGAGACCTTCCCTGATGAGCAATTGATGCATATTGCTCATAATCCCGTACCATGGTTCGCTGACATAGTGAACTATCTTGCCACCGGCCAAATGCCTTTGCATGGGGGCGACAAGATAAATTTAAATTTTTGGCCATGGTTAAATACTTTTTCTGGGATGATCCTTATTTGTTTAAGTATTGTCCCGATCAAATCAGTAGGAGATGTATACCTGAGCATGATCAAACCAATGTCATCTCCTTCTGTCATGATCATGCCTGTGGTGGCCATTTCAATGCTAAAAAGATAGCTGCAAAAATTTTGCAATGTGGATTTTACTGGCCCACCTTGTTTAGAGACGCTCATACTTATTGCACATCTTGTGAGCGTTGTCAGAAGCTAGGGAGTATCTCTAGAAGAAATATGATGCCCATCAACCTGATTTTGATCGTTGAGATTTTTGATGTGTGGGGCATTGATTTCATGGGACCTTTCCCGAACTCCTATGGCAATCTGTACATCTTGGTTGCTGTGGACTATGTGTCCAAGTGGGTGAAGGCCGTTGCTTGCAAGACTAATGATCACAGAGTTATGGTCCAATTTTTGAGAGACACTATCTTTGCTCGGTTTGGTACACCTCGAGCAATCATAAGTGATGGAGGCAAGCATTTCTGCAATCGGATTTTTGAGCAGTTGATAAAGAAGTATTTCATCACCCATAAGGTTGCCACCCCTTATCACCCACGAACTAGTGGACAAGTCAAAGTTTCTAATCGTGAGATCATGCATATCTTGGAGAAGACTGTGAATCCCAATAGGAAAGATTGGTCTCTGCAATTAAGTGACACACTGTGGGCGTACAGAACAACATTCAAGACCCCGATTGGGATGCCACCTTATCGACTTGTGTACAGGAAGGCGTGTCATCTTCCCGTAGAGTTGGAGCATAGGGTATATTGGGCCATTAAACAGCTGAACTTCCATCTTTCGAAGGCTGGCTCACAAAGGAAGCTCCAACTCAATGAATTGGAGGAGTTGAGGAGTGATGCATATGATTGTGCAAGGATGTACAAGGAACAGATGAAGAAGGCTCATGACCAGAGCATTTTGAGGAGATCTTTCGAGCTTGGTCAGAAAGTCCTTCTTTACAATTCAAGATTGCATTTATTCCCAGGCAAGCTAAAATCTCGATGGACCGGCCCCTTTATCATTAGGTCCGTGTTTCCTCATGGGGCCATCGAGATTGTGGATCCCAAGAATGGTAACACTTTTAAGGTCAATGGGCAACGATTAAAACCATTCTTGGAGTTGAGAAGTAGAGAAGTGGAGACGACTGAGTTGGAAGATCCGAATTATTCAAAGTAATTGTCGTCTCTTGTGGAGAGTCTAGCTGAAGACTTTAAACTTAGCGCTTGTGGGAGGCAACCCTCATTATTTTTCTGTGTTATTTGATCTTGTTTGTGCCTTTTGTTCTGTTTTTATGTGTTTTTCAAGTCGAGTGTCTGCCATTCAAGTTTGGGGGAGCATTCTCCTACGTTGTGCCTGACTTACGCCATCCCTCTGGTATTGTATTTCTGGTCACATTGGGGACAATGTGACATTTTAGTTTGGGGGTGGGGTAAACATATCTATCATTTTATTTGTTTATTTGTTTCAAAAAAAAAAAAAAAAATTTTGCTATGTTGTTGATTGATCTTGACCTAACATCATAACTGTGGATTGCATGTCATTGGTATGTTTAACTTGTTTGACCATTGCATATCATTAGAAATCCCAGTGTTTGACTCATATGTTGGATTAAAGAGACCCCATGTGTTGGATAGATTTTTCGCATGCACATTAGCATTAGGGTCCGTGGGGTATGAGATTTGACTTTAGGAGAGTGTGTCTCTAGAAATTTGTGGGTTCATGTGGTGAGGAAAACCTTGGCTTTCAAAAAAAAAAAAATTCATAAGGTTGAGCTTCTCATTGAGTAACCGGACCTCTTGCCTTATCAAGCAGTGAGTGTTCGCCTAAAAAGAGGAGAAAGTCCAGCAAAGTGATTGTATGGCTAGTTAGGCTTCGTAGTTCTTTTGACTTGAGTAATCAAGCCCTTAGGGATGTTGCTACATCTAGTGCCCTAAAGCCAACTGGTTTGGGAGTCACGGGCCCAACACTCGTTACATAAGTCGTTTAAAGCTTAAGGGAGCCAAGCATTGCACAGCCTACACAGAAAAAAAAAAAAGAAAAAAAAAGCCTTGGTTGTTTTCATCATAGTGCAGTCCTATGAATTTTTGGGTACACATTTTCTTTGAGAATGATTGAAACTACATGACCTTGTGTTAGTTCACTTTTCACTTCTTGAAGCATATGTCGTCTCAATTTTCTTGCCGTGAGTTGAATGGTGTTTGGATGCTTAGATGATGTGGTTTGTATGTTCGACTTGTTAAATTTGCTAATGATGTATGAACCATGTGTTTAAGTGAAAGGTTTTGTTTGTCAATAACATAGTGTTACTAAAATGTTTGTGGGTGTCATTCCTGGAAAACCCTCACAAGACTTCACTCGTCCTCTAGGGAATTCCTAGGGGTTTAAAAGGCTTGTTGCATATGCTAAATGCAACCGTTTTTCCTACGACAGCGGACTCATTTTTCTTGTTTTTATTATGTTCTTCATTTTGTTTTGCTAAGGGACTAGCAAAATGTAAGTTTGGGGGTATTTGATGAGTGCCAAATATTGCATATTTGAGCCCCTTAACTTATATTTGTTAAGCTCTTAGCTGTGTTGTTTTCTAATGTTTTTGTGAGTTTTTGGTGTCTCAGTGTGTTGCAGGTCACTGACATAAGAATGGAGTTAAAGGATGGAAAATAAGCACAAAAAGAGATAATAGCTTCCCTGGATATGCGATCGAGCACACGGGTTGTGTGATCGAGTGTACCTACGTTCGAGCCTAAGAGATACGATCGAGCGCATGCCACGTCAGCTGAAACCCTAGCATCATCGTTAAGTGCCGTGCCGAAAGGAACTTGAAGACCAACACTGCGATCGATCACATGGAGTGAGATCGATCGCAGTGCGATCGAGCGCACTAGGTGCGATCGATCGCACTCGAGGTGATCTGTCAGCACGCAAGAAACCCTAGTTTTTTTATTTTATAGCTTTCTTTTCTCTTGTAACCCTACATTGGGAGGAGCGGTAGAGAGCAAAAACACGACTTTTGTCGTGCCTAGGCCTTTGTGAACGTTTCTCAATTGTAAGTTTAATTTCTCAATGATTTCAATTGATAATTTCTTGTCTATTGTTATCATGAGAGGCTAAACCTTCAACTAAGGTTGAAGATGAAGCCTCGTCAATGATAAACAGTTGTATTCTTGTGAATTTATACATACAATTTGATATTTTATTTGTTCAAAATTAATTCTCTTGCTTTATTACTTTACGTGATTGAGCGTCTTTTGTGATTTCATGCATTGTTCAATATTCGTTGTGTTCTGTCTGGGGATACATCGAGTGATTGAAATTGAGACTAATATCCATCGTGATCTACGGATACGGTGGATGATTTGATCTCAATTAAATACTCGTTGTAATTCTTTAACGGATAGATTCATCGAATGATTTTACATGCATGTTTATGATTTTTGAACTCTGTTAAAATGCGTTTGATTGTCAATTATGTGCGTAAATCGCGAGAGTATGCTGTTTGATTTGGTGAGGCGGATTCGGAAACCTTAGTGTTTTACTTTGATTGTTGTTTAAATTATTGTTTAATTTAGTTTTTATCACTGTTGCACGACCAATTGCGGAACTAGGTTAAAATAGAATTTATTTAAATAGAGAAACAATTTCTTTGCGAAAACACAAATTCCCTGTGGATCGACCTCGCACTTGCACAAAACTTTACTGCAAATGACTCGTGCTATTGCGAGCATTTTTGTTTTTGGTACATCAGAGGGGTTTAGGGACGGATTTGGTATGAAATGGGTGAGCGGGTGAGGGGGTATTTATAGGGCCAGAAAGTAGCGGACGTCTGGCCAAAGTGGCGTACGTCCAGTACTATTCCACAGCAGTCCCAAGGCTATTTTGTACGTCTAGGTAGTACCCAGAGGGTATTCCAAAAAGTAACGTACGTCCGGTACTTTTGGCGTACGCTCGTTGTACTATTCACAGAGTACGGCGTACTATATGTCAACGTATATCAGGTGGTCCCCCAGTGTACGTCCGCGAAAAAAGATAAGGGCGTATGTCCGCCAACCCTAGTGTACGTCCGGGCTAAAAGACAAAAGCGTACGTCCACCAGAAAGTAGCGTACGTCCGCACTAAAAGACAAACCAGAAGACAAATTCCCAAAATGCATTTCTGGCTTATCCTAGTGACCCAAAGTCCAAATTAACCCTTTAACTAAGCCACTTATGCTTAGTTAAATATTTGGGTCACTACATTCTCCCCTCCTTATAAACATTTCTTCCTCGAAATTTCATAGCCCCAAAACACAAGAAAAAATAGTAACATCACCTTAACGTCCGTAGTTTTACAAGGTTTGTGCTCAGCCTCATCCTTGGAAAACAATCTTATCTCGTTCACTCTCATAGCACCAACCTCCTTCGTCCAATATAAAGCAATCCACGTCGGCATCCTCACAAGTCATAGCAGATCCATTTGCAAGTCACCAAGGGCGTCGTAGTCAATATTACCCACACTATATCAATCATCGCCAAACCAACGACTCCTACATACACCAAAACAAGCCAAGCCCGTGGGTATCTTTGACATGATTCCATACTTCCTAGCCGGAAGCAACTTTTCCTAAATCGACTACTCGTAAAGAATCCGAATGTAACGGTTACCCAAAACCGTAATAGATAGGCACATAACCCAAGAGAAATTAACCATACGAATAAAATCCTTGAACCTCAATTTACCAACATCATACTCAGTGTTTCCTACATTGTACCAGTCCTCAACAACCTCAACACCCAAGTCGAGTAATTCCTTATACAGTCCAGGTCGATGGGTATCCAAGCCATAACCCTATAGAGGAACAAACTCTTTTATACACGACTATCTTTTCAACCAAAACAGGGATAGGTATACTGTCTAAGTATAATCTTGAGAAAAGAGTTATCAGGTCTGAAGGTAAGGCAACCTTGTATGCCAACCTCCCCTTCCTCTTCAAATCGCATCACTTCCCTCATCAATGATGTCTTAAGGAACACATAATCTCCTACTCCGTGTTCCGAAGGTCATCCCTAGTTATCGGCATAACTCTTTTGCCGACCCTAGGATGCACTCATCCTTCGTCCGATAGTAAGCACTTGAATCACTTAGGCCTCAATGTTGTTTCCTTCCAACATTGTCCCGATACAAGGGCGACTGACACTTACGTCCATAAAGTGCTTCGTAAGGTGGCATCCAAAAGTCGCCTGCAACAACATCGATCAAAGGTAGGTACTACTACCTCTGAAGTCCAACACGCTAGCCCGTGACATGTCCTCCAGGATCTGGTTAGTCCGTTCTGACTGACCATCCGTCTTTTGGCACTAAAATCCAATTTTGCCATCCTTTCATCCTTGTACATCTTGGTACTTCCAGAATGTATAGTATATGGAAAGTGATGAGTCTTGCTCAAGATCTCCTTTCTTAGTCCTTCACCTTCCGACACACACTCATGGGTGAGCAACCCAACATTCTTAAGACAAAACCCTTATGCCTTGACAACTGCCTGATCTTGGTACACTCAGGGTCCTCCAACCGAGCGGCAAGCAATCCTAATCCAATCACCAAGTTAGACAAGCGTGCAGACGCACCCTCATCTGTCACTTCCACTCCCATCCCAGCGAGTTCCATAACCAACTAGGGTTGGAAAATGCCAAGAGCGGTAAGCTCCACCGTCACCTTTCTACTCAAGGCATCAGCTACTATGCTAGCCTGATCATAACCCTTAGATCAGCTCTAGCCACCTCCTTTATCTCCACATACAATTGTACCCAAGAACTCCTTAGTCCATTTACGTATAGAAAGATTCTCTAGAATCTCTTAGCTCTTAAGTAACCCAAAATCATGTAGTCCAATATAAGATATATNCATTGTCCCGATACAAGGGCGACTGACACTTACATCCATAAAGTGCTTCGTAAGGTGGCATCCAAAAGTCGCCTGCAACAACATCGATCAAAGGTAGGTACTACTACCTCTGAAGTCCAACACGCTAGCCCGTGACATGTCCTCCAAGATCTGGTTAGTCCGTTCTGACTGACCATCCATCTTTTGGCACTAAAATCCAATTTTGCCATCCTTTCATCCTTGTACATCTTGGTACTTCCAGAATGTACAGTATATGGAAAGTGATGAGTCTTGCTCAAGATCTCCTTTCTTAGTCCTTCACCTTCCGACACACACTCATGGGTGAGCAACCCAACATTCTTAAGACAAAACCCTTATGCCTTGACAACTGCCTGATCTTGGTACACTCAGGGTCCTCCAACCGAGCAGCAAGCAATCCTAATCCAATCACCAAGTTAGACAAGCGTGCAGACGCACCCTCATCTATCACTTCCACTCCCATCCCAGCGAGTTCCATAACCAACTAGGGTTGGAAAATGCCAACAGCGGTAAGCTCCACCATCACCTTTCTACTCAAGGCATCAGCTACTATGCTAGCCTGATCATAACCCTTAGATCAGCTCTAGCCACCTCCTTTATCTCCACATACAATTGTACCCAAGAACTCCTTAGTCCATTTACGTACAGAAAGATTCTCTAGAATCTCTTAGCTCTTAAGTAACCCAAAATCATGTAGTCCAATATAAGATATATGGGTACCAAATTCACTAATTGCCCTTAACCAGAATCCAAATCCAAGAATATAATGCCTTAACATACTTCTAATGGGCAATTAATAAAACCAGGAATCAACACATCAACAAAGTGTAACAAGCATCATGCATTAACAAAAGCTCTTAATTAATGTTAAACTTTTAGGTCCAAAACCCTAAAGCAAGTGCAAGTACAAAGCAAAATACAACTAGCTGATGTATGAGAAACATCCAGTAACCCAGCCCTTGACTACAAAATAAGGCGAACCCACCTGCCTTAAACAACTCTAATGGTTACGCTTAACCCTTGTCCTGCCATCATTTCCTTCCAGGTGGGCCAGTATCGTTCCTTTTAGCCTTGTTGCAATTCCGAATGAAGTGTCCCACCTTGCCACATCCGTAGCAAAAATTCTCCCTTGATCTGCATTTCCCGAAATACAGTCTGCCACACCTACAGCACCAACGACTCTTTTCCTTCTTGGAATGCAACTCTTGGGGTGTACTCCTCCTTAAGCTCCACGAGTATTCCTGATAAAACTCATCCTTGAATCTAGTCCATAGAATGGCCTCCTCGCTTCCTAATTCTATCACTGAGTTCCTCTTAGCGTACCACCATCACCTTGCTTCTCCAAAGAACTTGTAGGCTGTGTACTTGACTCTTTGCTCCTCAGTGCAGTCCATAACTCGTAGCAGCTCCTCCAAGCTCGTAAGCCATTCTCTCGCTTATCCGAGTTTAGGTTCCCCTTAAACATAGGGAAAGGATCCTCATAGAATTCCTTGAAATAGCAACCTTTACTTCCACTTGGAGTAGGGACTCCTCGTACGTTGACCAAAGCTTCCACAAGACGACTTGCCACAGCTTCCAATGATTAGGTAGCGTCTAGAGCGTTCCGCGTCTAGAGCGTTCCTCATCCTTTCATTGGCTTGGGATGGTCTCCTATCATCATTGCTCCCAATGGCGTCGTGTCGTGGTGACATCTCTGCAGTCACAACAATCATCAGCCCCTAACTTCGAAGCGCTACGTTGAGCCTCACTCAAAACGTCAAACCTAATCGCAAAGCTATCCGTACTAAGAGCCTTAACTACTACTATCTTAGCCAAAGACCTAAGGCAGATCTAAACTAAGACCTTATCTAACTATCTTAGTGCAGATCAAACCTAATCTCCTAGGTTGCACCATCAAAGCGGTCCTAGTCCTGACTGCAATACCGTATCAAATCCCTAAAATCCTTAAGTCCAACATCCTAAAGATCGTAGGTACTGAAATTTTGTATCCCTTGTATACATATAATCCATCCTATGCTCTGGTAGATCATCTCCTAACACCTTATAGATCATGTCCTATATTCCGCTGAGCAAAAAGCTTTAATGAATCTAGATCTAACTCCTAATGGATCCGTTCCTATGGTTTGAAGAGCAACAGCTCTGATACCAACTGTAACGCCCTGAGAATTAATTAACTGGTAATTAATTCAACGGTTCGTCTCATAGCCTTGTTCCACTCCGAACAAGACCTCCGGGACCTCTACTCCTAAAAAACGGAGGATATTAAGCAGCGGAAGTAATAAAGTACTATAAACATTAATCAGTATAAACAGAGCGTCTAACCAAAGATCATTAAAGCAGCTGAAATCATACTATAACATCAGTACAAGGGATCTATGCTAAACCTTAATATGCAAGCAAGCATGCATCAAGCCCTAATGTCTACAACATAACTCAAAAGTACTAGTTACCATGAGTACCTGCTTAAGCTCGCAATAAGTCCTCAAGCATGTCCTGGATCGAATCCTCCATAAGAACCAGATGCTTCACGGTATCCACTATCTAGAAAAGCATAATCGTACATATGGAGAAAAAAGGAAAATAACACAAGGGTAAGTCCGATGACTTAGTGAGTAGAAATCCACATGACGTACCCGTCATTAATTTGTGGATTCTTTTATTTATAAAACACATGCAACATTATGATATGACAGTTATTATGCAGGTGGTATATATATAATATAATATATGCTTATAATCATGAGTAACAGTAATAGTTCAACAATATGGTCTACCCGAGATATTACCCCTTCTTAGCAGGGTTGACGCTGTCCCGAGGGACCTGCAGTACAATGCCGGTGCCCCAGCCATTGCACAAAACGTACCGTACATAACACTAGCGACACGATCGGGTCCGACCCCGAGTGGCCCACACCACTAATGACGTCCGTCCTATAGTGACCATCCATTGGGAATGGCTGCATCATTGGTCATGAGTCATTGGATCCAAAGCCCCTACACGCGCACACGTTGACCATAAAGCTAACCTGTATAGTAAGCCCATGGCCATTATACGGCACGTTGATGTACAAATTTAATTATACTCGCCAATTGCACGAGTCGTTTGTAATAGAGCGGTTGTGCAAGTGCGAGGTTGAACCCACAGAGAATCGTGTTTTATTAAAAACTAATTTTGAAGTGCCTAAACTAATCTTATTTTAACCTAGTCCCAACATCAAACAGGTAACGTGCATAAAAATAAACTAGATTAAAGTGCAATAAAATAAATAAATAAAAAAGCTAAGGTCCCTAATCCACCTCACCACAAATTAATTAACATATAAACATGCTTAGCTCATACTCAATAACGACTATGCTACTAGGCATACTCTGAGCGCTAACACATTGTTCATATTTCTGTCTATCGATAAAGCACATATGTATATCCTATTGTTGCTACAAAATCTTGTCGAACTAACCAATGCAAACACTGTTAAGAGGTCACAACGGATATTGGTCCGAAGACAAATCATCCGATGTATCTCTGGTTGCAACGAAAGTTGACATTTAACGATTTGCAAACAACAATCAACACACTTTTGTCACTAAAATGCATTGAAACGAATATACATAAAATGAAATGACAGAATAATACAAACTAAACATAAATATATGTAAACAAATCTATAGTGAAAGGAATAAGAGACTAAATAAAAGTAAAATAAAATATTAAATAAATAAATGACAGTTTATGAGGGATTTATAGTGGAAAACAGAGGGTTTGAGACCCTAGAGGCGCCTCCCAAACGTGCAAAATACGAAATACACGAAGTCCTACTTATAGACAAAATTTGGTGTGCTGCTAGGTCAGGGGTACGTTCGAACGCAACCCTGCGTGCGTTCGGTCGCGTGCTGTGCGTTCGGTCGCAGGCGCATCGCCGTGCCACGTGCGTTCGAGAGTAGGTGTTGCATTCGACCGAAGTGCGTTCGAACGCAATACGTGCGGTCGAACGCAAATAACTGTCCACGACGCAAGGTTGAAGCGATGAACGATAGGGCCGGCTAGGGCGACGCGGGAAACACGGGCTGACGCGGCGTGCGATCGAACTTGGCTTTTGCGTTCGACCATAGTGCGTTCGAACGCAGTATGTGCGTTCAAACGCACCTGCAGAGGCTAAAATTCCATCTTTGCTTAATTCCGCCCATTTGAACAACAATTCGCACCAAGGACCTACAACACACTAAAACACTAAAACAACACAAAATATTAGATATTGACAAAGCTAAGAGCCTAACAAATATAAATTAAGGGGTCCTAATAAGCACTTTTAGGCACTCATCAAATACCCTCAAACTTACATTTTGCTAGTCCCTTAGCAAAACAAAACAGAAAACAAAACAAGAAACATAAATCCGCTTTCGTGGGAGAAACGATTGCATTTAGCGTATGCAACAAGCCTTTTAAACCACTAGACATCCCTAGTGGACGAGTGAAGTCTCGTGAGGGTTTTTCAGGAATGACACCCACAAACAATTATTTGGCACTATGTTATTAATGGACAAAGCCCTTCACATAAACACATGGTTCATACATCATTTAGCAAGTTTAACATATAGAACATACAAACCACATCATCCAGGCATCCAAACATTATTTCACTCAAGGTTGGAAAATTGAGACAACACATGCTCCATGAAGTGCAAAGTGAACTAACAACAAAATCATGGGGTTTCAATTATCCTCCAAAGATGTGTATCCCAAAATTCGAAGGAAAACAGTGTGATAAATACAACCAAGGCTTAAATTGAAAAATGAAAATTTTTGTGTAGGCTGTGCAATGCTTGACTCCCTTAAGCTTCTAAATGACCTATGTAACGA
>CM017322.1:22418104-22431341 GCA_006937295.1 Carpinus fangiana
CCAATGGCATATAATCCACAGTTATGATGTAAGTTGTGCCCAATCAACAACATAGCAACAAACAAAAAGAAAAAAAAAATTTATATACAGACAAAAACAAAACAAAACAAGAAAATAAACAAACAAAACAGACAAAGTGTTTGTTCACACCCCCAAACTTAAATGATACATTGTCCCCAATGTGGCAAAAAATACATTACAGTGGGATGAGGAACCGAGACGTGCAAAGTCCAAAGCGTCCCCCGAACTTAAACATCAAAACACCTGTCAAAAACTAATGGCAATCTTTTTCTCAAAGATCAAACATCAAAAGGTTAATTGCTGTTAAAAACAAAATAAAATAAAATAACAAAAAAAAATAACAAAAATTAAAGTGCGGAAAAATAAAAAAAGATAACATACCGCACCCTCCCCGCTCATATGGGTGTCCAACCAATCCCTTCCACCCTTTCTTCTTAAGAATTGGATATCCCTCAGGAAGGATGTTCCGCCATCTTATGTAGCCTAAAAGCTTATTTTGAAAAATTCTCTTAGGACCATGATTTCTAGATTTGTGATCTTTGGTTCATGGTTCTTTGAAAATCTCTACATAAGATGGTTCCTCGAGACATTGAAAAGGTGAAACTTGAGGTTCAAGATATGTCTCGAGAGGGATTGTGACAAAGGAATGAGCTTCAGTACTCACTTCCTTGTTATTGGACCATTTGAAATTGGCAGGGGCTCAGTCTACTCCTCCATTTCTTCTTCCCCATTCTCAGTCCGCATCTCAGGAGTGGGATCCAATAAGGCCTTAGCTTGCTCATGTATCATGTCAATATCCAAATCAAACTCAAATTGAGCAAATCTCTTTTCCAAAGGATCCTCAAGGCTTGGCTCACAAAAAATTTCCTCTACAACTTCCTCACTTTCAAATGTGGTGGTGGCTTGGACATGCTCATGATGAGGATTGCTGGAGCAATCCTCATCAATCATATATTGTCCTCTTGCCATCTCCGGACTTTGAAATTCTTCTTCCTCAATTCTGTTGAATTCAACAACTAGATGACCAAACCGTCATTCCAACCTTGCAACTGCTTCAGTGTTTGCCACAGTGGCATCTATGATTTCTTGACAAGGTTGGTTCATTGTTTTCCTAAACGCCTCGAGTGTGTCTTCTAATGATTGTTCTTGTGGCGCAGGAATGGTCGGTTGGCCGACTAGTTCAATGAATTCCTTAAAAGTTTCTTCCAAAGGAGATTGCTTAGGAGGATAGTCATATGATGGATGGGAAGAAAATAGGTTGTCGAACTACGGATAATCAGGATGGTGCAGTTTGTCAACTTGGGGAGCGTAATTTTCCGTGGCATGAGCTTGCCACGAAAAATTAGGATGGTTGCCCTAGTCTGGGTTATAAAAATTTGAATCTGATTCAAACCCAGGACTGGAGAAACTGGTGTTCAACTGCTCATGTGAAGAATTAGAAAATTATCCCCAATGTGGACAATCACCTAAACTATGGTAAGGGCACGAGCAGTGTGAACATGGTTCATGTGGGTGAAAATTGGTAGGATTTGGTGTCCTATCACTAGGGGAAACATTAAAATAATCGAACGGGAGACTCATGCTTCACCCAAACGATTCAAAATATTCCACATGAAACAATTAACAATATACAAAAAATAAAATAAACTAAAACTAATAAAAATAAACTAAACAAATAACTAATAAATAAACTAACAAAAAAAACAATAAACTAATTAAATAATTAAAAATAAAATTAAACTAAACAAAACTAACAACAACAAGTAAATAAATAAAAACAGGCTAAATAATTAAATAATAACAGACAAAACAATAATTAAATAAAATAACAACAAAAAAAATTGAAAACTGGACACATACACTGCCTCGGGTCTGTTGGTGCAGCCAGCTGAGGTGGGTTCGAACGCAGGACACCACGATCGACCGCAAACACGCAGATACACAGAAATGTAGTAGATTGTGCTCGTGCGTTCGATCGCAACTGAGGTGCGATCGTTCGCAACAGCGCACTACGGTTCTATTAGAGGCGCGCGCTCGCACACAATAGTGTACTAGGCGAGCGCAGGTATGCAACTGACCTGGAATAGGCCCAAGTGCGTTTGATCGTAAACACTGCGTTCGACCGCACTGTCGGAGCTTGATTTTTTCAGAAACTGAAATTAAACTAAAAAAAGGCAAAAACAAACACTAATCTAATTTATTTATTGTTTTTGGATTTTTTTTCTATACAAAAGCACGAAACAAATAAAATAAATGCACAATTAAAATAACTAGTAGAAAAATAAAATTAATCTAAGCAAAAAAAAAAAATCAATTCAAACAAAACAACGATTCCCCGGCAACGGCACCAAAATTTGATATACAAATTTAATTGTACTCGCCAATTGCACAAGTCGTTTGTAATAGAGCGGTTATGCAGGTGCGAGGTCGAACCCACAGAAAATCGTGTTTTGTTAAAAACTAATTTTAAAGTGCCTAAACTAATCCTATTTTAACCTAGTCCCAACATCAAACAGGTAACGTGCGTAAAAATAAACTAGATTAAAGTGCAATAAAATAAATAAATAAAAACGCTAAGGTCCATAATCCACCTCACCACAAATTAATTAACATATAAACATGCTTAGCTCATACTCAATAACGACTATGCTACTAGGCATACTCTGAGCGCTAACACATTGTTCATATTTCCATCTATTGATAAAGCACATATGTATATCCTATTGTTGCTACAAAATCTTGTCGAACTAACCAATGCAAACACTGTTAAAAGGTCACAACGGATATTGGTCCGAAGACGAATCATCCGATGTATCTCCGGTTGCAACGAAAGTCGACGTTTAACGATTTGCAAACAACAATCAACACACTTTTGTCACTAAAATGCATTGAAACGAATATACATAAAATGAAATGACAAAATAATACGAACTAAACATGAATATATGTAAACAAATCTATAGTGAAGGGAATAAGAAACTAAATAAAAGCAAAATAAAACATTAAATAAATAAATGACAGTTTAGGAGGGATTTATAGTGGAAAACAGAGGGTTTGAGGCCCTAGAGGCGCCTCCCAAACGTGCAAAATACGAAATACACAAAGTCCTATTTATAGACAAAATTTAGTGTGCTACCAGGTCAGGGTTGCGTTCGAACGCACGAACGCAACCATGCGTGCATTCGGTCAGGTGCTGTGCATTCAGTCGCAGGCGCATCGCCGTGCGGCATGCGTTCGAGAGTAGGCGTTGCGTTCAACCGCAGTGCGTTCGAACGTAGTACGTGCGGTCGAACGCAAATAACTGCCCACGGTGCAAGGTTGAAGCAATGAACGATATGGCCGGCTAGGGCGACGCGGGAAACGCAGGCTGACGTGGCGTGCAATCGAACGTGGCTTCTGCGTTCGACCGTAGTGCGTTAACGCAGTATGTGGAGCTTCATGTGGAACGCACCTGCAGAAGCTAAAATTTCATCTTTGCTTAACTCCGCCCATTTGAACCACAATTTGCACCAAGGACCTACAACACACTAAAACACTAAAACAACACAAAATATTAGATATTAACAAAGCTAAGAGCCTAACAAATATAAATTAAGGGGTCCTAATAAGCACTTTTAGGCACTCATCACACGTACTGGTGTACCATGTCATACGATGCAATTAGACTTATCAGTCTTTTACATGCACAGTTTTACAAGTCTCATTATTATCTTGTTAACAGACACACGTTTTCACAAAAGAGAGTTACCCGTAGTTCTAAAATGTATTTCATGAGAGTTGCAAAATATGCATGTTTGACATCTATATAAAATACGTGCAATGCAGGAAAAGTAACAACAAAGCATCCATGTGAGTTTATACTCACCCGGGCCGTAAAGCTCCTCCATGTAATTCCCTTGAGGCTCCATAACCTCGAATACTGAGAAAAGACCTATCATCTGTTCTATTTCTACTAAAGCACAACTCTACATCAAGGAAACAGGAGCTATGGGACGGCTAGTGAAAATAGGGTTTCCCTGTCACACACTGACCGTACGTCCACTGTGACACGAAGGGCTGTACGTCTGGTCATGAGACTGTACGTCCACTCCGACGTCTTTCAGGGAGAACCTCATTTTCTCTCCACTGTCTGCCTATTCTCCGACTCCTAAGGCAAACAAAGGATACTGAAGGCCTCCTAACACAGATCGAAGCCTCTATGCGAAGACAACAACACTAAGCTATCAAAACGCTAGCCTAAGGAAGATTAAAGCATAACTAAGCTAACAACTACAACTAGCATCATAGAACTATAATCGAGCAGCATAACGACGTATTAAAAGCTAAGGAAATCGAGTGTTACCTCCTCAAAGCAAAACCTCAAGAGTTCCTCCTCCAGCAGCATTGAAACACTCACGAAACCTCACAAAACACTCACAAATAGTTACGAAATGGCCTACTAGCAGCCTAGGGGCAAAGAGAGTGGTTTAGGGACGGATTTGGTGTGAAATGAGCAAGGGGGTGAGGGGGTATTTATAAGGCCAGAAAGCAACGAACTTCTGGCCAAAGTGCCATACGTCCGGTACTATTCCACAGCTGTCCAAAGGCTGTTTTATACATCTAGGTATTACCTGGAGGGTATTCCAAAAAGTAGCAAACGTCCGGTACTTTTGGCGTATGTCTGTTGTACTATTCACAGAGTACGGCATACTGTATGTCAGCGTATGTCAAGTGGTCCCCCAGTGTACATCTGCGGAAACAGACAAGAGCATACGTCTGCCAACCCTAGCATACGTTTGGGCTAAAAGACAAGAGCGTACGTCCGCACTAAAAGACAAACCAGAAGACAAATTCCCAAAATACCTTTCTGGTTGATCCTAGTGACCCAAAGTCCAAATTAACCCTTTAACTAAGTCACTTATGCTTAGTTAAATATTTGGGTCACTACAATGGAGCTTTTTGAGACATTAAGTGAGCACTCCCAACAATTCTCATCTAGAGGAAGACAAGGAGAAAAGAGCAAGGGCGTGTATGAAGTGAACCTAAATGGTGGATCTCCAAGTCACATGGTTACTGTGGACAAAAAGTTAGATATGATTGTCAAGGCCATGGCTTTGCAGAACATCTCACCTAGTCAACAAGCTGCACCAACATAGGTATGTGCTATTTATTCTCAGTTTGATCACACTACTGACACTTGCCCTTTGTATTTATCTATAGATCAAGAGCAAGCAAACTATGTGGGACAAAGCAATTATCCTCCCAAGAACAACCCATACTCCAACACCTACAATCCAGGGTGGTGTAACCACCCCAACTTCTCATGGAGTAACAATCAGAATGCTCTGAACCATCAAGGGCAACAAAGAAATGCCCAACAAGCAGCCCCACCAGTTCAAAAGTCAAAGAAAGATGACTTGGAGAGTCTTGTGATGCAAATAGCAACTCAACAACAACAAATGTTGACTCAACAACAACAAATGATGACGTCACAAGATCAGTTTATGGCAGATGAAAAACAATTTCAAATTGAGCAAAGACAAACCAATGCAAAGCATGAGCAAGCTATTCAAAGACTGGAAGTAACAGTCAGGCAGATGGTTAAAGAGCTGAGTGGAAGAAAGCAGGGTGAATTTCCAGCCCAAACAATAGCAAATCCTGGGGGTCACCAACAACTGAAAGTTGTCACGGTTCTCAGAAATGGCAAGGAGATAGAAACTGAAGAGATGGCACAATCATAGATAAGTAAGATGAGGGTATATCCCCCACCACCCTTCCCTTAGAGGTTGGTAAAGCCAAAGACTGAAGTGAAATCACAAGTACCTCCACATGAAGCTCCACATCCAAGGTAAGTGAAATGGAGAAGGTGAATGCACCACCCTTCCCTCAAAGGTTAGTAAAGCCAAAGAAAGAAAATAAGATGGTTGATATCTTTGAAATATTGAGAAAAGTGCAAATCAATATTCATTTACTAGATGCAATCAAACAAATTCCATCTTATGCTAAATTTCTTAAAGATTTTTGCACTAATAAAAGGAGATTTCAGGAGCATGAAACAGTGGCTTTAACTAAAGAGGTAAGTGCGGTGTTGTTAAGGAAGTTACCACCTAAGCTCAAAGATCCAGGGAGTTTTACTATTCCTTACAGGATTGGTGGTAATGATTGTGAGCGTTCATTACTAGACCTAGGAGCTGGTGTCAATTTGATGCCATACACGGTGTATGAAAAGCTAGGTTTGGGGGAGCTGCAACCAACTTCTATCACCTTGTAACTGGCAGACAGAAGCATAAAAAGACCAAGAGGTATATACTTGAGGATGTCTTGGTAAAGGTAGGTAAATTCATTTTACCTATTGATTTTATTGTCTTGGATATGGAAGAAGGCCCAATGCCATCACCTTTACCACTTATCTTAGGGAGGCCCTTTATGAGAACTTCTAATACAAAAATTTGTGTGAAAAAGGGTACGGTGAGCATGAAAGTAAATGGTGAAAAGATAGTATTTAAGGTTTTTGAAGAATCACAATTACCTCAAGATGATGTTGAATGTTTTAATGCTTGTATGATCCAAGGGGTTGTTGAGAATACTTTTTAGGACCACCAAATGAATCCATTGCAAGCTACCCTTGCTCACAGTTTCACAATGAAGGACAAGGAGCCAGTTATTGAAGATGTTACTGAAGGCATCATGGAAATTGTGAAACCCCTGGAGACTCCTCCATCACATCCAAGTGCAAAAAGGAAGCAACAACTGAACGAACTTGCGGAGTTGAAGCTTAAGGCAGATGAGAATAACAAACTTTGCAAAGGAAGAACCAAGACTCCTCATGACAAGCACTATGCCAAGAAGGAGTTTCAAGTGGGACAGAAAGTGTGGACTTATAAATCAAGATTTCGGCTCATCCCTGGTAAGTTCAAGTATCAATGGTTTGGTCCTTGTATTATCACTAATGTGCTTCCTCAGGAAGCTTTGGAGGTTCATAGTCCACAGAAAAAGCAAACATTCAAGGTGAATGGACTCAGAGTGAAGCCATATGTTGGAGTAATTCTACACCAAGAGCACTTGAACCACATGTGGTGGACTTCAAGTGCACCTTCCCAACAGAGTAGCATTGAAGCTATTGTGGAGGCGTTGAGCAGTCTAGAATCTCAAGCGCCTCTATTGAGGGACAAAAGGGTACTTCAGTTTAAGTTTAGGGGTGTGCTATGAGNAAGGACAAGGAGCCAGTTATTGAAGATGTTACTGAAGGCATCATGGAAATTGTGAAACCCCTGGAGACTCCTCCATCACATCCAAGTGCAAAATGGAAGCAACAACTGAAGGAACTTACGGAGTTGAAGCTTAAGGCAGATGAGAATAACAAACTTTGCAAAGGAAGAACCAAGACTCATCATGACAAGCACTATGCCAAGAAGGAGTTTCAAGTGGGACAGAAAGTGTGGACTTATAAATCAAGATTTCGGCTCATCCCTGGTAAGTTCAAGTATCAATGGTTTGGTCCTTGTATTATCACTAATGTGCTTCCTCAGGGAGCTTTGGAGGTTCATAGTCCACAGAAAAAGCAAACATTCAAGGTGAATGGACTCAGAGTGAAGCCATATGTTAGAGTAAATTCTACACCAAGAGCACTTGAACCACATGTGGTGGACTTCAAGTGCACCTTCCCAACAGAGTAGCACTGAAGCTATTGTGGAGGCGTTGAACAGTCTAGAATCTCAAGCGCCTCTGTTGAGGGACAAAAGGGTACTTCAGTTTAAGTTTAGGGGTGTGCTATGAGCCATGACAGTCCAAACAGTTCTCCAAATCCCAAGTCAGCTCTTTCCATGTATTTACACATTGGGGACAATGTGTAATTTAAGTTTGGGGGTATGAGGATACATTTACACACACTTTGTCCCGTTAAAAAAAAAAATGCATGTTCATGTTGTCTTGAAATTTTGGTTGATCTAAGAATTGTGATTTGATATTCATTGGTCAGCTTAAAATTTTGAACACATGATTTGATGTTGGGTTTTTAAGTTTGTTACTTACTTTAGGCAATTGAGAGTTCACATGTTTGATCTGCTCTAACACAAGCACATTGGCACATCATTGGTGGGGTATGACATGTAGTTTTAATGTGTATGTTTTCATGTTTTGGGTGACACTGGATGACTTATTGGTTGGATACATTGGCATGAGAATATTAAAAAAAAAGTGATCATTGATAAACTTTTCACTAAGTAATTGGGCCTCTTGCCTCAAAGCATTGAGTGTTCACGTCAAAAGGTGAAGAGAATTGACTTGGTTAACCTTATGAAAGAAAAAAAACAAAAAAAAAAATGATGATAATCATTGATAAACTTTTCACTGAGTAACTGGACCTCTTGCCTCAGTAAGCATTGAGTGTTTATGTCAAAAGGTGAGGAGATTTGATGTGGTTACACCTAATGCCCTAAAACCATCTGGTTTGGGAGTTATTTGATGTACAAAAATAAAAGTACTCGCAATAGCACGAGTCGTTTGCAATATAGTGTTGTGCAAGTGCGAGGTCGATCCACAGAGAATTGCGTTGCGAAAATCAATTCTTATCTAAATCAATNAAAAAAAATGATGATAATCATTGATAAACTTTTCACTGAGTAACTGGACCTCTTGCCTCAGTAAGCATTGAGTGTTCATGTCAAAAGGTGAGGAGATTTGATGTGGTTACACCTAATGCCCTAAAACCATCTGGTTTGGGAGTCATTGGCTCAACACTCGCTACATGGGTCAATTAGAAAGCTTAAGGGAACTAAACATTGCAGAGTCAAAAATAAAAGAAAGAAAAAATAAAATTATGCCATTGTTGTTCATTCTAATGGGAAATTCAGTGAAGCTTAAGATATTGAGACATTGCACATTGAAATTATTTGGAAGCTTCATAATCTTGTGCTAGTTCACTTTACACTGTTTCAAACTTGTGATGCCTTAACTTGCCTGTTGTAAGTAATTAGACTTTAATATTCTAATTCATTGAGAAGATGGAGTTTAACTTTTTAAGCTTGCTAATGAATGAAAATCATGGTTTTGGGTGATGCTTTAATTTTTTGGATAACATGAACTGTGCATAATGTTTATGGGTAACATTCTTGGAAAACCCTCACGAGACTTCACTCGTCCTTTAGGGAATTCCTAGAGGTTTAAAAGGCTTGTTGCATACGCCAAATGCAACTGTCCATCCCACGAAAGCTGGATTTATCTTTTTGTTTTTCATTTAGTTTTTAGTTCGTATTGCTAAGGGACTAGCAATATGTAAGTTTGGGGGTGTAATAAGTGCCAAAATATTCATATTTTAGCCCTTAATTTACATTTGTTAATTTCTTAGTTTTTGTTATTTTTGTTCCATTTTATTTCCTTTTTGTGTTTTCTGTGTTTTTGTAGATCATGAAAGAAAAGGAAGCATTTTTGGAAAAAGTTCCAAGCTTAAAGGGAAAATTGGGAAGACCTAGAAGATGTGGAAATGATGAAATCGGAATTTTCAAATTGGAGTAAAAATCGGATTGGATTCAAATTTGGATTATGCACATGTCTTGGTATTGTGGCCATAACTTTCAGCTCAAATATCAGATTGAGGTGATTTTAGCGGAATTGGAAAGCTAACTCAACAGCTACAATCATTGTGAAATAGCATTTTCCCAATTCGGAATGCCGCAATGCCAAAATCACTCTGTAAGATATGAACGCAATTCTGGACGAATCCTATTCCGATTTGTAATAGGATTGTCTCCTAATTTGACTAGGAGATGGAATTCCGAATTTCCTAGGTTTACTAGTGTTTCTAGGACTTTCCTAAGGCCTATAAATAGACCTCTAAGCCACACAATTTTGGAGAGAGCTTTGGGGAGAGGAATTGGAGGCTACTTCTAGGAGCGGTTTTCAGTTATTTCTTTTCCTTTTCCTTTTCTTTTTAGTTTTTATTTTAATTATGTGTAACTAAACCTTTTAGTAGAGATAGATTGAAGCCCTAATCATGTTTATATTAAAATTCAATATTGGCGCCTTTGCAATAATTGCATGATAATATTTAACTTGATTAATACATGTTTTCATGAATTCCTCATATGTGTCTGTCTGATCAGCATATGCATGTGGTATGGACTTGTTAATTAGATCAATTTAGATGGCCGAGTCCTGGGTTTAACATAAGTAACAAAAGTAATCTACGCTGGGTTCTTGGGTTAATCAACATGGGAAACCGGGTGTATATGACATGCCCTAGGTCTCATGTGGTTGTCGATTTTCACAGTTCATATGCTTTCTTAGAGAACAACTTAGCATATGCCATGCTAAATCCTTTAAGAAAGAAAAGAGTTAGAGTATACGCCATGCCTAACTCGTTGCATAGGGAAACTAATAGCTTAAGGAGTATACGCCATGCCCTTAGGTTGACAACCATTAAATATTTATCATGTAATTTGAGCACTGGCATATTGTTTTATTGTATAAGCATGATTAGTGGTGGAAATCAAAGCCCTGCTTCTTATCTTTATTGAATTAAAACTCAATTTTTCTCTCTTTTATTTTACCTTGCGAAATTCATTTGAAGCAAAATTTACCAATCCCTGTGGGATCGATCTTGCACTTACACATTATGCTACACTTTTGACCTTGTGCACTTGCAAGTAAAATGTACAATTATTTGCCTATTAATTTAGGTAGATATTTGCACAACATGGGTAGCCCCCGAATCAAACAAAACTGAAGCTTCAAATCCAAGTATAGAGGCAGTACTTGTCACTACTTCCAATCCTCCTTCCAGTTCTCCTGGAACAAGCGCATAAACTCGGGTTGGCGCCAAAGGCTTCTGAGCAACCCCTTTGCTCACGCAGTCCTTGCTGAAGTGACCAAACTAGCCGCAACGATAGCAAGTTCCGGTTGCCATCCTGCAGGGTCCCCAATGTACACGGTTACACTTCTTGCACGGCTCCGACGTCTGATTCTTCTGCGACGAAACTGGAGGGTTACCAAAGGTACGTCCTTGTGACCTCTAGGGTGGAAAATTCCCCACCGCCATCCTCTTAGCTGGCTCGGCTCCTCCGACCGAAGTACCAGTTCCTTGAGTCCTCCTCTTCTGATCCGCGGTCGTACCAAAAATAAGTACTCACCAATTACATGAATCGTTTGCAATAAAGTGGTTGTGCAAGTGCGAGTGTCGAACCCATAGAGAATCGTGTTTGTGTGAATTAATTCTATGCCTAAACTAATATTACCTTAACCTAGTCCCAAAATCAAACAGGTAACGTGCATTGAATAAAAACTAAATTAAATGCAATGAAACAAAGAAATAAAAATACTAAGGCCTAGAATCCACCTCACCACAATTAATTAACACATAATCATGCTAGTTCATGCTTCCAATGACTATGCTACTAGGCATACTTTGAGCGCTAACACTTTGTTCATACTTCTGTCTATCGATAAAGCACATATGCATATCCTATTGTTTCTACAAAATCTTGTCGAACTAATCAATGCAAACACTGTTTTAAGAGGTCACAACGGATATTGGTCCGAAGACAAATCATCCGATGTATCTCCGGTTGCAACGACTGTTGACGTTTAACGATTTGTAAGCAACAATCAACACACTTTTGTCACTAAAATGTATTGAAAAAAATAAACATAAAATTAAACGACAGAATAAGCATTAAACTAAGTATAACGACATGAATATAAAATAATGGTGAGGCTTCATCTTCAACCTTAGTTGAAGATTTAGGCTCTCATGGGAACAAGAGACTAATCAAAAGCAAAATAAAACTTTAAATAAATAAATGACAATTTAGGAGGGCTACACAGTGGAAAACAGAAGGTTTGAGGCCCTAGAGGCACCTTCCAAACGTGAAAAATACAAGAAATGAGGTAAGGTTCTATTTATAGACAAAATAAATCGTGCTGCCAGGCCAGGGGTGCGCTCGATCACAGGCACTGCGATCGATCACATCCTTGCGTGCGTTCGATCGTTGGCTGTGCATTCGATCGTAGGTGCATCACCGTGCAGTGTGTGTTTGATCGTGGCCTATGCGCTCGATCGCAGTTGCGCACGATTGCAAATCTTGTGCGATCAAACGCACGTCCAGGGGCTTGATATGCATCTTGGCCATTTCCACGCTTTTGACCGCAATTCGAATGCAAGGACCTGCAACACTATAAAACACTAAAACTATACAAAACATCAGATATTAACACAGCTAAGAGCCTAACAAACATAAGTTAAGGGGGGTACAATATACAATATTTGACACCGATCAAATACCCCCAAACTTACATTTGCTAGTCCCTTAGCAAAACAAAAATGAAAACACAATGAAAACAATAAACATAAATCCGCTTTCGTGGGAGAAATGACTGCATTTAGCATATGGAATAAGCCTTTTAAACCCTTAGGCATCCCTAGTGGACGAGTGAAGTCTCGTGAGGGTTTTCCAGGAATGACACTGATGAGTGCCTAAAAGTGCTTATTTGAACCCCTTAATTTACATTCGTTAGGCTCTTAGTATTGTTAATTTCTAATGTTTTGATTAGTTTTAGTGTTTTAGTGTTTTGCAGGTTGTTAAGTTGCATTTGGGGCTAATGCCATCAACTCTGGGGCTTAAGACAGTTCAGGGAGCTTTGACAGCAAATTTGAGTCAAGCGATAATTTGCACCCGACGAGTCCCACCAAAACAACCATATCTGGAGTTGTAGACCTCTGATTGGAGTGATCTTGGTGTCTTTAGAAAGCTAACTCAAAGATCTATAACTTTGTATTTCACATGTGAGGGCTAATTCTGAAGGAAGTGCGTTCAAACGCACGTTTTACGTTCGAACGCACTTGCGCCCATCAAATGCCGAAATTCATGCACGAGTGCGTTCGAACGCACTTAGTGCGATCGAACGCACCTCATCTGACCTGGCAGCAATGAAACCCTAAATTTAGCCTATAAATATCTCCATTTCTCTTGTAAACGAACCCTACGTTTGAAAAACGCTTGGAGGCGCCCCTTGTGGCCTAAATCCTCCCCGTTCATCAATGTAAAACCCTCTAAACGTCATTTTATCATTTATTTTATTTAATGCTTATAGTTGTCTTAATTTAGTCTCTTATTTTCCCTCACTATGGATTTGTTTATATATATTTATGTTTAGTTCGTATTATTCTGTCTTTTAAGATTTATGTTTATTCGTTTCAATGCATTTTAGTGACAAAAGTGTGTTGATTGTTGTCTACAAATCG
>CM017322.1:22445724-22458781 GCA_006937295.1 Carpinus fangiana
ATAACCAAAAAAAAAAAAAAAAAAAAAAAGCAATCAACGGAACCTCCCAAGAAAGAATAACAGATGATAGGATCCAAGGGATTTATCACAAGAAATCAAAAAAATAGCTAAAGAAAAGAAAATATAATGATCACTTTGAAGGGATCAGGCCTCCTATTCTTGCATTAAGCAAATGTAATTTTCCTTGATGAATTTGCCATACGGCATCTACAGCTTTTATAGGGGAAAAGTTAAGCTAAATATGGAAATACGAATTCAAGAATAATTAAGAAAATACGTAACTTGCAAGCAAAACAATCTATGGAAGGAAATTAACTTAGTGACCAAGCCAAGCGTTGGGGCCAAGCAAAGAGAGGATTCTAGAACCCTTAAGAATCCTGTCACGGGGATGGAGTGGAACCCACTTGGAACTACCAATTCTTTCTCTTGAATTTTTAATTTCTCTTTGAGCCTAGTTCAAACTGTCTACTTCTTAGATTGGACTGAGAACATAAAATTAGACATCAAATATATTTGATCTAACTTAAAACTAATTTTGATACCAAAGTATTCTTAGTTATCATACGAAATTCATCGGGTGTTACATTATACATTACATTAGGGTTCATATACTCACAGCAATAAGGTAAACTTGCATAGTCTTTAGAATAAACTGCTCTGATATCATTCTGTAATGTCTTAGATTATAACACATTAGAGCTATTGAATAAACATCTATAAACAAATACTTACAAATACTTACATCATGCTTTTACTTAATTAAAAGCCATTGTTTAAACAAAAGTGACATAGGATATGAAAATAGATAAGATGTTGCACGAATAGGGATAAAGTGCAGCAACACATTGGAGCCATGATGACATAGGTAAGAACTTAGGCCATAATATTTGGCATAAGAATAAAATACAGCTTGAACCTACTGAATCTTGCAACACAAAGTTCTAGATGTGATGTGGAAGCTTGTTTACATAGAAAAGGTATTTTTTGATTTGCGCTAAAAAAGCCAGTGTGGTTCTGCACATGAATAGCAGGACCGAATGAGAAGCTCACAGAAACACCACAATGATAAGTTCAAAAGCACTAGGTGACCAGGTCATAGCCACGGCCATTTTAATTTGGTGCATTTCCATAACAAAATTGGTATCATCCTAAGATGGAGATTACAACAATAATTTAGAGAGGAGAAAGTTTCTTACACATGGCTTAAAAGAAATATGATTAAATCTGAGCCAATCAATTTTTACAGTACTTGTGCATAGATAAAGCCAGATCCGTTGGTAGTAGTGTAAGAACTAGTTGAATATATGCCTTATTCGAAGAAGTTAAATAATGTGGCATTATTTATATTATTAGATGTAACAACATTTAATTTAGACTATAAAATGACACATCTTCATACCCTTGTCGTGTGTATTATGATTGCACCATTTAATGTATTTCCTTCAGAAACAACACATGCAACTAATTATCTTCCCATGAGCCTTGAGAAAGCTCTACCGTTTACTTACTAGTCATCAACATCACAACGCCAACACAAAATAATTCACTCCCACTTCACACATCTATCCCTTCTATCTTTCTTATTCAAGTTTCGCAAGTGATGAACATTAAAATCAACTCTTTTGCCATTGCTCTTGTTATGTAGCTGAAGAGATACATCAGGTGAATAAGAGAATTATCTCATTAGTATTTTGTATTTTAGGCAATTATTTATGTATGTGACCTTAAATATCAATACTGTTGAGAATTCTAGCATATAAAAAATATTGATTCAAATGACGCTTGTACCCTCCTAAACCCTAATCCCACACATGAGAAGTGAGGGTAAAGGTGGAAGAAAAAAAAATTTAAATGGCACATGCAAGTCACATGACCGTTGACCGTTAATTTTAACCCTTTTGACTAGGGGGAAAGTGTCATAAGATGTTCATTTGAATAGAGTCAAGTGTCATAATTGGTAGTTCGTGGGGGGGAAAGTGCCAAGGGGCTGTAATTCATTAGGACAAAAGGTAATTACCCCTTCGTTTTAGAAGCGATTATTCGTAGCCATACATATATGTAGAGATCTTTAAATCTAATCTTAAAATAAGGTCTAATATTTAATTAATATAATTCTACTCATAACTTCTCTCAACATTACAATATTAGTAACAAAGTCATCTTTACCAATATGCCCATGTCTACAAATACAAGACACATACTAAACAAATAGTTTATGCAGATCAAACTGACACTAGCTATTTTAATCAATATATCTTCAATTAATTAACTTCTCCATTAGAATCATCGAAGTCTTCGAACCAAGTGAGGTATGGTACTTTACATGTGGGCATATTAGCAGGGGGCGGGCGGATACTTGTCTCAGGTGTGTCACCATTCTTCACTATCATTACAGTGTTCATACCCCAGCTAAGATGTCGATCAAGATGGCAGTGCCAAAACCATACACCTAGTATAAACCATCACCATCAAATGTAAGTATAAATTAATGTTTTGTATGGTTGATTTTGTTTGGATAATGTTAAAAATTACATTTTATATCCTGCAACTAGCTATTTGACAATGTTAATCATGTACGGTGTCAACTAACCCTTAATCATTCTTTGCTAAAAAAATGAAATCTTTTCTTTTCTTGTTTTCCCAAAGTTAACGAGCTCACCAGGATTAGTTGCTTTGAATCTGATGGTAACCCATCCATCCTTGGGGACTCTTATAGTAGCCACTTCAAGTGGATCGACCAAGTTATAGGTTTGGGGGTCAATCGAATCATTGAAATTGCCATAACCTGATCCAACCACATAAAAGCTATACCCATGCATGTGCATTGGATGATTCTCTGTTGCATTCAATACCTCAGTCCCTTGAAAAGTTATTTCCACCTCTTCATTATAGTTTAACACCTTAGTTTTGGTCCCCTGAATCGGCACTGAAGTATTGAACGGCAAATTCTCCTGAGTGAAGTTGAACAAAGATGGGGGCCAGTTTGGAAAATCTGTGGTGTAAACTCCACTCACGTTCCTGTGCATAGTTTGAAGCAATGAGTACATTATAAACAGAAAAAGAAAATTGAAGAGTGAAGAGTGAGAATATATATATATATACCTGTAATAGGCCTGCAATATATCAGTAGTTGGGTTGACAAAACTTATGTTGTTTAAGCTTGAAGAAAGCCTATTTCCATTTACCCCAGCACATGATCCATTTGGACAAATAATCTGGTTCATAGAAACTGTGATATACATTTTGGTGGTTACATTCAGTGGGACGTTTACTGGGTGATCTATGGTTGCTAAGCTCCTAAGGCAGTCCAAAAAACTTTCGGCAGAATGAATGTCCTCATAGGAAGGAAGGGTACTGGAAGGATAGGTTGGATAATTTGGTGCAGTATAGTTGCCATTGTACATAAGAATTGCTGTAGCATTCGTTTTATCGTAGTCTATAACATCTGGCTTGGCGCTGTCGTATTGTCTTATGGCAACATAGTAATGACTCAAAGATTGGTTTGCTGTTAGCAAGACGTCCATGGTTTGTCCGGGGCTTATCACTAAATAATCGCTAAGTATTGGTTTTACGTAGTTCCCATCCATCCCAACAACTGTGAGGCTATGGTTAGCAATTGCAAAGAAGAGTTCTGCATTCATGGCTGCATTAACTATCCGGACAAGATATGTCTTGCCATAATCAACCACCCAACGGTACGTTGATTCTGTAACAAGTAACAAAAACCAAAAATTCTTATTATAATTAACATTATAATAATATATATGTATGTAAGAAATTGGTATTGTAATTGCATGCAGCCGGCCACTGTAATTATAAATTTACATACGTACCTTGAGAGCATGGTAATAAGTCTCCCGGTTGGCCGTTGATTACATAAGAATTTGACCGGGGAGTGTCTGCTCCAGTTTCTAAGTCCTTCGAAACTAAAGCATTAATATCCTCAAGATACCAAGATCCTGCATTTACAATGTGTACGTATATTTTTTTTTAATTAGGGTTTGACAATTTTTTACACAATTCACTAATTATACCCAAGACACAAGCACAAAATTGTCACCCGTTTGATTAAATTAATCGGTTTAGGATTAACAACCTATATCATCTTATATACATTGTATATCATCTTTTGACACGATCCGAATCTAACTTGCAAACACAAATTGCCACTGATACCCTTAAACATATAAGAAGTATATGCCACTAAAAAATATGTATTTTTTTATGTTATGAATTGAAACACATAATAATTTTTTGAATTTAAAGAACTTTCCCCAACCTAGTTTAAAACATAATATAAAACTTAACCAACTTTCTTAGCTTAATTGGTGGTTTAGTAGGAGCAGGGGATTCACTAACACCTACACAGAATTTTACCAGTTTTACACCACTATTATATCTTTGTGTGCATATATATAGGATACTGAGAGTAGTGGCCTATATATAGTAGGCGAGTGGTGTTCGAATTCCGGCAAGGAGGTCTGCTGAGAGTAGTGGCCTTGTGGAGCTAATGGGACGAGATGATGAAGGAGTTCAAGCAGGGCAGGCCTATTCTGGTGTAAGTCTGGAGCTACTCAACGTGAAGGAGACGTTATGTAGACTGAAAAGGGAGATTGACGTGGGTTTGGGAAAAATCGAGCTGGCAATTAAAGCTGTGGAGTTAGGTGAGCTTGGGCAGGGAGTCAGGGCCCATTGTGCCGCTCTAGAGACAGGTCGAAAAGGGAAGGAGAAGGTTGGTGAGTGGGGTATAGGCCCACGGGTCGTGCGTGGTTTTAAAGCTAAAAAGAAGGTGTTTTTTTGGAAGCCTAAGTCTGGTTTGGGCCTGAGCCTAGGTCAGGCTAAAGGCCCAAGGCCTGCGGAATGCTTTTCTTTCTAGCTACGGGAGTCATGTTCGCACTGGGGAGGGGCCTCATCATCGGCGGGCTTGGAGGCTTGCTACGTCGGAGGACCAGGTTCATTAGAGGAGGCCAGTAAGAGTTTCGGTGAGGGTGGGCTCACCGGTAGGAGGGCCGGAGTGAAGAGCGGAGGAGTGGACTCACCATTTCAGGCTGGGTTCCCACCGACGATGCTGCTGGGTACTTCAGAGGTGGCCGATACACATCAGAGGATGTTGATTTCTCTGGCCGGAGCGACGACAGGTGACGTGGGCAGTCTAGAACAAGATGGGATGCTACCGGCGATGGTGTTCAAGAAGGCTAAGAAGCAGTCCGATGGCCTGGATGTATCAGAGGAGGTCGGTGAGAGTCCCGGTGGGGGTGGGCTCACCAATAAGGAGACATGAGAGAAGTTCGATGGATTGGGTTCACCGTTAGAGGCTGAGTTGACGCTGACGATGCTGATCGGTAATACTGGAAGGCTTACTGGTGGTTTGGATGCTTTAGAAATGGCCGGTACTTCTCAGAGGATGCCGGTGGTTGTTACTCAGATTTGTGGGGAGGGCTCTGGATGCTCATAAGGGGAAGACACAACTCAGAGTTTGATGGAATCGTCTTTGGCGCTTGAGGACAGGATGCTGGTGCCTTGGTATCCTGTGGAGTCGAATTTTGTGAGGGAAAAGGGGGCTGTAACAGACACTACCCTGTTTTGGGTTCTTCTAGTAGTTGGATTGGGTCCGTGGAAGCAGTTAAGCCAGGGAGGGAGGTAAATTTGGGTCAAAGAGGCATGGAGGAAGTGGAGGTAAAGGATTTGGTTTCTGATAAGCATGCACCTTTAAATGCTTATGATCCAAAATCAGGAAATGAGGCGGGTTATTCGGATTGGGTTATACAATGTGCTAGTGAGATTTATCCTATTGTTTGGAATCTCGTATGTGGGTCACAAATTACAATTGTTGGCTCTCTTGACCTTTTTGGAGGGGGAACACCACAAAAACGCAATGGGTACTAACTCAAGGAGTGGTGCGAAGGGTAGGAGAGAGGTCAAGAATTTGGAGAGTTCGGTAAACTATGATGGTAAGGGAGCGAGCTTTAGCCGTGGTAAGAGGAAGGGGAGGGGGTCTATTGTGATTTTATGAAGCCTAGAATTATTTCTTGGAATGTGAGAGGGTTGAACAAGAGGGAGAAGTGGTTGAGGGTGAGCAATCTTCTTAGGGATTGGAAGGCGGACGTTGTGTGCCTTCAAGAAACCGAACTCAAAGGTATGTCTCGCAACATTGTGCGGAGTTTGTGGGGGCGAAGCCATGTTGATTGGTGTTATTTGGACTCTAGTGGAGCCTCGGGGGGTATCTTGATCATGTGGGATAATAGAGTGGTGGAGAAGGTAGATGAATGTGTGGGGGCCTTTACTTTGGCTGTTTCTTTTAGGGATGTGGTGGATCGTTCGGCTTGGGCGTTTGCAGGGGTTTGTGGTCCGAACTCTGATAGTGATAGAAGACTTCTTTGGGATGAATTGGCGGGTGTCCTTAGTTTGTGGAATGTGTCGTGGTGTGTTGGGGGTGACTTTAATGTCACTCGGTTCCCCAGTGAAAGATCCGGTAATGCGAGGTTGGATGCTGCTATGATGGAGTTCTCAAAGTTTATTTCTGATCACGGGTTGATGGATCTTCCTCTTGCGGGGGGTTGCTTCACTTGGTCTCTTTCTCAAGATCCGCCCGTGTGGTCAAGGATAGATCGTTTTCTTGTGTCCCCGGAGTTGGAAGATTGATTTCTAGGGATTTTGCAGAAGAGGTTGCCTCGTGTTTGTTCGGACCATTTCCCAATTCTTCTTGATACGGGTGATGTGTCTAGGGGGAGAAGGTCGTTCAAGTTTGAGAACATGTGGCTTAAAGCGGATGGGTTTGTGGATCTTGTGAAACAGTGGTGGGAGTCTTATGTGTTCCAGGGCTCGCCGAGTTTTGTTCTTGTGCACAAGCTTAAGGTATTGAAGTTAGATTTAAAGAGATGGAATGAGGAGGTCTTTGGCAATATAGAAAGGAACAAGAGATCTCTCATTGTAGAGCTGCAAGTTTTTGATAGGCATGAAGAAAGGAGGGCTTTGGATGAGGAGGAGTTAGTGAGGAAGGCAAAGGTAGTTCAAGAGTTAGAGCGGTGTACTCTTATGGAGGAAGTGAGTTGGAGGTAGAAGTCGAGGGTGATGTGGATTAAGGAGGGGGATAAGTGTACGAAATTCTTTCACACTATAGCTAATTCTAATAGGAGGCATAATACTATTGATTCTCTTATGATTGGAGATCGTCTTTATTCTAATCAGACAGAGATTAGTGAGCATATTGTAGATTTCTATAAAAAGCTATTTTCTGAGCAGAGCAGGTGGAGGCTTAAGGTGGGTGGGATCGCCTTTGAATCCATCTTTGAGGTAGAGGCAGGTTGGTTGGAGAAAGATTTTGAAGAGGATGAGGTTAGAAAGGTTGTGATGAAGATGAATGGCAATAAGGCTTCGGGTCCCGAGGGGTTCTCTATGACTTTCTTCCAAGTTTGTTGGGATGTGGTGAGGATAGATATTAGAAGGTGTTTGGGGCTCTTCACGCAGGGGGGAGGTTTGAAAAGAGTCTTAATGCATCTTTCATCTCCCTTATTCCGAAGGTGCCGGGTGCGGTTGAGCTCAAAGATTTTCGCCTGATTAGCCTTGTTGGAGGTATTTACAAGATTATTGTTAAGGTGCTAGCAAATAGATTGAAGACGGTCTTAAACAAAGTTATCTCCAAGTCTCAAAGTGCCTTTATTAAGGGGAGGCAAATTCTAGATCCTGTATTGATTGCAAATGAATGCCTTGATAGTAGGCAAAGGTCTGGGGAGCCAGGGGTGATGTGTAAGATGGATCTAGAAAAAGCCTATGATCATGTGAATTGGGATTTCCTATTGTATATGCTTAGGAAGAGTGGATTTGGGAGGACTTGGTGCTCTTGGATAGAACATTGTGTTTCTTCAGTGCGGTTCTCCATTCTGGTAAACGGATCTCCTAATGGTTTTTCAGTAGTTCTAGGGGTTTGAGACAAGGGGATCCTTTTTCTCCTTTACTGTTTGTCTTTGTGATGGAAGCTTTGAGTAAGATGTTATCAGCAGCGGTGCAAGGGGGGTTGTTAGAAGGATTCAAAGTGGGTAATGCCTCCTTTTCTCATCTTCTGTTTGTCGATGACACTTTGATCTTTTGCAAGGCGTTGCCTAGCCAGCTGCGTTATTTACGGGGTGTGTTTTTGTTTTTTGAAGCTGCTTCTGGGTTGAAGGTAAATTTGGCTAAGTCGGTTTTGATTCCGGTGGGGAATATGGAGGATGTGAGCTTGTTTGCGGATATTTTGGGGTGTGGGATTGCCTCTTTGCCAATAAAGTATCTTGGTATGCCTTTGGGGGCCTCGTATAAGGTTAAACATATTTGGGATGATATTATAGAGAAGATTGATTACCAGTTGGCCAGCTGGAAAAGGAGGTACCTATCTAAGGGGGGGAGGGTTACTTTCATCAAGAGTACTTTGTCTAATCTTCCTACTTATTACTTGTCTCTTTTCCCCATCCTAGTGAGTGTTGCTAAACACATTGAGAAGTTACAACACAATTTATGGGGAGGTATGGGTGAAGAGTTCAAGTTTCACTTGGTGAAGTGGGAGAAGGTTTGCACTCCTTTAAAGGAGGGAGGGTTGGGCATAAGGAATTTATTGGTCTTCAACCGAGCTCTTCTAGGGAAATGGTTGTGGCGATACGGGAGGGAGAGAGATGCTTGGTGGAGAGTGGTGGTGGACTCAAAATATGGGACTTATGGGGCAGATGGTGCTCGCTTGAGCCTAGAGGAGTCTTTGGGGTAGGGTTGTGGAAGAATATTAGGAAAGGGTGGGAGATGTTCAAAAGCTTTACTAGATTCGTGGTTGGGGATGTGACTAGGATAAACTTTTGGCATGATCTGTGGCGTGGAGATACGGTGCTCAAGGAAGCTTTTCCAGGTTTATTTGGTATTGCTTGTGTGGAGGATGCCTTTGTTGGGGATAATAGGGAGGTGTTAGGGGGCTCTATTCAGTGGAATGTGAGTTTCATTAGAGAGGCACATGATTGGGAGTTGGATGTTTTTGCGTCTTTTTTTCAGATGTTGCAGTCAGTTAGAGAGAGGCAAGGAGGTGAAGATAAATTGTGGTGGGTTTCCTCCAAGAGGGGTCTTTTCAAGGTCAAGGCGCTTTTTCATTCCTTGGGTAGCGTTGTAGAGAGGAGATTTCCTTGGAAAAGTGTATGGCGAATGCAAGGCCCTCCGAGAGCGGCTTTTTTTGTTTGGTCAGCGGGGCTGGACAAAATTCTGACCTTGGATAATCTTAGGAAGAGGCAAGTGATTGTGATAAACAGATGTTGCATGTACAAGAGGAGTTGGGAGATGGTGGATCATCTCCTTCTACATTGTGAGATTGCCTCTACTCTGTGGGATACCATGTTTAGTCGCTTTGGGTTGGCCTGGGTGATGCCTAGACGGGTTGTTGATCTGCTAGCTTGCTGGTGGTCTTCGGGGAGGTCTAGGAGTGCTGCGGTTTGGAAAATGCTACCTACTTGTCTATTTTGGTGCTTATGGCAGGAAAGAAACAATAGGTGCTTTGAGGACTTGGAGAGGTCATTCGAAGACATTCTTTCCTTGTGTTTTCATACTTTGTATCTTTGGACAGTAGCACATTTGTCCCTTGTGTCTATTAGTTATGATGACTTTCTTGCTCGTTTTTCCCTTTCTAGTTAGGTGATCCTTTTGTATACATCCTGTATACTTAGGGGCGCCTTACGCTTTTAATAAAACTGGTTATTACTTATCAAAAAATATATATATATAGGATACTATTTGACAATTAGTAAATATAAGAAATATTCCTAATGCTTAATTTCGTAGATAAATGATTCATAGAACTTAATGTACGTACCGAGTACGAAAATTTCTTCATCGTCGGGCTTCGGATATGGATAAGTCGTTCCTTTAATGGGATAAATAACAATGGCGCCATGAACACTGGATCTGGTCCAGTCGCTGTGAGCATGCCACCAGAGAGTTCCTTCCTCAGTACTTAGAATGACCTCGTACGTAAAGTTAGAACCTGGTTCGATTGGACACTGTGTGATATACTCTGGACCATCTGACCATGGGTTTCTTGGTTGTTTGATTCCATGCCTTTGAGAACATATATCATATATCAAATTGCATTTATTAATTAAAATTGCGAAACCAAATAAAATTAAATCATACATGGATATATACTAGTGGGGAGAGAGAGAGAGAGAGTAGTAGTACCAGTGAATTGTAACACCATAATTTCCTTGATTGTGAACATTAACAAACACCGTATCCCCTTTATGAACATGGATTACCGGTCCTGGAAAACTATCATTTACGACTAGCATGCTTTTCGTGCTGCACAACCTTGTATAATTTTTTTCCCGTAGCTGCCAAAAATAAATAAAATAACTGTTATGCATATATACAAAACAACGATCTTTTTTATTTTTGACATATTTACACAAGATGAGGGGGAGATGGATTTGTACTAGTGATTTCCACTTTATTAGGTATAGTCTCAACCGATTGAACTACCTCTTGGGATCGATCTGCTCTATATATATATTTATATATATAGAAACATCGATCTGTCCTATTGAATATTGGGCTTTTGGCACGAAGGGCTTTGTTTGAATTAAACTTCTTTACCGACCAAGCTAACCCATAATAATGGCTCAAGTGTTGTACAAAAATTATAAGAGATTTTTTGTAATTTTTTCATTTAAAAAAAAATAGAATTTAAATTTAGAGTATTGAAAAAACTACTAGATATTTCTCTAAATTCGAATTTTGCATATGTGTCCATTGCAAGCCCAACACACTTCTCTTGTGGGCCGTGGCAGGCGGAATTTCTCTTTATATATTCATGGGGCCATGGGGGCCCGGTCTTTCACTTTCTAGAGGGATGGGGTATTGGATTTAATGCAAAAGTAGGGGCCAACCACTGAACCACTGGTCGTGCAGTGGGCTAGCCCAGATGTGACAGCAGAGCGACGGAAGCTGGATGGTCTTGATTCTTGAACGATGGATTGTTGAAGAGGTTTGAATACTTGTTATGATTTTACGAATAATATTTAAAAAAGAAAAAAGAAAAAAGAGGAGGACTAATAATTTGTCACTTCCTTATTATGACTGATAATGTTGGACACGATTTGTGAGCTTGATACGTATCTAATACAAAATTTAAAGGATTAGATTTTAAGAATACTTTTGGCTCATTTAATTAAATATGTCGAATTATAGTTGACTTTTATATATATATATATATTAGACTTATACCTTAATACAATTTGAACTTAAGATGTAAACACGAATGACCACCCATATTCGATAATAATTGTAAGTTTCAACAAAACTCTTAACCAAAGATGCTCAGAGAAGTCACATGTAGGTCCATCTATCCTAAACAGTCAGAAATGTAGGTTCCAGGAAAATCAAGAGAGATGTTGATTGTTATTATGATTAGAGGGTAATAGCATTAATCTAACCAAAATCTAATTTATGAGACTAACCACAACCAATTAACCAAATTGACGGGGAAAAATAATAATAATTAGTCGGTAATCATTTGTAAAACAAATTTGCATCGGTTAATAGGGACTTACAACGAAGTGGTAGTGATGTGCATCACCTCGAACCCGAACCATGCAAAAGAAAGAGGCAGTGAGACAAGCAAGCCAGATGAGTTTTGAGAAGAGACCCATTACTATAATTTTTGTTTGGTTTTTCTCTGCAGGAAGTATGAGATGATCAGTGTCTCCTTGCGACCATCGATCCTTCCCTATATATATATAGACAGCAACTGAACATTGAAGAAAGCTCGAGAGAGAGCGAAACAAAAGAACTCCTGAAGACACTGAACCATTAGGTGGGTGGATGATCGAGTTCAATTATTCAGATGGGATGACTTATTGTTGCCTGCAGGCTGCTGGTTAGCTTGTTAGGTAGTAACAAAAAACGAATTCTATTAAAATAATATTTATACAATTTCGGGGAACAGTACAAATTCAACTTCAAGCAAGTTGTTCGTAAAAAGAATCCCTTTCATAGCTAGTACAGTTTCTGTGCTCCTTTTCAATGACAATGGTGCTGACTGCTGAGAAAGGAAAGAAGAATTCTTGGCCATCATGACAGCTATGCAACCTCGAGCTTGACATTTCCATAAGGACCTCACTGTAATTGACAATCCCATGCAATCTTCCGTTGTTATCACTTGTTTACAAGTTGTATATATGTCTCACTGTATTACTCAATATATTATCGAATGAAAAAGGCTTGAGCTCAATTTCTCTCCCACCCTACACTCTGCTGATGCCATTGATAATCAAGTCAGCCTAGTAAAATGATGACGTGATGAGGGTGTGATTTTTAGCATTTATATTTGAATAAGAGTAATGCTATAAACTAGGGCTTATAAAGCGAGTTGGCGGGCACGTTAACCCAGTAAGGATAAACCTAAACATGATTCGTTAGTAACCTGACACGACTTGCTTGACCCATTTAATAAACAGGTTGATTTGTTTGACCCATTTAAATCAAAATGCGATATGTTTAACCTGTTTGACCTAACCCAACACAACCCAACACGATTAGTATAACCTATTTTTAACCTGTTTCAATGTGTGGTGTGTTTATATATATATATATAATTTCATAAACGGGTTAAGTGAGTCAACTTGTTTATAACTCGAACCTATTTATGTCAAACTCTAACCTTCTAATTTCATGTCGGGTCGTTGATTGTATAAAAAAATTGTAAGCCTTACTGGAAACCACACCACATCCCACCCATTAACCCTTGAATTACCCTTTGTTAAGGAAAAAAAAAATAAAAAAATCAAGAGTTGAATGGCATTGTCACGTTAGCCCAATAAGATAGAGACGTGATTTTAGCATTTATCTTACTCAAAGAGTAATGTCAGAAATCAGACCCACGTCCTACTTTTATTTCGATGAATTGAGGTGACGGTGCTCATAATTTAATTAATATTATTTTGATATACAATGATATCATTTAATATATATATATATATATAACGAAAGATAATTATACGAAATCTGCAAATCCGCGGGTCTCACTCACCAAACTTTCAATTCTCCTTCCCCCCCC
>CM017322.1:22459182-22602596 GCA_006937295.1 Carpinus fangiana
ATGAAATTTCATTCAACCTACTTTAATAAGTAACATGTGTCATTCAGCATTTTCGAATTTTCAAGAAATTAATATTTGGGTTCCTAGATTAGTGGGATAGTAATAAATAACTGTTAAAATATTAAAGAAAATATGTGATAAATGACAATTGGGATTTATTAGAGTAGGTTGAAGGAAATTTCCTCCAATTAACTAGTTTGGAGGAAATTTCTGTCATTTTTAAAGTATGGTTGACTTTTTTTTTTCTTTTTTTTTTTTGGACTTATATAGTATTGCATATATATATGTCAACACAATCTGAACTCGTGGTTACAATTTTTGACATAACCCGCAAACCTAATACAAAATTAGAGGGTTAAGGTTGAGGAGTTTGACCAGTTTAATTGAATAGGTTGATTAGTTAAGGTTGACCTATAAATAATTTTATACTTATATCTTAACACGACTTGAACTCGAAATATAAACACGAATGGCCACCCATATTCAATAATAATTGTAAGTTTCAACAAAACTCTTAACCAAAGATACTAGAGAGGTCAGGTGTAGGTCCATCTATCCTAAACAGTCAGAAATGTAGGTTCCAGCAACCCCAGTTTATCAAAACTGCCCATGAAAATCGATAGCGAGAGAGATGTTGATTGTTATTATGTTAGAGGGTGATTAGCATTAACGGCGAAAGTATATAGTCCTAAAGAAAAATAATAATTAGTCGGTAATCATTTCTAAAACAAATTTGCATCGGTTAATAGGGACTTACAACGAAGTGGTAGTGATGTGCATCAGAACGAACCCGAACCATGCAAAAGAAAGAGGCGGTGAGACAAGCAAGCCAGTTGAGTTTTGATAAGAGACCCATTACTATAATTTTTGTCTGGTTTTTCTCTGCAGGAAGTACGAGATGATCAGCGTCTCCATGGGACCACCGATCCTTCCCTTTTTAGACAGAAACTGAACATTGAAGAAAGCTCGAGAGGAAGCGAAACAAAAGAACTCCTGAAGACCCTGAACCATTAGGTGGGTGGATGATCGAGTTCAATTATTCGGATGGGATGACTTATTGTTGCCTGCAGGCTGCAGGTTAGCTGGTTAGGTAGTAACAAAAAAGAATTCTATTAAAATAGAATTTATACAATTTCAGGGAACAGTATGCATGTATACAGAGACGGATCTGAGGGGGGACCGGCAGGGGCCATGGTCCCCCCCCAAATCCAAGGAAAAAAAAATATGGCTGTATTTTTTTTTAACCGGTCGGGGGATGTAGAAGACGAAGGAGAGAGAGAGAGAGTGAGAGCGAGAGTATAGCCAGTGCATTGGGGGGTTGGTTGGTAATGTTATGGTTGGTTGGTTTTAAGGATTTGAGAAAGAGTTAAATGTGGGCACGTGAAGGCCAATTAAAGAGACCAAAATCAAAGCCAAACATCAAACATGGGTCTGGTTTATGCCTGGTTTTCTTTCAATATTTTTTGCTCTTCCTTTCTTCAACGACCGTTCATTGCACTCTTCAAGTACTTGAGTTTATAAAATACCCTTTGCCCTTATTCTTAATTGCCCTTAATTTGTTTGATCTTATTTCTTAATTCAGTCCTGAAATGGTTGGTTTGAACTTTGAAGCCACATTGTAGTGACAGGGGACTACTACAGTCTTTCTTACCTTATAAATTTCATTATATTCATGAGATTATAAGCAAAAAATTGTGAGAATTTGTGAATTGTGGGACTTGGGTTGGGTGAATTCACTGACTTGGTTTTTGATTTTCAAGACTTTGGGTTGGGACTTTGGGATGCTCTAATTGATTCAATTATTTAAAGATTTAAAGTAAAAAGCTTTGTTTTATGTATATTTAAGTATACACAATGGTGCAAATGCAATGGTTTTTATAACTAATGTGTTTTATTTACTTTGATGAACATTGAACAGGATCTTTTTAGGTGAACAAGATCTCCGTATGTTTATCTTTTTGTTAAAATTAAATTGAAGCTAATTTTGTTTTATACGTTACTTTTATGTATTTTAAATTTATACCACGGTCCATGTCAAAAAAAAAAAAAAAAAAAAAAAAAAAACCACGGTCCCCCATGAAATGCTCTGGATCCGTCCCTGCATGTATAGGCCATAAATTCATCCAAACAGGGAAACAGGGGGCTACACATTCAACTTCAAGCAATATGCTACCTCGAGCTTGACAATTCCATAAGGACCTCACTGTAATTGACAATCCCATTCATTCAGGAATTGTCCAATCATGCAATCTTCCATTGTTATCACTTGTGTACAAGTGGTATGTATATCTCACTGTATTACACAGCATATTATCGAATGAAAAAGGCTTGAGCTCAATATTATCGAATGAAAAAGGCTTGAGCTCAATCAATTTCTCTCCCACCCTACTCTCTGCTGATGCCATTGATAGTCAAGTCAGCCTAGTAAAATACTGATGTGATGAGGGTGTGATTTTTAGCATTTATATTTGAATAAGAGTAATGCTAGAAACTGGGGCTGATAAAATAAGTTGGCCGGCATTTTAACCCGATAAGGATAAACTTGAACATGATTCGTCAATAACCCAACACGACTTGCTTGACCCATTTAATAAACAAGCGATCTGTTTGACTCATTTAAATCAAAATACGATATGTTTAACCTATTTGACCTAACCCAACATGATTAGTTTAACCTTTTTCAATGTGTATTTATTATATATATATAATTTCATAAACTTAAGTTGATCAACTTGTTTATGACCCGAACCCATTTATTTCAAACTAGCTATAATCCTTTAATTTTGTGTCGTGTTCGTTGATCGTATAAAAAAATTGTAAGCCCTACCGGAAACCACAGCCACATCCCACCCATTAACCCTTGAATTAGCCATTGTTAAGAAGTAAATAAATAAATGACACTTTCACGTTAGCCCAATTAGATGGATGTGTGATTTTAGTATTTATCTTACTCAAAGAGTAATGTCAGAAATCAGACCCATGTCATACTTCTATTTCGATGAATTGAGGTGACGGTGCTCATAATTTAATTAATATTATTGTGATATACAATGATATCATTTAATATAAAAAAAAAACTATATATAACGGAAGATAATAATACGAAATCCGCGGGTCTCACTCACCAAGCTTTCTCACCTCCCAACCCTCCCCCACCCCCCCCGCCCCCCACCCCCAATATTGAACTTGTAAGTCCTCCCTCTCCTTGAATTGATTAGTTTGCTGAACATTCCAACCTTGAACTTGTAAGTCCTCGTCTTCAACTAATTTGTTTGCTGCTTAGCATAGACAAAGTATGAACTTTATTTTCTAAGAAGAATGTTAGGGTTCCTTTTTCTTTTTCTTTTTTTTTTTTAAAAAAAATTTGATTCCCAAATTATGTGTCACCATCTCGTCCTCATATACTTTGATTTACTAAAACTAGAAATTACATGGGATGGTGACCCATTGCTTATGAAACAATTTTATTTTATTATTATTATTTTTTTAAGGAAGCCTAATCCAATATTTTAAGAGTCTGTTTGAGATTGTATTTGAAAAATAAAAAAATTTTAAATCAAAAAGTGTTTTTTGGCAAAATATTTATTTTTAAACTTTTGCCAAAAATGCGTTTTGACTATTTTTAGAATGAAAAACTAAAAAAAAAGAAAAAAAAAATTGAAAAGACACAAAATTTCCTTCAAACCAATTTGGACGAAATTTCATTCAACCTATTCTAATAAGTGACATGTGTCATTCAACATTTTTGGATTTTAAGAAATTAATATTTGGGTTCCTAGATTAGTGGAATGGTAATATTTGGACGAAATTTCGTTCAACCTACTCTAATAAGTGACATGTATCATTCAACATTTTTGGATTTTAAGAAATTAATATTTGGGTTCCTAGATTAGTGGAATAGTAATAAATGACTATTAAAATATTAAAGAAAATATATGATAAATGACACTTGGCACTTATTAGAGTAAATTGAAGGAAATTTCCTCAAATTAACTAGTTTAGAGGAAATTTCTATCATTTTTGAAATTTTTTACCTATCATGTCGGCTTTTGTTTGGCATAGCTTTTTAAGTATTAAAATTACTTTTTAAGCTCTTTAACGCAATTTCAAACAAATCCTAAGTGACCAAATAAGGTCCTATACTGTTATTCACTTTGTTTTATTTACTAACGTCGAAAACTTATCTCTGAACTCAAAAATTAAGGTCATAAAAAAGGAATTTAAAATCCACCTGGATCATACTTGGATGATCTTTTGCATTCTCTTCAATCTTCATGCTTGTGTATCACATAATTCTAACAACTTTGAATGAACATTGAATATGGAACCATAAAATATTTGATAAATTTTTATTTTTTTTAACATGTTTTATCAAACACATTTGTGATTTTTAAAATTAGGAATTTCAAAAATGCAAATTTTAAAATCGCACTTATTGAAATCATAATCCCAAACAGATCCAAAGTTTCCTTACTATGGTTAAACCAGTATGGTATCGAATTTCTTGGAAATGTAATTCTTCCTCAATATGTACCTATTAAACGAATATCATGAATTTTGGAAGTATAACCCATAAAAACACATGAGAGAGAGATACCTTACCCAATAAAGAATTTGCCACCGGATTTCGTATATTCACATGCATTTTATAGCATTCGGACAAGTCAATCCAATATAACGTTGGTAACTTGCTTGTATCGAATTGATATTCGTTTGATACTTGTGGAAACCCTCCAATGAAATAAAGATGAGAAAATTCTTGGCAACTTCCGCACCGTAAGTTTAAAGTATAAAATTAGCTAGGATAAATTACACATTATCCTCCCTTATGCCTTAACAATAGTTAGCATCTCCGGTAATAGTAACTATTTTTGCTACTTAAAATGCACTTTTTTTTATTTTTTATTTTTTCCTATTTTAACTACTAATTTTCCAATATAAACTCCAATAGATTATCTATCACAACTCTCTACTTTCTTCGAATATTATTTTTCAATGTATTTTTAATTGTGAAAGTTGAGGGAGAGGGAGAGAGGGGAGAGTAAAAAAAAAAAAAAAAAATAATATATATTTTTTTTAAAAAAAACTAAAGATGCTACAATAAACGTTCATATATGATGAAAATACTTTATTTTAAAATATATGTTTATTTATTTATTTATTTTTTGAGAAAATTGACGAACACTTTCATTAAAAGAAAAATCAAAACAGAGCCAAAGGGCTCTGTGGTTACAATAAAAAACAGAGCATGAGAGCTCTGTTGGCATAATTAACGTAGAGCCAACATCTCATTGTTTACAATCAATTCAATGCTGGCAGGGATGACCCCCACCGAGGACCTATCCATAGCAAGCACGACTGATGGCTTCCTTTGCTAGTGTGTGCGCTGCTGTATTTGCCTCTATGAAAATATGTGTACACTGCCACTGAGAGAAAGCAAGTAGTAGCTCCGCCCTTATATCCTCTATTAGCAATATTGTTGGAGGTTCTGGAATTTAGAGCAGCACACACATCCTTCGCAAAAGGGCATTCCCATAAAACGTGGAAAAGGGTCTCAGCTTCCAAATTGCATATTGGACACCATGCCTCCTTGATAATCTTACGCTTGACCAGATTCTCTCTTGTGGGGAGAAGATTTTGGCATACCCTCCACATGAAATTTTTCCATGCATTTGGAACATTCATCGACCAGATTCCATTCCATACCTTACTCTCTCTTTTACAATCCGAACTTTCTGCCTTGCCTTGATTTTCTACCTCCTTTGCCATATGATAGGCACTGCATACAGAAAATTCACCTTTGGCAGTACCCCTCCATATTTGGACATCCGGCTGATTTGTTAAGCTGATGGGTATGGACTGGATTGCCTTTATCTCTTCATCATTAAAAATCTGCTCGAGAAGGTTTACATTCCACCAATGTAAATCTGGATCTATCAGCTCACTTACCTTAGCCTCCTCGTGCAAAATAGCCATAGGGGATTGGATCTTGTACGTAGTCAGGATCGGTAACCATTTGTCCCCCCAGATTCGAGCATTACTCTCATTTCCAATCCGCCATATCAAACCCTCCTTCACAAGATCCCCGAATTGATTATACTCCACCAAGCGAAAGAAGGTTCGTTGCCCAATTTCGCCTCAAGTACAGAGAAATTTGGATAATATTTTGCTTTCATAATCCGGGCTACCAAACTGTCCGTATCCTCCCATAATCTCCAACATTGCTTTGCAAGCAAAGCTTTGTTGAAACAGTGAAGATCTTTGAACCCCATCCCTCCTTGTGCCTTTGGTGTTCCCAGTCCCTTCCAGCTCATCCAATGAATTTGAAATTCATTTGATTGATGTTCCCACCAAAACTTTTGCATAAGAGAGTTGATATCCAAACATAGAGTTCTTGGGAGCAAAAACACTCTGCTGCTATGATTTGAGTTTTGCATGATGCATCAGCTGTTGAGGTTACATTTTTCCCTATCAAATCCACATTGGATGAATGTTTGTTGCCTTCCCTTGCAGCAGTGTGCTTCTTGTTGATGGCTTCTCCCCTATTAAGATGTTTTAATTGATCTCTCCTTCCATCCTCTATAGCATCAATTGCTTTCGTTGTAGTGTCATCCTTAACCTGATATCATTTTCAAGTAACCGACATTATGAGAATAGAGACAATATGAAGTTCGTTAACTAATTAGTCGCCGACAACTAGTTAGCAACAATGACGAGTAGTCTTCGTTGATAAATTATCAGCAACGACATGTCATTCATGTTCCTACGTTTTTTTGCAACAACCTCTAACGTTATTTGCAACAACAAAGGGTTGTCGCTGATAAGAAAATATCAGCAATGGCAATCGAGTCGTTGCTGATGACCTTTCTCGACGGAGCAACAGCTACAACTAGTCGTTGCTGATAACCTTTCTCGACGGAGCAACAGCTACAACTAGTCGTTGCTGATAACCTTTCTCGACAGAGCAACATCTACGACTAGTCATTGCTAATTGTTTAGGCGACAACAATTTTGTTGTCGCTGAAACCAAATTTCTTGTAGTGCATTATGAGAATAGAGAAAATATGAGGATTGTTAACTAGTTGTTGTTGGCATTATAAAAGTAAGAAATGCATGAATATCATACTGGAATGCTTTGTTAATAAAAAGGGCAATGCATTCTGATGAGTTTACATACTTGCTACTGCTTCCAGATTCAATGTAAATACTAATATTGTTGAAATTCCTTGCTAACGGAATGACAAGCTCGCCTACTTATGCCCTTGCTCAAGTCCAGACCGTTCTAAGAAGGAAACAAATTAAATTATTATTGAATTCAACTGACAATTGAGAACTTTCATGCTTACTCAGATATGATATATGTGAACAATTCTAACTATTATCATCATCTTCTTCTTCTTCTTTTTCTTCTACTTCTTGTTTTTCGATAAGTAATATTTACAGTGCAAGTCTTTTAGCCAAGGGGTTCCTCTATTTTTTAACACCTTTGACGACATTATAACTAAGCCGATCAAAAAAATTGCTTGCAATTAACAGGGTATATATAACCATAATAAGGGGAGATATTTTATTTAATCCTTTTCCAAAGAAAGGGACAGCATCATCGATATTTCCCATTCTCTGCACAGAAATAAGACCTTATTACACTTTGAGCAATCTAATCAATTCAGAGGGGGAGAGAGAGAGAAGCTCATAATGCAATGTTTCTATGTAGAGTTCAAAATGATTCCTCAGCCAATTGGGACCACTCATGTTTTAAGCCAATAGATGGAACATGCAGAAAGTTAAGGAAAATGTATATTAACTGTGTAACATACATTAAGGAAAGCCCAACCCATTATTCTTTTGGATGTCTCTCTATGCTAAGAAGGAGAAAATCGGCATTACAAAATAAAAAGAGGTAAAAATTGATATTGATCAAGTGAATTGAAATAAAATATTGAGAAATTGAAACAGTATTTGCTCATTAAGAGACCAACCTAAACCATTTCTTTAGAAAAGCAACCAACCTCCCTTCCCACCAACAAAACAATAATTAAATTTTAATACTATGAATTGTATAGGCATATCAAATTTTGATACGAAATTAGAGGGAAAACTGGTTGTAGTGGTTATGTGGTAATAAGTAACTCATTTAATTCAAATGGGTTAATAGCTATAGATGATGTTCAGATGAGCTCTGTTCTTAAAACTTTGACTTGCACTTAGATTCTTTTTATTGATCTACTGGATTGGACTGAATGTGTTTATGAAATTTGATTGCTTACCATCAGTACTTCAAGATCAAATTGCAGGACTTTCTAATTTGACAGGAGTCAGGGTCTTTCACTATATATTGGACAAGTAATATTTTATGAGTAATATTATTCTTCACAGATAAATTGGTGTGAAATGGATATGTAGAATAGTATTACTCATATACTATAGATGTACCAACATCTCAACTTACTAAATTTATTGAAGGATATGTTTTTCTTTAGAGATGAAGGGTTGAAAAATAAAACAACACCTGATAAGCTTTCTTATGGATTGGTATTTGATAATATTGACATCAATAATTTCAGATTTTCCTGGTTAGGTAGTAACAAAAAAGAATTCTATTAAAATAGAATTTATACAATTTCAGGGAACAGTATGCATGCATTTATAGGCCATAAATATTTCATCCAAACAGGGAAACAGGGGGATACACATTCAACTTCAAGCAACTAGTACAGTAGTTTCTGTGCTCCTTTTCAATGGCAATGGTGCTGACTGCGCCCTGAGAAAGGAAAGAAGAATTATTGGCCATCATGACAGCTATGCAATCCACGCCCAATGAGATGGAGGTGTGATTTTAGCATTTATCTTACTCAAAGAGTAATGTCAGAAATCAGACCCACGTCCTACTTCTATTTCGATGAATTGAGGTGACGGTGCTCATAATTTAATTAATATTATTGTGATATATAATGATATCATTTAATATAAAAAAATAAAAAATAAAAAAAAACTATATATAACGAAGGATAATAATATGAAATCCACGGGTCTCACTCACCAAACTTTCTCCCCCCCAATATTGAACTTGTAAGTCCTCCCTCTCCTTGAATTGATTAGTTTGCTGAACATTCCAACCTTGAACTTGTAAGTCCTCGTCTTCAACTAATTTGTTTGCTGCTTAGCATAAACAAAGTATGAACTATATTTTCTAAGAGGAATGTTAGGGTTCCTTTTTCTTTTTTCTTTTTTCTTTTTTTCAAAAATTTGGTTCCCAAATTATGTGTCACCATCTCGTCCTTATATCCTATATACTTCAATTTTCTAAGACTAGAAATCACATGGGATGGTGACCCATTGCTTATGAACCAATTTTTATTTATTTATTTATTTTTTTCTTTAAAAAATGAAGCCTAATCCAATATTTTAAGAGTCTGTTTGAGAAATAAAATTTTTAAATCAAAAAAAGTTTTTTGGCAAAAGTTTTATTTTAAAACTTTTGTCAAAAGTGCGTTTTGACTATTTTTAGAGTAAAACTCAAAAAAAAAAAAAAAAAAAAAAAAAATTGAGACGACACAAAATTTCCTTCAAACCAATTTGGACGAAATTTTATTCAACCTACTCTAATTAGTGACATGTGTCATTCAACATTTTTGAATTTTAAGAAAATAATATTTGGGTTCCTAGATTATTGGACCTCAGTCTTCATTGGAAGAAATGATGAAAGCACTCATGCAATCAATTGACAAGTTTGTGCAGTCAACTGATAGAAACATACAGGAGTTGAAGAATGGCACTCAAGAGTTGAAGAATGCCACCATGGCCAACAACAGAGACATACAAGAGCTGAAAAGTTCTATTGCCAATATAGAAGGGCAAATTGGCTAGCTAGCCAATCAAGTGGGGGAAAGAGAAATAGGGAAGTTCCTGAGTCAACCTGTGCCTAACCCAAAGGGGCAGTTCGGTATTGGGAATTCCCCTACTCCTACCCATGGACAAGAACACGTGCAAGCAATCACCACTTTGAGGTCAGGAAAACAAGTGGATAATCAAGGGGCCACACCTGAAGAAGCCAGTGAAAATGCAAGAGAGGAAGAGAACTAGGCCAAGCCTACAATAGATGTTGGACCAGACACAGTCATTCCCAGTGTTGAGGATCAGCCTAAGAAGTATGTTCCCAAAGCTCCGTATCCAGAAAGATTGATAGCACCAAAGAAAAGCTCAAAGTACGATGACATTTTGGAAGTGTTCAAGCATGTGCAGATCAACATTCCATTCCTAGATGCCATCTAACAAGTGCCTTCTTATGCAAAATTTTTTAAGGATCTGGTCACAGTCAAGAGAAAGACGAATGTGCCCAAGAAAGCTTTCCTGACTAAGCAGGTAAGCTCTATTCTGCAATACAAGATGCCTGTCAAGTATAAGGAGCCCCAGATGTCCCACTATCGCTTGTAAGATTGGTGACAACCGAGCGGAAAAGGCTCTGTTGGATTTGGGAGCTAGTGTCAATCTCCTGCGGTATTTAGTATATGTTCAACTGGGTTTAAGAGAATTGAAATCATTGTCCATCACACTTCAACTGGCCGACAGATTTGTAAAGAAGCCGAGGGGAATCATTGAAGATGTTCTGATCAAAGTTGATAAGTTCGACTATCCTGTGGACTTCATCGTCTTAGATACAGAACCAGCAGTGAATGTAGAGATTCAAGTTCCAATCATATTAGGGCGCCCCTTTTTAGCTACAGCTAATGCCCTAATCAATTGTAGAACCGGGCTTATAAAGCTTTCTTTTGGGAACATGACAGTGGAGCTGAATATCTTTGATATCAGCAGGCAGCTATTTGAGTATGAGGAAGTCAGAAGTACCTGCTTGATAGAAGAGATAGTAGAGGAGACGGTAAATGAGCTGAGCAGTGATGACCATTTAGGAGAATGCTTACTGCATATGGAGGTGACATGGACCTGAATACACTACTGGAACAAGTTGATGCAATGTTGGACTCAGCTACAGCAAGAGAGATTGATATCGAGGGAACCACTGACACATCATCATCAGCAGCTGAGCAGGCTAAGCGAGAGTTGAAGCCCCTAAAGAACATATTGAAGTACAAATATCTGGATCCTAGTGAATCTCTACCGGTAATCATCTCTTCTAACTTGGATGAGACTCAAGAACAAGAATTGCTGAATGTGTTGGGAGAGCATAAAAAAGCAATCGGGTGGTCAATTGAGGACATTAAGGGAATAAACCCTGCAGTGGTAATGCACAAGATTCACTTGGAGAAAATACTAAAACCTCTCGAGAGCCATAGAGATGTTTAAATCCGGCCATGCAAGAGGTAGTTCGAGATGAAGTGATCAAACTTCTAGATGTAGGAATCATCTACCCGATCTCTGATAGTAAATGGGTGAGTCCCATTCATGTGGTACCTAAGAAGGCAAGGATGACTGTGATCAAAGAACAAAGACAATGAGTTGGTCCCAACTCGATTGCAATCAGGATGGAGAGTGTGCATCGACTACAGAAAGTTGAACTCTGTAACGAGGAAAGACCATTTCCCTCTACCGTTCATTGATCAGATGGTGGAGAGATTGGTGGGCCATGATTATTACTGTTTCCTGGATGGCTACTCTGGTTATAACCAAATTCCGCTGGATCCAGAAGACCAAGAGAAGACTACCTTCACGTGTCCCTTCGGTACGTTTGCCTATAGTCGTATGCCATTTAGGCTGTGCAATGCACTTGCTACTTGTCAGTGATGTGTGATCAGCATCTTTTTAGACATGGTCGAATGTCACCTGGAGATATTCATGGATGACTTCTCAGTTTTTGGTTCGTCATTTGAGGAATGTCTGTACCATCTCACATTGGTGTTAGCACGGTGCAAGGAGAAGAATCTGGTACTGAATTGGGAGAAATGCCACTTTATGGTGAAACAAGGGATTGTTTTGGGCCATATGATTTCACCCAAAGGTATAGAGGTTGACAAAGCCAAAGTAGATATGATTTCTAACCTTCCGCCACCATGGATAGTTAAGGAAATTTGGTCGTTTCTAGGACATGCTGGGTTTTACAGAAGATTCATCAAGGACTTCAGCAAGATAGCGAAACCTTTGTGTAATCAACTTTCAAAAGATGTTCTGTTTGACTTCAATGACAAATGCCAGACAACCTTCGAGATTCTGAAGAAGACATTGACCTCTACACCAATCATCCAACCACCTAATTGGGGAATTGCTGTTCGAGATAATGTGTGATGCTTACGATTATGCTGTGGGAGCCGTGTTAGTGTAGATAGTGGAGAAGCTTCCTCATGTCATATACTATGCTAGCAAGACCCTGAATGATGCACAACTCAATTACTCCACCGCTGAAAAGAAGCTGTTGGTTGTTGTGTTTGCTCTAGATAAGTTTAGATCTTACTTGCTAGGATCTATCTTGGTCTACTCGGATCATGCTGGTCTGAAGTATCTTTTGACTAAGAAAGATGCTAAATCTCGTCTCATCTAGTGGATTCTGTTGCTACAAGAATTTGACATTGAGATTCGAGACAAGAAGGGTTTCGAGAATGTGGTAGCTGACCACCTATCCAGGCTGATTGTGGATTTTAATGAAGATGTTGTGCCTATTGCTGAGACGTTCCCTGATGAACAACTTATGCACATCTCTCAAATTCCTGCACCTTGGTTCGCAGAAATTGTGAACTACTTTGTCACCGCCCAGATACCCTCACATTGGACCCAGCAAGACAGACCAAAATTCTTGGCTGGGCCAAAACACTTCTTTTGGGATGATCCTTACATGTTCAAATGCTGCCCAGATCAAATTATAAGGAGATGCATTCCTGAGAGTGACCACAAGAATATCCTTTCTTTCTTCCATGATCATGCATGTGGAGGACACTTCAGTTTTAAGAGATTAGTTAGCAAACTCCTATACGTTGCCATCACTAGGCCCGATATTGCTTACTCTATACAGATTTTAAGTCAGTTTACAGATAAACCAAGGAAGCCATATTTGGATGCTGCAACAAGGGTTTTGAGGTATATTAAAGTTCTCCTGCTCAAGGTGTTTTGTTTTCTATAAAATCTGAATTTCAGTTGTATGCTTTTTCACATAATATAGGTCCTTTATTCTGATTGGTTCAACTTAACCACATCTTATAGGTCTTCTCTTGATATATCTTAGGAATTCCTTCACAACTATGCCTTGATCAAATTGTCTCCAAAACAACTTGCATCCATAATTATTTTGTCACTGAATTAACCTATTCAAAAACCTATTGCACACTAAAAAACAGAGAAGTTTAGAAAGGAATAGTGATTCGTTCAGCAAAGAATCATTTTAGGAGATCAAGCATATGTGGTAAGTATAAAACTTATTGACCCTGCGCTTGATGTTTTATTGCATAAATTGTATAATAATTTTTAGTGTGATTATGAGCCTATATATTGTGGAACATGATTATGATAATTTATGTTGATATGCTATATTACATGTGCTTAAAGAAATGTGTTAAAAGAAAATGAGTTAAATAATACAAATCTTTAGCGTGTTGGAAATAATCTTGGATCATGGTGCACAAAATTTGTATTGAAATAAAATAATACAAATCTAAAAATTAACATTAAAATAAATAAATTACAAGACATGAAAAGTAGAGTATGAAAAGATCTCACAGTGTAGGAAAGAGCGTTGTCCTTAAAGTTTGATTCGTGCTTCCCAGAGTACATAACTCGGTGCGATCGGATCTCTTGATACATAACCTTCTACCTTCGTTAATGACGTACTTCCAAGAATAAAGACTAATATAACAACACATTTGTCAAAGTGGATGGGGGACATCAAATAATTTATTTATAGAAAAACTAATAATATAGTATATCGCTTTATGCTTGAAGCAAGAGTTTTACAACCCATAGAAAAGAAGTGTTGAAAACATACTACATGGTATATGTATGAAAGAAAATAAGTACTTTTTTCACTATATACCTTATGGAGAATGATGAGTGCCAAATGTTGTATATTTGAGCCCCATAACTTATGTTTGTTAAGCTCTTAGCTTTGTTATTTTCTAATGTTTTTGTTAGTTTTAGTGTTTTAGTGTGCAGTAGGTCGTTAACAGAAGAATGCAGTTTGAGGGTGGAAAATTGCAAAGGAACCAAAGGTCCCTGTTAGTGCGATTGAGCGCATGGAGCCACGATTGAGCGCATTTGCTCTCGAGCCCAAGAGATCCACGATCGAGTGCACAACCCCGAGATACCCGCGTAGCCCTAACCCACCGCTTACTCGACTGCGCTATGGAATATTGAAGCAGTTGAGTGCGCTCGAGCACACTAAGTACGATCGAGCGCACTTGCACATGACCTGGCAGCACATATTTTGTTATACATAGGATCCTTATATTTTGTAAAACCCTACGTTTGGGAGGCGCTTTTGAGAGCAGAAACTCTATATTTTTGTCATTCTTTAGCCTTCCATTCGTCATTAGTTGTAAGCTTTCAATTTATAATGCTTTCATTTAATTTCCCTTTGTCTCTTATTAGCATGAGAGGCTAAATCTTCAACTAAAGTTGAATATGAAGCCTCACCATTGATTTTCTTACATGTTTTCATGTTTAGTTTGTACTCAATCCATCGTTTAATATATTGTATGTTCGTTTCAATTCAATTGTGTGACAAAATTGTGATTGATTGTTGTTTATGAATCATTAAACGTCAAATATTCATTGTGTTTTGTCCGAGTGTACATCGGATGATTGGATCGAGACTAATATCCATTGTGATCTACGGATACAGTGGATGATTTGATCTCGATTAAATATCCGTTGTGATTCTTTAATGATAGATTCATTGAATGATTCGACAATATTTTGTAGAAGCAATAGAATATGCGTAGAGCCTAATCGTTTGACAGATGTATGAACTAAGCATGAAAATGTGTGTCTTGATTTGGTGAGGTGGATTCTAAAACCTTAGTGCTTTTCTTTAATAGTTTTCAAGCATTTAGACTAGTTTATGTTTTTGTTCAACAAAATCACTCAAACTCGGAATTAGGTTAAGATAAACCCGATTTAGATAGAGAATTGATTATTGCAAAATACGAATCCCTATGGATTCGATCTCGCACTTGCACAACACTATATTGCACATGACTCGTGCCTTGCGAGTACATTAAATTTGTATATCAAATTTTAGCGCCGTTGCTGGGGAGACGTTTGTTTTTGTGAAAATTGATTTTTTGTCTAGATTGATTTTATTCTTCTACTAGTTATTTTCTTTCTGCAATTTTATTTCATTTTGATTTGTTTCTGTGTTGTTCTATATAAAAAAAAATTAATTAATTAGAATAGCGTTTTGGTGTTTTTGATTTTGTTGAAGTTTTTGGAATTTTGGTCTCTGTTAGAGTGATCGAGCGCAGCTTACTTGTGCTCGAACGCACTCCCGCCTATTGCTGCATTGTATGGGCACCTGCACTTGACAGTTTGCAATTGCGCGCGAGCGGACATCAGGCTGAAGGTTCCGCAGTGCACTTTTACGCTCGATCGCACCTCTATTGTGATCGAGCGCACTAGCAGACCGCTATATTCGTGCATGCTTACGATCGATCACGTCACACCTGCACTTGAGTGCATCTCCGCAGTCAGCAGCAACAAACCAGAAGCAGCTAAGTACTCAGTTTTTGATTTTTTGGTTTATTTTTATTTTTCTTTATTTGTTTATTTTTGTTGTGCCTATCTTTTATCTGTTGTTATTGAATTTTTGTGAATCATTTATTTTTGTTTAGTTAGTTTATTTTTGGTGTATGCTTGGTCGGAGATCCCAAAACTTAGATTTGATACCTTTAGATCTCGAATTAGAGAAAACTCTTAGGAGAACTCGTAGAGCACCTGTTGAGATGGGGGACGTTTTTAGAAATGAAAATGAACCAGGGATAGAGCAACCTAGGGATGAGAACCATGATGTGAGAGTTGAGAATGAGGAGCAAGTTAGGGCTTGGAATGTGGACTTCACTGCATCATTTCGGGAATTGTTCGCACCTGTTGCAACTAGTTCCCACTCGTGTATAGTGCTGCCACCAACCAATGCCACCCATTTTGATATAAAACCACATGTCATCCAACTCCTACCTTCATTTCATGGCTTGGATCATGAAAACCCTTACAACATGTGAAGACATTCAAAGATATGTGTTCCACATTCAAGCTCCAAAATTTCCCAGAGGAGTCAGTCCATCTTAGACTTTTCCCTTTTTCTCTTCAAGGTAGAGCCAAGGCATGGTTGGATTCCAACACGCCTGGGTTTATTACATCTTGGGAAAGCTTGTTGAGTAAATTCTACAATAAGTTTTTCCCAATGTCTGTAGTGAATGAGTACAGAAAGGAGATTAGGTCTTTCACTCAGGAAGAGGATGAGAAATTTTCTGAGAGTTGGGAGCATTTCAAAGAGTTGCTAATCAAATGCCCTCCACATGGATATGAGAAGTGGAGACTCGTGCAATTTTTCTACCAAGGGCTAACTCAGCCCAACCGTAGCATGATTGAGTCAATGAACAGGGGGACATTCTTAAGTTTGACTGGAGATTTAGCATATAAAGCTTTGGACAAGCTTTCCGATGACTCACAACAGTGGGATTTTTCGAGTTGTCGGGATAAATCTACTTGTAACCCCAAGAAAGGAGGCATCTATGAGTTGAAAGGAGAAGCTGAGTTGAACATAAAGATAGATGCACTCACCAAGAGACTTGACACTCTCAATGTAGGTTAGCCCATCAATGCTGCCAACACTTTCACTGTTGATAGTTGTTCCTTCTGTGCTAGTCCTATGCACTCAGCATAGAATTGTCCATCTATACCGGTCTTTTCCAAGTACCCGATGGAACAAGTGAACACTTTCAATGATTTTTGAAAGTAGTCAAATGGACCTTATTTAGTGACCTACAATCTAGGGTGGCGAACCCACCCTAATTTTTCTTGGAAGCAGAACCAACCAACGAATCAGGGAGGAGCTTCGCATCATGCTCACAATCAATACCCTCCAGGATTCCCTTCGACGAGGTCCCAATCATGGTCGTTTGGCTTGGCCAGCGTCAACATCTGCTTTCCAAGCCCCCACTCAAAGCCCCATCATCAATGACACAATCATTGGAAGAGACCCTCAGGGATTTTATGAAAATGACTGGTCAATCCATCAACGATGTGAGGAATACCACCATGGTGAACACCCAGGCGATCTCCAAGTTGGAGATGCAGATGGGCCAGTTAGCCAATCACCTGGGTGAGAGAGATAAGGGGAAGTTCCCAAGCCAGCCAGTGACCAATCCTAAGGCATTTACGATTGTAAATTCTTCAAGTCAGGCGCAAAGGCAGGAGCATGTGTAGGCAATTGTCACTCTGAAGTTTGGGAAACAAGTGGACAATCAGGTAATAGAGCCAAAAGCATACCTTGCTGTGAAAAAAGGAAAATAAGGTGACAACAAGAAGGAAAGAGATGCTGAGCCATCCACAGTCACCCCCATTGTTAAGGATCCTCCTAGGTCGTTTGTACCTAAAGCGCCTTATCTTGAGAGATTACAAGCACCCAAGAAAGGAGGGAATTTAGAGGACATTTTGGAGGTGTTCAAACAAGTCCAAATCAATATCCCATTTTTGGACACCATCCAGTAAATACCTTCACATGCCAAGTTCTTGAAGGACTTGATTACAGTGAAGAAGAAAATGAATGTCCCAAAGAAGGCATTCATGACCGAGCAAATTAGTTCAATCCTACAATGCAAGTTACCCCTCAAGTATAAGGACCCTAGGTGTCCTACTATTACTTGCATGATAGGAATCAGTCAGATTGAGAGAGCATTATTGGATCTGGGAGCAAGTGTAAATTTGTCGCCCTACTTAGTCTATATGTAGTTGGGACTAGGAGAGTTGAAGCCCACATCCATGACGCTGCAATTGGCTGATAGGTCAGTGAAAGTTCCACGAGGAATAGTTGAGGATGTACTGATCAAGGTGGATAAGTTTTATTTTCCCGTGGATTTTATTGTACTTGACACAGGGCCAGTTTAGAACATAGGGAGTGAAATACTGGTGATTACAGGGTGACCATTTTTAGCTACGGCTAACTCCTTGATCAATTGTAGGACGGGGGTGATAAAGATTTCTTTCGGGAATATGACAGTGGAGTTAAATATCTTTCATATCAGAAAACAACCACTGGATTATGACAAAGCGCAACAAGTATGCTTGATAGAGGAGATTATAGAGGAGGTTGTTGAATAATCAAGCATAGAGAACCCCCTGGAGGCATGTTTTGGTTAGTTCGGAGAGGATTTAGATTTGGATAAGTTGATTGAGCAAGCAGATGCAATTTTGGTGACTGCTCCGCTAGTGAGTAGTGAGAAGGAGGAGACAGTGTTGTACAAATATCTACCTAAATTTATAGGCAAATAATTGCACGTTTTACTTGCTAGTGCACAAAGTCAATGTAGTAGCATAATGTGCAAGTGCGAGATCATTCCCACAGAGATTGGTAAATTTTGATTAAAATTAATTTCGCAATGTAAAACAAGAGAGAGAAAAATTGATTTTTGATTCGATAATGATAAAAGGTAGGGTTTTGATATCTACCACTAATCATGCTTATACAATAAAACAATATGCCAATGCTTTGCTCACATTATGAATACCTAATATTTGCCAACCTAAGGGTATGGGTGTCTACTCCTTAAGCTATTGATTTCCCTAGGCAACGGATTAGGCATGAGTATCTACTATAATTCTTTTCTTTCTTAAAGGATTTAACATGAGTGTCTACTAAGTTGTTCTTTAAGAAAACATAAAAACTATGGAAATCGACAAACACATGAGGCCTAGGGCATGGGTGTCTACTCCCAGCCCATGTTGATTAACCCAAGAACCTGGCGTGGATTTCTTTTGTTACTCTTATTAAACCCAATACTCGATCATCCAAATTGATTTAACTAACTAGTCCATACCACATGTATATGTTGATCAGGCAAACACATACGAGAAATTCAAGAAAGCAGGTATTAATCAAGTTAAATATCATAATGTAATTATCGCAAAGGCGCCAATATTGAATTATTATATAAACATGATCAGGGCTTCAATCTAGCCCTACTAAAAGGTTTAGTTACACATGAGTTTGATGTTAAACATCTTCATAAAATAAAGAGGAAAAGAATAAACCCGAAAAATTGCTTCCTTGAGGAGCCATCAATTCTTCTCCAAAATCATGTATTTCTTTTTCTGTGTTTACAAGCCTATTTATAGAGTCTAAGGAACCCTAGAAACCTTCAAAAGTAGGACTCTACAAAACCCTAATAAAATAACATTCCACAAAATAGGGCTGCGGCTGCTTTTCTCTTCACGCACGAGTGTGCTCGATCACAGACCGTGTGCGCTCGATCGCAACTATGTGATCGATCCTCTTCTTGCGCGCGCACAGGTGCGCTCGTTCCTTGCCTTGAGCACTCGAGTGTTAATGTGCTTGATCGCAGATCCCCTACGCTCGATCGCTCTAACAGACTCCAGCTTTCCCAAGTTTGCTCTTTAAGCCCTATATGTCCAGAAATGCTTCCTTTTCTTCCAAAGACCTATAAAACAGAGAAAACACAAAATGAAAATAAAATAGAAAGAAATAACATAAACTAAGAGCTTAACAAATATAAATTAAGGGGCTTAAATATGGATATTTAAGCACTTATCAAACAGCAGTACATGATCCCCCCAAGAAGGAACTTAAGCCTTTACCGGACAATCTTAAGTATAAGTTCCTAGGTCCAGCAGAGTCTTTGCCTGTGATTATAGATTTAGACTTGGTCGATGCTCAAGAAGAGAAATTATTGGATGTGTTAAGAGAGCACATGGAAGCTATCGGCTGGACCATTGAGGATTTTATGGGGATCAATCCCTCGTTGGTGATGCATAAGATACATTTGGTGGAGAATGCCAAACCATCGAGGGAGCCACATAGAAGGCTCAACCCAGCTATGTAAAAGGTTGTGAGGATTTAAATAATAAAATTGTTGGATGCAGAGATCATATATCCAATCTTTGACAGCAAGTGGGTGAGCCCGATTCATAAAGCGGGCAGGATTGACGGTAGTAAAGAACAAGGATGATGAGTTGGTGCCAACTCGTATTCAGTCATGATGGAGAGTTTGCATAGACTACTGCAAGTTGAATGCCGCCACCAGGAAGGATCATTTTCCACTCCCATTTATTGATCAGATGGTGGAGCGCTTAGCTGGGCATGATTACTATTGCTTCTTGGATGGTTATTCTGGATATGACTAGGTCCCTATGGACCTCGAAGATCAGGAGAAGACGACGTTTACTTGTCCTTTTAGGACATTCGCCTACCATTGCATGCTCTTTGGGTTGTGCAATGCACCCACTACTTTTCAACGGTGCATGATCAACATATTCTCTGATATGGTAGAACGATTTTTGGAGATTTTCATGGGCGACTTCTCTGTCTTTGGTTCATCTTTTGAGGAGTGACTGCATCGTCTCACTTTGGTTTTAGTGAGGTGCAAGGAGAAGAACCTGGTGCTTAATTGGGAGAAGTGCCATTTTATGGTTAAGCAAGGTATTGTACTGGGGCACGTCATATCTCACCAGGGGGTTGAGGTTGACAAAACGAAGGTGGACCTGATTTCCAACCTTCCACCCATACGTACAGTGAAGGAAATTCGCTCTTTCTTAGGACATGCAGGTTTCTACAGGCGATTTATCCAGGATTTCGGCAAGATTGCCAAGCCCTTGTGTAAATTGTTGGCAAAGGAGACCCCATTTATATTTGATGAGGAGTGTATGGAAGCTTTCGAGGCTCTGAAGAAGATTCTGACATCCACACCAGTTATTCAGCCACCCAACTAGGGTGTACCTTTTGAGATTATGTGTGACGCGTCAGATTATGCAATTGGAGCTGTTTTGGGGCAACGTGTTGATAAACTCCCCCATGTCATCTACTATGTGAGCAGGACTCTAAATGATGCACAACTCAATTACTCGACCACTGAGAAGGAGTTGTTGGCTGTCGTTTTTATGCTGGACAAGTTTAGATCCTATTTGTTAAGATCTAAAATCATCATCTACTCGGATCACGCAGCATTGAAGTATCGTTTTTCCAAAAAAGATGCTAAATCTCGCCTTATCTGATGGATTTTGTTACTTCAGGAGTTTGACATAGAGATTCGGGATAAGAAGGTTTCCAAAAATGTGGTGGAGGATCATTTTTCTAGGTTGACTATGGATTACACCGAAGACACCACTCCTATTTTTGAGACCTTCCCTGATGAGCAATTGATGCACATTGCTCACAATTCCGCACCATGATTTGCTGACATAGCGAACTATCTTGTCACCGGCCAAATGCCTTTGCATTGGGGGCAACAAGATAAGTTCAAATTTTTGTCCATGGTGAAGTACTTTTTCTCGGATGATCCTTATCTGTTCAAGTATTGTCCCAACTAGATCATTAGGAGGTATATATCTGAGCATGACCAATCCAATGTCATCTCCTTTTGTCATGATCATGCTTGTGGAGGCCACTTCAGTACAAAGAAGACCGCTACAAAAATTTTGCTGCGTGGATTTTATTAGCCTACCCTTTTCAGAGACGCTCATGCTCATTGCATAGCTTGTGAGCGCTGTCAGAAGTTAAGGAGTATTTCTAGGAGGAATATGATGCCCCTCAATCCCATTTTGATTGTTGAGATTTTGACATATAGGCCATTGATTTCATGGGACCTTTCCTGAACTCCTTTAGTTATCTGTACATCTTGGTTGCTGTGGACTATGTGTCTAAGTGGGTGGAGGCAGTTGCATGCAAGACCAATGACCACAGAGTGGTGGTCCAATTTTTGAAAGACATTATCTTTGCTCGTTTTGGTACGCCTTGAGCAATCATTAGTGATGGAGGTAAGCATTTATGCAACCGGATTTTTGAGCAGTTGATGAAGAAGTACTTCATCACACATAAGGTTTCCACCCCATATCACCCACAGACGAGTAGACAGGTTAAAGTTTCCAATCGAGAGATCAAGCACATTTTGGAAAAGACAGTGAATCCCACTAGAAAAGATTGGTCTCTACGATTGAGTGATGCATTGTGGGCATATAGGACATCATTCAAGACTTCGATTGGGATGTCACCCTATCGGCTTGTGTACGGGAAGGCATGTCATCTTCCAGTGGAGTTGTAGCATAGAGCATATTGGACCATCAAGCAGCTGAACTTCAATGTTTTGAAGGCTAGCTCTCAAAGAAAGCTCCAACTCAATGAATTAGAGGAGCTGAGGAATGATGCATATGATTGTGCAAGGATGTACAAGGCACAGATGAAGAAGGTTCATAACCATAGCATTTTGAGACTATCTTTTGAACATGGTCAGAAAGTCCTTCTTTACAATTCACGGCTGCATCTATTCCCAGGCAAGCTAAAATCCTGATGGACAGGCCCATTTATCATTGATCAGTTTTTCCTCGTGGGCCATCGAGATTGAGGATCCAAAGAATGGTACAACCTTTAAGGTAAATTGACAGAGATTAAAACCATTCTTGGAGTTAAGGAGTATGGAGATTGAGACAACCTTGTTGGAGGATCCGAGCTATGCAGAGTGATCATCAACTCCTGTGGAGAGTCTGGCTAAAGACGTTAAACTTAACACTTGTGGGATCACCCCTCATTATTTTACTTGTTATTTGATATTGGCATTGTGTTTTTCAGGTCAAATGTCCACCATTCAAGTTTGGGGGAGTGTTATCTTATGCTACTCCTGACTTGCATCGCTCCTCTGGTAATGTATTTCTGGACACATTGAGGAAAATGTGCCATTTTAGTTTGGAGGTGGGGTAGACATTTCTGTTGATTATTTGTGCTGTTTGTTTTTGCAAAAAAAAAAAAAAAAAAATCAGTACGCTCGAGCTCACTCATGTTGGCTCGAGCGTAGATACCCATTTTTTACACATATACTTGCACAAGTGCGATCGAGCACACATTGTTACGCGTTCGAGCGCACTCTCGCCATGTGCCCTTGTGCGCAAGAGCACACCATCACACTTTGCACACCTCCGCTCAAGTGCAATCGAGCGCACCTTTTGGTGCGATTGAGCGCACTTATTCAGAAGCCTCACGTGACCTTTTTAGGTCACATTTTCTCCTCTTCCCCCTTATTTCTCCCCTGCGCCGTACCTCTCCCTCTCCCTCACTCCACCCGCACAAGCACTCCCACACCGCCTTTCCACCTCCATTCACACCACCACACACCACGAGCACACCACCGCGCCACCGTAATCTGTCCCCATCACCTCCCCCATTTCCCCATTTCTCCATCACAACCCATTTCCCCCATTTTTCACTTTCCCCCATATTTTTTCTTATGTAAAACAATCTGTGGGTGCCTTTCCACACATGAATTGTTTCTGTGTTGGTTTTTAGTTGTTTTGCAGGGGGTTGGGTCACATTTCAAGGTTGTTATACACCCTTTGGTTTTGGAAGTGCACACCAGGTGCTCAACAAAAGTCCTGAACCAGTCTTCATCATGCCTAGAGGCCAAGCTTCCGTCCTTTAGTCCTCTGAAACCCAGGCCACAGTAGCCCGGCCTACTTTTTAGACAAGGAAGCTCATGTTGGAGACCTCGTTCGCCATCAAAGAGGACTTTACAAATTTTAATGCAACGAGATGGGCGGTTCAAGAATTAAAGCATTGAGGGTTGAAGCGGTTGTTCAAGCCAGTCACCTCCACCGCTTATGCACGCCTGGTTCAAACATTCTATGAGCATCTGACTTACGATTACAGTCGGCTAGACAACCTTTCCTCTACCATTGATGACCGAGACGTTGAGGTGACTATAGCAGACATAGCTGCAGCTTTGAAGTGCNTGACCTTTTTAGGTCACATTTTCTCCTCTTCCCCCTTATTTCTCCCCTGCGCCGTACCTCTCCCTCTCCCTCACTCCACTCGCACAAGCACTCCCACACCACCTTTCCACCTCCATTCACACCACCACACACCACGAGCACACCACCGCGCCACCGTAATCTGTCCCCATCACCTCCCCCATTTCCCCATTTCGCCATCACAACCCATTTCCCCCATTTTTCACTTTCCCCCATATTTTTTCTCATGTAAAGCAATCTGTGGGTGCCTTTCCACACACGAATTGTTTCTGTGTTGGTTTTTAGTTGTTTTGCAGGGGGTTGGGTCACATTTCAAGGTTGTTATACACCCTTTGGTTTTGGAAGTGCACACCAGGTGCTCGACAAAAGTCCTGAACCAGTCTTCATCATGCCTAGAGGCCAAGCTTCCGTCCTTTAGTCCTCTGAAACCCAGGCCACAGTAGCCCGGCCTACTTTTTAGACAAGGAAGCTCATGTTGGAGACCTCGTTCGCCATCAAAGAGGACTTTACAAATTTTAATGCAACAAGATGGGCGGTTCAAGAATTAAAGCATTGAGGGTTGAAGCGGTTGTTCAAGCCAGTCACCTCCACCGCTTATGCACGCCTGGTTCAAACATTCTATGAGCATCTGACTTACGATTACAGTCGGCTAGACAGCCTTTCCTCTACCATTGATGACCGAGACGTTGAGGTGACTGTAGCGGACATAGCTGCAGCTTTGAAGTGCCATGCTGAGTGTCTCCAATCAGAAGAACAGTGGATAGCCTGCCCCTCCATGCTCACTATAGAGGAGATCATTTATGACATGTGTGAGGGATGCTATGCTGATCAGTATCGGGATGCCACTAGCAAGGCCAAGTTGCCTCCATAACTCTGGCTTGTGGATTTTGTGCTTCAGCGGAATGTGTGCCCTTTGGGACACAAAACGCAAAGATAGGATCTTTTCCTTACTGCCCTCTATGCCTTCCATAAGGGCTATTGGTGCTCCATTCCTGACATCATTTGGAGGCAGCTGCATAAATTTTGGGAAAGGGTGCACCAACGAGCTGCTGAGGGCACCAGAACTTGGGGACTACCCTTCCTGTTCCTCATAACCTAAATACTTCGGAAGAAGGGCATTAAAGGCACCTCAGCAGATGGGCCCATCACTGAGCACGCACAATTTGACCGGATCCAGTGGAATCAGAGTTATTCCCACATGCCATGGGAGTGTCGGGCCATGGCAGCTAGAGTAGAGAGAGCCGCAGACGGTGCAGAGTCGATGGACATGGATGAAGCAGTGGCAGAAGAAGAGGCAGTTGAAGAAGAAGTGGCGAAGCAAGGAGAGACGATCACTATGAGCGCCGCACATTATCAGGCCATGCAGTAGGACTTGGTGGACATTCGATTTGAGCTTGCTGATCAGCGGAGGGAGGCCCACCAGGATAAGCTCAAGACCGATGAACAGTTCAAGGCACAACAAGCCATGTTGCAAGCCATCCTAGCGTGGTTGCCACCTGCTTCAGGGGCATCTTCATCAGCACCGCAGTGACGTGTCAAGTACTCTTATCCCTTGCATTGTATTGTTTTATTTTCTGTATCCACACATTGAGGACATTGTGCAATTCAAGTTTGGGGGTCTGTGTACACATGTTGTTCTTAACTATGCAGCTGATTTTAAATTATGGTTCGAATTTCATTGGTGAGCTTAACATGATGAACACATGATCAGTTGATTAGGGGATTTAAGTTGTGTTACTTTCTTTGACAGCATGAGATATTACATGTTCAATTTGATTTTCACATGCACAATAGCACGTAGTTCGTGGGGTATGAAATCTGAGATCAGTCATGCTTGGTTTTGATAGCTTGGATGCAGGTGGGTAGCTTATTGGAGAGATAACCTTGGTTTTTAATAAAAATAAATAATAATAATAAATATATATATGATCATTTTGAGCTTTCCACCGAGTAACTGGACCTCTTGCCTCATTAAGCAATGAGTGTTCATGTTAAAAGGTGAGAAGTTAGACATGGTTAGCTAAGCTTCGTAGCCTTTTTTACTTGAGTTAGTAGGTCCTTAGGGGTGTCTTTACACCTAATGCCCTAAAACCATCTGATTTGGGAGTCATTGGCTTAACGCTCGATACATGGGTCAATTAGAAAGGTTGAGGGAGCTAAGCACAAAAAAATTAATTAATTAAAAAAAAAACCTTGAATGAGACATCTTATTAAGCAAACTGTAAAATAATAAATCAAGAACCGGTTTAGTTGGAGGCTATAAACATGTATATATAGCCCCAAGACTGAAGAAGTGCGGAATAAAGACTCCTAACCCTAATACAACTCAAATAAATGAACTTAAAGCGGTTTAATAATGGAAAAACGTGAAAAATATAACATAGGACCCGTGAGCGAATGATCGCAACACGGGGGGCGATCGTTCGCAGATGGGCGAACGATCAGGGCGCACGAACCCCACCAACGGTCGCTTGCTCAGTAGCTTCCAAGCGTTAGGGGCCACTTCTGCGAACGATCATGCGATCGTTCGCCACCAACGTTCACTTCATCAGTAGCCGTGGGACTATTGGCACGAGTTCTGTGATTGATCGCAGGTTACTCTGCGATCGTTCACTGCTCCAGAGACTTCTGTTTCTGGTCCTCTGTTGCAGCTCTGGTCTGGGAGCATGTCGTCATCCTTCGGGGTGGTTCCACTTCAACATCTCTCCCTTTCTTTCTCATGTAGTCCCAAGCATCTCGGTCTACATCATCCTCCCCAGGTTAGAGAGAATTCCCCCTCGAATTCACATCCTCTTCTGAAGAATCGTCTATGAACGGTATAAGATGTTTGATGTTAAAAACATCTGCTGTTTTGATATGGCTGGGCAACTTCAGCTGATATGCGTTGGCGTTGATCTTCTTCACAATCTCAACAGGGCTGATCTTATGTGCTGCCAGTTTGTTGTACTCACCGATGGGAAAATGATCTTTAGTTAGGATTGCCCATACAAAATCACCTTCTTCGAATTCCAATGGGCGTCATTTCTTATCCGCCGTCGCTTTATACTTTGCTGTCGATTCCTGGAGGTTCTTGATTGTCAACTTGTGGCCCTCCTTGATGTGTGCAATGAGATCCTCCGCTGTAGTATCTGTTCTTTTCAAATCGGGAAGCGGTGCTAAGTCCAACAGTGTGCGCGGGTTACCACCATAAATGATAGTGAATGGGCTAAGACCCGTGCTTCGATTAACTGACCGATTGTAGGCGAACTTCGCTTGGTATAGTTGTAGGTCCCAAGACTTGAGGTTCTCTCCCACCAAAATCCGCAGTAATGCCCCCAAGGATCGATTGACCACTTCTGTTTGGCCGTCCGTCTGAGGATGATATATGCACTACTAAAATCCAGCTTAGTGTGCGATAGTTGCCACAAGCACCGCCAAAAGTGGCTAAGGAAACGTGTTTCGCGGTCGGAGACTATGGATAAGGGCAGGCCATGTAGCCGATAGACCTCACGAAAATACAATTGAGCCACATTCACAGCATCGGCGGTCTTCTTACACGCAATGAAATGAACCATCTTAGAAAATCGATCAACAACCACAAAGATGGAATCATTACCTTTTTTGGTCCGAGGTAGGCCTAATACAAAGTCCATGCTCACATTCATCCATGGACCTTCCGGGATAGGTAGGGGCATGTACAACCCTGCATTAGTTGCTCCCCCTTTTGATACTTGGCACACTCTACAGCACCACACAAATTTGTCTACCTCTTTCCGTAGGGTCGGCCAATAGAAATGTTCTGCCACTAAAAGGACTATTTTGTCTCTCCCTATGTGGCCTTCATTATGGCGTTCTTGGATGATTTTAAGTCTCAGACTGCAATCTGGAATACATAGCTGGTGTCCTTTGAAAAGGAACCCATCATACACTCCATAATCACTCCATGCTCCCCCAGCTATTTCATCCATAATAGGGCCAAAGAAAGAGCCAGTGTGTAACAATTCTTTGATAAAGTCAAAGCCAAGTACCTCATTTGTCATTGTGACCAAAAGTGACGACTTTCGGCTAAGGGCGTCGGCCACCCTGTTCAATGCTCCGGCTTTGTGCTTGATGGTGAAAGAGAATTGTTGGACATATGCAGCCCACTTCGCATGTCGAGACGACAATTTATCTTGACTATTGAGGTGCTTCAATGCCTCATGGTCCGAGTACAAGATAAAATCATTGTAGGCTAGGTAAGAACTCCAATGCCTCAATGATTGCACCAGTGCATAAAACTCCATGTCGTAGGTGCTATAGTTGAGTCTTGAACCACTCAACTTTTCGCTAAAGAATGCCACTGGTTTCCCTCCTTGACTTAACACCGCTCCAATGCCGACCTTGGATGCGTCACAATGTAACTCAAAGGGAACTTCAAAATCTGGTAGCACAAGCAAAGGGGCCGTCGTTAATTTAAGCTTGATCAACCCGAACGCCTCTGTTGCCGCTTCGCTCCATGAAAATTTCCCTGCTTTCATGCATTCTGTGATAGGCGCCATAATAGTGCTGAAATTATAAATGAAACGCCTATAAAATGACACCAACCTATGGAAGCTTCGAACTTCATGTAATGTAGTGGGTATGGGCCAATCTCTCACAGCTGCTACCTTGGATTCATCTACTGCCAATTCATCCTTAGATACCACATAACCAAGAAAACGGGCCGAGTCCTTCATGAATGAGCATTTTGTGGGTGAAGCATAGAATTTCTCCCTCCGGAGAGCACAAAGGACCTCCCGTACGTGTTGAATGTGCTTCTCTTTGTTGGGACTGTAGATTAGGATGTCGTCAAAATACACTACCATAAACTTTCCAATGAATGGGTGGAAAGCTTGGTTCATCACCCTCATGAAAGTACTAGGGGCATTAGACAGCCCGAATGGCATTACCAACCATTCATAAAGTCCCTCTCGAGTCTTAAACGCGGTCTTCCACTCATCACTTGGTCACACTCGAATTTGGTGGTACCCGCTCCGTATGTCAAGTTTTGAGAACATAATTGCCCCACTTAAACCGGTTTACTTGGCTTAAACCGGGAGATCCATGATAAGGTAGAGATGCAGCATTATGTGGAATTGGAAGATATGGTGCATATGGCTATCAAAGTGGAACAACAACTCAAGAGAGGGAGTGGGACACATGCAGGCCATAACTCTAGTTCTACCTCTTGGAAATCGAGTCATGCCAAGCCGCTGGACAAGTCACAAATGCCCAAACCCGAACCCAAGTCCGCGACCACCATCCACGTTCCTCAAGGTAAAACTGAAGCCTCTACCTCTAGGAATCGTGATATTAAATGTTTTAGATGTCAAGGCAGGGGCCACATAGCAAGTCAATGTCCAAACAAGCAAGTCATGGTGTTGCAAGCCAATGGTGAAATTGTGACCGACTGTGAAGATTCCGACACCGACGACATGCCGCCATTGGAGGATGTTTTCGAGGAGTATTTAGCACCTGACGCATTGACATTGGTGGCAAGGAGAGCATTGAGCTTGCAAGCAAAAGGAGTTGATGAAGTACAGCGGGAGAACATCTTTCACACTAGGTGCTACGTTAAAGACAAGGTATGTAGTATGATTATTGATGGTGGTAGTTGTACTAATGTTGCAAGCACAATTATGGTGGAGAAATTGGGATTGCCCATGGTAAAGCACCCTAGACCGTACAAGTTGCAATGGCTAAATGATAGTGGTGAGATAAGGGTGAACAAGCAAGTGTTAGTTGCATTTCGAATCGGTAAATACGAAGATGAAGTGTTGTGTGATGTAGTACCGATGCAAGCGGGACACTTATTGCTAGGACGTCCATGGCAGTTCGATAGGCACGTGAAGTATGATGGCTTTACGAACAAGTACTCTTTTGTACTTAATCAACGATCAATCACTCTTGTACCATTGACACCGCAGCAAGTATACGAGGATCAAGTGAGATTACAAAAGGAGAGTGATCAAAAGAAAGAGAGTAAGCAAAAGAAAAAGAGTGAAAATCAAAGAGAGGCCGAGAAAAATGAGAGAGAAAAAGAAAATCAAAGTTTGGCCCTTGAGAGAAAACAAAAGAATTTCTATGCAAAAGTGAGTGAGATCAAGCGAGCAATGTTTTCAAATCAGCCAATGATTGTACTTTTTTACAAAGAGGCACTTTGAAACACTAACGAACTTGACCTTGCTTTGCCTAGTTCTATTGTTTCTCTTTTGCAGGAGTACGAGGATGTCTTCCCCGAGGAAACACCACATGGGTTACCTCCAATCCGAGGGATTGAACTTCAAATAGATTTTGTTCCCGGTGCAACCATTCCTAACCGACCAGCTTATAGGAGCAATCCCGAGGAGATAAAGGAGCTTCAACAGCAAGTAAGAGAATTATTGGAGAAAGGGCACGTGAGGGAGAGCATGAGCCCATGTGTGGTTTCGGTCTTACTTGTACCTAAAAAGGATGGGACGTGGAGAATGTGCGTTGATTGCCGAGCCATCAACAACATAACGATAAAGTATCGTCATCCTATCCCACGCTTAGATGATATGTTAGATGAGCTGTATGGTTCTTGCATATTTTCTAAGATTGATTTAAAAATTGGTTATCATCAAATTAGGATAAAAGAAGGTGATGAATGGAAAACCGCCTTAAAACAAAATATGGTTTGTATGAATGGTTAGTTATGCCTTTTGGTTTGACTAATGCACCGAGCACCTTTATGAGACTTATGAACCATGTTTTGCGTGCATTAATAGGCAGATTTGTTGTTGTCTATTTTGATGATATACTCATTTATAGCAAAAACCTAGAAGATCATGTAGTACATGTGAAATCCGTTTTAGATGTGCTAAGGAAAGAAAGGTTGTTTGCTAATTTAAAGAAGTGCACTTCTTACACCGATAAGCTTGTATTTTTGAGATTTGTTGTTAGTGCACAAGGTATACAGGTTGATGAAGAGAAGGTACGTGCAATCCAAGATTGGCCGAGCCCCACAAGTGTAGGTAATGTTCGTAGTTTTCATGGACTTGCTAGTTTCTACCGGCGGTTCGTGAAGGACTTCAGTAGAACTTGATGTTGATTCATGAGAAAGCAAGACTCAACATTAAGCGAAGAATGGAGCAATATGCCACAGAAGCCAACAAGGGACGTCGCCAGCTGGTTTTTGAACCCGAAGATTGGGTTTGGCTACATATGAGAAAAGAAAGATTCCTGGCAAAAAGACGTTCCAAATTGCTCCCAAGAGGAGGTGGTCCTTTCCAAGTCCTCGAGCGTATCAATGACAACGCTTACAAGCTAGATTTACCTGGTGAGTACAATGTAAGTGCCACTTTTAATGTTGCTGATTTGAGTCCTTTTGATGTAGGTGATGATTTGAGGGCAAATCCTTTTCAAGAGGAGGGGAATGATGGAGATCAAGGCACCACTTCGAAGGATCTCGTTCAAGTACCAATTGGGCCGGTTACGAGGGCACGAGCAAAGAAGTTCAAGGATGTACTCAACGGACTCATTCAAGAGTTATGGGCTCAAGCAAATTCATGGAGGCCCATTGAGCATGATCCACGTGGGCAACAAAGAATCGTCACCTTGATTCAAGTTCTAGAAGGATCCGGTCAAGGCTAAGAATTGGCAAGAAATAGTTTGGGTCTATTCGAGAAGGATCGGATTGCAAGGCTATTATAGGCGTCCAGCTCTTCTTTCCTATTTTAGCTTATTTCCTATGCTGGAATTTTAATTATATTTGGGTCTCATTAGTTAATTAGGTTATTTATATTTAAATGGATGTTTTATCTATATTTTAAGAGTTATTGTAATGGGCTTGGCCCAAAGTCATCTTATCTAGGGTTAGAGATATTTTATGATTGGATAATGGGCTTAGCCCAAAGTCAGTCAAATTAGGGTTAGGTTTTATTTTACAGCCTCTATTTAAATACTCTTTGTACTCCTATGGAGAACAGATTTTGATTATTCATAAAACTTGTGAGGTTTATTCTCTTTGGTTCTTTGAAGAACTACTTGAACTTATCGGGATTTCCCGTGGCGTTCATCTTGACTTATCAAACGGAAATTCCACCACCGTTTGTGGCGTCTTCCTTATACCGAGGTTTTTGTTTGTCATAAACAACGGGTTGAGGTCTTCCATTCGAATCTGTCCATAGAACGATCTTGGGTTCCCTTTCGTTGTTGGGTCTCGTTATTCTTGACGGGGTTCACATCATTGTTCCTTCCCATGGTCAAACTTGGCCACTCAGGCCACATATGAATGGGTCTAACTCCTTTGCTCTTAAAAATCAAGTCGGGAGGTTCAAATGCTGATGACTAAGTTGTGGGAAATGATAACTCAGTGGTTTCCCCACACTGCGGCTGCATCTCAGAAATGGGATCGAGAATGGCCTTAACTAGCTAAACTGCTTCATCAAAGTACTCTTTATCTCCCAATTGAGCAAAACTTTCTAGTTCAATGTCCTCCATACTTGGCTCAATTACAACCTTAGCTGGCTCAAGTAGCCTATAAAAATCCATGTCTCCTCCACACTGAGCGAAACATTCCATCTCAAGATCCTCTAGACTTGGCTCATGAATAGTCTCAGCCTGTTAAAATAGCTTACTCAAATCAAGATCACCTCCAGATGGTGCAAACCACTCCATTTCAGGGTTCTCCAAGCTAGGCTCATATACAACATCATATTGCCCAATTAGCCTATCAAGGTCCAAGTCATCTTCATCTTGAGTAAAGTACTCAATCTCAGGACCCTCTAAGCTAAACTCATCAGTGATCTCTTCAATTAAGCATACTTGGTGCATTTGGTCATAATCTAGTGGTTGTTTTCTGATCTGAAAAATATTCAAATCCACTATCATATTTCCAAAAGAAATCTTCATCACCCCCAACCTACAATTGATTAGGGTATTAGCCGTAGCTAAAAATGGTCGCCCTAAAATCACCGGAATCTCACTCCCTATGATCTCTACTGGTTCCGTGTCCAGCACAATAAAATCCACGGGAAAATAAAATTTGTCCACTTTAATCAATACATCCTTAATTATTACCCGTGGTACCTTCACAGACCTGTCTGCGAGTTGCAGTGTCATGGATGTGGGCTTCATCTCTCCTAGCCCTAACTGCAAATAGACTGAGTAGGGCAACAAATTCACACTTGCTCCCAAATCTAATAATGCCCTCTCAATCTGACTGAATCCTGTCATGCAAGTAATTGTTGGACATCCGGGGTCCTTGTACTTGAGGGGTAACTTGCACTGTAGGATAGCACTAACTTGCTCGGTCATGAATGCCTTCTTTGGGACATTCGTCTTCCTCTTCACTGTAATCAAGTCCTTCAAGAACTTGGCATATGAAGGTATTTGCTGGATGGCGTCCAAAAATGAGATATTGATTTGAACTTGTTTGAACACCTCCAGAATGTCCTCTAACTTTCCTCCTTTCTTAGGCGCTAATAATCTCTCTGGGTATGGCGCTTTAGGTACAAATGACCTAGGAGGTTCCTTAGCAATAGGTGTGATTGTAGATGGCTCAGCATCTATCTCTTCCTTGTTGTTCTCACCTTTTTCACTTCCTTGACCAGCATGGTCTGCTTCTGGTTGTGCCACCTGATTGTCGACCTGTTTCCCAGACCTTAGTGTGACAATCACATGTGCATGCTCTTGGTTTGAGGAATTTCCACTCATACATGCCTTAGGGTTTGTCACGAGCTGGCTAGGAAACTTTCCTTTATCCCTTTCACCAAGGTGATTGGCCATCTGCCCCAACTACATTTCCAACTTGAAGATTGCCTGGGTGTTCACTATGGTTGCATTCTTCACCTCTTGTATGGTCTGGTTATTCATCATTGTGGAATTCCTGAGCTCTTGCGTCATCTGGCCATTTGATTTGATGAATGAATTCAATGTGTCTTCCAGAGATGACTGTGATGAAGATGCAGTGGCTTGGTAAGCAGATGTTGACGCTGGCTGAGCCGAGCGTCCAAGATTTGGTCCTGAAAAAGAGAATCCAGGAGGGTATTGATTTTGAGCTTGATGCGAGACTCCTCCTTGATTTGTGGGTTGGTTCTGCTTCCAAGAGAAATTAGGGTAGTTCCTCCACCTTGGATTATATGTCTCAGAATATGGCCCACTGGATTGCTTTCAAAAATCGTTGAAAGCGTTCACTTGTTCCATCTCAAAAAAAACTGTCATAGATGGACAATTCTGTGCTTGGTGCATGGGACTAGCACAGACGAAACAACTATCAACTGGAAATGTGTTGGCGGCATTGATGGGTTGTCCTACACTAAGAGCATTAAGTCTCTTGACAATTGCATCCATCTTTAAGTTCAACTCTGTTTCACCTTTTAACTCATGGATGCCTCATTTCTTAAGGTTTCAGGCCGATTTATCATGACAACTCATAAAATCTCACTGTTGTGAGTTGTCGGCCAATTTATCCAAAGCTTTATAAGCTAAATCTCTCGTTAAGTTAAAAAATGCCCCTCCATTCATCGACTCTATCATGCTACGGTTGGGCTGAGACAACCCTTGGTAGAAGAATTGCATGAGTCGCCATTTTTCATAACCATGAGGAGGGCATCTGATGAGCAGATCCTTGAAACACCCCCAACTCTCAGAGAATTTCTCGTCCTCTTCCTGAGTAAAGGAACTGATCTCCTTTCTTGCCTCATTTACTCTGGACATTGGGAAAAACTTGTTGTAGAATTGTTTTAACAAGTCTTCCCAGGATGTAATAGACCCAGGTGCGTTGGAATCCAACCACTCCGTGGCTCTATCATGAAGGGAGAAAGGAAAAAGTCTAAGGTGGACAGATTCCTCAGAAAAATTTTGGAATTTGGTGGTGGCACAGATATTTTTGAATTTCTTCACATGGGAATATAGGTTTTCATGATCTAAGCCGTAAAAAGATGGTAACATTTGGATGACGTGTGGCTTTAGATCATAATAGGTTGCGTCAGTCAGTGGCAATACTATACACGAATGGGAACTAACCGCAACTGGTGCGAATAGCTCCCTGAGTGATGTAGTGAAATCCACGTCAGAAGCTCGTCTTTGCTCCCCGTTCCCAGCTCTTGCATCTTGGTACTCCTCTTGCTCCTCTTCATTTGCATTCCTCGGATTTGCCTCCATCTCAACGTGAGCTCTACGCGCCCTCCTAAGGTTTCTTTCTAAGTCGGGATCTAAAGGTGTTAGCTCTAAGTTTAAGGACCGCCGACCAAGCATACACCAATCAAGAAGTTAACTAAAAACTAGAAAAGCAATAAACTAACTAAGCAAGTATGAATAAAAACATCAAAAACAGGGACCACAAAAACAAATAAAAGATCAATATGCACAAACTAAATGAATTTAAAATACTAAATTTAAAGATAAACTTCTAAACAATAAACTATATAAGCAATAAATGAAAAAAACAAAAAAAACAAAAAAAAAAAAACTAAACAATTTGAACAAATATTTAAAATATGCAGATAAAACAGAAACAGAAACAGCAAAACAAACTAGCCTAGAAAAATAAAAACTAACAAAATATAACTATATAAACAACTAACTATTTAATTAATGATGAGTGCCTAAAAGTACTTATTTGAACCCCTTAATTTACATTCGTTAGGCTCTTAGTATTGTTAATTTCTAATGTTTTGGTTAGTTTTGGTGTTTTAGTGTTTTTCAGGTTGTTAAGTTGCATTTGGGGTTAATGCCATCAACTCTGGGGCTTAAGACAGTTCGGAAAGCTTTGACAGCAAATTTGAGTCGAGCGATAATTCGCATCCGACGAGTCCCACCAAAATGGCCATATCTGGAGTTGTAGAACTCCGATTGGGGTGATCTTGGTTTGTTTGGAAAGCAAACTCAAAGATTTACAACTTTGTATTTCACATGTGAGGGCTAATTCTGAAGGAAGTGTGTTCGAACGCACGTTTTTGTGTTCTAACGCACTTGTGCCCATCAAATGCCGAAATTCATGCACAAGTACGATCGAACGCACCTTATCTGACCTGGCAGCGCTGAAACCCTAAATTTAGCCTATAAATATCCCCATTTCTCTTCTAAACGAACCTTACGTTTGGAAAATGCTTGGAGGCGCCCCTTGTGGCCTAAATCCTCCCCGTTCATCACTGTAAAACCCTTTAAACGTCATTTTATCATTTATTTTATTTAATGCTTTTAGTTGTTTTAATTTAGTCTCTTATTTTTCCTCACTATGGATTTGTTTATGTATATTCATGTTTAGTTTACATTTTCTGTCGTTTAATTTAACGTTTGTTCGATTCAATCACAATCTCGTGACAAGATTGTGATTGGTTGTTGTTTATAGATCGTTTATTGTCCAATATGCGTTGTGATTTATCCGGGCTACATCGGATAGTTTAAGCGAGTCCAATATCCGTTGTCATCAACGACACATCGGATGATTCGATCTCGGCTCAACATCCGTTGCAACCGTTTATGGGTTAATACATCGCATGATTCGACTAGATTTTGTAAAGGCAAAAGAACATGCGTCGAGCTAGGCCGTACGACGGGTGTGTGGACTATCGTGAGAATAGGACATACATTTTAGCCTAATTGTTTGATGGATGTGTGGATTAGCATGCTTATATGTTGATTAAATTGTGGTGAGGTAGATTAGGGACCTTAGTGTTATTTATTTATTTTATTGCATTTAATTTAGTTTATTTTAATACACACCAATTGTTTGATTTTGGGACTAGGTTAAGATAGGATTAGTTTAGGCGATTTAAAATTGATTTTTAACAAAACATGATTATCTGTGGGTTCGACACTCGTACTTGCACATCCACTTTATTACAAACGACTTGTACAATTGGCGAGTACAATTAAATTTGTACGTATCAAATTTTGGCGCCGTTGCCGGGGAATCATTGTTTTGTTTAAATTAATTTTGCTTGCTTAGATTAATTTTATTTTTCTACTAGTTATTTTTATTGTGCATTTATTTTATTTATTTCGTGCTTTTGTATAGAAAAAAAATCCAAAAAAAAAAATTAGATTAGTGTTTGTTTTTGCATTTTTTTTTAGTTTAAGTTCAGTTCTGGAAAATCAGGAGCCGACAGTGCGGTCGAACGCAGTTTCTGCGTTCGAACACACTTGAGCCTATTCCAGGTCGGCCGCGTACCAGCGCTCGCCTAGTACGCTGCTGTGTGCGAGCGTGCGTGCCTCTGACAGACCGCAGTGCGCCATTGCGAACGAACGCACTTCAATTGCGTTCGAACGCACGTGCACATACTGCAACATTTTTCGCGTATCTGCGTGTCTGCAATCGATCGTGGTGCCCTGCGTTCGAATGCACCTCAGCTGGCTGCACCAACAGACCCGAGGCAGTGTATGTGTCTAATTTTCATTTTTTTTAGTTATTTTATTTAATTATTGTTTTGTCTATTATTATTTATTGTTTCTGCCTGTTGTTATTTATTTACTAGCTGTTTTTAGTTTTTGTTTAGTTTAATTAATTAATTAATTTAATTAGTTTATTGTTTTGTTAATTTGTTGTTTAGTTTTATTTAGTTTGTTAGTTTTTGTTTATTTTATTTTTGTATATTATTAATTGTTTCTTGTGGGATATTTTGAATTGTTTGGGTGAAGCATGAGTCTTCCATTCGATTATTTTAATGTTTCCCCTAGCGGACCAATTTGAACCCACATGAACTGTGTTTAGCCTGCTATAGCCCGTACCATAATTCCGGTGATTGTCCACATTGGGGACAATTTACCAATTTCTCATATGGGCAGCTAAACACCAATTTTTCTGACCAGGGGTTTGAATCACATTCTAATTCTTATACCCCTAACTGTAAAAACCATTCTGATGTCTCGTGGTATGCTCATGCCTCGGGAAACTATGCTCTCCAATCTGATGAACTGCACCATCCTGAATATCCGCAGTTCAATACCCACTCTTCCATACCTTCATCGTATAATCCTCCTCCTCAAAAGTCATTAGTGCAACATTTTCCAACTGCTCATATTGATGACTTAGAGGAGAGAGCGAACCAACTCATGGCAGCTAGGCGTGCCCACGCCCAGCTTCCTCACACTCATGCACCTCATCAGTCATGTGAATATTGTTGTCATCCTTCTCACGGTTTTGACGATTGCCCATTTTATATTCATTACGTGAGTCAAATTAACATGTCTGCACATGAGGATGCACAAAACACCACCACACTTGTTAGTGAGGAAAAAGCTATCAGCAAGGTGGAAGAGAAGGAGGAGCAGATTGAGCCCCCGCCAATTTCAAATTGGCCCAACAACAAGGAAGTGAGTACTAAAGCTCACTCCTTCGTCACAATCCCTCTCGAGATATATCATTCACATCAAGTTCCATCTTTGCAATGTCTCGAAGAGTCGTCTTATGTAGAAATCTTTGAGGATTCACACTCACAAGATCACAAATCTAGGAACCGTGTTCCTAAGTGGATTCCTCGAAACAAGGACAACTACATAAGATGGTGGAACATCCTTCCAGAGGGATATCCAATTTTAAAGAAGAAAGGATGGAAGGGATTGGTTGGACACCCATATGAGCGGGGAAGGTGCGGTATGTTTTCTTTTTTATTTTCCGCACTTTAATTTTTGTCATTTTCTTTTTGTTTTGTTTCTAATAGCAATTAACCTTTGTGATGTCTGATCTTTGAGAAAAAGATTGCTGTTAGTTTTTGACGGTGTTTTGATGTTTAAGTTTGGGGGACGCTTTGGACTTTGTACATCTCAGTTCCTCATCCCACTGTAATGTATTTCTTGCCACATTAGGGACAATGTGTCATTTAAGTTTGGGGGTGTGGACAAACATTTTTGTCTGTTTTGTTTGTTTATTTATTTGTTTTGCTTTGTTTTTGTCTGTATATATTTGTTTTTGTCTGTATATAATTTTTTTTCTTTTTGATGCTATGTTGTTGATTGGGCACAATTTACATCGTAACTGTGGATTGCATGTCATTGGTGTGTTTAACTTGTTTGAACATGGCATATCATTAGAAATCCCAGTTTTTGATTCATGAGCTGGATTAGAGAGACTCTACTTGTTTGATCGATATTTCACATGCACACTAGCATTAGGGTCTGTGGGGTATGAGATTTGACTTTGAAGTGTGTGTCTTGAGATTTCTTGGTTTGCAATGTGATGATGAAAACCTTGGCTGTTAATAAAAAAAAAAAAATCATAATAAATTGAGTTTTTCATTGAGTAACCGGACCTCTTGCCTGGCCAAGCAATGAGTGTTCGCTTCAAAAGATGAGAAAGTCCAAAAAAATTGTATGGCTAGTTTAGGCTCCGTAGCTCTTTTGACTTGAGTAATTAAGCCCTAGGGATGTCTCTACATCTATTGCCCTAAAGCCGTCTGGCTTGGGAGTTACTGGCCCAACGCTCGTCACATAGGTCATTAGAAGCTTAAGGGAGTCAAGCATTGCACATCCTACACAAAAAAATTGCATCTTTCAAATTCAAGCCTTGGTTAATTTATCGCATTGTTTTTCCTTTGAATTTTGGGATACACGTCTTTGGAGGATAATTGAAACCCCATGATCTTGTGGTTAGTTCACTTTGCACTTCTTAGAGCACGTGTTGTCTCAATTTTCCAACCTTGAGTGAAATGATGTTTGGATGCTTGGATGATGTGGTTCGTATGTTTAACATGTTAAATTTGCTAATGATCTGTGAACCATGTGTTTGTGTGAAGGGCTTTATCCATTAATAACATAGTGCTAAATAATTGTTTGTGGGTGTTACTCCTGAAAAACCCTCACGAGACTTCACTCGTCCACTAGGGATGCCTAGTGGTTTATAAGGCTTGTTGCATACGCTAAATGCAACCGTTTCTCCCATGAAAGTGGATTTATGTTTCTTGTTTTTATTTGTGTTTTCATTTTTTTTTTGCTAAGGGACTAGCAAAATGTAAGTTTGGAGGTATTTGATAAGTGCCTAAAAGTACTTATTTGAACCCCTTAATTTACATTCGTTAGGCTCTTCGTATTGTTAATTTCTAATGTTTTGGTTAGTTTTGGTGTTTTAGTGTTTTGCAGGTTGTTAAGTTTCATTTGGAGCTAATGCCATCAACTCTGGGGTTTAAGACAGTTCGGGGAGCTTTGACAGCAAATTTGAATCGAGCGATAATTCGCACTCGACGAGTCCCACCAAAACGGCCATATCTGGAGTTGTAGAACTCCGATTGGGGTGATCTTAGTGTCTTTGGAAGCTAACTCAAAGATCTACAACTTTGTATTTCACATGTGAGGGCTAATTCTGAAGGCAGTGCGTTCGAACGCATGTTGCCCATCAAATGCCGAAATTCATGCACGAGTACGATCGAACGCACCTAGTGCGATCGAACGCACCTTATCTGACCTGGCAGCGCTGAAATCCTAAATTTAGCCTATAAATATCCCTCTTTCTCTTGTAAATGAACCTTACGTTTGGAAAACGCTTGGAGGCGCCCCTTGTGGCCTAAATCCTCCCCGTTCATCACTGTAAAACCCTCTAAACGTCATTTTATCATTTATTTTATTTAATGCTTTTAGTTGTTTTAATTTATTCTCTTATTTTTCCTCACTATGGATTTGTTTATGTATATTCATATTTAGTTTACATTTTCTGTCATTTAATTTAACGTTTGTTCGATTCAATCACAATCTCGTGACAAGATTGTGATTGTTTGTTGTTTATAGATCGTTTATTGTCCAATATGCGTTGTGATTTATCTGGGCTACATCGGATAGTTTAAGCGAGTCCAATATCTGTTGTCATCAACGACACATCGGATGATTCGATCTCGGTTCAACATCCGTTGCAACCGTTTATGGGTTAATACATCGCATGATTCGACTAGATTTTGTAAAGGCAAAAGAACATGCGTCGAGCTAGGCCGTACGACGGGTGTGTGGACTATCGTGAGAATAGGACATACATTTTAGCCTAATTGTTTGATGGATGTGTGGATTAGCATGCTTATATGTTGATTAAATTGTGGTGAGGTAGATTAGGGACCTTAGCGTTTTTTATTTATTTATTTTATTGCATTTAATTTAGTTTATTTTAATGCACATCAACTGTTTGATTTTGGGACTAGGTTAATATAGGATTAGTTTAGGCGATTTAAAATTGATTTTTAACAAAACATGATTCTCTGTGGGTTCGACACTCGCACTTGCACATCCACTTTATTACAAACGACTCGTGCAATTGGCGAGTACAATTAAATTTGTACGTATCAATTAACCAAACCACTAATATAAACAAATGCAATCTATTTAAAAAATTAAAAACAAAAATAAACTAAGCACAACTAACAACAACAGAGAATAAACTTAAAAACAGGCAGAATAAACAATTAAAACTAATCTAACAATTAATCAAAGCAAAAAGAAATAAAAATTGAACATACTGCCTCGGGTATGTTGGTGCAAGCTGTAGATATGCGCTTGAGCGCAGGGCAGTAGGATCGATCGCATACAACTCAATATAGCAATCTCTGCAAGTGCGCTCGATCGCAACAGAGGTGCGATCGAGCGTAGCACTGCACTACTATTTAATCAATAAGGCTCGCTCGCACGCACTACACACTAAGCGAGCGCAGGTACGCGAACAGGATGGAATAGGCTCAAGTGCACTCAATTGCAACAGGGATGCGATCGATTGCACTATCAGTGCCTGATTTTCCAGAAACTTGTAAACTATGAAAAACTGCCAAACACTATCCTAAAACTTAACAAAAAATTAACAAAAACACGAAAATAAACTAAGAACATAATTGAAATTGCAGACAATAAATATTAGTAGAAAAATAACACTAATCTAAAAATAAAATTAATTTCAAAAAATCAACGGGTCCCCGGCAACGGCGCCAAAATTTGATGTACCAAATTTAGTACTCGCAATAGAACGAACCGTGGTTCGTATAGCATTTGCGCAAGTACATGTTCGTATCCACAGGGAACTGTGGGTGTTTAAAACTAATTTTACTTCTAGACTAATATTATCTTAACCTAGTTCGGAGTTGTGTGTTCGTGATTAACGTAAATGTAAAGTAATTGAAATTGCCGTAAAATAAACAAAAAGGTAACTAAAGTTAAAGAATCCACCTCACCCACTAAAATACACACGTTAAAACACTACAATCACTCTTCCGCCTATCAAATTAGCTCTTTGCTTAACCTATAGTCGTTAGTGAAGCTAATCGAACCGTTCAAAGCGTTTACCGTATAAAGAGTCATGACGGATGTTAGTTCAAGCTCGAGTCATCCACTGTATCATTGATCACAGTGGATGCCTCGTCTCATCCCAACCATCTGACATACCTCCGGATTGGAATGCAAAGACGTTAGACATCGGCGCATCCCAAACGACTATCAATGTGAGATTGTCACTTAAATCATATTGAAACGACTAAGTGGTATGTAAAGATGGAAATAAATAATCATAATGTAAACATGCATAAGTTAGAGGGGAGGCTTCATCTTCAACCTTAGTTGAAGATTAGCCTCCCATATAAAAGAGCGACGGAATAGAAATGCAAGTAATCATTAAATAAAGAACAAATGGAAATGGTTAACGTTTAGAGATAGGTTGCAGAGCCAAACAGTGGTCTCTGCAGAGAAAATGCGCTAAAAAACATAACACCCAAAAATATTACACAAGGGTCTTATTTATAGAAAACTAAGGTGCTGCCAGGTCACATAGGTGCGCTCAATCGAATGTTGTGCGCTCGAGCGGATAGATGTTTGTGCTCGATCGCTCGTAACTACCTAGAATTTCCACGGTGCAAGGAGAGAAGCCATGGCGGCTAGGGCAATGCGTGAGATGAGGGTCTACGTGGAGTGCGTTCGATCTTGCCCCTTAGGCTCGAGTGCACTGGCAGGGAACATATCTTCACCTCTTTTGCCCCTTTTCACCCTTGTAACTGTGGTTCGAATGCAAGGACCTGCAACACCATAAGACACTAAAACAAACTAAAATATTAGAAATTAACTAAGCTAAGAGCCTAACAAATATAAATTAAGGGGCTTAAATGTACAACATTACACACTCCTCACACCACTTCTCCACTTTACCCATTTTCTTTTCTTTTTTCTCCCTAATTTTAATTGTTTAAAGGCATAATCTGTTGCTACGGATTGTGGTTGGCCTTCCTGTGTTGGTTTTTCTTGTTTTTGCAGGGGGTTGGGTTGTATTTGAAAAGGGTTTTGCAACTCTTGGATTTTGAAGTGCCTACCAAGTGCTCGACAAAATTCCTTAACCAACTTTCATCATGCATAGAGGCCAAGCTTCCTCTTCTTGGTCCTACAGCACCCAGGCCATAATAGCCCGACCCACTTTTCAGACCTAGAAGCTCATCTTGGAGACCTCATTTGCCATCAAAGAGGACTTCACCAATTATGATGCAACGAGATGGGCAGTTCAAGAACTAAAGTGCCGCGGGTTGAAGCGACTGTTCAAGCCGGTTACCTCTACTGCCTATGAACGTCTGGTTTGGTCTTTTTATGAGAATCTAACGTACGACTGCAGTCGGCTAGACTTCCTTTTCTCTTCCATCGATGACAGAGATGTCGAGGTGACCGTAGCTGGCATAGCTGCAGCGTTGAAATGCCATGCTGAGCCACCCGAAGCAGAAGAACCATGGATTGTCTGCCCCTCCATGCTCACTACTGAGGAGGATATCGTGGTAGATATGTGTGAGGGGCAGTATGCCGATCAATATCGGAACGCCACCAGCAAGGTAAAACTACCTCCACAGCTCTGGTTTGTGGACTTCGTGCTTCAGAGGAATGTGTGTCCCTTGGGACACAAGACGCAGAGACGGGACCTTTTCCTCATTGCCCTATATTCGTTCCATAAAGGCTATTGGTGCTCCATTCCCGAGATCATCTGGAAGCAATTGCATAAATTCTAGGATGGGGTGCACTAGCAAGCTGTTGAGGTCACCAGAAGCTGGAGATTACCGTTCCCATTTCTCATCACCTGCATGCTCCGGAAGAAGGGCATAAAAGGCACTTCGGCAGATGGGCCCATCATTGAGCATCCACAGTTCGGTTGGATCCAGTGGAATCAGAGCTATTTCAACATGCCACGAGGGCATTGGGCCAGAGCCGCAGATGAGCCAGAGCTCCGCAACTCTGGTTTGTATCGAAACGCCACCAGCAAGGCAAAACTACCTCCACAGCTCTGGTTTGTGGACTTCGTGCTTCAGAGGAATGTGTGTCCCTTGGGACACAAGACGCAGAGACGGGACCTTTTCCTCACTGCCCTGTATTCGTTCCATAAAGCCTATTGGTGCTCCATTCTCGAGATCATCTGGAAGCAATTGCATAAATTCTAGGACGGGGTGCACTAGTGAGCTGCTGAGGGCACCAGAAGCTGAGGATTATCGTTCCCATTTCTCATCACCTACATGCTTTGAAAGAAGGGTATAAAAGGCACTTCAGCAGATGGGCCCATCACTGAGCATCCACAGTTCGGCTAGATCCAGTGGAATTAGAGCTATTCCAACATGCGACGAGGGCATCCGACCAGAGCAGCAAATGAACCAGAGTTGATGGACATGGATGAGGCAGCAGCAGAACCAGAGGCAGTAGCAGAAGAAGAGGTGGAGCAAGAAGAGATGATCACCATCAGCGTTGCAAATTTTTATGCCTTATAGGAGACCTAGGCAGACATTCGATTTGAGATTGCTGATATGCGGAGGGATGCCCACCAGGATAAGCTCGAGGCCGATGAAAGATATGAGGCACAACAAGCCATACTGCGAGCCATCTTAGCATGGTTGCCACCAGCTTCGGGAGCATCTTCATCAACGCCGCAATGATGTGTCGAGTACTCTCACCCCTTGCATTACATTGTTTTATTTTTTGCATCCACACACTGTGGACATTGTGCAATTTAAGTTTGGGGTTCTATGTACATTTTGTTCTTAATTATGCAGTTTATTTTAAATTATGGTTTGAATTTCTTCGGCGAGCTTAACTTGATGAACACATGATCACTTTATTTAGGGATTTGAGTTGTGTTACTTTCTTTGACAGCATGAGATATTACAGTTTCAATTTGATTTTCACATGCACATTGGCACGTAGTTTGTGGGGTATAAATTCTGAGATTAGTCATGTTTGGTTTTGTAAGCTTTTAACCTTGGTTTATTTCACAAAAAAAAGATCATTTTGAGCTTTCCACCGAGTAACCGGGCGTCTTGCCTCATTAAGCAATGAGTGTTCGTGTTAAAAAGTGAGAAGTTAGACATGGTTAGCTTAGCTTCATAGCCTTTTTTACTCGAGTTAGTAGGTCATTAAGGGTGTCTTTACACCTAATGCCCTAAAACCATTTGGTTTGGGAGTCATTAGCTTAACGCTCGATACATGGGTCAATTAGAAAGCTTGAGGGAGCTAAGTACAAAAAAAAATAAATAAATAAACCTTGGTTATTGTGGCTGATGGGAAGTCTAATGAATTCTGAGTGTCAAACCATTCATGATTGAGATTAGTTTTTGAAGTCCCAAAACTATGTGCTAATTTCACTTTCACTAGAATTGATTCTTGTGACGTCTCATAATGCCATGTTAGTAGCTTGATTTATAATTCCCTGAAAATTGTGAAGATAGCGTTTGTTTGGTTAAGCTTGCTAATGAATGAGAACCTTGGTTTTGATGATGTTGCATTTTTTAGAATAATATGTTTGTAAAATGTTTGTGGGTATCATTCCTGGAAAACCCTCACGAGACTCCACTCGTCCTCTAGGGAATTCCTAGGGGTTTAAAAGGCTTGTTACATATGCTAAATGAAATCGTTTCTCCCACGAAAGCGGATTTATGTTTCTTGTTTTTATTGTGTTTTTCATTTTGTTTTGCTAAGGGACTAGCAAAATATATGTTTTGGGGTATTTGATGAGTGCCAAATAGTATTTATTTGGATCCCTTAATTTATATGTGTTAGGCTCTTAGTTTTGTTAATATCTAATGTTTAGATTAGTTTTAGTGTTTTATTGTGTTGCAGGTCCTTGCAATCGAATTGCGGTTTAAAGGGTGATTTTAGTGAAGAAGGCCCCTGGAAATGCGCTCGAGCTTGAGAGGCGCGATCGACCGCATGTGTGACGTCCCACATTGCCTGAGTATGGAGATGTGCTTATATGTATACTTCCACCTTCAATGACAACAACGTGTTTTAGAGCCGTGATGGTAATGATCCCATCAGAACTCCGCAGTTAAGCGTGCTTCTACTGGAGTAGTACCAGGATGGGTGACCCACTGGGAAGTCTGATTCAGGGGAGCCAAAAGCGGACAATATTGTGTGTCATTGGGGTGGGATGTTACANTAGCGTTTGTTTGGTTAAGCTTGCTAATGAATGAGAACCTTGGTTTTGATGATGTTGCATTTTTTAGAATAATATGTTTGTAAAATGTTTGTGGGTATCATTTCTGGAAAACCCTCACGAGACTCCACTCGTCCTCTAGGGAATTCCTAGGGGTTTAAAAGGCTTGTTGCATATGCTAAATGAAATCGTTTCTCCCACGAAAGCGGATTTATGTTTCTTCTTTTTATTGTGTTTTTCATTTTGTTTTGCTAAGGGACTAGCAAAATGTAAGTTTTGGGGTATTTGATGAGTGCCAAATAGTATTTATTTGGATCCCTTAATTTATATGTGTTAGGCTCTTAGTTTTGTTAATATCTAATGTTTAGATTAGTTTTAGTGTTTTATTATGTTGCAGGTCCTTGCAATCGAATTGCGGTTTAAAGGGTGATTTTAGTGAAGAAGGCCCCTGGAAATGCGCTCGAGCTTGAGAGGCGCGATCGACCGCATGCCTCTTTAGCCCATGAAGCCCGCGTTGCCCTAGCTCATCACATTCACTGCTACGCCGTGGGTTTTATGAGCAGTTGGCTATGCTCGAGCGCACCAACCTGAGATAGAGCGCACATAGACCTGCGCTTGAGCGCACCACTGACCTGGCAGCACATTAAAATTCCTTATAAATAGAACCTCCTGTATATTTTTGTAACCTACGTTTTGGGAGGCGCCTTGGAGGCTAGAAACCTTTCTATTCTTCATTGTTTACCCTCTAAATCGTCATTTATTTTATTAACCTTTATATCTTTATGATTAGAGGCTAAATCTTGAACTAAGGTTGAAGATGAAGCCTCACCTTTTATTTATCTACATGCTTTTGTGTTTAGTTTAATACTCCATCCGTCGTTTAATGTTTTGTGTGTTCATTTAAATTTAGTTTTGTGACAAAATTGTGTTAATTGTTGTTTATGATTCGTTAACGTCCAACATTTGTTGTGATTCAATCCGGAGGTACATCGGATGATTGGGTTGAGACAAGGTATCCACTGTGATCAACGATACAGTGGATGATTCGATCTCAAACCAATATCCGTTGTGACTCATTTTACGGCAAATACATCGAATGGTTCGACAAGTTTTCATAATGACAATAGAATATGCATAGTGCTTTGTCGATAGACGGATGTATGAACTAAAGAATAGAAAATAGAATATGCCTAGTAGCATAATCGTTTTGAATGTATAAACTAAGCATGATAATATGTTTATTAATGTGGTGAGGTGGTGATCAATGCCAAATATTGTATATTTGACCCCCTTAACTTATATTTGCTAAGCCTTTAGCACTGTTAATATCTAATATTTTTAGTGGTTTTTAGTGTTTTATGGTGTGCAGGTCATTGCATCAATACATGGCTACCAAAAGGCAAAATCGACTCGAAGAGATGCCATGAAGTTACTACTAGTGCGTTCGAACGCACTTGGTGCATTCGAACGCAACTGCGGTCAAACGCAGGGAGCACGTTAGAACGCAAGTCTAGTCAGCCTGTATCTCCCGCTATTGCCCTAGCCGGCCCTATCATTCCATCGCTTCCAGTTGGCGCTGCGGCAGTTATCTACGTTCGATCGCAGAGTGTACGATTGAACGCATGCATTAGTGCGTTCGAACGCAGGGGCTGCGTTCGAACGCAGCCCTATGACCTGGCAGCACACTAGTTTTCTATAAATAGTTGCCTTTGTGCATTTTGTCCGAAATTTTTCTTTTTAGGCGAGTTTTTAAGAGCATTTGCCATTGTTAGGCCCTGCTCTGCCCCTTTACTTTGTAGCACTTCATTTTAATTTAATTTAATGCATTCTTTTATTTGTTCTTTACTTCCTTGTTACATGGGTGGCTAAAATCTTCAACTAAGGTTGAAGATGAAGCCTCACCCTTAGCTTATTTAATGCTTTTACATTTAATGCATTTACTTTCCGTCTCTTATTTTCCATACTCGTTCATTTCAATTTCTGTGACAAAAAGTTGAGTGGTTGTCGTTTGTGAGGCATCGAAAGTCATCCCTTGTTGTGTTCCAAGCCGGGTGCACAACGAATGATTAATAATTGATTTAATATCCACTATGATCCATGGATACAGTGGATGATTTTATCAAGAATTAATATTCGTTGTAACTCCTTAACGGTAAACACACCAGTCGGTTTGACTTGTGTCATAAAAGGCAATAGAGTGTGTTTAAGGGTTAAACTCGATAGGGGAAAATGTGTGTTTTATGTTTAAGCTAACATTTTATATTGTGTGAGGTTAGTCTTTAACCTTAGGCTTTTTCCATTCCTTTACGCTTTTTAGAATAGTTTTAATTTCTGCAAGTTTTGTGTTTGATAATACTACTCACTTTCGGAAATAGGTTAAAATAGGTTAGTTTAATTATAAAATCAATTTTGGACAAGCTCGTTTCCCTGTGGATTCGATCTCGGTACAGGTGCAAACGCTATACGAACCACGGTTCGTGCTATTGCGAGTACCAAATTTGGTACACCAGGTGGATTCTAGACCTTAGTGCTTTTTATTTATTTGTTTTTAAGCATTTATATTAGTTTATATTTTTTGCACGCTATATGTTCGATATTTGGAATTAGGTTAAAATAGAGTTAGTTTAGACATATAATTAGTTTTTCACAAACATGATTCCCTATGGATTCAATCTCATACTTTCACAACGCTACACTGCACACAACTCGTGCTATTGCGAGTACATCACTCAGTAAATGGGTTTCTAGATCCACTCCCTTTGTGACCACGCAAGTTGGATATTTGGGTGGTGATGTCTTCAATTTGATCCCTCATAGCTGATAAGAGCCAAATATTACATATTTGGACCCCTTAATTTATATTAGTTAATCCTTTAGCTGTGTCATTATCTAATGTTTTGTAATAGATTTGTGTTCTAGTGTTTTGTAGGTTGCTGAAGAGAAAATGCATCTTAAAAAGGGGAAAATTGCAAAGTTTTGGAATAAAGCAAACTTTGAGAAGACCTGGAGGATATGGTTAAGTTTAACGAAATCAAGGAAAGGATAAATACAGAATTTCTCTAATTAATGTCAAATTCGGATTGGATTCAAATTCAGATTCTGCACACGTCTCATTATTTTGACCATAACATTCTACTAAAATATTGGATTGAGGTGATTCCAACGGAAGTCGAAAGCTAACTCAAAATTCTACAATTTATTGTGAGATAAGATTTTCCCAATTCAAACGTTTACTATGCCAAAATCGTCCCGCAGTATGAGAACACAAATCGGAACGAATCTTATTCCGATTTCAAACTTCTATATGGATTGGGAGACTAACCTCCAAATTATCTAGGTTTACTAGGGCTTCTAGGACTTCTCTAAGCCTATAAATAGACCTCTTTGCATTCAAGAAAGATAGACAAGCCTGGAGACAAAAATTCACAGCTTTTCTCTTTAGTTTAGTTTAGGATTTATTTTTATGTTAGGCAAATTTCCAACTAAGGTTGGGGATGAAGCCCCACCTACGAAGAACAACAGTACTTTCATGTAAATCTTTGTTGTCCGATTTTATGGTTTAATATTTTGATTCTTTTACTTCTTTTCAATGTGTGGAATGATTCTTGGATGTCTTATTGTGATGCAAGGATACACTTGATGATTTAGGATAATTTCACATAATTGATTGCTTGGTTTTATATGCCTAAAAATTGGATATCCCTTGTGATTTGATCTTCGGATACATTTGGTATTTCAATTAAATTTGGATTCCTCTTGTGACTTTTGCAATGAATGGATACATGGGATGGTTTTGATTAATTCTTTGAAGCATAGTAAAACATACATAAGATTTAATTTGTGAGAACATCAGATTAATATTGATGAACATGAAGTATGTTGTTATGATTTGGTGAGTGTGGATTCCGCATCCTTAGTTCTTTATCATTTGTTTTATTTTATTTATGTTTATGTTTTTAATTTTCAAAACCTAAATTGATCTTTAGTTCTTTAGATATAAATTGATCTTTCAAAAATACAATTCTCTGTGGGTTCGACCTCGCATTTACAATCCATTAAACTATAAACGATTCATGCACTTGCGAGTTAAATAAATTTGCACAACAATAGCCCTGAATTGATCCTCCTTGTGTTGCCAACATTCAGCAATAGATTTGCCTTCCGCCTTCGCAAATCGCGGTATTAATTGGCGACGACAACCATTCGGCCCACCACTCATGTGCTGTAAGCGAATTGCCGGTTGCTCCTTACGTGCTATCTCCGTGTGCACATACACCTCGTTCATGTCTACCAGACGATTGCTCCTCCCCATTCATGGAAAGTAACTTGAGCTCTGATACCAACTGATGCAGCGCGACTTAGTGGGCTGCAGCGAAGAACAACAAATACGCAACGGATAGATAATTCTAGATCTTGATTCTATCAAAGATCTAAGAACTCTTCTTGAAAATCTAGATACTCTCTAGTATTTTGAAGGAAAATAGAGAAATAAACTCAACTCTGAGTATTCTCGTTAATCAACATCAATAATAAACAACAACTATCTTTTCTGGAGGCTATAAGCATGTATATATAGCCCCAAAACCCAAAACCTGATAAAATACGAATTATAGACTCCCTAAACCTAATAAATACTTAATAAAGATAAAATATGAAATTCAAATACAATAATGAAATTTAAGATAGATAGAATGACGATAAGTCCAATCTACATTAGTATCGGATCGGTCAGTGTCGATAGGGGCATTTTCCCCTACCGTTTCATGAAAGTCGGTTTAGTGAGTTAATTAACTGACATCATACCGACAATGAATAGTTTCGTCTTTTTTGGATAATCGGTTAGTAGGTTAATAGGTGATGGGTTAAGTCGGTTAATTATTGGTTACGAGCTTTTGCGTTAAGATTTATTAACTTCCTTGTAACTACAGAATCAATAAAGCATGTGCTTTATAAATGAAAAGAAAAAGTAAATTTATGTAACTCAGACCAAAATGACAACCACAAATCAGCTGAACAAACACAATAAGGAAACCAATAAGATAAAATTCATAAATTCACTTGAAAAATCAGTTAGGTCGGTTAACTGACAAAAAAAACTTTCTACCGCTTACTGAGCTGAATCGATGTCGAAACAGTATTTGTATTCCGTTTACCAGCTGTCGAAAGTCGGTTGCCAATCACTGATGGTTTGGGGGCAATCGGTAAGGTAGGTAGTAAACGGTTAATCTTCCCACCTCTATCGTAGATGCATACGAATCCTCTCAATTTCATTTGCAATAGAGAGAACAAGTTGGTTCCTTTTGATGGGTAAAAGAAGTTGAAAAGGTTGAAATGCAAACGAATCCTCTCAATTTTCAATCAGCCGGTTCCTCTAGGATCCCATTCCCTGTAGATGCACCCAACAATTAATTATTGATTGTCAACACCCAGCCAAATCAATTTATGTGTCACAAATGATGCTGGACTACAATACCTAACAAAATGATGAGGACATTAATTTGCTTCCAACCAAATTTATGACACCATGTTAATTTGATTTCATAGGGGTGTAAAGGTAGGTGGTTAAATAACCGCCCGCTAACCGTTAACCACTATAACCACTAACCGTTTAACCGGTTAACCGCTAACCGTCTTAACCGCTAACCGCTAACCGTCTTAACCACCTAGTGGTTAGCGGTTATTGGGTTTAATAACCGTAACCGCTTTTTATATAATATATTTTGAGAATTATAATTATAATAATATTTATACATATAACTTAATCAATTAATCATTAATGATTAAATCACATTTTTGTTTTCAATAATTAAATCACAAATTGAGTATTAATATATTATCACTATAATTTATATGATTATATCACATGATCAATTGATCATTAAATCTTTTGATTATATAATAACAAATTATATATATATATGACATAACTCATAAGTCATAAGTCTACAAGTTAATCATATGATTTATATTATTCATGTATAATGATAGTATATGATACTTGCAATTAAATTAAACAATGTGTTACCTATAACCACAATTGAATCAAAGCATTATTAGATGCTTTGTACTTATAAAACATATATCACATTATCTTAGATTCTTATATCTAAGATAATTTTATTATATTAATATGAATTGTGATTTGTGAAATAATACGATCATATAATTTAAGTATGAATGTATGACTATTAGATTATTAGGAATTTAGGACTTAGGAGTTTGAGCATTATTATTAGATAATAAGTTTAATTCAAAAATAAATAAATAAATAAAAGAAAGACTATATATAACTAAATATGATAATAATTTAAATCATGAATTATATGATCTAATTTAATGAGATCATATGATTATACAATATCTAAGACATAAGTTTGTAATTGAATAAAATATTTTTGAAACTGTATATATTTATATCTTCTAGCATTTATTTATATAATTTTTCCATAAACTATATATATATATAATAATAATAATAATAATAATAATAATTTTCCTTTTCTACATACTCTACTTCTGGACCGTCTCTCTCTCGTCGCCTCTTTCTCTCTGACTCTCTTTATCTCGTAGTTTTAATGTTTTATTTGAACATTTATTATTATTTTTTCTATATGATGTGTTGAACTTTTTTTATATTTTTTTATATGTTGTGTTGACCTTTGTTTTTATATGTTGTGTTTTTTTTAAAAAAATAAAAAATAAAAAAAATTAACTGGTTATGAACTTATGATTTAATATTTAAGGATTTGTTTAAAAAAATTTTTAAAGTAGGTCAAATATTTTTGATTTTTCAATATGAGCTCTTTTTATAGCAATTTGGTGCAAGAAGACACTAAAAATACAAAAAAAAAATGAGTGAAAAATGCTATAGTGCTAAAAAAAGCCCAAAAACGCTCAAAAAAGGCCCAAAAAGCCCAATTTTAAAAAAGCGGTTATAGCGGGCGGTAAACTGTTTTACTAACCGCTAACCGCCTAGCGGATGCGGTTAGTAAAATTTAATAACCGTTAAGGCGGTTACGGTTAGCGGTTTTTGTCAATAACCGCTAACTGTAACAGCCTTTACACCCCTATGATTTCATGAGTTAAACTGAGATGAATTTCAATTGTTAATTGTTTCTCTACAACATTCATTGCAGAAAATAGAAAAAAAAAATAAAGAAATATATATAATTTTTTTGTTGTTGTCTTGAATTTTGAATTTCTTATGGACTTGATTAATTTGGTTTGCCTCCTAGACCTTAAAAGAAATAAAACATAAAATAAAATTTGGAAAGGAAATAATTTTTTACCCAAATACTCTCTTATTTCTTAAACAAAGCTTCCAAACCAATTATCTAGTACAACTTATTAACCCTTGGTCGACATTGTTAATTCAAACATAATCTACAAACTCCGAAAGAAGGTTATTCATAATGGGGCGTGCCTTACACATAGCCTCCAGTGCCACAGCTTTGGGCATGGTCATCCCATTACCTTCAGTCATGTCTACTTCTTCCTCACCAACCCTCTCCCACTCAAAGCACTGAATCAATGATCCCAAAGCCAACCCCACCGTCCGTTGGGCGAGTCCTGCCCCTGGACACGCCCTCCTTCCCAATCCAAATGGCATCAACATTTGCGGATCAGCCTCGCCGCACTGGAATCTCTCGGGCTTAAAACTGGTTGCATCATCCCACACCTTGGGGTCTCTATGTATGGCCCATGCATTCACCAATAACATCGTGTTACGTGGAACATCGTATCCTCCAATGGTGCAATCATCAGAGGACATGTGGGGTACTAGCAGTGGAGCTGACGGGTACAACCGAAAGGTCTCTGAGATTATGCTTTGAAGGTAGGGCAATTTAGGCATATCTGGTTCGTCCATCAAATTCGCTTCCCCAATTTGACTGTCCAATTCAGCTCTAGCCTTTTTCAGTATGTTAGGATGGTTGAGCAAATTGGACATCGCCCACTCTAATGATATTGCTGATGTGTCGGTCCCGCCAAGTAGCATGACCTGCCCAATATCATTTAATTAGGACAAGAGTTTGAAAGGAAATAATAATCATTTAATTAGGACAAGAGTTTGAAAGGAAATAATAATTAGAAGAAGAAGAAGAAGAAATATTTAGATATATTCTAACTTTTAGTATAAGAGTATTTCAGCTCTTTAAATATGGCTATTCTTAAAAAAAATTGAGAAAACTCAAAACACGGGTCATTTAAAAACCTCTCTATTATATTTCAAATTTAACTTTAATCAACAAGATTTTCCAAATACAAAATACCAAAAAGTGAAAGTTATTTAGTTTGTTAAGTTTATATATTCATTATCTTTCTCTCTCATCTACAAAGAACAAAAAAAAAAAAAGAATTAAAAAGGTAGGAAAAAACTAATATTTAGTTAAAGTAAACGAAGATATAGCGAGTATGATACTTAGTTTATTTTGAAAGTGACTCTTAAAATTTTTTTTTTGAGAAAGTGAGTTTTTTCTTAAAATTTAACTTTTATTTTTTTTTAAAAAAAAAACTCAATAGGAATGTTCTAAAGTCATTTATAAGTTAAGTTATTTATTTATTTTTATCGTTTATAATAATTAAAAGAATTAGTAAATTAAACAAAAATATTAATAATAAATTATCACATCAATATATAAAAAATGGTAATGACGTTGACACCAGGTATCGGGGAAGACTTACCAAAATAAGGCCTTTGATAATCTGGTCAGTGTAGTATTCCGGCTGTGATTTCTGCAAAGAAAGCAGACGGTGGATCATAGTATTTCCCTCTACGTTACCCTTCTTCTCATCAATAAGGCCTTGCAAGAAGGCATCCATCCTCTTGGCAAGCCCCATCAGCCTCTTCTCTAAACTCCCGTGATCAATCCACCGCAACATGGGCACAAATTCTTGAGGATTTGACGCCCCACCACTATTCACGAAAAACTCTCTCATTAACTCCCTAAATTGCCTCGCCTCTTCCTCGTCCTTCACGTGCTCTCCGTACCCGTAGTACCGCTTCCCCGCCACCATTCTCACTATGATGTTAAAGGTGAGCTCCGAGAACATTGATTTCAACTCCACCTTGGAGAAATCTTTGTGCGAATTGCACGAAAGTTTGCGTAGCAAGCGCTTGACCTCGTCCCTTCGGATGCCCAGAAACATGTTGAGGCGGTTGGTTGAGAAGATCTCGAGCGAGCTGATACGGCGGAGGTTGCGCCAGTGGTCGCCATAGGGCGATGCTGCCATGGTGGTGTTGTTGTAGTCCAGATGCTTGGTCACGAGTAAGTCTGGGCGGTTCGCCAAGACGACGTCATTCTTGGTGAAGCATTCATCGACTGCGGATGGGGATGATACAATAACCACAAGGCGGGAACCGAACCGGAGAGAGAAAATCGGGCCATATTTCTGGGAAAGGCTGTGGAAAGTCCGGTGAAGGGGCTTTCTAGCGAGATGGAGATGACCAACAATTGGCAGAGAAGGCGGGCTGGGAGGGAGGTGTTTGGTGGGTGCAGGTGTTCTTGTTTGAAGGTGGAAGATGAGCTTGAAAGCAACAGCGAGGACGAGAAGAGAGAGGGATGAGTAAGTGAAAATGTCTACCATGTTTGTGAAAATGTCTGTGAAGAAGATTCCTGCACGCAGTTCTATATATATAGAGCTTATATGATGCTGGGTTGTGTAGACTTTTCCTAGCTACTTCTCTACTCTCTAGTGAATTTGACTCCTTATCTAAAAGGGGCAAGTGGCTTTTCTTGATTATTGTCTTTGTATACGTAAATTAGTGTTGTTTTGACAATAAAAATTGAAGTGATTAATTATTTGCACAAATTTGTTGGGACTAAAAGAATTAATGGTCTATATATATATACGCACGAGAGAAAATCAGAATTTCAAGTAAAATATAAATGAAAGGTTAAATCTAATTTTAAACGTGACTAATTCAAGTTTTTATGATTATAAATAAATGTCATCTCTCCTTTGGAACTGCAGCTTAAGTCTTTAAGATTGTGTCTAGTTTCTTTAATATTCTTTGCTTTATACTTCATTTCGAAGCTGAGTCTCGTTGACTACAATTTACTCTCAGCATGTTGCATCAATTGCAATAATCAGGAAATATATATATATTGAATCTACCGCATTCTTTTAATTTTCCAACTTGTCACTAATTTCATTCTACATGTGTCTCAGGCTTAGCACACATGGTTGTGTATTCTCGGTTTGAACAGTCACTAGGGTGTATTGGTTGGCTGGTGAAGCTATTAATACAATGAAAGCCTACCAAGTAAGTGAAGCTTTTAATATAATTAATGGATACCAATTAGGTTGGTGATGTAATTAATTTTCATATTAATACAATGAAAGCCTACCAAGTAAGTGAAGCTTTTAATATAATTAATGGATACCAATTAGGTTGGTGATGTAATTAATTTTCATATTGAGTGCCCTAAGTAGGGTGACAGCTGTTGTAAGTAGTTTCTTATCTGTTCCCAAGAAGCAGCTTAATCGGCTGGGATTACGCCTAATGAAGCGAAAATTACTAGTTCGAATCCCTCTTCCCTTCTTGTGTAGACATGTCAAAAAAAAAAAAAAAAGTAGTTTCTTATCTTTCGATGGATGCTACTTATGGTTGATGATTTGTGGTTTGAGTTATACTTTCGATGGATGCTACTTATGGTTGATGATTTGTGATTTTGGATTATAAATCCCTCTCCATTTGTTTGCTTTATGTTACACATATATCTTTGAGCCCAAGGCATAGGGACCAAGCCCAATACCCACAAACACACGGCCCATGGCCAATGGGTCACGTGAACATTAAGGGCCGTCCCATCCAGTTTGGGCCACATTGCAGGAGTTCTCCTGACCAAAGCATCCTCGGGGCTTCGCTCATTCAAACCACGACCGTTGTCACAATAACGGTTGCATGATCTGCGCAGGTGAGGTTAATGCTCTCCTGACGGTTACAACTCGCACATAAACGCCATTATGCAATTACGCTCCACATTCGGAGCCCAATTAAATGACATCGACGGTTACACACCGATCATAATCATCCATCGACAAAGATATCTATCCATCCAGACATCACGCCCAATCCCGGATTCTCCACCCGGTCATCATCAAATGCCTCCATGCAAACACCTATAAAAGGCCTCACGAGAGGACAGGGACACACTTTTACCCTACTAAATCTTACGCTATGTTCATTCACTTTCTGACTTAAGCATCGGAGGAGGCACGACCGGCCACCCCCCGACGCGTCCTCTTAACGAGTATTCTCTTTTGCATATATCAGAAATAGCCATTCACACGACACCGTTTCACCTCAAAGTTCACCATACTGGAAACTGTAACAACAGCATCCATCCTCTTGGCAAGCCCCATCAGCCTCTTCTCTAAACCCCCGTAATCAGTCCATCGCAACATGGGCACGAATTCTTGAGGATTTGACGCCCCACCACTATTCACGAAAAACTCTCTCATTAACTTCCTAAATTGCCCCGCCTCTTCTTCGTCCTTCACGTGCTATCCGTAACCGTAGTACCGCTTCCCCACCACCGTTCTTACTATGATGTTAAAGGTGAGCTTTGAGAACATTGATTTCAACTCCACCTTGGAGAAATCTTTGTGTGAACTGCACGAAAGTTTGCGTAGCAAGGGATGGAGCCAGAAAGTTTTGTGGGAGAGGACGAAAGCAATTTTTTTTTTTTTTTTTTTNAGGTGAGGTTAATGCTCTCCGGACGGTTACAACTCGCACATAAACGCCATTATGCAATTACGCTCCACATTCGGAGCCCAATTAAATGACATCGACGGTTACACACCGATCATAATCATCCATCGACAAAGATATCTATCCATCCAGACATCACGCCCAATCCCGGATTCTCCACCCGGTCATCATCAAATGCCTCCATGCAAACACCTATAAAAGGCCTCACGAGAGGACAGGGACACACTTTTACCCTACTAAATCTTACGCTATGTTCATTCACTTTCTGACTTAAGCATCGGAGGAGGCACGACCGGCCACCCCCCGACGCGTCCTCTTAACGAGTACTCTCTTTTGCATATATCAGAAATAGCCATTCACACGACACCGTTTCACCTCAAAGTTCACCATACCGGAAACTGTAACAACAGCATCCATCCTCTTGGCAAGCCCCATCAGCCTCTTCTCTAAACCCCCGTAATCAGTCCATCGCAACATGGGCATGAATTCTTGAGGATTTGACGCCCCACCACTATTCACGAAAAACTCTCTCATTAACTTCCTAAATTGCCCCGCCTCTTCTTCGTCCTTCACGTGCTATCCGTAACCGTAGTACCGCTTCCCCACCACCGTTCTTACTATGATGTTAAAGGTGAGCTTTGAGAACATTGATTTCAACTCCACCTTGGAGAAATCTTTGTGTGAATTGCACGAAAGTTTGCGTAGCAAGGGATGGAGCCAGAAAGTTTTGTGGGAGAGGACGAAAGCAATTTTTTTTTTTTTTTTTTTGCAACGTGTAATGAACTGGTATTTGTTTCTATTTTTTTTCTTCTTTTTCCAATCACTGGTACTTAAATACAATGAGAAATTGAGCTTAAAATTGTTTTATATTTTCCAATTAAATGTTTAAATTCTTACAAACAATATTCTCAATATTGAATAATCATAATATCCAAATTATAACACTACTTAGATTACGAATTGAGCTTAGAGTACAAACCTCAAAAAGTACAACCTACGTTGAGTTATTTTGCACATTGTTGATTAACATCATATTCCTATACGTGACACACAATCGATGATCAAACTCTAATAATCTTTGTGCATTTTTTCTTTTGAAATAGTCAAGTATTGTATTAGACTTTTTCATCATTTACAAATAAATTTACATAGACATTTTGCGTCTTTAGAAAATAAAGAAAAAATATGCGTAGATTAACAATGAACAAACTCATATGAATAACATAATCATCACATGGAGAATCTAAGTTAAACATTACACTTTAACCCTATAATTATTATTCTCTTCCTATTCCATTAATCTAGCAACTTAACCCCAATTTATAATGGTCATATTCACATACAATAATCAATATGATTCTAATATGACATATTAGAACTTAAACCCCATATGCATCAACTTCCATTGAACTCATGAAAGTCTAGGGTTAATTAACACTTTAAATGTAATTAACACATCCAATTAGCAATCCTAGTGTTCACATACCAAAAACCCTAATTTAATTCATACTACACAAATTATGGTTTATATCCATACTATTAACAATAGTGATATTGAAGCTTTCAACCCATTAATCTAACAACCTGAATCTTAAATCACGCATAGAAATCCACTATACACAAAAGCCCCAAATTAATTTTAGGGATTTAACTTCTGACTAAAATTCCCCCAAATTCGGACATAATAAAAAATTACTCAAATCATTATGATTTTAAACTTGAAATTCGATGGGTAGAACAAAAACTCAAAGAGAAACTAGACATTTCTCAATGGCATTAGTTATAAAAACCCATCAAAATAACAATAACAACAAACACACATTTTTTTGGAGAGGGATCGGGACCTATCAATTTATTTTAGGGGGGGACCAATATTATTTTTTATTTTTTTTAACTCCTTTAAAAATCTTTTTGAGGAAATGGGGGGACCATGGCACCAGCTGGTCCCCCCTCCCTCCGTCTATGATCTTAAGTATCTTTTATATTTTGATAAGGAAATCTCCTTTCGTTTTGATGGTAAGAAATAGAGGATCAGGCTGAACGATTATGAGCTTTTTGAACTATTTTTCGCAATCTGTTTCTACTGAAGAGTTAGTTGAACGATTACACCAAAACGTGGGGATGAATTAAATGAAAAGATTCGCATGTTTTAAAAACTACATACTTCAAGCTTCTAAAGAGTTGGTTGCTTCATAAATTCATGTCAGTCTTTGAAGTATCTTTTATATTTTGATAAGGAAATCTCCTTTTGTTTTGATAGTAAGAAATAAAGGATCAGGCTGAACGATTATTAGCTTTTTGAACTATTTTTCGCAATCTGTTTCTACGGAAGAGTTGGTTGAACGATTACACCAAAACGTGGGGATGAATTAAATGAAAAGATTCGCATGTTTTAAAAACTACCTACTTCAAGCTTCTAAAGAGTTGGTTGCTTCATAAATTCATGTCAGTCTCTGAAGTATCTTTTATATTTTGATAAGGAAATCTCCTTTTTTTTTTGATAGTAAGAAATAAAGGATCAGGCTGAACGATTATTAGCTTTTTGAACTATTTTTCGCAATCTGTTTCTACTGAAGAGTTGGTTGAACGATTACACCAAAACGTGGGGATGAATTAAATGAAAAGATTCGCATGTTTTAAAACCTACATACTTCAAGCTTCTAAAGAGTTGGTTGCTTCATAAATTCATGTTAGTCAAACAGGGACGGAGGCAGGAAGTTTTTTGGGAGGGGATCAAAGCAATTTTTTTTTTTTTTGGTTATTAGGATTTTTTATTTTTTTTACAACTTGTAATGAACTAGTACTTTTTTCTATTTGTTTCTTCTTTTTCCAATCACTGGTACTAAATACAATAGAAATTGAGCTTAAAATTGTGTCATATTATCCAATCAAATGTTTAAATTCTAACAAACAATATTCTCAATATTAAATAATCATAATATCCAAATTACAAGACCACTTAGATTGGAAATCAAGCTTAGAGTACAAACCTCAAAAATACGACCTGCATTGAGTTATTTTGCACTTCGGTGATTAATATCATATTCCCATATGTGACACGCAATCAATGATCAAACTCTAATAAACTTTGTGCATTTTTTCTTTCGAAATAGTCAAGTATTGTATTCGACTTTCCCATCATTTACAAATAAATTTACAAGATCATTTTGCGTCTTTAGAAAATAAAGAAAAAGTATGCGTAGGTTAACAATGAACAAACTCATGTGAATAACATAATCATCACATAGAGACTCTAAGTTAAACATTACATTTTAACCCTATAATTATTATTCTCTTCCTATTCCATTAATCTAGCAACTTACCCCCAATTTATAGTAGTCATATTCACATACAATAATCAATGTGATTCAAATATGACATATTAGAGCCTAAACCTCATAGGCATCAATTTCCATTGAACTCATGAAAGTCTATGGTTAATTAACACTTTAAATGTAATTAACACATCTAATTGGCAATCTTAGTATTCACATACCAAAAACACTAATTTAATTCATACTATACAAATTAGGGTTTATATCCATACTATTAACAATAGTGAAATTGAAGCTTCAACCCATTAATCTAACAACCCAAATCTTAAATCATGCATAGAAATCCACTACACACAAAAGCTCTAAATTAATTTTAGGAATTTAGCTTCTTACTAAAATGCTCCCAAATTCGAACCTAATAAAAAATTACTCAAATCATTATGATTTTAAACTTTATATTCAATGGGTAGAAAAAAAACTCAAAGGGAAACTAGAGATTTCTCAATGGCATGAGTTATAAAAACCCTCAAAAAACATAGAAATTTTTTTGGGGTGGGACCGGGACCTATCAATTTATTTTGGGGTGGACCAATATTATTTTTTATTTTTTTTACTCCTTAAAAAAACTTTTGGTGGAAATGGGGGGAACCATGACCCCAACCAGTCCCCCTCCTCCCTCCGTCTCTGAGCATATCCTCATAAATTATCATAATCATGTTCCAAAATATATATCCTTATTATCACACTAAAAATTATTATACAGTTTATGCAATAAAACATGAAGCATAGGGTCAGTAATTATGGATGCAAGTTGTTTTGGAGACAATTTTATCGAGGCATAGCTGTGAAGGAATTCCTAGGAAGTATCAAGAGAAGACCTATAAAATGTGGTTAAGCCTAACCTCAATATTTCGATCATAACTTGCGGCTCAAGTATCAGATTGAGGTGAAATCAGCTGCATTGAAAAGCTATCTCAAAATACAACAAATTGTTATTAATTACGATTTTTCTAATCGTGTTTGATTAAAAACTAATTTTAAAGTGCCTAAACTAATCCTATCTTAACCTAGTCCCAATAGCAAACAGTTGGCGTGCATAAAAATAAACTAAATTAAAATGCAATAAAAATAAAGAAATAAAAATGCTAAGGTCCCTAATCTACCTCACCATAATTTAATCAACATATAAAAATGCATAGTTCATACTTCAACAACAATTACGCTACTAGGCGTATTCTATTTGCTATTAGTTAGTGCGTACGTCTGTCTATCGATTAAGCACTAATGCGTATCCTATTGTTGCTACAAAATCTTGTCGAATTAAACAACGCAAACACTGTTTAGAGGTCACAACGGATATTGATCCGAAGACGAATCATCCGATGTATCTCCGGTTGCAGCGAAAGTCGACGTTTAATGAATTGCAAACAACAATCAACACACTTTTGTCACTAAAATGCATTGAAACGGATAATCATAAATTGAAATGACGAACGGAGTATTAAACAAAGCATAAAAATAATTAGATAAAAAGCATGGTGAAGGGAATAAGAGANTTTAGGAATTTAGCTTCTTACTAAAATGCTCTCAAATTCGAACCTAATAAAAAATTACTCAAATCATTATGATTTTAAACTTTATATTCAATGGGTAGAAAAAAAACTCAAAGGGAAACTAGAGATTTCTCAATGGCATGAGTTATAAAAACCCTCAAAAAACATAGAAATTTTTTTGGGGTGAGACCGGGACCTATCAATTTATTTTGGGGTGGACCAATATTATTTTTTATTTTTTTTACTCCTTAAAAAAACTTTTGGTGGAAATGGGGGGAACCATGACCCCAGCCAGTCCCCCTCCTCCCTCCGTCTCTGAGCATATCCTCATAAATTATCATAATCATGTTCCAAAGTATATATCCTTATTATCACACTAAAAATTATTATACAGTTTATACAATAAAACATGAAGCATAGGGTCAGTAATTATGGATGCAAGTTGTTTTGGAGACAATTTTATCGAGGCATAGCTGTGAAGGAATTCCTAGGAAATATCAAGAGAAGACCTATAAAATGTGGTTAAGCCTAACCTCAATATTTCGATCATAACTTGCGGCTCAAGTATCAGATCGAGGTGAAATCAGCTGCATTGAAAAGCTATCTCAAAATACAACAAATTGTTATTAATTACGATTTTTCTAATCGTGTTTCGTTAAAAACTAATTTTAAAGTGCCTAAATTAATCATATCTTAACCTAGTCTCAATAGCAAACAGTTGGCGTGCATAAAAATAAGCTAAATTAAAATGCAATAAAAATAAAGAAATAAAAATGCTAAGGTCCCTAATCTACCTCACCATAATTTAATCAACATATAAAAATGCCTAGTTCATACTTCAACAACAATTACGCTACTAGGCGTATTCTATTTGCTATTAGTTAGTGCGTACATCCGTCTATCGATTAAGCACTAATGCGTATCCTATTGTTGCTACAAAATCTTGTCGAACTAAACAACGCAAACATTGTTTAGAGGTCACAACGGATATTGGTCCGAAGACGAATCATCCGATGTATCTCCAGTTGCAGCGAAAGTCGACGTTTAATGAATTGCAAACAACAATCAACACACTTTTGTCACTAAAATGCATTGAAACGGATAAACATAAATTGAAATGACGAACGGAGTATTAAACTAAGCATAAAAATAAATAGATAAAAAGCATGGTGAAGGGAATAAGAGACTAAAGCAAAATAAACAAAAGCATGAAATTAAATTGTCGTTTAGGAGTGTTTACAATGAAGAACGGGGAGGTTTTGGGCCACAAAGGGCGCCTCAAACGCATCCCAAGCGTGAAATTCATGAAATACAATGACTCCTATTTATAGACAAAGTTTTAGTGTGCTGCCAAGACAATGGTGCGTTCGAACGCAGGGGGTGCGTTCGAACGCAATGCTGCGTGCGTTCGCTCATGGTGCTATGCGTTCAGTCGCAGGTGTGCCGCCGTGCCGCGTGCGTTCGAGAGTAGGCGCTGCGTTCGACCGCATGTGCGTTCGACGCACTATGTGCGGTTGAACGCACATAACTACCCACGGCGCAAGGGTGAAGCGATGTACGATAGGGCCGATTAGGGCAACGCGGGAAATGCGGCTGACTAGACCTGCGTTCGACCGCAGTTGCGTTCGAACGCACCAAGTGCGATCGAACGCACTTCCAAGGGCTTGACTCCTTCTTTGCTTCATTTCTCTCCTTTGAGCCACATTTTGCACCAAAGACCTACAACATACTAAAACACTAAAACAAGATAAAACATTAGATATTAACAACACTAAGAGCCTAACGAATGTAAATTAAGGGGTTCAAATAAGCACTTTTAGGCACTCATCAGGGACCACCGGACGTACGCCCTGCAAACCGTACAAGCAGACGTACGATACTTTTTGGAATACCCTTTGGATAATACCTGGACGTACGAGACACCCGTTGGACTACTGTGCAAAGACCACCAGATGTATGCTAGGGTTGCCCAACGTCCGCTGTTCTGTCAGAGAGTTGGTAGCGAACTTTCCCTATAAATAGCCCCTCCTACCTCTCATTTCTCACTCCCATTCCCATCCCGTGGTATGCCCCTAGGCTGCCAAATCCTTCCCTTGAGTTTTGAGTGAGGAAATTGGTGAGAGTGAGNCACAAAGGGCGTCTCAAACGCATCCCAAGCATCTCCCAAGCGTGAAATTCATGAAATACAATGACTCCTATTTATAGACAAAGTTTTAGTGTGCTGCCAGGACAGTGGTGTGTTCTAACGCAGGGGGTGCGTTCGAACGCAATGCTACGTGCGTTCGCTCATGGTGCTATGCGTTCAGTCGTAGGTGTGCCGCCGTGCCTCGTCCGTTCGAGAGTAGGCGCTGCGTTAGACCGCATGTGCGTTCAACGCACTATGTGCGGTCGAACGCACATAACTACCCACGACGCAAGGGTGAAGCGATGTACGATAGGGCCGATTAGGGCAACGCGGGAAACGCAGCTGACTGGACCTGCGTTCGACCGCAGTTGCGTTCGAACGCACCAAGTGCGATCGAACGCACTTCCAGGGGCTTGACTCCTTCTTTGCTTCATTTCTCTCCATTGAGCCACATTTTGCACCAAAGACCAACAACACACTAAAATACTAAAACAAGATAAAACATTAGATATTAACAACACTAAGAGCCTAACGAATGTAAATTAAGGGGTTCAAATAAGCACTTTTAGGCACTCATCAGGGACCACCGGACGTACGCCCTGCAAACCGTACAAGCAGACGTACAATACTTTTTGGAATACCCTTTGGGTATTACCTGGACGTACGAGACACCCGTTGGACCACTGTGCAAAGACCACCAGATGTACGCTAGGGTTGCCCAACGTCCGCTGCTCTGTCAGAGAGTTGGTAGCAAACTTTCCCTATAAATAGCCCCTCCTACCTCTCATTTCTCACTCCCATTCTCATCCCCTGGTATGCCCCTAGGCTGCCAAAATCCTTCCCTTGAGTTTTGAGTGAGGAAATTGGTGAGAGTGAGCTTTAAAAAGGAATTTCCAAGGAGAGGAGGCCATGTCCGTGCAAAGCTTAGGGGTAAGCTCTGTTCCCTTTGTGTTTAGCACTGTTTTATCTTGTATTTCTTCCATGATGAGGTTTTCTAAGTGTTCATTAAACGCTTTTCAAAGAAAATGATGTTTTCAAAGGATTTTCTCAAAGTTTCGTGGTATGGTGATTTCCTTGTTGCATGTGCTATTTTGTTAACTTAGAAGTGGTTTAGAGGTCCATAAATGCCATTAGAAACATGCACTGTTCGAATCTTAAAACGGTGTGCTTAACACACTGAGCGGATGTACACCATTGAGGCCGGACGTACAGTTAGTAGGCAAAGCACCGGTTTTTGAGTTTCACACGTGTATGTGATGTGGTAATTTCGTGACCAAAATTATCAATAATAAAATAACCACTCGCAATAGGACGAATCTTTGTAGAATACGGCTATAGAGAGGGTGTCGAACCTCAAGGACTGTAGGGGTTTCGTTATTAAATTCTAAAGACTAAATTTAACCTAATTAATTAAAAGAGTTTTGATTGTTTGTGAATTGAAGTGCATAAAATTAAATAATTAAATGCAGAATTAAAGGTAATAATATCAGAGAGAGAGAGAGTAGGGTACCGACTTCACCACAATCCGCATAACAATGGTAATCGTAATTCAATTCTAGAAATTCATAATCATGTATGTTATAAAAGACAAGAAATTACATATTAAGGGATAATAATAATTCATCTGCGGTTAGCACGGATCGTCCACCTAACCACTAAGATGCGGCACGATCCGTCTTCCCTAAGAATAAACTATAAAATCCCTTAATAAGTTTTATACAATTAACGGAATAGTATAACCCATCTTCGGTTGGCACGGATCGTCTACTCTAAACTAGGCGTAGTACGACCCGTCTTTCCTAAGCATGGTCTATCTAATCCTATTAATCATATACATATTAAACCCATTGCATAACTATCAATTTTATGATCACAGAAAATAAAATTGATTGAGTTCAATACAGGCAAAATAAATTCTAAGACAAGATAAGAATTTCGCAAGTATTGATTTTAGAATGAAAGAACAATTGCATTAAAATTAAGAACAGAATTCTAAAGTTGCAATCCTCACAGTTATGCAATCAACATAAATAATATGAATTAATTGAAATCAAATACAATCACCATTGTGCTTGGAAAGGGTTTACATCGGTACCCCACAATGGGGGTTTAGCCGCTCATGCTGACGAATGAACTCCAAGGAAATTGTATGTAAAATTCGCACTCAGGAAAAACCGGTTCCTTTTACAATGTATAATGGCCTATTTATAGACCCCAAGAAACCCTAGAAACCCTAATAACGGCCGTAGGTTAGTTTCCCACTTCAATTAGGAGACTTGGAGTCGCAATTAATTTGCCCAGCGCGCCTGCCGGGTTAAGTGCAGCCCGAGTGCGCACGATCGCAGCTCTGGGCGATCGTTCGCCCAGCGCATGTTCGTAGGTTGTGGGCGCTCGTGCGCCCAGCGCACGATCGCCAGGGTGATGCAATCGTTCGCCAGCACAGTGTAGCTTTTCTCTGCCCTTCTCTGCCCTTTTAACCCACTTCTCAACTAAGCTCGTGTAATTGACCTGAAACATAAAACAAAACAAAATCAAGCAAATAGCAATGCTAAGGAATTAACATATGCAAGTAAAGGGCTTGAATGTGCAACATTCGGCGCTTATCAGTATGCTTAGGCTTAGCCATGTTTCTAGGTTCTGTAAGGCTTAGAATAATGATGTCTTGTATTCGTTATAAGAGGAACTAGCTTGATCGGAGGATTCACACGAGTGCGCGAGGTAAGTTGACACTTACACCATTTTTACGCAAAACATGGGATATGTCAGTTGACTGACCACGAGTATGATATGAGCATGCCTGCTTTCTGTCATTACTTGGTAGCTGTGTTATTAATTAACTATTAAGATGCATCGTAAGACATGGTACACCGGTACGTGCGGTATAAATGGCCATGGGCTTACTATATAGACTGCATATTATGGTCAAATGTGTGTGTTATACGAGGCTTTAGATCCATTGGTTTTGTGACCCTGGTGCAACCATTCCCAATGGTTCGGTCACTATAGGACGAACGTCATTAGTTGGTGTGGACCACTCAAGGTCGGACTCGATTGTGCCACTAATGTTACATACGGTATGTTGTGCAATGGCTAGGGCACTAGCATTGTATTATAGGTCCCTCGGGATAGCGCCAACTTTGCTGAGAAGGGGTAATATCTCGGGTAGACCATGTATGGGAGTTATGACTTATAATGCATTAGCTTTTTCTGCATTAAAACAATTAGGTAATTATCGTCGGTTCTACACCATTAGCTTTGAAAACCCTAAAACCTACTAAATGGTGTATTAACGGAGGTAATGCCCTCTTTCGGTTATTACTCAATTTGCACGTTTACTTTCATTAATTGGGCTCATGTCATATCAAATTTGTGAGGTTTACTTACTAAGTCGTTAGACTTACACAGTTATTATTCTTTAGGTAACCTGGTTGACTGCTATGAAAGTGGCAAGAGATGCTACTACCTAACTAGTTAGGCTTTTCTTATAATTACAGGTTTGTCCTTACTGCTTAGTAGCTCCATGTTCTTACTCAATGAATTATAGTGACTCGGATTTATTCACCTTCCCTTGCATTTACTCTAAAGTTTCTTATAAGGGTGATTTCCCGTTTGGTTACAAGTTGGCTTAAATGAGTGAATTGCCAGTGACTCCACCAGATTAGCCGAGGCTAATTTTGGGGGCGTTACAGTATGGTATCAAAGCATACGGTCTTGCCAACCATAGCTAGAAATATGAGAATAGGATATAGTATCTAGGTTTGATCTTAAAGAACTGAAGCATAGGATAGGTTTAGTTCCCTTGTTTGTGGGTGCAATACCCCCAAACTTACATTTTGCTAGTCCCTTAGCAAAACAAAAATTGAAAACACAATGAAAACAAGAAACATAAATCCGCTTTCGTGGGTGATACGATTGCATTTAGCGCATGCAACAAGCCTTTTAAACCCCTAGGCATCCCTAGTGGAAGAGTGAAATCTAGTGAGGGTTTTTCAGGAATGACACCCACAAACAATTATTGGCACTATGTTATTAATGGACAATGCCCTTCACACAAACACATTGTTCATACATCATTAGCAAATTTAACATGTTAAACATACGAACCACATCATCCAGGCATCCAAACATCATTTCACTCAAGGTTGAAAAATTGAGACAACACATGCTCCAAAAAGTGCAAAGTGAACTAACAACAAAATCATGGGGTTTCAATCATTCTCAAAAGACGTGTATCCCAAAATTCACAGGAAATGCAATGTGATAAATTAACCAAGGCTTGAATTGAAAGATGCAATTTTTTTGTGTAGGTTATGCAATGCTTGACTCCCTTAAACTTCTAAATGACCTATGTAATGAGCGTTGGGCCCATGACTCCCAAAACAGGCGGTTTTAGGGCACTAGATGTAGAGACATCTATAGGGCTTAATTACTCAAGTCAAAAGAGCTACGGAGCCTAAACTAGCCATACAATTTTTTAGCTGGAATTTATCATCTTTTGACGCGACCACTCATTGCTTGGCTAGGCAAGAGGTCCGGTTACTTAATGAAAAACTCACTTTATTGAATTTTTTTTTTTTTTTTTATTAATAGCCAAGTTTTTCATCATCACAACGTAAACCTAGAAATCTCAAGACACACACTTCAAAGTCAAATCTCATACCTTACAGACCCTAATGCTAGTGTGCATGTGAAATATCGATCATACAAGTGGAGTCTCTCTAATCCAACACATGAATCAAAAAACTGGGATTTATAATGATATGCAATGTTCAAACAAGTTAAACATACCAAGGACATGCAATCCACAGTTACGATGTAAATTGTGCCCAATCAACAACATAACAACAAATAAAAAGAAAAAAATTTATGTACAGACAAAAACAAATATATATAGACAAAAATAAAACAAAACAAACCGACAAAGTGTTTGTTCACACCCCCAAACTTAAATGACACATTGTCCCCAATGTGGCAAGAAATACATTACAATGGGATGAGGAACCGAGATGTGCAAAGTCCAAAGCGTCCCACGAACTTAAACATCAAAACACCTGTCAAAAACTAACAGCAATCTTTTTCTCAAAGATCAAACATCAAAAGGTTAATTGCTGTTAGAAACAAAATAAAATAAAATAACAAAAATAAAATGACAAAAATTAAAGTGCGGAAAATGAAAAAGAAAACATACCGCACCTTCCCCGCTCATATGGGTGTCCAACCAATCCCTTCCATCCTTTCTTCTTAAGAATTAGATATCCCTCTGAAAGGATGTTCCGCCATCTTATGTAGTTGACCTTATTTCGAGGAATCCACTTAGGAACATAGTTCCTAGATTTGTGATCTTCTGTGTGTGATTCCTTGAAGATCTCTATGTAAGATGGTTCTTCGAGACATTGAAAAGATGAAACTTGAGGTTCAAGATATGTGTCGAGAGGGATTGTGATGAAGGGGTGAGCTTCGGTACTCACTTCCTTGTCGTTGGATAAATTTTGAATTGGCGGGGGCTCAAATTGCTCATCCTTTTCTTCCACCTTACTGACAGTTTTTTTTTGCTCAAATTGTGGTTTGTGCATCCTCATGTGCAGACTTGTTTATTTGACTCACGTAATGAATATAAAATGGGCAATCATCAAATCCGTGAGAATGATGATAATAATATTCACATGACTGATGAGGTGCGTGAGTGTGAGGAGGCTGGGTGTGGGCACGCCTAGCTGCCATGAGTTGGTTCGTTCTCTCCTCTAAGTCATCAATATGAGCAGTTAGAAAATGTTGCACTAATGACTCTTGAGGAGGAGGATTATATGATGAAGGCATGGAAGAGTGGGTATTGAACTGCGGATATTCAGAATGGTGCAGTTCATCGGAATAGAGAGCATAGTTTCTCGAGGAATGAGCATACCACGAGACATCAGAATGGTTATTCTGGATAGGGGTGTAAGAATTAGAATGTGATTCAAACCCCTGGTCGGAAAAATTGGTGTTTAGCTGCCCATATGAGAAATTGGTAAATTGTCTCCAATGTGGACAATCACCGGAATTATGGTAAGGGCTAGAACAGGCTAAACACAGTTCATGTGGGTTCAAATTGATAGGATTTGATGTCCTACGACTAGGGGAAACATCAAAATAATTGAACGGAAGACTCATACTTCTCCTAAACAGTTCAAAATATCCCACAAGAAATAATAACCATTTTTACAAAAATAAAATAAAATAAACAAAAACTAATAAAAATAAACTAAACAAATAACTAAACGATAAACTAACAAAACAATAAACTAATTAAACAACTAAAAACAAAAATAAACTAACAAAAACTAAAAACAGCAAGTAAATGAATAAAAACAGGCATATATAAATAAACAGTTAAAAGTAAACTAATAATTAAATAAATAAATAATTAATTAAAACTTAGCTGCATCGGGTCTGTTGGTGAGGACTGCTGAGATGCGCTCTAGCGCAGGTATCGTGCAATCGAGCGTGAACATAAAAATGTGGCAGTCTGTTGCAAGTGCGATTGATCTCAACAAGGTTCGATCGATCGCACAAGCGTACTGTGTCTAGGTCTGAAAACAAATAAATCAGTCTGCTGGTGCGCTCGATCGCCACAGGCGTGAGATCGATTGCACAGCCACATTTGTGCAAGTATCTATCACAGCGCGCTCGCGCGCAACAACAAATCTGTCGAACGCAGACAGAGGTGTAGCAGTGCGCTCGAGCGCAAGTTACTATGCTCGATCGCATTAACAGAATCCGAAAATTCTAGAAACTATCAACATACCCAAAAATCAACCAAACACTAATCTAATTTTTAATTTTTTTTTAAAAAAAATTTCTATACAAAAGCATGAAACAAATAAAATAATTGCACAAATAAAATAACTAGTAGAAAAATAAAATTAATCTAAGCAAAAAAAAATCAATTTCCACAAAACAAACGATTCCCCGGTAACGGCGCCAAAATTTGTTACACAAATTTAATTGTACTCGTCAATTGCACGAGTCGTTATGCAGTGTAGCGGGTATGCAAGTGCGAAGTCGAATCCCACAGAGAATCGAGCTTTGTGTAAAAACCAATTTAAATCGCCTAAACTAATCCTATCTTAACTGATGTGGTTATTTCGTGACCAAAATAATCAATAATAAAATTACCACTCGCAATAAAACGAATCCCGTAGGATAAGGCTATATTGAGGGTGTCGAACCTCAAGGACTGTAGGGTTTCATTACTAAATTTGAAAGACTAAATTTAACCTAATTGAGAAAATGAGATTTGATTATTGTAATTTGAAATGCATAAAATTAAACGCAGTATTAAAAGTAGTAATATCAGAGAAAGAGAGAGTAAGGTACCGACTTCACCATAATCCGCACAACAATGGTAATCGTAATTCGATTCTAGAAACTCATAATCATGTATGTTATAAAAGACAAGAAACTACGTATTAAAGGGTAATAATAATTCATCTGCGGTTAGCACGGATCGTCCGCCTAACCACTAAGATGCGGCAAGACCCGTCTTCCCTAGAAATAAATTATAAAACCCCTTAATAAGTTTTATATGATTAACGGAATAGTATAACCCATCTTCGGTTGGCACGGATCGTCTACTCTAACTAGGGCGTAGTACGACCCGTCTTTCCTAAGCATGGTCTATCTAATCCTATTAATCATATACATATTAAACCCATTGCATAACCATCAATTTTATGATCACAGAAAATAAAATTGATTGAGTTCAATACAGGCAAAATAAATTCTAAGACAAGATAAGAATTTCGCAAGTACTGATTTTAGAATTAAAGAACAATTGCATTAAAATTAAGAACAGAATTCCATGATTGCAATCCTCACAGTTATGCAATCAACATAAATAATATGAATTAACTGAAATCAAATACAATCACCATTGTGCTTGGAAAGGGTTACATCGGTACCCCACAATGAGGGTTTAGCCGCTCATGCTGACGAATAAACTCTAAGAAACTTGTGTAATTTTCGCACTTAGGAAAACCGAACCCTTTTACATTGTATAATGGCATATTTATAGACCCTAGGAAACCCTAGAAACCCTAAAACCCTAATCACGGCCGTAGGTTAGTTTCCCACTTCAATTAGGAGACTTGGAGTCGCAATTAAGTTGTCCAACGCGCCTGCCGGGTTAAGTGCAGCCCAAGTGCGCACGTTCGCAGGGTGTGGGCGATCATGTGCCCAGCGCACGTTGACAGGGTGTGGGTGCTCGTGCGCCCAACGCACGTTCGCAGGGTGTGGGCGATCGTTCGCCAGCACAGTAAGGTTGCTTCTCTGCCTTTTTAGTCCAATTTCCAACGGAGATCATGTAATTGACCTGAAACACAAAACAAAACTAAATCAAGCAAATAGCAACGCTAAAGGATTAACATATGCAAGTTAAAGGGCTTGAATGTGCAACATTCGGCGCTTATCATTAACCTAGTCCCAATATCAAGCATGTGGCGTGCAGAAAATAAAAACACTAAGGTCCCTAATCCACCTCACCACAATTTAATCAGCATATAATCATGCTTAGTTCATACTCAATAACGACTATGCTACTAGGCATACTCTGAGCGCTAACATATTGTTCATATTTCCGTCTATCGATAAAGCACATATGCATATCCTATTGTTATTACAAAATCTAGGCGAATCATCCAATGTATTTACCATTAAAGAATTACAACGGATATTTAATCGATTAAATCGATAGAATCATCCGATGTATTCCCGGTTCAATCATAATGGATATTGGCCGTTCAATGATTCGCAAACAACAATCAACACACTTTTGTCACTAAAATGTATTGAAACAAATATACATAAAATTAAACGACAGAATAATACGAACTAAACATGAATATATATAAACAAATCCATAGAGAAGGGAATAACAGACTAAATGAAAGCAAAATAAAACAAGATAAATTAAAATGACAATTTAGGAGGGCTTTACAGTGGAAAACAGAGGGTTTGAGGCCATGGAGGCACCTCCCAAACGTAAAATGAAATGAAAACATAAGAGTTCTATTTATAGACAAAACTAATGTGCTGCCAGGTCACGTGCATACTCTCGATCGCAGGTGGTGCGATCGATCGTAGGCGTTTGAGTTCGACTGCACTGCGTCGCGGTGCCGTGTGTGCTCGATCGTAGCCGTGGCACTCAATTGCAGTGCGCTCGATCGCATATAACTACTCTGAAATCCCACGGCGCAAGTGCTGAAGCGATGGAGGCTAGGGTCGAATAGGGCAACGCGTGAAACGCAGGCTGATGAGGCGTGCGCTCGATCGCACCAAGTGCGCTCGATCACACTGGCAGGGGCCAAGATTCCATCTTTTGCTCAATTCCACCCCTTTTAACCACCTTTTACACCAAAGACCTATAACACACTAAAACAACACAAAATATTAGATATTAACAAAACTAAGAGCCTAACAAACATAAGTTAAGGGGGATCCAATATACAATATTTGACACCGATCACAGGCCACCATAATGGCCTATTTGATTGTTTGACTTGGGATGAACGGGATCGCTTGTTTTGCATTATAGGCACCTGACCCTGCTTCATACTCAAATGCGCAATGGTTGTCAATGCCTACCGACTATTCGCGAATGGCCAGCTGAGTTCGGACCATATGCACCCAGATATCAACCTCGCTCTGGTGAATGCAGGGCTTCAACCCGGGCTAACCAAGAGCTGAGGCCTTCACCTGTCCCTAAGCCAGTTGAAGGAAAGGAGGCATGTGTAGCAACTAAGAAGAGACCAGCCGTACCTAAGTATTGCAGTATCTCGGCAATACAAGATTTCCCACCCATCCCCAGGAGGTTTAACCCTTATCTCAGTGACGAAAGGAAGCGAGCAATGTATACTCATTTGACTCAGATTTTAGATGAATACGCCCGAATGGAACTAGAGGAAATCTGATTGCTGAAGGCAGGAGCATTACCAGAAGGATCTGATTGTCAAAGGACTGTGTTTCTCTCCAACATCGACAAGGACTACGAGGCATTGGTTAAGGAAGCGAAAGACCCGTCTGAAGACTCGTCTGAGGAATGATAGGTCTCGGGGTAGTAATCCTTAGATGTTAGATAGCTAGGTTTTCTCTCACCCTTAGCAATGGTGAGTTTTGTACATATGGGGTGGAATGTAAAGCATAAATAAATTTTCACTGTACCCTGAATTTTCAGAAATAAAATCATTTTGACCTACCTCATTTATTTCTAACTTTTCTGTGCCTTGGGAATTTTCTAAAAGCTTTCAAAAATTAAAAAAAAAAAAAAATCATTTTAGGGTTAAGCGGACGTACGTACCCATGGCCAGACGTACACCATTAACCCAGCGTTTTATAAAAACGGCCAAACGTCCTTAAACCCTATAATTCCTATTTTCTCTCTATTCCTCTCAACCCAAACGCTCCCATAGTGATTTTCGGCCAAGTCTTCAAAGGATTTGAAGGATTTCCATCCCATTTTCAAAGATTAAAAGAGGTATGAAGATTTTTCCCAAAGATTCTCAATTTTCGCAAATTTAGGGTTTGGTTTTAAATCTTCAATTTTCTTGCATTCTTACATTGTAGCGGGCTTGGTTGCGAACTAGGGTCATGTTGTGGACTATATGTGCATGCATTTGTGCATTTTTCCTTTTTAGATCATGCCTATTCGGACTTTGGGGATTTTTGCCCTAAATCCGAAACTCTTGAAATTTGTTGATCTCTTCATGCAATTGATGCATGAAGTGAGGCCTAAACCCTTCCATTATAATCTAGGAACAAAACCCATTCATCCATTTGCCCGAAATTAATCAAAAAGTTTGGGTCAAAAATCCTAGTTTTTGAAAATTGGGGGTTTCGGATTTTTGATTGATTTTGTATTTTCTTGAGGTCATTTGAACCCCTTGAAGCCCAAACATTGAAATTTGAAACTTGGTCTATGATTTGGACCGTTTAAATTTGAATTTTTTCGCCAAGTCAGAAAATTACCAAAATGCCCCTCACATACAAAGGATAGGGTTTTCACCCTAATCTGACCCCGTAAAGCAGAAATTCAACCCTGCTTATTCAATTGGAATGTGAACTTTTCCCATGGACTCAATTCATTAACCCGGTCCTTGGAGACTCCGTCCAAGTCTCACAATTTCCCAAAATACCCTTATTCTCCTAGAAGGGGCATTTTTGTCTTTTAAAAACCTAACCTAATCAAATGGGTCCTAATTGATCACCATGGGATCCAATACCACCTAGTTAATTGTAATCCTCATTATTCTCGATTAACCTTAAATTACCAAAATGCCCTTATTCTCCTAGAAGGGGCAATTTTGACTTTTTAGGCTTGCCTTATTCTAATACACCTTAAATCATTGCTAGGTACTTCATATCTATCTAGCTAACCGAAATCTCGGATATTTTGATATTCCTATAAAAGCCATAATTTTCCAGCATCATTGAAAGCCACGTAAGTTTGGATTCACCGACACAACTTCGTTTTCTTTTTCCAGTACCGCATATGGGCATGTAGAACTAGGACAGTTTGCATGGGCTTTTGCATGGGGTAGTTTTACATAGAACTGTGAGCTTAGTGTGATAAGGGTTTTTCGTGCAGGACGATGGTACGCACATGTGCTAGTGAGGCCGCTTCTTCCTCGGTTGCAAGCCAGCGACCGCGCCGAGCACCTTTACAGGAGGCTCAAGACCCTGAGTCCGAGCCAAAGGTTGTGATGGAGGACGCAGAGAGTGACGACGTTGCCAGAGATAGGCCAGGCCAAGGTGATCCTATCAGAGAGGCCAGTACTGCCACAGATGAGGAGGATGCCGAGCTTGTATACGACCACACCTGCTTTCGGAGGGATAAGGTCAAGCGCCGTTACCTCCGCTACTATCATGGGCGCAGGATCATAGTCGAGAGAGGAGTTACTGTGACGCCCCACCCAATGGGAATATCAATTAACTAGTAATTGACCCCATAGCGTGCCATCCCAGCCATGTCCCTCTGAGACACGACCTCTGGGAAAACACCTTCCTCGTCGTAACGAAAAAACTGCAGCGAAAGACTTTATCAAGACTATGGGATCAAGAGAGAATAATGAAACATCACACAGCGATACCAAAGATAAAGTACTACATCCATAATATTATAGAGATTCACCAAATGTATCGGTCATCAGACCGTCAAACAGATACATTCCCAAATAAGAGACTACAACATTGTTCACAAAAGATCAACAGATCAAAACCTATACTTAAGCTTCAGCAAAGCTAATGAGATCAAAATCTCTATCATGTCTACACGGGTAGATCCTCCATTCTCCCACATTGTCCTAAGCCACACAGGATCCATCTCCTCAAAGATCACCCGTATCAGGTCATGAGCAATCACCTAAGTAGGCTCCGATGGCATCCTCGTCTAAAGCTGCTAAACCGCGCAATTATTCGTAATGATGGGGAAAGACATAAAATAAGGGGGTAAGTCTAAGACTTAGTCACCTTTAACGCAGATAATGCTCATGCCAGTTTTAGTAATGAACTCAGGTGTTTAATAAGCAAAACTAGTTCCATCATGACAATTTAATTATGCGTGCTATATATATATAGTAATGATATATGCATATGATGTAAACAACGGTCATAGTTCAACAGTATGGTCTACCCAAGATATTATCCCTTCTCAGCAGGGTTGATGCTGTCCCAAGGGACCTATAATACAATGCCAGTGCCTCAGCCATTGTACAACATACCGTACATAACATTAGTGGCACGATCAGGTCCGATCCTGAGTGGCCCACACCAACTAATGACGTCCGTCCTGTAGTGACTAAACCATTGGTAATGGTTGCATCAAGGTCACGAAACCAATGGATCCACAGCCCTCACATAATGCACACATTTGACCACAAAGCTAACATTTATAGTAAGCCCATGGCCATTACTACTGCACGTACCGGTGTACTATGTCATACGATGCAATTATCTTGTCTGTATTTTACATGCACGTCATTTTACAAGTCCCACTTGGTTAACATGTTCAGCACAACGTTTTTCCCAAAAATAGAGTTCATGTGCAATACGTACAAAATGTGAGAGTTGTAAAATATGCATGTTTGCTCAGTACACAAAATAGACGTGCAGTGCATGGAAAATAACAATGTGCATTATGTGAGTTAAAACTCACCTAGATCAATACGCGTCTCTAAAAACTCCAAAAGGTCCGTGATGAGTGCCTAAAAGTGTTTATTTGAACCCCTTAATTTACATTCGTTAGGCTCTTAGTGTTGTTAATATCTAATGTTTTATCTTGTTTTAGTATTTTAGTGTGTTGTGCAATTGGCGAGTACAATTAAATTTGTACGTATCAGTCCGGGTTCTCCAAATCTGTGGAAAACCTTCTATTAGTCATAGTTCCACTAAAATAACTCTAAAGTAAGGAAAACAGGAGCTACGGGACGGTTGGTGAAAATAGGGTTTCCTGTTAAACAGTGACCGTACGTCCGGGCTTGAGAGCGTACATCTATCGTGCAACGACAAGCCGTACGTCTAGTCATGATACCGTATGTCCGTTGTATGGGTCCTCAGGGAGAACCTCATTTTCTCTTCCACTGTTCGCCTATTTTCTGACTCCTAGGGCTACTAGGAACAACCTAAAGCCTTCTAGTCTAGTCAATAACCTTCATGCAACATAACAACGCCAAGCTAACGAAAACGCTAACTAGAACGGGTTTTGGGTTTTAAGGCACAACTAAGCTAACAACTACAACTTAACATAAAACGAGCAGCATAACAACATAATTAAAAGCTAAACATCGAATGTTACCTCCTTGAAACAAAACCGCAAGAGTTCTGCCTCACGAACGTTCCGAACTCACAAACGTCACACACACACGCTTACCAAACACTCACAAACACTTGGAAACACTTTGGCAACCTGGGGGCGTTTTGAAGTTATGAAAAACATGAAGGGGGTAGGGTGCTATTTATAGGCTCAGAAAAGTAGCGGACGTCCGGCTAAGGGGCGTACGTCCGGTGGTTCTTGCCCAGCGGTTCCATGGCTGCCTCATACGTCTAGGTATTAACCAGAGGGTATTAAAAAAGTAGCGTACATTTGGTGGTCCCACGTACATCCGCCTTTTAGGTTTGCAGAGCGTACTTCCGGTGGTCCCCCACTGTACGTCCGCACTACAGACAACAACCTACGTCCTCCAGGCCTAGCGTACGTTCGTCCAAAAGTCCAAATTACCCTTTTGACACTACATTCTCCCCTCCTTATAAGAATTTCGTCCTCCCAACTAAGCTACTTAAGCCTAGTTAATAATTTGGGTCACTACATTCTCCCCTCCTTATAAGAATTTTGTCCGCGAAATTCTGAGACACATGCCAAAAGAACAACACTTAATGAGGAGTAGAATGTTAGCTTTCGTCCGTAGAGTCCTTTTCATCATGCTCGGTAAGTTCCTGGCTTATCTCGTCCCATCAGTTAAACGGTACATCATCCTCTTCAAATAGTTGCGGAAAATCGCAACTATGTTACCCACACTATACCAATCCTCGTCAATTTGTACTCCAAAATCTATCCACTCGCAGAAGGAGTGGTTCCACACGTAGTCCGGGTCAATTGGTATAGGTGCCATAATCTTGAAAAGAAACAACCCTTTCTTAGTCAACTATTTCCTTACCCAAAATGGAAATAGGTATACTATCCAAGTATAATCTTAAAAGAAAGAGTCATACACAATCATTCAAACAGATGCGGGTAGCGACTCCGCATGTCCTGTTCGGCTTCCCACGATGCTTCTTCAACTCCATGGTTGCACCACAGTACCTTGACAATAGGAATCATCTTGGTATGCAACACGTGCTCGTTCTTATCCACAATCTTAACTGGTTCTTCCATGTAGGTTAATCCCTCCTGGATTTCCAACGGCTCATACTCCACAATTACATGGAGGTTAGCGATGTACTTCCTTAACTTCGATACGTGGAAAACGTCATGCGTTTCGACCAAATCTGGGGGTAAGGCAATCCTACAAGCCAACCTCCCCACTCTCTGAGTAATTTTGAAAGGTCCAACAAACCTAGGGCTAAGCTTCCCCTTCTTCCCAAACCGCATTACTCCCCTCATCAGTGACACCTTCAGGAACACACGATCCCCTACTTCGAACTCCAAAGTCCTCCTTCGGTTATCAGCATAACTCTTCTGCCGATTCTGAGCGGCACTCATCCGTTCCTTGATGACACGCACCTTCTCATAAGTATCATGAATCAGTTCCGGCCCCAACGTTTGTCTCTCACCGACGTTGTCCCAATACAAGGGCGGCTGACACTTTCGTCCATAAAGTGCTTCATATGGTGGCATACCAATAGTCGCCTGATAACTGTTGTTGTAGGCAAACTCGATCAAATGCAAGTACTGAACCCAACTACCTTTGAATTCCAACACACATGCCCGCAACATATCCTCTAAGGTCTGGTTCGTCCGCTCAAACTGACCGTTTGTCTAAGGGTGGAAAGCAGTACTGAACTTTAGCTTCGTCCCCATTTCCTTCTGAAGACATTGCCATAACCTTGAAGTAAAACGAGAGTCTCTGTCTGAAATGATTGCCGATGGTACTCCATGTAAACGGACTACATTCTGGACATATAGTCTGGCCAACTTATCCATCGGATCCTTAACCTTTAAGGGAATAAAGTGAGCACTCTTCGTTAACCGATTGACAACAACCCAAATGAAATCTTCTCCAGCGGGTGTCTTTGGTAAACCCAAAATAAAGTCCATCGCAATTTTGTCCCACTTCCACTTCAGTATAAGCAACGGCTTAAGCGTCCCCGCCGGTCTCTGATGCTTCGCCTTCACTTATTGGCAGGTCGAGCACTACTCCACAAACTTCGCAATGTCCTTCTTCATATTGTTCCACCAATATGATCCCTTCACATCACGGTACATCTTGGTGCCTCCAAGATGCACAATGTATGGAGAATGATGAGCCTCACTCATTATCTCCTTCCTTAGTCCTCCTATTCCCGGCACACACACTTGCTTGAAGTGGGTAAGCAACCCGTCCTCCTTAAGACAAAACTCCTTTGCCTTACCTCCCGCAAGCAATTGCTTGATCTTGGCACACTCAGGATATTTCAGCTGAGCAGCCTTGATTCTTGCAAGCAATTCTGACTGAACCATCAGGTTCGCCAGGTGTATAGGCATACCTTCGCCTACTACTTCCAATCCCATCCCAGTGAGTTCCTTAATCAACTGGAGTTGAGAAATCCCAAGGGCAACAAGCTCCACTATTGATTTCCTGCTCAACGCGTCTGCCACAACGTTAGCCTTACCAGGATGATAATTGATCTCACAATCATAATCCTTGATCAGCTCTAGCCACCTCCTCTGCCTCATGTTCAATTCCTTCTAAGTGAAGAAATACTTTATGCTCTTATGGTCCGTGTAGATCTCGCACCGCTTGCCATACAAGTAGTGCCTCCAAATCTTAAGAGCAAACACAACCGCTGCCAACTCCAGGTCGTGTGTAGGATAGCTCTGCTCGTATGGTTTTAGCTGGCGTGAATCATAGGCAATAACATTGTCGTTCTACATCAGTACGCAACCTAAATCCTTCTTAGAGGCGTCGCTATACACTACAAAATTACTAGACTCCGTAGGTAATGCTAACACTAGAGCAGTTACTAATCACTTCTTCAGCTCTTGGAAACATTGCTCACATTCCTCTGTCCAAATAAAACGAGCATTCTTCCTAGTCAAAGTAGTGAGTGGTTCCGACAGCTTCGAAAAACCTTCGATGAAGCGTCCATAATAACCAGCGAGTCCTAAGAAACTCTGAATCTTAAACACGCTAGTTGGTCTTGTCCACTCCACCATGACCTTCACCTTCTCCAGGTCAACCGCTACTCCTTCACTCAAAATCACATGTCCGAGGAAAGACACGCTATCTAGCCAGAACTCGCACTTCTCAAGTTTAGCATAAAGCTTTTCCCTCCTAAGCCTCTCCAATACCTTCCGCAGATGCTTCGCATGCTCCTCCGACGTCCTTGAGTAGATCAAAATATCATCAATAAAGACAACGGTGAACTGATCCAAATAGTCATGAAAGACTCTGTTCATCGTGTCCATAAAGACTGCTGGCACATTAGTTATTCCAAAAGACATAACTAAGAACTCATAGTGTCCATAACTGGTCCTAAAGGCTGTTTTAGGAATGTCCTCTTCCTTCACCCTTACTTGGTGATAGCTTGAGCACAAATTGACCTTAGAAAACACTTGTGCTCCTTGCAGCTGATCCAACAGGTCATCAATCATTGGCAAAGGATATCGATTCTTGATCATCACCTTATTCAACTCCCGATAGTCAATGCACATCCTCATCGACCCATCCTTCTTCTTAACAAACAACACCGGCGCTCCCCACGGTGATATACTAGGGCGAATAAAACCCTTGTCCAAAAGCTCCTGGAGCTGTTCCTTTAGCTCTTTCAACTCCGACGACGTCATCTTATAAGGTGCCTTAGAGATAGGATTAATGCCTAGCACACACTCAATCCTAAACTCCACCTCCCTCTGTGGTGGTAATCCAGAGTAATCTGACGAAAAGACATCTTGATACTCTCACACCACAGGAATATCTTCCAGATTCTTCTTTGCTTGCTTCGTTGGAGCAACAACGAATGCCAAAAACGCCTGATCGCCTCTGATGATAAGCTTCCTTGCCTGCATGGCTAAAATCGTTGGAGGTAAAGACCTCGCTCGCGATCCAACGTACGTCACTTTTCCTTCTCCCCACGGTGTAAGCGTCATTCGCTTCAAAGCGCAGTCGATAACAGCCAAATGCTTCATCAACCAATCCATTCCGAGAATAACGTTGTAACTAAACATAGGGAGAACAACTAAGTTTGCAGGAAGTACTCTTCCACAAATGCTAACAGGGCATTTGCAAACTACACTCTTACAGACCATAATTTCCCCTACGGGGGTAGTTATAGCTAGACTAGGTTCCAAAGTTCTCACAACAAGTCTAGACAACCTTACAAACACTAAAGATACGAAAGAGTGGGTAGCCCCCGAATCAAACAAAACTTAAGCTTCAAATCCAAGTATAGGGGCGGTACCTGTCACTACTTCCGATCCTCCTTCCAGTTCTCCTGGAACAAGCGCGTAAACTCGGGCTGGCGCCAAAGGCTTCTGAGCAACCCCTTTGCTCACACAGTCCTTGCTGAAGTGACCAAACTGGCCGCAACGATAGCAACTTTCAGTTGCCATCCTGCAGGGTCCCCAGTGTACACGGTTACATTTCTTGCACAGCTCCGACGTCTGATTCCTCTGTGACGAAACTGGAGGGTTACCAGAGGTACGTCCTTGTGACCTCTAGGGTGGAAAACTCCCCACCGCCATCCTCTTAGCTGGCCCGGCTCCTCCAACAAAAGTACCAGTGCCTTGAGTCCTCCTCTTCTGGTCCGCATACTCAGCCACATTCTCCTTCAGACTTTCCTCATAGATCGACGCCTTATCGACCAACTTGGAGAAATCCCAGATGTCGAAACAGCTCTTCATAATCCAAATACGAGAGTTCGGACCTTGTTCGAACTTCTTTGCTTTCTTTCCTCAGTCGGGATGAGGTACAACCCAAAGCGAGACAACTGCAGAAACATCGCAGCATACTCAATCACCGACATCCCTCCTTGGACCAAATCCAAACACTAGCTTGCCTTCATCTCCTGCACGACTCTAGGAAAGAAGTGCCGATTGAACTCATGTTTGAAGACCTCTCAAGAAATGGCAGTCTCCGAACCCAAGTCAGCGACAAGCACTACTTTCTTGTCCTACCACCAGCGCTTAGCTTCTCTAGTCAGCTTATAAGCAGCATAAGCCACCTTCTACTCATTCGTACACCCAAGGGTAGCTAATAACTCCTCCACATCGTTCAACCAATTCTCAGCACGAATGTGGTCTCCTATCCCTTCAAAACTTTCCGAGTGATGACTACAGAAATCCTTTAGAGAACATCCAATACCTTCAGCTGGCTGTCTCGCAATCCTATTGCGATCTATGGCCGAAACCAACTGGCCAATCGCGTCCATCACTTGACTTCCAGGGAGTGTTGCTTCAACAACGGGAATGTCTATAGGCTCAAGGTGAACACCTCCCTCTCCAATCTCCATCGCGTTAGGTCCGGTTGAAGGGTTCCTTCGGGGCAGCATTCTCTATAGTGAAGAGCAGAGTTAGAACTGACTCTACTAGAACCAAGCGAACAAACCTAAGGACTAAGCCCTAATCGCTTATCTAGCCTAATCTCTGGTGTGATCATGGCCTAAGTTCTCTTTTCCTCTATCCTATAGTCTTCTCAGAGCAAAAGAGCGCTCTAATACCAACTATGACGCCCCGCCCAATGGGAATATCAATTAACTAGTAATTGACCTCATGGCGAGCCATCCCAGCCATGTCCCTACGAGACACGACCTCCGGGAAAACACCTTCCTCGTCGTAACAAGAAAACTGCTGCGAAAGACTTTACCAAGACTATGGGATCAAGAGAGAATAATAAAACATCACACAGCAATACCAGAGATAAAGTATTACATCCATAATATTATAGAGATTCACCAAATGTATCGGTCATTAGACCGTCAAATAGATACATTCCCAAATAAGATACTACAACATTGTTCACAAAAGATCAACAAATCAAAGCCTAGACTTAAGCTTCAGCAAAGCTAATGAGATCAGAACCTCTATCATGTCTGAACGGGCAGATCCTTCATCCTCCCACATTTTCCTAAGCCACACAAGATCCATCTCCTCAAAGATCACCCATATTAGGTCCTGAGCAATCACCCAAGTAGGCTCCGACGGCATCCTCGTCTAAAGCAGCTAAACCGCGTAATTATTCGTAATGATGGGAAAAGACATAAAATAAGGGGATAAGTCTAAGACTTAGTGACCTTTAACGCAGATAATGCCCATGCCAGTTTTAATAATGAACTCAGGTGTTTAATAAGCAAAAGCAGTTCCATCATGACAGTTTAATTATGCGTGCTATATATATATAGTAATGATATATGCATATGATGTAAACAACAGTCATAGTTCAACAGTATGGTCTACCCGAGATATTACCCCTTCTCAGCAGGGTTGATGCTGTCCCGAAGGACCTATAATACAATACCAGTGCCCCAGCCATTGTACAACATACTGTACGTAACATTAGTGGCATGATTGGGTCCGACCCCGAGTGGCCCATACCAACTAATGACGTCCGTCCTATAGTGACCAAATCATTGGGAATGGTTACATCAAGGTCACGAAACCAATGTATCCACAGCCCTCACATAATGCACACATTTGACCATAAAGCTAACATGTATTAGTAAGCCCATGGCCATTACTACCGCACGTACCGGTGTACCATGTCATACGATGCAATTATCTTGTCTGTATTTTACATGCATGTCATTTTACAAGTCCCTCTTANCTGCAGAAACATCACAGCATACTCAATCACCGACATCCCTCCTTGGACCAAATCCAAACACTCGCTTGCCTTCGCCTCCTGCACGACTCTAGGAAAGAAGTGCCGATTGAACTCATGTTTGAAGACCTCTCAAGAAATGGCAGTCTTCGAACCCAAGTCAGCGACAAGCACTACTTTCTTGTCCTACCACCAGCGCTTAGCTTCTCCCGTCAGCTTATAAGCAGCATAAGCCACCTTCTGCTCATTCGTACACCCAAGGGTAGCTAATAACTCCTCCACATCGTTCAACCAATTCTCAGCACGAATGTGGTCTCCTATCCCGTCAAAACTTTCCGAGTGATGACTGCAGAAATCCTTTAAAGAACATCCAATACCTTCAGCTGGCTGTCTCGCAATCCTATTGCGATCTATGGCTGAAACCAACTGGCCAATCGCGTCCATCACTTGACTTCCAGGGAGTGTTGCTTCAACAACGGGAATGTCTATAGGCTCAAGGTGAACACCTCCCTCTCCAATCTCCATCGCGTTAGGTCCAGTTGAAGGGTTCCTTCGGGGCAGCATTCTCTACAGTGAAGAGCAGAGTTAGAACTGACTCTACTAGAACCAAGCGAACAAACCTAAGGACTAAGCCCTAATCGCTTATCTAGCCTAATCTCTGGTGTGATCATGGCCTAAGTTCTCTTTTCCCCTATCCTATAGTCTTCTCAGAGCAAAAGAGCGCTCTAATACCAACTATGATGCCCCGCCCAATGGGAATATCAATTAACTAGTAATTGACCCCATGGCGCGCCATCCCAGCCATGTCCCTACGAGACACGACCTCCGGGAAAACACCTTCCTCGTCGTAACAAGAAAACTGTTGCGAAAGACTTTACCAAGACTATGGGATCAAGAGAGAATAATGAAACATCACACAGCGATACCAAAGATAAAGTACTACATCCATAATATTATAGAGATTCACCAAATGTATCGGTCATTAGACCGTCAAATAGATACATTACCAAATAAGATACTACAACATTGTTCACAAAAGATCAACAAATCAAAGCCTAGACTTAAGCTTCAGCAAAGCTAATGAGATCAGAACCTCTATCATGTCTGAACGGGCAGATCCTTCATCCTCCCACATTTTCCTAAGCCACACAAGATCCATCTCCTCAAAGATCACCCATATTAGGTCCTGAGCAATCACCCAAGTAGGCTCCGACGGCATCCTCGTCTAAAGCAGCTAAACCGCGTAATTATTCGTAATGATGGGAAAAGACATAAAATAAGGGGATAAGTCTAAGACTTAGTGACCTTTAACGCAGATAATGCCCATGCCAGTTTTAATAATGAACTCAGGTGTTTAATAAGCAAAAGCAGTTCCATCATGACAGTTTAATTATGCGTGCTATATATATATAGTAATGATATATGCATATGATGTAAACAACAGTCATAGTTCAACAGTATGGTCTACCCGAGATATTACCCCTTCTCAGCAGGGTTGATGCTGTCCCGAAGGACCTATAATACAATACCAGTGCCCCAGCCATTGTACAACATACTGTACGTAACATTAGTGGCATGATTGGGTCCGACCCCGAGTGGCCCATACCAACTAATGACGTCCGTCCTATAGTGACCAAATCATTGGGAATGGTTACATCAAGGTCACGAAACCAATGTATCCACAGCCCTCACATAATGCACACATTTGACCATAAAGCTAACATGTATTAGTAAGCCCATGGCCATTACTACCGCACGTACCGGTGTACCATGTCATACGATGCAATTATCTTGTCTGTATTTTACATGCATGTCATTTTACAAGTCCCTCTTAGTTAACATATTCAGCACAACGTTTTTTCCAAAAACAAAATTCATGTGCAATACGTACAAAACGTGAGAGTTGTAAAATATGCATGTTTGCTTAGTACACAAAATAGACGTGCAGTGCATGGAAAATAACAATGCGCATTATGTGATTTAAAACTCACTTGGACCGATACGCATCTCTGAAAACTCCAGAAGGTCCGGGTTCTCCAAATCTGTGGCAAACCTTCTATTAGTCATAGTTCCACCAAAACAACTCTAAAGTAAGGAAAACAGGAGCTACGGGACAGTTGGTGAAAATAGGATTTCCTGTCACACAGTGATCGTACGTCCGTCGTGCAACGACAAGCCGTACGTCCGGTCACGATACGTACGTCCGCTGTATGGGTCCTCAGGAAGAACCTAATTTTCTCTTCCACTGTCTGCCTATTATCCGACTCCTAGGGCTACTAGGAACAACCTAAAGCCTTCTAGTCTAGTCAATAACCTCCATGCAACGTAACAACGCTAAGCTAACGAAAACGCTAACCCAAACGGGTTTTAAGGCACAACTAAGCTAACAACTACAACTTAACGTAAAATGAGCAGCATAACGACGTAATTAAAAGCTTAAGATCGAACGTTACCTCTTTGAAACAAAACAGCAAGAGTTCCGCCTCACGAACGTTCCAAACTCGCAAACGTCACACACACACACTCACCAAACACTCACAAACACTTGGAAACACTCTGGGAACACTCTGGCAGCCTGGGGGCGTTCTGAAGTTATGAAAAACATGAAGGGGGTAGGGTGCTATTTATAGGCTCAGAAAAGCAGCGGACGTCCGACCAAGGGGCGTACGTCCGATGGTTCTTGCCCAACAGTTCCATGGCTGCCTCGTACGTCTAGGTATTAACCAGAAGGTATTCAAAAAGTAGCATACGTCCAGTGGTCCCACGTATGTCCGCCTGTACGGTTTGCAGAGCGTACGTCCGGTGGTCCCCCACTGTACGTCCACACTACAGACAGCAACGTATGTCCACCAGACCTAACGTACGTTCGCCCAAAAGTCCAAATTACCTTTTTGGCGTCCTTAGTGACCCAATGCCCAAATTAATCCCTCCCAACTAAGCTACTTAAGTCTAGTTAATAATTTGGGTCACTATAGCTACTGATGTACAAATTTAATGTACTCACAATAGCACGAGTCGTGTGCAGTGTAGCATTGCAAAAGTACGAGATCGACTCAATAGGGAATCGCGTTTGTAAAAAACTAATTCTATGCCTAAACTAACTCTATCTTAACCTAGTTCCAAATATCGAACATATGGCGTGCGAAAATGTAAACTAATCTAAATGCTATAAAAACAAATAAATAAAAATACAAAGGTCTTAGAATCCACCTCACCACATTAAAATACACATATTATCTTGTTTAATTTATACATCCATCTATCGATTAAAAACAATGTATGTTATAGTGTCACGCTAGTTCATGCACCCTTTAAGCCCTATGAATGTTCTATTGTGCCTGTTGAAAGATTCAAAGAATCCATCCACTTGACAAAAGATAAAACATATCCAACTTAGTTCAAAGGATCCAATGTATCCATGCTTAACACAAAAGACAATGAATAAATAAACTTAAATCAAAAGATGAAATGTATCCATCGGACAAAACACTATGAATATCCAACTATGGCACAATCAATCACAATCTTCTCACGAAATTGAATTGAAATGAGCATTCATGACGTGAAAAGACTGATTAAAGTACAAACTAACTATGAAAACATGTAAATAAATCCATGGTGAGGCTTCATCTTCAACCTTAGTTGAAGATTTAGCCTCTCATGAAAATAAGAGACAATCTACAAACAAATAAAAGCATTATAAAATAAATGACAATTTAGAGGCTTTACAGTGAAAAACATAGAGGTTTTTGGCCTCCAAGGCGCCTCCAAAACGTTGGTTTAACAAAAATACACGATGTCCTATTTATAGACAAAATTAATGTGCTGCCTGTCACATGGGTGCACTCAATTGCACTCATTGTGTTCGTGTGCAGGCCTGCTTGCGCTCGATCGCACGTAACCGCTCCAGAGCTCCCACGACGCAAGCAAGTTAACGATGGGCTAGCGTAAAAGGCTGACATGGAGTGTGCTCAATCGCAAGTCTTACGCTTGAACACTGGCTCTGAGCGCTCGATACAGGCGCGCTCGATCTTGTCTGCTGGGCTCGAGCGCACTGGCAGGGACCAGACCCTCATTTTGGCCAATTCCACCCTTTAAATCACATTTCAATGCCAACGACCTGCAACACAACAAAACACTAAAACTAAACTAAACATTAGAAAACAATAAGGCTAAGAGCTTAACAAACATAAATTAAGGGTCCAAATAAACAATATTTGGCGCTCATCAAATACCCCCAAACTTACATTTTGCTAGTCCCTTAGCAAAACAAAAATGAAAACACAATAAAAACAAGAAACATAAATCCACTTTCGTAAGAGAAACGATTGCATTTAGCATATGCAACAAGCCTTTTAAACCCCTAGGCATCCCTAGTGGACGAGTGAAGTCTCGTGAGAATTTACCAGAAATGATACCCACAAACAAGTTATTGGTACTACGTTATTGATAGACAAAGCCCTTCACCTAAACATATGGTTCATACTTCATTAGTAAATTTAACAAGTCGAACATACAAACCTCATCATCCAGGTATCCAAATATCATTTCACTCACNTGCTGCCTGTCACATAGGTGCGCTCAATTGCACTCAGTGCGTTCGTGTGCAGGCCTGCTTGCGCTCGATCGCACGTAACCGCTCCAGAGCTCCCACGACGCAAGCAAGTTAACGATGGGCTAGGGTAACAGGCTGACATGGAGTGTGCTCAATTGCAGGTCTTACGCTTGAACACTGGCTCTGAGCACTCGATACAGGCGCGCTCGATCTTGTCTACTGGGCTCGAGCGCACTGGCAGGGACCAGACCCTCATTTTGGCCAATTTCACCCTTTAAATCACATTTCGATGCCAACGACCTGCAACACAACAAAACACTAAAACTAAACTAAACATTAGAAAACAACAAGGCTAAGAGCTTAACAAACATAAATTAAGGGTCCAAATAAACAATATTTGGCACTCATCAAATACCCCCAAACTTACATTTTGCTAGTCCCTTAGCAAAACATAAATCCACTTTCGTAAGAGAAACGATTGCATTTAGCATATGCAACAAGCCTTTCAAACCCCTAGGCATCCCTAGTGGACGAGTGAAGTCTCGTGAGAATTTACCAGAAATGATACCCACAAACAAGTTATTGGTACTACGTTATTGATAGACAAAGCCCTTCACCTAAACATATGGTTCATACTTCATTAGTAAATTTAACAAGTCGAACATACAAACCTCATCATCCAGGTATCCAAATATCATTTCACTCACAGTTGGAAAATTGAGACAACACATGTTCCACGAAGTGCAAAGTGAACTAACACAAGATCATGGGGTTTCAATTATTCTTCAAAGAGGTGAATCCCAAAATTCATAGGAAAACAATGTGATAAATACAACCAAGGTTTGAATCGAAAGATGCAATTTTTTGTGTAGGCTGTGCAACGCTTGACTCCCTTAAGCTTCTAAATGACTTATGTAACGAGTGTTGGGCCAGTGACTCCCAAACCAGGCAGTTTTAGGGTACTAGATGTAGAGACATCCCTAAGGGCTTAATTACTCAAGTCAAAAGGAGCTACAAAGCCTACCTAGCCATACAATCACTAACTAGAATTTCTCATCTTTTTACGCAAACACTCAATGCTTGGTGAGGCAAGAGGTCTGGTTACTCAATGAAAAGCTCAACTTATGATGATTTTCTTCTTCTTCTTTTTTTATTTACAGCCAAGGTTTTCATCATCACATCACAAAAACCTAAAAATCTCAAGAAACATACTTCAAATTCATATCTCATACTTCACAAATCCTAATGCTAGTGTGCATGTGAAATATCAATCAAACAAGTGGAGTCTCTCTAATCCAACATGATAAGCGCCGAATGTTGCAAATTCAAGCCCCTTAACTCACATATGTTAATTCCTTAGCGTTGTTATTTGTTTAATTTTGTTTTGTTTTTGTGTTTCAGGTCAAACGCAAGAGTTCTATTGGAAATTTGGCTAAAAGGGACAAGTTGGCATCATTTTGTAGCTGTGATCAATCACAGCTGCACATATGATCAATCGCACCTGCGATCGATAGCCCAAAGCCTAGGATCGATCGCACTCGGGCGTGCACAACATGGAAATCGCCTTTTGACAGCTTGGACTTAGTTTTCAGAGACTAACCTACAATTATAATTAGGGTTTTAGGGTTTCTAGGGTTTCCTAGTCCCTATAAATAGGCTCTTAAACATTGTAAAAGAGAGCCGTTTTCCTAGAGTGAAATTCATAACTTGTCTGTGGAGAAAATCATGAGCGGCTAAACCCCTTTGTAGGGTACCGATGTAGCCCTTTCCAAACACAATGGTGATAGTTTTTGATTTTTAGTTATTCAATTTATGTATGTTGATTGCATAACTGTGAGAATTGCAACATTTGATTTCTGTTCTTAATATTAATTGCAATTGTTCTTCATTTACAAAATCAATATTTGCGAAGTTCTATTCTTGTCTTAGAAATTATTTTACCTATATTGAACTCAAATCAACCTTATTTTCTATGATTATAAGATTGATGGTTGTGCAATGGGTTTTAATAGACATATGATTAAGAGGATTAAGATAGGCCATGCCTAGGAAAGATGGGTCGTACTACACCCTAGTTTAGTGTAATTTAGGTAGACGATCCGTGCCAACCAAAGATGGGTTATGCTATTCCATTAGTTGTATGAAACTTATTAAAGGGTCTTATAGTATATGTCTAGGGAAGACGGGTCGTGCCGCATCTTAGTGGTTAGGTGGACGATCCGTGCCTACCGAAGATAGATTATCATTATCCTTTGATATTGTACTTTCTTGTTCTTTTATAACATACATATCATGAGTTTCTAGAATTAAATACGGTTACCATTGTTGTGCGGATTGTGGTGCAATCGGTACTTTACTCTCTCCCTCTCTCATATATTTACTTTTAATTTTGCATTTAATTTCATGCACTTTCAATTCACAAAACAAATTAAATCTCTTTTTAATTAATTATGTTAAATTTAGTCTTTCGAATTTAGTAACGAAACCCCTACAGTCCTTGAGGTTCGACACCCTCAATATAGCCCTATCCTACGGGATTCGTTATATTGCGAGTGATATTTTATTATTGATAATTTTGGTCGTAAAATAACCACATCACAACACATGAATCAAAAATCGGGATTTCTAATAATATGCAATGTTCAAACAACTTAAACACACCAATGACACACAATCCACAGTTATGATGTAAGTCATGCCCAATCAACAACATAGCAAAACAAAAAAAAAAAATTATATACAAAAACAAACAAACAAAACAAGCAAATAAACCCAAAAAAAAAAAAAAGTGTTTGTTTACACCCCCCCAAACTTAAATGACACATTGTCCCCAATGTGGCAAGAAATACAATACAATGGGATAAGAAACCGCAGTGTACAAAGGCCAAGGCATCCCCCGAACTTGAACACCAAAACACCTGTCAAAAACTAACAGCATTCTTTTCTCACAAGCACAAACATCAAGCCCTTTTGGAAGCTGGAACACACTCATTCAGTTAGTTGAGATTGCTTGAACCACTGCTTTAAGGAGAATCTTCTTGCCCACCTGGGATAAGAATTTGTTTTCCAGCTATTAAGGCATTTCCACACCTTATTTTTTATATTCTTAAATGCTTAGATCTTGATTTACCAACAAGAGTTGGCAGCCCAAGATATTTATCATAACTTTGGATAGCTTGGATACCCAGCCGATTTGAAATTTCTGTTCTTCTAGAGGGGCTTGTGTTGAGACTGAAAAAAATAGACGTTTTGTCGTTATTCAATTTATGTCCCGACGCCGCATCGTATTTCTCCAAGATCTTGGTTAATTGTCTCCATTCCACTAAGTTTGCCTTACAGAAGAGTAAATTGTCATCTGCAAAGAATAGATGACTAAGGCAAGGTCCTCTTTTGGAGGTCGGAACTCCCATAATAACCCTTTTGTGCTCCGTTTGGGTCAGAAGTGAACTAAGAGCTTCTGTACAAAGGAGGAAAAGGTATGGGGATAGAGGATCTCCTTGTCGAATTCCTCTCGACGGTTTAATATTTCCAACAGGGGTGCCATTTACCAACACTGCATAATGAACAGACTTCACACACTTCATTATAAGTTGGATCCACCGCTCATCAAAACCCATTTTACCCAGTACAGCCTCCAAAAATACCCATTCCACCCTATCGTACGCCTTGCTCATGTCCAATTTTATTCCCATAAAACCAGTTTTGCTCCACATACGAGTATGCATAGAGTGCAAAGTCTCGTAGGCCGCTATGATGTTGTCTGTAATTAACCTACCTGGAAGGAAGGCACTTTGATTGGGGCTTATAACACGGGGAAGAACAAACTTCAAACGATTAGCTAACACCTTAGCAATAATCTTATATAAAACATTGCACAGGCTTATTGGCATAAAATCAACAACACTACAAGGATTTATTTTTTTTTGGAATAAGGGCAATATGGGTTGCATTAATATTATCATCCATAATCATAAAATTTAAAAATTTTAATGTGGCATGACAAACCTCCGGACCCACGGTTTCCCAATGATGCTGATAAAACCCAACTATAAATCCGTCTGGCCCAGGTGATTTGAGCGGAGCCATTTGGAATAAAGCTATCCGCACCTCCTCCTCCGAGAATTCTGCTACCAGCTGGTTATTCATATCTGTTGTAACCGATCTCCTTATGGTGTTTTTTGCCTTGCCAATATTGCTTGGTGAGGTAGTCTTGAATAGGTCTTGAAAATACTCCAGAAAAGCCATCTCCATTGAGTCAGCCGAATTGCACAATTGCTGTAACGACCTAGATTTTAAAACTCTTATTGAAATAATATTAAATAGATTAAAAGGATAATAAATAAATTAGAGTAATGATATATGAGTTAACGATATTAAATAATTATTTGGTGTTAAGGGTATATATTACTTAATTGTTGACCTCTTTTGAGTATCACTTTAATTCTCAAATTTAGTTTCATAAGTATGTTTATGATCACAATTAAACACAATTTAGTGAATAAATTATTTATGTTAGTGTTTGGTGAAATCAAAAATTAATTTGAAGCTTTTTAGTTTTTGGGCTTAAAAAGCAGTGTCTTAATTTTCATACTGTCTAGTAAAGATTAAAACTACTAAGGAAAGGTAGGCTAGCCACTTTTGTTGAAAATTTGGAGGCTTCTAGTAAGAATGATCATGAGAAAATATCAAGATAATTTATTAAGGCAAGTGGGCAAGTGGCCAAGTGTGAATGCAATTAGTTTAAAGTCTAATTGAGTGGGAAACTTTGTAAGGGCCAGAAACTGAGTCAAACGAACTTGGATGAAGTTGAACAAAAAATATAAAATGTTTTTCTCGGAGTCCTCTATCTACCCTCAAAATTTCATGTCAATCGGAGTACAATTGGATATTGAAAAATAGATCGGAGTGCACTGCCCTCATTTTGGACGAAAATGTTAAAGTATACTAGGTTCATTGTTTTGGTTGAGTGCATCTCAACCTTTGGATTTGAAAGTATGAAAATGAATCCTATCCATTCATTCTCTCATAGATAGAAGCTTGTATTGAACCCTTAGATCAAAAGTATTAAATTGAATCCTAGCCATTCATTTTCTTATAAATAGGAACCTAAGTAATTCATTTTTTTTCACTTAAGCTCTATTACTTTCTTAGCAAGAAAAGATTACTTGCTCCTCCTTTCTTTCTCTTCCTTAGCTCTAAGTCAAAAAAAATCATATGGCTTAGATCTTTCTTGTAGTCTTAAAGTGTTCTTAGTTTTCTAATTAGCTACCTAGAGAAGATTGTGTGGAGTTCTACTTCAAGGTTATTGGGTAAGTGTTCCTTGTGTAATTATAATTTATTGTTCGTATTATTTGTTCTCATCTAATTGTTTAAGACCCAATAAGCTTATCATGTAAAACAAAGCAATAAATGAGTCAATGATATGAGTTCATAGACAAATTGATTAAAAGCTTATGATATTATCTATATTTATTACATATATTATTTATTTTACAGCTTTTATATTCAGTCATTTATTTTATTGTCATTTAAATTTTAATTCATATTTTTGGCGGTACGGACCATTGGTCTCAACCCCGAAATATGAATTCAATATTTATAGTCAATCATTTATTTTATTGTCATTTAAATTTTAATTCATATTTTTGGCGGTACCGACCATCAGTCTCAACCCCGAAATATGAATTCAGTATTTATATTCAGTCATTTATTTTATTGTCATTTAAATTTTAATTCATATTTTTGGCGGTACGGATCATCGGTCTCATCCCCGAAATATGAATTATGCTTTATATATATTATTTATAATACTAGTTTTTATTTTGTGATACTGGCCATTAGCCTCGTCACCAAAAACGAATTCAGGAATAAAATTAATTATAAGTAACTATCTCAGATTTATATGATAAAATGAGTAAGTAAAGATGAAGTGAAAGATAATAAATAAATATAAAAAGATGAGGGTCTTTAAACAATGATATTATTTGAGAATGAACTAATATGTAAATATTGTTTGTATGTATGTATTTGTATACAGAAGTGGAGCAGAAATTCTATACTAAGGAGTGTAAGTATGGATGTACTTACTGAGTATTAGCTTTATTTTGTTGGTATAGGAATTCTTATTTTGCCTTATTGATATAATTTTCGCATTACAACTGTTGCATAATGTGTCTAATAATATGGGCTGATAAGATAGCCACCTTAAGAACTAACTGGGTGGATTGCCACGAGAAACTGTCGGTATCTCAGTGGATGGGGGTATATAACCGTCCAACAGGCCTAATATATAATTAAGCTGGGGCAGTGTAGTCACCAGCACCAAATAGGTAAAACTTTAAAGTGTGAGGGACATAACGGACGTGAACGGGCTGAGAGCTCATGACGAGAGGTCTGAAAAAAGATTATCATAAAATACAAACTAATATGTCACTATGCTGCATTCGCATCTCATGCATCATTATATATTTTATTCCTTAATCTTACTTTGTCTCAAACTAGGCTTTTAGTCTTTATTTCTAGGAAAATAGATTACTCCCTTGTTTGTCTATGTAAATATGATAACGCCATATTTACATAGACCTTGATGCAGGAATAGAGAGTGAAGACGATGGTACTTTTATTGGTTTTGATGGTTGATAGATCATCTATTGCGAGATTGATGCTTATTCTTTGAAGCAAGTCTCATTTATGTTAATCGCTTTTATTACATAATGTGATGCGTACTAACTTGATAAATAGTACTATATTGATTTAGTGCCGTCTGTGGCATATATTTGGTACAACAGTGTGTACATATGTTGTAATGGAACCATATTTCTATTTTCCTTAAATAATATATCATTTTGAGGTATTTCAGTCAGCTCAATTGTGTTGTACAAATTATTCATAGGCCATAGAAAAAGGAAAAAATTATATACATACTCCGCTGTAAAATTGTATTTCTAAAGTTGCAGCGTAATGACTTCGATATTTGCTAGTTCAAATATCGGGGCGTTACAATTGCCCCTCTACCGTATGAATTTGGGAAATCATATTACTCCGACTTCTCTGCCTAACACACGCGTGGAAGTATTTTGTATTTCCATCGCCATTTTTCAACCACTCTTCATTTTCCCTTTGTCTCCATATATCGTCTTCTTGCTCCAGCAGAGTATTGATCTCCTTTTTGAGAGTTTTTTCGAGCTCCTCGTTCCTCCCATCCTCCCCACATTGTACAGGCTCCAGTTCGTTAGTTTTGTCTTGAATTATTACACTGGCATTACCCATTTCCTTCCTCACCCAATGCTTCAGTACTATTTGACACCTGGTGAGATTCCCATGCATATTCTTCCATGGGTCCTCACCTCTTTCCTTTTTCCTCCAAGATTGTTTGACTACTGCCTTATACCCTGCATGGTGACTCTAGCTAGCCTCCACACGTAAAGACCTCCTCTTTTTTCCACATCTGCTCCCTGCCCTTTATAAATGATAAAAGTAGGGGGTTGTGATCAAAACTCCTGCTTGCCAAAACCTCCGCATCTATCTTGTCAAAATTGTCACACCATTCAGAGTTAGCAGTTGCCAGATCCAACCTTTCTTGTGTGAAGTCCTCTCCTCCTCTTCCATTATTCCAGGTGAATTTAGGACCTTTAAATCCCAAATCACTTAGTCCACACTCTTCAAGGGTATGTACAAAGTCCTCCATTTGGCTTCTAGATCTTATAGCCGCCCCTTTCTTCTCAATGAGGTTTACAATTTCATTAAAATCACCTATGCATACCCAAGGTATAGGCTGAGACTGAACGAGATGACGTAGTAGAGCCCAAGCCTCCTTTCTCTTCGACGGATCTGGGTGACCATAAAATCCCGTAAACTTCATTTTTCCCCGCTACTGTCCATCGAGACCACCGCATTTATATGGCATCGGCTGTAGTTTTGGATGTCAACTTGTACATCTTCCTTCCAAAGAAACACCAAGCCCCCACTCCGCCCAACACTATCCACTGTAAACAAATTTGAGAAGTCCAACTTTCGTTTAAGAAAATCGACTCTTTTATTCGACATTTTGGTTTCCATTAAGAAAACCATTTTGGGTTTCTTTTCTTTTCCTTCACCATCTGGCGAAGGTCCCAAACTAGTCGCAGGTTCCCAAGCCCGCGACAATTTCAGCTTAATATAATCATGTGGACCGGCGGGGCTGTGAAATAGCCACCGCCTTATCCAAAATTCCATCCATCTCACACAATTCCTTTGTTCGCACCCTTTTAACCCCTTCCTCCTCATCTACCAGAGTCCGCTTCCTAACTTTTAATCTGCTTTGGACCGATTCAGCCTCCACCTCTTCAATAAGTTCACGTGACTTACTGCATCTACTTATCCTTTTCCCTTTTGGTGTAGACGTGCTACCAAGTAGGGCTGGCAATTCGGGTTGCCGTGTCGGGTTCGGGTCCGACCCGATTATGACCCGACACGACACGATTAATTAAACGTGTCAACTCATTCGACCCGAACACGACACGATTAATAAACGGGTAACACGACACGAACCCGTTATATATAAATGTGTCGTGTCACGACACGTGAACACAGCCCGACACGACCCGTTTTACGACCCGAATGTAAATTTATTTTAGTTTTTAGTTTTTTTTTTTTAACTAACAAATATGAGATTCTAAGGAGTCAATTGCATAACAATGTAACGAAAATTAGAAAAGAAACAAAAAGTAAGAATCTGCAAAATTGGAAAATTGGAACAAAGAAGCAGTGAAGCACTCAAGCATAGACATTGGGGCCTAAATTCCAGAAATTTTCTTAAGGAAGATACCCGGAGGCTGAAGTTAGTGGTAGCCGTAGTGCCGGTGAGGAGTGAGGGGTTGTGCCGTGCGTCGTGAGTCTTGTGACCATGGAAGACTGGGTGAGACTGAGACGTGAGAGTGTGAGATTGTGAGGGTGAGTCTGGTCCGTCTGAAGATACCGCAGTGCCGGTGCGTGAGCGTTGTGAGTCTCGTGAGTCGCAGGGTTGGAAGACTGGGTGAGACGTGAGAGTGTGAGAGTCAGTGAGACCGTGTCTGTGAGAGGGTGCCAGCGGTGCGTGATCGGACCTGGCGGTGTGCGTGAGATCGGACTGGCAGCGCGATTTTAAGAGAGAACGAGAGCAGAAGATGAAGAGGCTAAGGACTTTGCGGAGCAGAAGAGCGGTGATGGCGATAAGGGAAATCCAGAGGAAGGCATTGAATTCCCGGGTGATGAAGTCGGTGAGGAATTGCGAGGGTTCCTGAACTTCCCCGGAATCGTAAGCCCCATAATTCGTTTTCAAAGATTGGAGTGGAGGGGTGGTTGGAGATGGTTTCATCTTCTCATCGGAGAAATGGGAGAGAGAGAGAGAGGGTGTGGGACTGTGGGGGGTCTAACTTTTGGTTTTTCTTTATTTATTTCCTCTGATGTATATCTAATATTCGTGTGAAGTGTGGTGTGTGAGAGTGAGACAGTGAAAAGAAAAAAAAAATTAAACGTGTCAGTGAAGTGTGGTGTGAGAGTGAGACAGTGAAAAGAAAAAAAAAATTAAACGTGTCGTTGTCGACCCGTCGGGTTGCGTGTTGACCCGACACGACCCAACTATAAACGTGTCAACCCGCGACCCAGCGGGTTGACCCGACACGACCCGAATGTAAACGTGTCATAAATGGGTCGACCCGTTTATGACCCGAACCCGATTATGCCCAACCCTAACTCGGATTTCACGTGTCGTGTTCATGTCGGGTTCGCGTGTCACGGGTTAAATTGCCAGCCCTACTACCAAGTATAAGGGTACTTGGAACCCCACTAGACATGAATTCCTCCATCTCTTCCCCGTTCACAACCCCTTGTTTGAAACCTGTTTTATTTCCACGTGGCCACAAGCCAGCTAGGGACTTGTTCGTGTTGCATGTATTTCCCAACACAAGCTGCACATACTCCTGCACTTTCTCCATTAAATTCCACACCATCTTTTCCTTTATAGTATCCCATTGACCAATGTACACATCAGAAGAGCCTCTCTTCTCCTTCTCCGGTTGGCTGTCTCCCATATTTTGCTCCTCCAAATCATGATCTTGGGTATCAACTCCCAAATTTGAAACGGTTGCCCCGTGTGCATTGCCTTTTTTACTTCCTCCTTGATTGCACTCAATCCCCTCATCAATGCCTCATTCATTCTCGCAATCAGAAGATATTCTTTCCTCCTGGGTATTATGCCACTTNTTTCAATTTTTATAGACCCGCCAGATCCATAATTTGGACTCCACTTCTTTGTGTTTTCACTCGTAGAACCAACTTCAGGAGAGGCTTCGGAGGCTTCGCTAGACATCCTTCTTGTTGTATGAACTTGACTCTTCTGCTCCCACTCAAACGATATTCACTGAACACGAAATCTGAGCTCTGATACCAATTGTTGAGAAATTAGACGCCACTAATTTCTCTTCAGGATCTTGGGATACAACCTGTCAAGAAAAACAACAACATACAAGTGTGGTAAATAGTATTTTATCAAGATACAGCTCGGTAAGTTCCCAAGTAAGATTGGAGGAGTCACACCGGTCTCACTTAAAAACCAATCTTTCCTCGACAGAACAGACACGTGTATTTTGATTAGTACTATTAACACACACAAACATATACACAAGAAACAAGACAAGAATTATACGTGATTCGGCCAATACTGCCTACATCCACAGAGTTGCAGAGATTTCACTACTTTGGGAGAAAATAACAGGGAGACTTTACAAGAGATTTCTGAGAGAGATTGCACACAACTCTTCTATGTTGTGATCTGCAATTCTTATATGCCTAACACTAGACTTATCTCTCTATACTCTTTTCTCTCAAACCTTTCCTTCTTTTTCTCTCTTTGCTTGGCTTTGATTTTCTTAGCTTTCTCTTTGAAGCTTGATGCTCCTTATATAGGAGTAGAAGGGTTGGTGAGAAGCATGAAAAGTCCATGGTTGGTACAACAACCATATACTATTCCTTTGATGGCTTGGTTGGTGCAACAATCATACACTATTCCTTTGACGGCTTGGTTGGTGCAACAACCATACACTATTCCTTTGACGGTTTGGTTGGTGCACTATTCCTTTGATGTCTTCTAGAAATAACTACCATTGTTTAATCATTTGACTCCATATTTCAACATCATCCTCCTTCAACGTGAAACTACCCCACAGGTGCGTGAGGTCTTCAGCCGGATCACTCATCCTCCAACACCACGAAAGTTACGAATAACAGTCCTCCCTTAACTGAAACCTTCCTCTCGCTACCACCCACAGAAACCTGGTTGCAACTGCGCTTCACCCCTTTGTTTTTGACGAGAGCAAAAACCTAGAGGGAAGAAAAATTTTTAACACCATATTAATTTGATTTCATGAGTTAAATTGAGATGAATTTCACTTGTTAGTTTTTTGTGCCGCTAATTTATTGCAAAATATTACTTTTTATGGTAGTTAGTTGAAACCAACGAACAATGGGGTGATTACCTTTTGCCCCATGAACTACAGTGCCTTGACACTTTTCTCTCATAAACTATCAATTATGACACTTGACCCCATCAAATTACCATCTTATGACACTTTCTCCGTTTTCGTCAGTCAAAGGGAAGGTCAACCAAGAGAGAATTTTTTTTTTTCCATTTTTGCCCCCATTTTAGGAGGGTATAAGTGGGAGCAAAAATAGTAGTTTGATAGGGTCAAATGTCATAGTTAGTAGTTCATGTGGGGAAAGTGTCAAGACACTGTAGTTCATGGGAGTAAAAGGTAATTACCCTACGAACAATCAATGAAAAAATAATATTTAGTTAAAATAGATAAATATTTGGAAAGCTTGATATTTGGTACTTGTAAAAAGTAGTTAGCCAAATAATAAAAATTTACATAATTTTTTGGCTTATACATAGAAAGAAACACTGAGACTTAAATCTAGAATGCATATCTCCTCTCCTATGATGTATAATACATTTAAGGAACATATCTGCTTTGTGCAGACTAGATCAAGGATATAGATAGCCCAAATACAAAACAAAAAATAAATAAATAAATAAAAACAACTAAAAACTAAAAAATCGGCCATGAGAGTTAAGCCCCCACACCAATCTACTCCATCATCAACCCAAAGGCCAGGACAAACAAATAACAAAAATCCCACAAGCAGCAGCGGAGGAGCATAGCATCATAGACATCTCTTTCAAAACACACATTGGATGAAGAAGACAATCAAATCCATGGTTAAAGAGACTAAATTTTGATATAGATTTAAATTTACAAACTAGATCTAAAGTAAATTACCAAAAACAAAGACCGATGAAGTCTACAGGAAAAAAACACAAAGCACTACTACCACAAAAAGGGAAAAAAGGAAGAAGAAAACAGCATAAGGAGAAGTTAGAATTTAAAGAAGAATGTTTTCTAACGTGAGAAATGAACAATAATGCTTTGTAATAAATAATATCTGCAGCTTTATCTGACAATTTCTAAAGCAACCAACTCTTTAAAAGCTTGAGCTATGTCTTACAAAAAAAAAAAAAAAAAAAGGCTTGAACCATGTAGTTTTTATATAGTTTTTATTTTTTAAAACATGCGCATCTTTTCATTTAATTAATCCCCACGTTTTGTTTGAAAAATATAACCCGTGATAAGTGTATAACTACACAACTTAACTCCTGGCAAGTTCAATGTGCTCCGTGTAAGGCTGTGAGTCAGATAATTCGGTTAAAAAATAGTTTGTTTTTTGTTTTTTCCTCGCATTTTGCACTATTATGGTTAGTAGAGTTGGAATTTTCACTGACTTATTCCGTAATTTCTTTTTTGGGTTACCGAATAGCGGTCAGTAATGTTGGTTTGGTAATATCGGTTGGTAATATCGGTAAGCAAAGAAATGAAAAAGTTGGTCGGTAAGTCGGTTGGTTCGGTTAGAAAATGTTATTTCGCCTACCGAACCGAGTTTGTCGAAAATAGAAAAAAGTCTACCGTCTACCGGGCATCGGTTAAACGGTGTCAGTAGGTGTCGATCGATTCTCGGTAGGTACTTGGCCAGTAAGCAGTAGGTGGTTATATTGCCCAGCCGTAGCTCAGTATATAACCCCACATTCTCTTTATTCTTTTAAAGGAAAACTCCGCTTACCCCCTTGAACTTACACATATTTTGAAAACACTCTCCCAATATTCTAAGTCTCTCACTTTGGTGTATTAAACTTTCGTTTCGTTTCAAATACCTTATACTGTTAAATATTACAGTTAAATTAAACCAAAAAATGAGAAAAATGAGTAAGAATATTTTAGTAATTTCACACTTATTTGTTAAGATTTAACAGAAAATCCTAACGAAATAGAAAAAGTAGAAGGAAATCAAAATTTTATACACCAAAGTGAGAGACTTTGAATATCTCGAGAGTGTTTCAAAAAGCGCATAAGTTCATGGGGAACAAGTAAAGTTTCTCTCTCTTTTAATAATAAAATTATAACATAAAAATTATCATTTTTATAAATCGATCGATACGTGTCGGCCGAACAGTTACCTGCAGCATTTGGCACATCAACATAAAAATCTCATTTTGACTTGGTAATGTTTTAATCATTTTTAATGCGTTATTTGCATCATTTAACCACTCATAAAGTCATATGATCTTCATCCAACATGCAACTAAAAAACAATCTTTTCTTTTCGAAGTTGTAATCACTGGCAAGGACCATTCAAATGGGTCAAATTTTCGTCCATTTGTGAATATGACAAATTTGCCGTGCATTATTTTTAAAGATAAGCTACAGACATATAATATATATAAAAATCCCGAAACAATAAACATCTAAACTGAAGAATATGACAAATCTGCCGAAAATTAGATTGTTCAGGACACAAAGTTACAACATGCTCTATAAGCTTAGTGAATGCAAACAACCTTTAATCAACCCAATAGAACCTAATTTCTTGCACAACGAAGAACTTCATTGGTCATTTTCTCAATATTCACGTAAGATGACCCATTAGGCCCACTGGTCGCCTCCTCTGCCAACTTCTTCCAATCCACGGCCTTCTTCTTCAACTCTTTCCCCTTCTCTCCCGCCATCAGCTCTCTCAAAAGGTTTGCTATTTCTCCTCTCTTAACGCCACCATCAATCTCCATGCCTATGCCCCACTCATTGCAAGTGTATCGGCAATTGGTTTGTTGCTCGGCGAAGAAGGGCCAAGCTATAATTGGCACTCCGCCGCACACACTTTCAATCGTGGAATTCCACCCACTGTGCGTTAAGAACCCTCCAATGGATGGATGGCAGAGAACTTGTTCTTGAGGACACCAACTTGCCAATAAACCCCTTTCTTCGGTCTCTATTAAGAACTCTGGTGGAAGAATGGCGGAATCACCCTCCACAAGATCAGGCCGGATTATCCACAAGAATTTTTGGTTGCTATTTGCAAGCCCCCAAGCAAACTCAATTAGTCGCTCGCTTGTCATGACCACTAGGCTTCCGAAATTCACATAAACAACGGAATTGGGTTCTATTTTGTCTAGCCATTCGAGACACCCATCTTCTTGTTTCCATAGGTTTAAGCCAATTGATTTAAGATCATTATCCAGGATCTGACTTTGGAGAAGATGCAGGGGGCCAATGGAGTAAATAGGAGGAAACATGGACGAAAGTGCGTCTAACACTTCTTGCTCTAAAGCATCAAACGTATTGAAGATGAGAGCTGAAGCTTTTTGGGCTCTCTCGGTTTCAACCATTGTAAAATCTAGCATAATCTCATCTGGGTCTACGGTTCTATTGAAGTTCGGAAAATCCCTCAGGCGCATACCTTTCATACCAGGAATCCAATCTATAACCGTATCTAGATACCCATTCGTTAAGTAGCTCGCATCTGCACAACAAATTAAGAAAAAAAATAAGTATATTTTCACCTCAAATTGGGCATGTTTACACTAATAACTAAAATGACATGTGGTTGATGTTGAAGTTAGTTGTGATTGGCGGATTGGTATACCTTTGAGTGGTACTAGACCCTTCTCAATGAGACGGCTATATTGAACGTAACCCATGAACCCACATGCGCTCGTTGTCCAGAAAAGAACCTCAGGGATGCCCAGCTCTGCTGCTGCGTCTAGAGTGAAGCTCATGACACCATCCGAAATTATGCAACTGACTGGAGGGACGTTGGAAGAACCGGTGTCGTTTAGTCTCGAAAGAAGGCTTCTGAAGGGAGCTAAGCAATGGTTTCTCGAAGAGACGCATAGGGAAGGTACGTCTTTGGCTTTGGCTTCGGAAAGGCCATCGGGAATGGTCTCGAATCGAAAAGAGGGGAGGCCGTCGAGAGAGTTGGGGCCCCGAGATTTGAGGAGGCGCTTGTGGTTGAACTCTGTGTTGACGAAGGTGATGTGAAAGCCTCTGAAGTGGAGGATTTTGGCCATCTTTAGCATCGGGTTGATGTGGCCTTGGGTGGGGAAGGGGATGCAAACTGCGTGAGGCTTCTCTGTTATGCGGATGGAATCCATAACTGAAAATGGGGACGATGTCACGATGGATTGTGTTGGTGATAGAAATGGGTTTCTTTTTTACTTAATTTATAGAGCAAGAGTCCCAGTAGATAACTCAATCGGTTAGGACAACGCTTAATAAAACAGATGTCACTAGTTTAAATTTTTCTTCCTCTCCTGTGCCGACATGTCAAAAATAAATAAATAAATTTATGGAGCAAGAAAGAGGTGTGAACATCATTCAATCCCGTCAGCTCATTCAATTCAATAAATATCTGGGAGGCTGTGACCGAAAAAAGTTACTACGTAATATTCTTCTCCAAATTACTATATATATTTTTTAACGTGAAAATGTAAAATTAATTAACGTAGTTGACTTAAAATATAAATCACTCATTGTGATATTAAGAATAACTTAGAAGTCTCTCTGGTTTGTTTAAATTACAAATGGATCCATGCAGTCAAATTCCATTAACCCATCTGTTATTGTGCCATGTCATCACCAATCAAATGCTGATATGTGGCTCCCTCAATAAAAAAATACATTAAAAATATAAATATATAAAATTAAAAACTAAATAAATAAATAATAATAAGTCACCCTTTCTTCATTTTTTAATATTTTTTTAAAAAATTATTTAGTTTTTTAATTTATATATTTATATTTTAATGTATTTTTTATTTTTTTTATTGAGATAGACACGTGTCAGCATTTGATTGGTGATGATATGGCATATTAACACAATTCGTCATGTGGGTTAACGGAATTTGATTGCATGGATCAATTTGTAATTCAAGCCAACCACGGGGACCTTTAAGTTATTTTTAATACCATAAGAAATAATTTATAATTTAAGCCAACAATAATAATTAATTTTATATTTTTCTCTATTTTTTATATCATATGAAATAAATTTTATCATTATTTAAATAAAAAAATAATTACAAAATAAAATTCTCACTTTCTCATACAAAATATATATATTTTTCTACATCAATCAAATTAGTTACACTTCGAGGGCACCCTTTTTTATTTTTTTAACAAGCCGCATCTGTATNATTAAAAACTAAATAAATAAATAATAAGTCACCCTTTCTTCGTTTTTTAATATTTTTTAAAAAAATTATTTAGTTTTTTAATTTATATATTTATATTTTAATGTATTTTTTATTTTTTATTGAGATAGACACGTGTCAGCATTTGATTGGTGATGACATGGCATACTAACACAATTCGTCATGTAGGTTAACGGAATTTGATTGCATGGATCAATTTGTAATTCAAGCCAACCACGGAGACCTCTAAGTTATTTTTAATACCACAAGAAATAATTTGTAATTTAAGCCAATAATAATGGTTAATTTTATATTTTTCTCTATTTTTTATATCATATGAAATAAATTTTATCATTATTCAAATAAAAAAATAATTACAAAATAAAATTCTCACTTTTTCATACAAAATATATATATTTTTCTACATCAATCAAATTAGTTACACTTCGAGGGCACCCTTTTTTATTTTTTTAACAAGCCGCATCTGTATTTTGGCCACACCGAATTCATAATGGAGGCACTGTGCTAGTTTTTAACTCTGTACGAAATGTGTCAGGGAAATTATATAAAAAGAAATATAGTATTTCCAATATATGATGTCACTGGTGACCAAGGTCGGCCGCCTGTGTCTTTCGTGCACACCGAATTCATAAAAGAGGCATTGGGCCGGTTTTCAAAAATTATACAAGAGCATTTACAGCAATTTTTTCAAATTTTATTCTTTAAATTTTTTTTTTTTTTTCTTTTATAAGTCTACATAAAGAAAAGGAGAGAAATTATTCAAATTTATGACTTCTATTTTATTAGGCATGGTCCACAGTCAATTGATTTATTCTTTAGGGACTGTTCTTTAAAATAATTAAAAGTACATTTTTTGTTATTTTAACAATTCACCTTTTCAGAGCACCTTTTTCAGCCTCACTACTTTAACAATTCATTTTCACTATTTTATTTAAATATTATTTTTCAAAAATTTGTTTATTCTTTCTCCAACTTTTATATTTTTGAATGTTTATATTTTNTTTTTTATTTTTTTAACAAGCCGCATCTGTATTTTGGCCACACCGAATTCATAATGGAGGCACTGTGCTAGTTTTTAACTCTGTACGAAATGTGTCAGGGAAATTATATAAAAAGAAATATAGTATTTCCAATATATGATGTCACTGGTGACCAAGGTCGGCCGCCTGTGTCTTTCGTGCACACCGAATTCATAAAAGAGGCATTGGGCCGGTTTTCAAAAATTATACAAGAGCATTTACAGCAATTTCTTCAAATTTTATTCTTTAAATTTTTTTTTTTTTCTTTTATAAGTCTACATAAAGAAAGGATTCAAATTTATGACATCCATTTTATTAGGTATAATTCATAGTCGATTGATTTACTCTTTAGGGACTACTCTTTAAAATAATTAAAAGTACATTTTTTGTTATTTTAACAATTCACCTTTTCAGAAGCACCTTTTTCAGCTTCACTACTTTAACAATTCATTTTCACTATTTTATTTAAATATTATTTTTCAAAAATTTGTTTATTCTTTCTCCAACTTTTATATTTTTGAATGTTTATATTTTTCTAATGATCTATTTTACGAATATGTCTTATTCTAACGGTAATATTTTTAAAAAGAGTATTCTTATGATATGTTAAACAAAAGAAACCAATAAAACATTAAAATTGTTGTGTTCTGAAAATTTTAATGTAACTGATCGATGTATGTACCTGTGTTATTGCATCTACCCTTCGTTTAGTAGTAAAAAAATGAAAAGAAATAAGCAAAATCTAGAAACTCCTCAAAAACCACAAAACATAACTCAACAAACCCAAATAATGGCATTGCTAATTTTTTTCATTTGATTTTTATAATTTTTAAATAAAATTTGAAATGTAAATAACAAAATAATTATAACTTTCATAAGAATAATTTTTTAAAAAAAAATTATAAGCAGTCAAATATTATTAAAAGAGCAAAAATGAAACCTAGGTAGACATAATAAGGAGAGAGAAATGAAAAACGAGAAAGAAAATATATTTGTTTAATGAATAGAGAGTGAATAGTAAATTTTATGTTCGAAGATTTACTGTTTATAGTGTTATTTTTTTGGTTAAAATAGAGAGACTATAAAGTAGTATTTTAAGTCTTTTTAGTTAAATCATCTCTTCAAAATAATCAAAAAATAAGTTTGAAGAGGTTGTAATAGATTCTCTAAAATGCAATATAGTATTTACAATATATGATGTCGGTGACCAAGGCCAGCCGCCTGTGTCTTTCGGCCACACCAAATTCATAATGGAGGCACCGTGCCAGTTTTTAACTCTATACGGGATGTGTCACTGAATTTATATAAAAAACAATATAGTATTTGCAATAAATGATGTCATTGGTGACCAAGGCCGGCTGAATAGATTTAGGCAAAGACACAAATTTCTTTCAATGTACTGAAATTATTATTTAACATGTTTGAGTTTTTCAAAAATTAATGTTTGGGTTCTTATATTAATGAAATGACAATAAATAATTTTTAAAATATTCAAGAAAATATGTGAGAGATGACATTTGTCACTTGTTAGACTAAGTTGAATGAAATTACCTATAAACCAGTTTGAAAGAAATTTATGTTCTTTAGGTAGGGCCTTATTTATATTTAAATATTTAATTAGATAATGTTAACTATGAACCATTCTTTTTTAGGGAAAATCAATATGATTTCATTAATAGTAGTCAAAAGCATAAAATCTCTTACAATCACAGGACATACAGTTCTGCAAGATTATAGCCGAAGCTAAAAGATTATACGTCATAAAAGTCGAAACCATGTAGATCTTACAATGAAAAACTAATATATGACGTCAAACATCTGCTATCCCAGCCCGATCTTCAGTTTATAGAGTAGATCTACTAACACAGACTCCTTCCGAGGGGCACAGGAAGCCATTTTCCAGGTATGAGCAAAACACCCACACTCAAACCATTCATCTATCGACTGAAAGCCAAAAGCATTATTCACGTACTCAGCCCAACGGCTAGGACCATAAAATAAAAAACAAAAAACAAAAATAAAAACCTACAAGTTGTAGCAGAGCAGCACGGTATCGTAGACATTCCTTCGGAAGCCACTCCTTAGCTGAAGAAGACAATTAGATCTAATGTTGAAGAGACTAAATCTGGATCTAGATCTACAAACTAGATCTAAAGTAACCCGCCAAAAATGGAGACTAGTAGAGCCCACAGAGAATACACCGAGCACTGCTATCGTGAAAATGGAGGAAAGAAGATCTAGATCTAGATCTTCCCTCCTCTTAGAGAGAGAGTCTCTTATTATTATTATTATTTTCTCTTTGGCTGCTCCTACTAGGTTTTTAATTATGAACCATTCTTCTTGTTTTTTATTTTTTTTGTTATCTTTATTAAGAGACATTTAATTGCAAACAAATGTCATATTTTGGTGTTGAGCTACGTATAAATCTTTTTGTGTAGTCCCTAAGAGGTAACTCAATCGGTTGGGACCACGCTTAATGAAGCGAAGGTCACTAGTTCGAATCTCCTTCTTTCTTCTTGTGCGGACATGTCAAAAAAAAAAAAAAATCTTTTTGTGTAAAATTTAATTAGCTTAAAATAAAATTTGTTTTATTTTAAAAATTATTTTAATGAACGAATTTTGGTAATATGTTTTTTTTTTTTTTTTGAATTTAGGTAATATGTTGATTTTAAGTTCAAGTACAATTATGAGGTTAGTAGATGCTTCGAAGGTGCAATTAACGTGACTTTCTAGTTTTCCTTTTCTTTTAAAGTCTTAATATCTTGAAATTTAATTCTTTATATTTATTGGTCTTAAATAAAGAGCACTTATTAACTTTTTTTTTTTTTTGTCATAATATTAACTAGGGTGACGTGCCATAGTGGTGACGTTCCACAGTGGCAGGTCACTATAGGCAATTAATTAATTACTAAATATAATTTAAAAAATAGAAAGGATATAAGCATCAATATACATATATATATATATAGGGCTGTAAACGAACAAAGGTACCCGTGAACTCGCTCGAGCTCGGCGTGCTCGTGCTCGACTCGATTATTAAATGAGTCGCTCGTGGACACGAAATTAAACTTGATTATTAAACGATACATACCCGTACAAAACTCGGCTCACTCGTTTAAAGTTCGCGAACATACTCGTATAAGAGCTCGGCTCGCTTATTAGAGTGACTCGTATATGTTTATTATATATACATATTAATTAATAAATATATGTATATATAATAATTTAATAAAAATAACTTATATAGTATATTAGTTATTATTTATTAAGTAACGAATTAACAATAGTCGATGTATATTAATTATTAAGCATTTGTAAAAAAAAATATTAAGTAACAATAATTAATTGGTATACAATATATATAATTATATCTATGATTATAAGTATCCATATAATATATAATTGGGTTTTTTTTAGATCTTTAATTACAAAATGGTCCTCGTTAGGGTTTCTCTCTAAAGAAACAGCGAGTTTCGAGGTTTAGTCTCCTACCGGTGACGGTGTTGGAGGGGTTTGGAGTGGGTGATCAGGCTTAGGAAGTTGAAAGAATGGCAGATGAACTGGAGGATCTGTGCGGGAGGATCTCTTTTACCGAAGGGGAAAGGGTTGGGATAAAAATTGAAGAAGGGGATGTAGCAGAAGCAAGAGGGGCAGGAGGGATGTGCTTGGTAGGGAAGGTGTGGACGGACAAGAATGTCAATAAAGAGGTATTCAAGTCGGTACTATCCACTATTTGGCACATTGCAGGGGGTGAAGTTCAAGGAATTGAAGGATAACATATGGTTGTTCAAGTTCTCTAATGAAGCCGACAAGAGGAGAGTTATGGAAGGCAGGCCGTGGTCTTCTGTAACGCTCCCAAAATTAGCCTTAGCTAATTCGGTGGAGTCACTGGTAATTCACCCATTTAAGCCAACTTGTGACCAAACGGGAAATCACTCTTATAAGAAACGTTAGAGTAAATGCAAGGGAATGTGAATAAATCTGAGTCACTATAATTCATCAAGTAAGAACATGGAGCTACTAAGCAGTAAAGACAAACCTGTAATTATAAGAAAAGCCTAATCAATCAGACGGTAGCATCTCTTGCCACTTTCATAGTAGTCAACCACGTTACCTAAAGAATAATAACCGCGTAAGTCTAATGACTTAGTAAGTAAACCTCATAACTTAGATATGACATGAGCTTAATTAATGAAAGTAAACGTGCAAATTGAGTAATAACCAAAAGAGGGTATTACTTCCATTAATACACCATTTAGTAGGTTTTAGGGTTTTCAAAGCTAATGGTGTAGAATCGGTGATAATTATCTAATTGTTTTAATGCAGAAAAAGCTAATGCATTATAAGTCATAACTCTTATACATGGACTACCCGAGATATTACCCTTTCTTAGAAGGGTTGGCACTGTCCCGAGTGACCTATAATACAGTACCAGTGCCCCAGCCATTACATAACATACCGTACGTAACATTAGTGGCACAATCGAGTCCAACCTTGAGTGGCCCACACCAACTAATGACGTCCGTCCTATAGTGACCGAACCATTGGGAATGGTTGCACCAGGGTCACGAAACCAATGGATTCAAAGTCCCGTATAACACACACATTTGACCATAATATGCAGTCGATATAGTAAGCCCATGGCTGTTCATACCGCACGTACCGGTGTACCATGTCTTACGATGCATCTTAACAGTTAATTAATAGCATAGTTACCAAGTAATTACAAAAAATAGGCATGCTCATATCATACTTGTGGTCAGTCAACTGACATATCCCATATTTTACGTAAAAATGGTGTAAGTGTCTACATACCTCCCGCACTAGGGCGAATCCTTCGACCAAGCTAGTTCTTATTATAATATATACAAGACACAGTTATTCTAAGCCTTACGAAACCTAGAAACATGGCTAAGCCTAAGCATACACGTATGAAACTCAAAAACTGGTGCTTTGCCTATTGACCGTACATCCGCTCAGTGTGTTAAGCACACCGTTTTAAGATTCAAACAGTGCATATTTCTAATGGCATTTATGGACCTCTAAACCTCTTCTAAGCTAGCAAAACAGCACATGCAACGAGGAAATCACCATACCACGAAACTTTGAGAAAATCCTTTGAAAACATCATTTTCTTTGAAAAGCGTTTAATGAACATTTGGAAAACCTCATCATGGAAGAAATACAAGATAAAATAGTGCTAAAAACAAAGGGAACAGAGCTTACCCCGAAGCTATGCACGGACATGGCCTCCTTTCCTTGGAAACTCCTCTTTGAAGCTCACTCTCACCAATTTCCTCATTCAAAACTCAAGGGAAGGATTTTGGCAGCCTAGGGGCATACCAGGGGATGGGAATGGGCGTGAGAAATGAGAGGTGGGACAAGCTATTTATAGGGAAAGTTCGCCACCAACTCTCTGACAGAGCAGCGGACATCCAACAACCCTAGTATACGTCCAGTGGTCTTTGCACAGTGGTCCAACGGGTGTCTCGTACGTCTAGGTATTACCCAAAGGGTATTCCAAAAAGTAGCGTACGTCCAATGGTCTCATGTACGTCCACTTGTACAGTTTGTTGGGCGTACGTCTGGTGGTCTCCCCATACGCCCGCACTACAAATAGCAGTGTACGTCCGTTAGACCTAGCGTATGTCCACCTCCTAAGGGTTAGTGTTTGGCTTCTATTTTCTAAAGGTTCAAAGTGTGATTAGGTTAATGCTAAGAGTTTTGGGTCTCGTTAAGCACCATTATTGAAGACCTTTGTTGATTGTTCTTGTGGAAAATATTTCGTTTAATAAAAAGGTTGCTTTTTATCTGGGTATTACACTCTCCCCTCCTTATAGAAATTTCGTCCTCAAAATTTAAAGCTTTTAAAACCAAGGATAAAACGTCCGTTTTGAAAAAGGTTTTACAAATTTGAAATTTGGAAAGAGAATAAAATACGTTAAAAGTTTCGCAGTTCAAAGCTTAAGGAATATAAAAATAGCATACCAACATACCAACATGCACAAGCAGTCATAGATATAAACAAGACCAAAATTGCCACCCCAAAACTAGTGGACTTAAGCTGTAGCAAAATACATCCCAAAATTGCCATCGCCGTGGTGGACTTAATCAAAAAAGAAACCACCTAAAAAGATACACATCAATCAACAACAATAACTACGAGCGGGGTCGCCTCCTCAGAGTTAGCTCTACAGATGCTCGCACTGGTGTCCTTCTTGTGCTCAGGCTCCCTCTCATGCCTGGGCTCCCACGGGCACTAGGACTTCCCCTTGCTCCAGGGCTCCCTCAGCCTTGGCTAAAGCTGGAGCTGTGGATGCCATAGTCTCTAACATCCAAAGGCCCCATGAGGTGCTCTCATAGCCAGTTTAGGACGGCACGATCCTCAGCTCTAGCTTGCTGCATCACCTAAAGGGTCTGCTGTAGAGACTCCCGCATCTCTCGGAGTGAAGCCTCGAAGTGGTCCAAGCGCTCCTGCACCCTAGCAGGTACCCCGCCAGCTCGGGCTGCCCCCGCGGTCGCTGTGCCTTCTACTCCTGCTCCGCCTCCCGCAAGTGAGCCTAACTTGCGTTGAGGAAGCGTACATCCATAGACCCCTTCTCTGGCTGAATCTCCCTCAACCCTGTCATATCCACCCTAAAGTGCTCCGCAATCCAAGTGATCAAGGCCCCGTATGGCAACGCGAATCCCTTGTCTAAGAGTCGAACTAACATCATAGTGGAAGTGACTAAGGAGCCATAGTCGATGGAAGCCTCGGTCAACAGGGCATAAAGATAGTATGCCCATTCTATGGTGATCATCGTATGGCTAATGACTGGGAGTACTCGACTCGCCAAGATGTGGTAGATGCATCGAACATCATTGCTGAAGTCACTCATCTGGAAGCTACCCTCTCTGTCCAGCTCCATCTGGTGAGGGTGTCCCTTAGCAAAACACGCTACCAAATCAGCACAAGCGGGGATATGATCGACCGGATATGGGTAAGTCGCGTCACATACATAAGGTGCTCCAGTGATCTCGTTGATGAGTGTAGGGGTCACCTCTATCGCTGTCCCCCTGAGCTAAGTGCGGAATGAGTCACCACATCTCTGGTGGAGGTTCGCGTAAAACTCCCATACTATCACTTCCACCGCAGGGCAGTGATCCTCTACCATGTTTGTCCACCCCTAGGCATCCAGCACTGCCCGTACCCTTGGTGCTCGCTCGTCAAACTCCTCTGTGGTAGCTGATGAGTGCCAAATAATGTTTATTTGGACCCTTTAATTTATGTTTGTTAAGCTCTTAGCCTTGTTGTTTTCTAATGTTTAGTTTAGTTTAGTTTTAGTGTTTTATTGTGTTGCCTGTTGGCATCGAAATGTGGTTTAAAGGGTGGAATTGGCCAAAATGAGGGTCTGGTCCCTGCTAGTGCGCTCGAGCGCACTAGGTGCGATTGAGCGCACTGCGCTCGAGCCCAACAGACAAGATCGAGCGCACAGAGCCAGTGTTCAAGTGCAACTACGCTCGAGCGCAAGACCTGCGATCGAGCGCACTCCACGTCAACCTGTTGCCCTAGCCCATCGCTAACTTGCTTGCGCCGTGGGAGCTTTGGAGCGGTTATGTGCGATCGAGCGCATACATGCGCGATCGAGCGCATGCAGGCTTGCGTTTGAACGCACTGAGTGCGATCGAGCACACCCACATGACAAGCAACACATTAAGTTTGTCTATAAATAGGACCTCGTGTATTTTTGCTAAACCAACGTTTTGGAGGTGCCTTGGAGGCCAGAAACCTCTTTGTTTTTAACTGTAAAGCCTCTAAATCGTCATTTATTTTATAATGCTTTTATTTGTTTGTAGATTGTCTCTTATTTTCATTAGAGGCTAAATCTTCAACTAAGGTTGAAGATGAAGCCCCACCATGGATTTATTTACATGTTTTCATAGTTAGTTTGTACTTAAATCCATCTTTTAACATCATGAATGTTCGTTTCAATTCAATTTCGTGAGAAGATTGTGATTGATTGTGACGTAGTTGGATAGTCATAGTGTTTTGTCCGATGGATACATTTCATCTTGTGATGTAAGTTTATTTATCCATTGTCTTTTGTGTTAAGCATGGATACATTGGATCCTTTAAACTAAGTTGGATATATTTTGTATTTTGTCAAGTGGATGGATTCTTTGAATCTTTCAATAGGCACAATAGAACATTAATAGGGCTTAAAGGGTGCATGAACTAGCGTGACACTAGAACATGCATTGTTTTTAATTGATAGACGGATGTATAAATTAAACAAGATAATATATGTATTTTAATGTGGTGAGATGGATTTTAAGACCTTAGTATTTTTATTTATTTGTTTTTATAGCATTTAGATTAGTTTACATTTTCGCACGCCATATGTTCAATATTTGGAACTAGGTTAAGATAGAGTTAATTTAGGCATAGAATTAGTTTTTCATAAATGTGATTCCCTGTTGATTCGATCTCGTACTTTCGCAACGCTACATTGCACATGACTCATGCTATTGCGAGTACATTAAATTTGTACATCAAATTTTGGCGCCGTTGCTAGGGAATCGTTTGTTTTGTGGAAATTGATTTTTTGTCTAGATTAATTTTATTTTTCTACTAGTTATTTTATTTCGGCAATTTTATTTCATTTTTTTTATCTGTTTCCATGTTTTTGTATAGAATTTTATTTTTTATTTTATTATTTTATTTTTTTTAAAAAATAGAATAGTGTTTGTTTAGTTGTTTTCTTAGTTTGTTAAGTTTTGGGAAAATTAGTCTATGATAGTGCGATCGAGCACAGTACTTGCGATTGAGCGCACTTAAGCCTATTCCAACATTGTTCGTGTGCCTGCGCTCGATACATACGCAGTTGTGCGCGAGCGCACCCATTTTGACAGACAACAGTGCAGTTTTGCGATCGATCGCACCTCTGTTGTGATTGAACGCACTTGCAGAGATTGCTACATTTGTGTTGCTTGCGATCGATCGCACCAACCTGCGCTTGAGCGCATCTCTGCTGGCTGCACCAATAGACCCGAGGCAGTATGTGTTTAGTTTTTATTTTTTGTTTTGTTTAATTATTAGTTTATCTTTAATTGTTTTATCTGCCTGTTTGTAGTTTGTTTATCTGCTGTTTTTAATTTTTATTAGTTTTTGTTTATTTTATTTTCTGTTAAATGGTTATTGTTTCATGTGGGAATTGCTTGCTAAATAGTTTGGTTGAAGCATGAGTCTCCTGTTCAATAATTTTAATGTCAACCCTAGTTGTAGGACCCCAAATCCTACCAACTACCCTAAAAATTTGCATCCACATGAACCGTGTTTATGCTGCTCCAGCCCTCATCATAGTTCAGGTGATTGTCCACATTGAGGACAATTTTCCAATTTTTCACATGGGCAGATAAACATCAATTTTTCCAACCAGGGGTTTGAATCACATTCTAATTCTTACACCTCGAAGCAGAATAACCATTCTGATGTCTCGTGGTATGCTCAAGCCACGGGATATTTTTCTCCCCAATCTTATGGACTGCACCATCTTGAATATCTACAGTCCGATAATCTATCTTCCAACCCTTCATCATACGACTATCCTCCTAAACAATCTTCGTTGGAAGAAACTCTCAAGGAATTCATGCAACTAACTGGCCAATCCTTGCAAGAAATCACAGATGTCACTGTGGCAAACACTGAAGCAATTGCAAGATTGGAAGGACAGCTCAGTCATATAGTTGCTGAATTCAACAGAATTGAGGAAGAGGAACTTCAAAGTCAAGAGATGGCGAGAAGGCAGTACATGATTGATGAGGATTGCCCCATCCTCATTATGAGCATGTCCAAGCCATCACCACATGTGGGAGTGAGGAAATTGTTGATGATATTGTAAGTGAGTTAAGCCTAGAGGACCCTAAGGTGGAGTGTTTTACTCAAGATGGAGATGATCTGAACTTAGACAAGTTTCTTGAGCAAGCTAAGACCTTTAATGAGCCAAGTCTTGAGGATCCTTTGGAAGAGAGCTTTGCTCAGTTTGGATTTGATCTGGACCTTGATATGATACGTGAGCAAGCACAGACCTTATTGGATCCCACTCCTGGAATGCAAACTGAGAAGGGGCAAGTCGTTGAGATATCATTCCCCAACCCATTTCCATCAGCAGCTGAGCCACTCATTATTGAGAAGAACAAGGTGGAAGAAAAGGAGAAGCAGAGTGAGCCCCCGCCAATTCCAAATTTGTCCAATGACAAGGTAGTGAGTACTGAAGCTCATTCATTTGTCACAATCCCTCTCGAGACCCATCATGAAACCCAAGTCTCATTTCTTCAATGTCTCGAAGTGCTATCTTATGCCATAATCTTCAAAGATTTATGCAATGAAGGTCACAAATCTAGGAACAATCTTCCTAAGAAAATCCGGTTAAGCAAGAAAATTGGGTACCTAAGATGATAAAACATCCTTCCAGAGGGATATCAAATTCTTAAGAAGAAATGGTGGAAGGGATTGGTTGGACATTCATATAAAACGGGGAAGGTGCGGTATTTTTTCTTTTTTATTTTCTGCAGTTTATTTTTGAGTCATTTTCTTCTTGTCATTTTATTTCTTGTCATTTCATTTTATTTTATTTTGTTTCTAACATCAATTAATCTTTGGGGAAACTTCACAAAACCCCCCTGAACTTCCACCCGATTTGAAATACCCCCCCAAACTTCAAAAACTCTTAATTTACACCCCTAAACTTTCAATTGCTCTCAATTTGGATTCATCCGTACAAATTAGGGCACAAAATTTTTTAAAAAGACCAAAATACCCTGGATTTTCATTTAAAAAATAAATAAAACAACATTTTGGTAGTTGAAATTTTAAATAGTGAATTTAAAATGGTGACTTTTGTATAAAATTCCAACTTCCAGATATTTTTTTTATTTTTTTAAAAAATAAAAATCAAGGTATTTTGGTCTTTTAAAAAAAATTTGTGCCCTAATTTGTACGGATAGGTCCAAATTGAGAGCAATTGAAAGTTTAGGGGTGTAAATTGAGAGTTTTTGAAGTTTGGTGGGGGTATTTCAATTCGGGTGGAAGTTTAGGGGGGTTCCCTGAAGTTTCCCGTTAATCTTTTTGCAAGGAGATCAATGGTATGGTGAAAAGATTCTGGTGGGGACATAAGGAAAATCTTTCAAGAATTCCTTGGATGAGTTGGGAGCGGATGGGTAGAGCTAAATCCGGTGGTGGTTTGGGCTTCAAAGATTTGGTTGCTTTTAACAAAGCACTATTGGCAAAACAGCTATGGCGTCTTCTCCAAAACCCAGAGTCTCTGGCAACACGTATACTACAAGCAAAATACTACCCCCATGCTTTTGTTTTGGAGGCACAATTGGGGTCAAAGCCTTTGTACATGTGGCGAAGTATGGTGGAGGCTAAAGAGATGTTAGGTCAGGGGTTAATCTGGAGGGTAGGGAATGGAGCTGACATTAATATATGGGGGGAAAGGTGGCTGCCTCTACCGATTACACATATGGTTCAGTCACCAAAACCACAAATGGCGGAGTTTGCAAAAGTCGAAGATTTAATTGACAGGAACCAAATGTGCTGGAAAGAGCAAATCATCAAAGATAGCTTTTTTGAAGAAGAAGCAAAGGCTATCTTGAACATCCCTTTGAGTCCAATGTTGCCCAAGGACCGTATGATCTGGAGAAGTACAAAAGATGGGAATTTCTAGGTGAGGAGTGCGTACCACCTGGAGGTCGAAATCAATGATGCAAAACACTGTCGAGGGTCACGGCCAAAGGAAAACTCAAAAGTGTGGAAGGCTTGCTGGGAGCTCAACGTCCCAAATGTAGTGAAGATATTTCTTTGGAGGGCATGCAATGACCTTCAAACTAGAGTTAACCTATCACGAAAAGGAGTTGAGTTGTGCACACTTTGTCCTATTTGTACTTAAGAGGAGGAAACAGGAGTCCATATCATGTGGCAGTGCACTTCTCCATGCGATGTATGGGGAGTAGGACCGGTCTCGTGGCAGAAAAAGGGTGGGATGGCCGAAAACTTCATCCAAGTCTTGGAAGACATCATCAGACGGTGTGATAAGTTGGAGCTTGAACTATTTGGATGTGTGGCCCGGAAGATTTGGCTACAGAGAAACTCGGTGATCCATGGAGGAACTTTTATCCATCCAAACCAACTGATTAGTAGCGCCAAAGAGGAGTTTCAACAAGTGAACAAACAACAAGGTGAGAGGGAACTGGTTAGCACAATCAAGAGCCCAACATCTTGGCAGGCCCTGCCAATTAATAAGGTTAAGATCAACTAGGGTGCCGCAGTGGATAAAAAGGAGGGTAAGGTGGGTCTCAGAATTATTGCACGAGATCACAACGGGGAGTGTCTCATTGCGCATAGTCTGGTTTTTACGAAGGAAATCTTCATGACCCCCGTCCTACAATTAATTAGGGCATTAGCCGTAACTAAGAAAGGTCACCCTAAGATCATCGGTATTTGACTCCCTAGGTTATGAACCGGCTCTGTGTCAAGCACAATAAAATCCACGGGGAAGTAAAATTTATCGACCTTGATTAGCACATCTTTCACAATTCTCCGTGGAACCTTCACTGGCCTGTCAGCTAACTGCAGTGTCATGGTAGGAGGCTTCAACTCTCCAAGCCCTAACTGCACATAGACTGAGTAGGGTAACAGATTAACACTTGCTCCCAAATCCAATAAGGCCCCCTCAATCTAGCTGACTCCAATCATGCAAGAAATGGTAGGACATCCAGGGTCCTTGTACTTGATGGGCAACTTGCATTATAGGATAGAACTAACCTGCTCGGTCAGGAATGCCTTCTTAGGGACATTCGTCTTCCTCTTTACAGTGATCAAGTCCTTCAAGAACTTGGAATAGGAAGGTATTTGCTGGATGGCGTCCAAAAACGGAATGTTAATCTGGACTTGCTTGAACACCTCCAGAATGTCCTCAAATTTTCCTCCTTTCTTGGGCGCTTGAAGTCTTTCAGGGTAGGGCTCCTTATGTTCAAAAGACCTAGGAGGGTCCTTCACAATGGGAGTGGCTGTAGATGGCTCCGCATCTCTTTCCTCTTTGTTGCCACTCGCTTCCTCTTCTTGCCCAGCAGTGTCAACTTCTGGGTCCACCACATGATTGTCCACTTGTCTCCCTGACCTCAGTGTGACAATTGCCTGCACACGCTCCTGCCCGTGTGCCGAATTGGAAGAATTTCTAATTGCAAACATCTTAGGATTCGGCTCGGGCTGACTTGGGAACTTTCCTTTTTCTCTTTCACCCAAGTGATTAGCTATTTGTCCTATCTAATTCTCCATCTTTGCTATAGCTTGGGTGTTGACCATAGTCGCATTCTTCTCCTCCTGTATAGCCTGGCTATTGACCATGGTAGACTTCTGGAGTTCTTGCATCAGCTGGCCATTTGATTGGATGAATGTCCTCATTGTTTCTTCCAAAGCTGATTAAGGTGAAGATGCAGGCACTTGAGAAGAAGGCTGATTGTGCTGCTGTGCCTGAAATCCGGGAGGATATTGGGTTTTAGCATTCTGAGGTGCTTCTCCCTGATTTTGCTTCCACGAAAAGTTTGGATGATTCCTCCATCCTGGATTATACGTCTCTGAGTAAGGTCCAGCTGACTGCTTTCGGTAATCATTGAAAGCGTTTGCTTGTTCCATCGGGTACTCAAAAAATATCGGAGCAAATGGACAATTCTGTGCTGAGTGCATAGGACTCGCACAGATGGAACAGCTATCAACAGTGTAAGTGTTGGCAGTATTGATGGATGGACCTACAGCGAGAGCGTCAAGCCTCTTGGTGAGTGCATCTATCTTCATTTTCAACTCATAGATGCCTCTTTTTTTTGGGATACGGGCAGATTTATCCCGACAGCTCATAAAATCCCAAACTTGTGAGCTGTCGGACAGCTTATCCAACGCCTTGTACGCCAAATCTCCCGTCAAGCTTAAGAATGCCCCCCCGTTCATTGATTCAATCATGCTACGGTTGGGCTGAGATAGCCCTTGGTAGAAAAACTGAACCAGTCTCCACTTCTCATATCCATGTGGAGGGCACTTTAGCAACAGATCCTTAAACCTTTCCCAACTCTTTGAGAATTTCTCATCCTCTTCTTGCGTGAAAGAGCTGATCTCTTTTCTTTATTCATTGACCTTCGACATCGGGAAAAACTTATTATAAAACTTGCTCAGTAAACTTTCCCAAGATGTGATAGACTCGGGCGTGTTGGAATCCAACCATGCCCTGGCTTTATCATGAAGAGAGAATGGAAATAGTCTAAGGAGAACCGACTCTTCAGAAAAGTTCTGAAACTTGAATGTGGCACATATGTCTTTAAACTTCTTAACATGGCCATAGGGGTTCTCAATATCTAATACATGAAAAGAAGGTAAAAGTTGGATGACATGCGGCTTTAAGTCGAAATGGGTAGCATTGGTGGGTGGTAACACTATACAAGAATGGGAACTAGTCGCAACAGGTGCGAACAGTTCCCGCAGTGATGTAGTGAAGTCCACGTGCCATTGCCTGGCTTGCTCTTCGTTTCCCACTCTCACATCCTCATTCTCGAATGTGGGTTGCTCCGCATTCTCAGGTCTATTCTCTTGTTGGTCTCCCATCTCACCTCTAATCTCACTCACAACAGGTGCCCTTCGAGTCCTCCTAAGAGTTCTATTAATGTCGGGATCTAAGGGTATCAACTCTAGGTTCAGGGATCTCCGACCAAGCATGCACCAAGCGCAAGTTTTTTTTTTTTTTACAAAGAAATAAAAATAAAAATAAAATCAAGATAAAGAGAATAAACTAAGAAAGCAAAAACAAAGTATTCAAAAATAAAGAACTCAACTGAAATATGAAAGAAAACAAAAATATGCACAAAAATAATTAATGAAGAATTAACAAACTAAAAACTATAAACAAAAAGGTGGTGCTTAGCTGCTGACTGCAGCCCTGCGATCGATCGCTGGAGGTGTGCGTTCGTTCGCAACTGCGATCGATCATCAATGCGTGCGTTCGATCGTGATCTACGTTCGAACGTCTAGCACTTGCATTCGAGCATCTACTGGATGTGCGTTCGTGCGTCTGTTTCACCGTCAAACACAGGCGCGTAGGATGGTCTCAAGTGCGTTCGATCGCACTGGGGTGCGATCGATCATACTCGGCAGGGGTTGAATTCCGAACTCTACAGCAGACACCAAAACACAAAAGAAACCCCCTTTTTTTTTTTAGATCAAAACACGAACTAAAATAAAAAATAAATAAACAAACTTGCAAGCAATAAAAACAAGAAAATTAACTAACTAGTAGAAAATCAACTCAAATAAAAAAATCAATTTTTACAAAACAAAACTAACAATTCCCCAGCAACGGCGCCAAAATTTGGTGTACCAAAAATACAGTACTCGTAAGTGTATGAATCGTATGCAGTAAAGTGCGCATACAAGTGCGAGGTCGAACCATAGGGAATTGTGTTCGTGTAAAAACCAACTTTTCTAGATAAATTGACCTTATCTTAACCTAGTTCCTTGAGTTTGAAGTTGGTTGTGCAACTTGAACAAAACTAAATTAAACGATAATTTAAACAACAATCAAAGCAAAACACTAAGGTTTCTGAATCCGCCTCGCCAAATCAAACAGTATACTCTCTCAATTTACACACACAATTGACAATCAAACGCATTTTAACAAAGTTCAAAAATCATAAACATGCATATAAAATCATTCGATGAATCCATCCGTTAAAGAATTACAACGAGTATTTAATTGAGATCAAATCATCCACTGTATCCGTAGATCACGATGGATATTAGTCTCAATTTCAATCACTCAATGTATCCCCAGATAGAACACAACGAATATTAAACAATGCATCAAATCACAAAAGACGCTCAATCACTTAAAGTAATAAAGCAAGAGAATTAATTTTGAACAAATAAAATATCGAATTGTGTGTATAATTTCACGAGAATACAACTGTTTATCATTGAAGAGGCTTCATCTTCAACCTTAGTTGAAGGTTTAGCCTCTCATGACAACAACAGACAAGAAATTATCAATTGAAATCATTGAGAAATTAAACTTACAATGAAGAAGCGTTCACAAAGGCCTAGGCAAGACAAAATTCATGTTTTTGCTCTCTACGGCGCCTCCCAACGTAGGGTTTACAAAAGAAAGACGCTAATTTATACTAAACAACTAGGTTTTCTCGCGTGCTGACAGGTCATCACGAGTGCGTTCGACCGCAGTAAGTCCGTTCGAACGCACTACGCTCGATCGCAGTAACTACGATCGAACGCATGCGGGGCTTCAAGTTCCGTGCGGCGCGACCCTTTAATGATGATTTTAGGGTTTTAGCTGTGCGCTTTAATGCAGGTGCGTTCAAACGCAACATCTTGCGATCGATCTTACAGCTAGTGTAGCTCTTGTATTTTCTTGTGCTTAATTTCCACCCTTTAATTGCATTCTTATGTCAGTGACCTGCAACACACTTGAGACACCAAAACTAACAACATCATCAGAAAATGACACAGCTAAGAGCCTAACAAATATAAGTTAAGGGGCTCAAATATACAATATTTGGCACTCATCAGAGCTTGCTGCTCTCGGGATTTCTCAACCCCAGTTAATTAAGGAACTCACTGGGATGGGATCGGAAGTAGTAGGCGAAGATATGCCTGTACACCTGGCTAACCTGATGGTTCAGTCATAATTGCTTGCAAGAATCAAGGTTGCTCAGCTTGAGGACCCTGAGTGTGCCAAGATCAAGCAATTGCTTGCGGAAGGTAAGGCAAAGGAGTTTTGTCTTAAGGAGGACGGGTTGCTTACCCATTTCAAGCAAGTGTGTGTGTTGGGTATCAGAGGACTGAGAAAGGAGAGAATGAGTAAGGCTCATCATTCTCCATACACTGTGCATCCTAGAGGCACCAAGATGTACCGCGATATGAAGGGATCATATTGGTGGAACAATATGAAGGACATTGCGAAGTTTGTGGAGCAGTGTTCGACCTGTCAACAAGTGAAGGCGAAGCATCAGAGACGGGCAGGGACGCTTAAGCCGTTGCTTATACCGAAGTGGAAGTGGGACGAAATCGCGATGGACTTTATTTTGGGTTTACCAAAGACACCCACTTGGGAAGATTCCATTTGGGTTGTTGTCGATCGTTTAACGAAGAGTGCTCACTTTATTCCTTTAAAGGTTAAGGATCCGATGGATAAGTTAGCCAAACTATATGTCCAGAATGTAGTCCGTTTACATGGAGTACCATCGGAAATCATTTCGGATAGAGACTCTCATTTTACTTCGAGGTTCTAGCAAAGTCTTTAGAAGGAAATGGGGACAGAGCTAAAGTTCAGTACTGCTTTCCATCCTTAAACAGACGGTCAATCTGAGCGGACAAACCAGATCCTAGAGGATATGTTGCGAGCATGTGTGTTGGAATTCAAAGGTAGTTGGGTTCAGTACTTGCCTTTGATCGAGTTTGCCTACAATAACAGTTATCAGGCGACTATTAGTATGCCGTCGTATGAAGCACTTTATGGACAAAAGTGTCAGTCGTCCTTGTATTGGGACAACGTTGGTGAGAGACAGATGTTGAGGCCGAAACTGATTCAGGATACTCGTGACAAGGTGCGTGTCATCAAGGAACGGATGAGTGCCGCTCATAGTCAGCAGAAGAGTTATGCTGATAACCGAGGAGGCCTTTGGAGTTCGAAGTGGAGATTGTGTGTTCCTGAAGGTATCACCTATGAGGATAGTAATGCGGTTTGGGAAGAAGGGGAGGCTTAGCCTAAGGTTTGTTGGACCATTTGAAATTACTCAAAGAGTGGGGAGGTTGGCTTATAGGATTGCCTTACCCCCAGATTTGGTCGGAACACATGACGTTTTCCACATGTCGATGCTGAGGAAGTACATCACTAACCCCGATGTAATTGTGGAGTATGAGCCGTTGGAAATCCAGGAGGGATTAACCTACGTGGAAGAACCAGTGAAGATCGTGGATAAGAAGGAGCAGGTGTTGCGTACCAAGACGATTCCTATTGTCAAGGTACTGTGGCATAATCATGGAGTTGAGGAAGCATCGTGGGAAGCCGAACACGACATGCGGAGTTGCTACCCACATTTGTTTGAATGATTATGTATGACTCTTTCTTTTAAGATTATACTTGGATAGTATACCTATTTCCATTTTGGGTGAGGGAATAGTCGACTAAGAAAGGGCTGTTTCTTTTCAGGATTATGGCACCTATACCAATTTACCCGAACTGTGTGTGGAACTACTCCTTCTGCGAGTGGATAGACTTGGGAGAAGAGATTGACGAGGATTGGTATAGTGTGGGCAACATCAAGTACGATGCACTCGACGACTTACGAGGCGATTTTCCACAACTGTTTGAAGAGGATGATGTACTGATTAACGAATGGGACAAGATAGTCCGAGAACTTACCGAACATGATGAAGAGGACTCTACTGACGAAAGGCAACATTCCACTCCTCATTAAGTGCTGTACTTTTGGTATTTTACTCGAAATTTCCAGGACAAAATTCTTATAAAGAGGGGAGAATGTAGTGACCCAAATTATTAACTAGGCGTAAGTAGCTTAGTTAGGGGAGTTAATTTGGGCTTTAGGTTCCTAAGGACGCTAGAGAGGTAATTTGGACTTTTGGGCGGACGTACACTAGGTCTGGCGGACGTCTGCTGCTGTCTGTAGTGCGAACATACAGTGGGGGACCACCGAATGTACGCTCTACAAATCGTACAGGCGGACGTACGTGGGACCACCGGACGTACGTTACTTTTTGAATACCCTCTGGTTAATACCTAGACATACGAGGCAGCCATGGAACCATTGGGCAAGAACCACCAGACGTAGGCCCCTTGGCCGGACGTCCGCTGCTTCTCTGAGCCTATANTAACCGCTAGGGCCGGCTGTGCATGCGTGCGACCGCGGCTCCTGCGTGCGACCGCGAGTGCGTTCGAACGCACCAAGTGCGGTCGAACGCACTTGGCAGGAATCTTCACTTTAAGTCCTCTTTCTTGCCCTTTGCTAGCCATGTTTGTTGCAATGACCTGCACAATACAAAACACTAAAAACTATACAAAGTGTTAGTTATTAACACAGCTAAGAGCCTAACAAACATAAGTCAAGGGGGGTCTAATAAACAATATTTGACACCGATCACCTACCTCCTTCGTGTTTTACACAACTTCAGACGCCCCCAGGCTGCCAGAGTGTTCCTAGAGTGTTTCCATATTGTTTTGAGTGTGTTGTGAGCGTGTGTGTGTTAGACGTTTGCGAGTTGCGAAACGTTTGTGAGGCAGAACTCTTGCGGTTTTGTTTCAAGGAGGTAACATTCGATCCATAGCTTTTAATTACGTCGTTATGCTGCTTATTTTATGTTTAGTTGTAGTCGTTAGCTTAGTTGTACTTTAAGACCCGTTTGGGTTAGCGTTTTCATTAACTTAGCGTTGTTACATTGCATGGAGGTTGCAAACTAGACTAGAAGGCTTTAGGGTGTTCCTAGTAGCCCTAGGAGTCGGAGAATAGGCGGACTGTGGAGAGAAAATTAGGTTCTCCCTGATGACCCATACAGTGGACGTACGGTATCGTGACCGGACATACGGCTTGTCGTTATACGAAGGACGTACGCTCTCGAGCCCAGACATACGGTCACTGTGTGCAGGGAAACCCTATTTTCACCAACCGTCCCATAGCTCCTGTTTTCCTTATTTTAGAGTTGTTTTAGAAGAATTAAGACTAATAGAAGGTTTTTCACAGATTTGGAGAACCCGGATCTTTTAGAGTTTTCGGAGACGCGTATTGATCCAGGTGAGTTTAACTCACATAATGCTCATTGCTATTTTTCCATGCACTGCACATCTATTTTGTGTATCGAGAAAACATGCAACTCTCACAGTTTGTACTTTTTGAACATGAACTCTGTCATTTTGAGAAAAACGTTGTGCTGGACATGTTAACCAAGTGAGACTTGTAAAATGACATGCATGTAAAATACAGACAAGATAATTGTATCGTATGACATGGTACACCGGTACGTGCGGTAGTAATGGCCATGGGCTTACTATACATGTTAGCTTTATGGTCAAATGGCTATGTTATACGGGGCTTTGGATCCATTGGTTTCGTGACTGTGATGCAACCATTCCCAATGGTTCGGTCACTACAAGACGGACGTCATTAGTTGGTGTGGGCCATTCGGGGTCGGACCAAATCGTGCCACTAATATTACGTATGGTATGTTGTACAATGGCTGGGGCACTGGCATTGTATTATAGGTCCCTCGAGACAGCATCAACCCTGCTGAAAAGGGGTAATATCTCGGGTAAACCATACTGTTGAATTATGATCGTTGTTTACATCGTATGCATATATCATTACTATACATATATCACGCATTAATAAACTGTCATGATGGAACTGCTTTTGCTTATTAAACACCTGAGTTCATTACTAAAAACTGGCATGGGTATTATATGCGTGAAAAGTCACTAAGTCTTAGACTTACCCCCTTTTATTTTATGTCTTCCCCATCGTTACGAATAATTGCGTTGTTTAGCTGCACTAGACGAAGATGCCATTGGAGACTACTTGGGTGATTGCTCAGGACCTGATACGGGTGATCTTTGAGGATATGGATCCCGTTTGACTTAGGACGATGTAGGAAGATGGAGGATCTGCCTGTGCAGACATGATAGAGATCTTGATTGCATTAGCTTTGTTGAAGCTTAAGTCTAGGCTTTGATCTGTTGATCTTTTGTAAACTATGTTGACAATTATGTATTTTGGGATGTATCTATTTTCTTGTTGATGGTCTGATGACCGGTACATTTGGCGATTATTTATGATATCGATGATGTAGTACTTATCACTGGCATTGTTGTGTGATGTTTCATTTACTATCTCTTAATTCCATAGTCTTGGTAAAGTCTTCCGCTATAGTTTTCTCGTTACAACGAGGAAAGTGATTTCTCGGAGGTCATGTCCTGGAGGGACATGGCTGGGATGCAGCGCCGTGGGATCAATTACTAGTTAATTGATATTCCCATCGGGCAGGGCGTCACAACGTCTAAATAGAAAGTGTCATTAATTAATTTAATTGGGGTCTTATTTAAGGGCGCTTAGCTATTAGGCACCTCTAATTCAGGCGCCTTCATAGAAAGTGTCCTTAATTAATTAAATAGGGGCGTTTACACATTAAAACATCCCCTTATAGGAACGTTTTATTAAAGTACCCCTATTCCAAGCGTTGCTAATCCTTTTTTTTTTTTTTTGTAGTGTAAAAAAATGAGAAAGAAAATATCTGATTTTGTTATTATATATACACAAATTACAAACAACTATTACTTAAAAAATAGATTTTATTTATTTTATTTTATTGCGAAAAAATGTAATTTAGAGAGATTTTTAATGAAAGTTCATACCTTGGTGGGTGGATTAAAAAAACAAGAGTTAAGAAATAAGTGTCTTACAACTCTACAAGGATACACAAATTTTCTAAATTGTTGCTTAATTATTTTGCTCTCTCTCTCCAACACATAAAAGAAGAAATAAAGAGAAGTGCTAGAGGACTAGAGTTTTCTTTTAAATTGGGTTAGAAAAAGTTCTTTCAACTTAATTAATAATAATAAAAAAAAAAGTATGTAATTTTCATGAGTAAAGAAAAATGTCATTTTTATAAATTAGATCTGTCCAATTTTCTTTAACCAAATTTGAAGAAAAGTTCTGTCCAATATTAAAAATAATGCAGTATAAAAGTGTTAAAGAACAATAATTAAATAATGAAGAGTCTATGAGAAGGATCATTGTTCATCCCATTTTAGGTAGTCAGCCTAGTTGACTAGGATACATATATGTATTTATTCAACTGTTGTATTCGGGTGGGAAAAGTCATTAATTAAATTGGATGCATGTTTCAGCTTTTATGATTTAAATTGTCACTCTACAAGGACACAGATNTTCAACTTAATTAATAATAAAAAAAAAAAGTATGTAATTTTCATGAGTAAAGAAAAATGTCATTTTTATAAATTAGATCTGTCCAATTTTCTTTAACCAAATTTGAAGAAAAGTTCTATCCAATATTAAAAATAATGCAGTATAAAAGTGTTAAAGAACAATAATTAAATAATGAAGAGTCTATGAGAAGGATCATTGTTCATCCCATTTTAGGTAGTCAGCCTAGTTGACTAGGATACATATATGTATTTATTCAACTGTTGTATTCGGGTGGGAAAAGTCATTAATTAAATTGGATGCATGTTTCAGCTTTTATGATTTAAATTGTCACTCTACAAGGACACAGATTTGAGATGTGTGAGGGCACATTCGTTCAGTCAGCTAAATCTGAACCCGTGATCACCATAGTAACGAATTTTGATTTATGGAGAGCGAATAATTGTTCACACATATAGCGTCAAACTGTTAAAATAATTTTCCTTATGGTGGAATGTGTGCTCTTTGGGGCCTTCAAAATATGCAATACGTCATCGTCAAGGGGCTTTGATGTCAAAGTTAGATAGTTTTTAAGAGAAATATCGTGCTTCAGCGCACAATCATTCAATATGCTCTGAAGTAACTAATTGAGCTATAATTTGTATTTTCTAGGGAGAGAATATGTTTTTCTACCTTGTTTGGGGGCATATTTATAGACTATAGAGTTGATGTAGAATTGAACTTGTTCTCTTGAAATTGAGATAAAATTGAACTTGTTATCTGAGAGTTTAGGTAGAATTGAACTCCTATTTTCTTGTAGACTTAAAGTAGAACTCTGTGAAATAGAGTCTCCATTAGACTGTATCTTCTACTCTTTGATTGAATGCCCTGTGGGCTTTGGGCCCAAAATTTCCTAAGCTTAAGGGTGAATTTATTCCCAACAAGAAGTAAAATCTCTACACGTTTTATTTACTTTATCTTTCGTCTAGTATTTTATCTTTTTTTCTCTTTTTATTTATTTATTTTTTATTTTTTACCCTCTAGTATTTTTCTAGTTCATCCCAATATATTATTTATTACTAGTTCTAAATACTAGCCACTAACCTTAAACTAAATTACTAACACTTCATTTAATCATAATGAAAACAATTAATCCATATATTACTAAAACTAAATTTTACGTACATAAATTTGTTTATAATAAATTCATTATTCAAAATTCTTTTATGTTGGGCATTACATTAACAGTTGAGGACATGATCAATTGACGTCGTTTAACAGTAAACAACGTCAACTGTATAAGTAAGATCACAAAAATTGGCGTAAAATGGTGGATAATAACAATTCAATCATAATAAGTTTTTTTTTTTTTCTTCTCTGAACTCAAAATATTAATTCATTCGGATTTGATTTAGATGCTATATAAAAACTCATTTGATAAGTGCAATAGATTTTTCAATGTTCAAGATTTAACTTCGCATACTCTTTATTTCTTAGAAATAACTTGAAATTAAATACGAACGGTTGAAAATTACATTATATAAGCTTGCTACAAATTCAACTCATTTTTTTTTTATTCATTAAATAATAAAACCGCACATAGAGAAGTTATGTCCACAGTTAAGCAGGGTATAGTTCAGGACCCAAACGCGGCTTTGCGCGGGCATGCAAGGGCTTGGCCTTGGAAAGGTCATTTATAGACTCGAAGAGATCAATCTCGTCCATGTTCGGTGGAAAACTCCATGAAAACCCTTGAAGAAGCCTTGCCAAAAGCATCACATTCACCAATGTTCCAAGTTGAACGCCCATGCATGCCCGCCTTCCCGTACTGAATGAAATGAAGCGCAACTCATTTTCTGTAAGATTCACCTCCTTCTTGATCAGATGACGCTCTGGGTTGAACTTCAATGGATCCTCCCAAACCCGAGGGTTACGGCCAAGCCCATATCGACTTAAGAGGACGTGGCTTCCTTTCGGTATGAAATAGCCGGCGACAGTCATGTCTTGCATTGAGACATGGGGGAGGTTAAACGGCGCAACGGGGTGAAGACGATAGCCTTCCCTTGCACAAGCCTTAACATAATTGAGCTCTGGAATATCGGATTCTTGAACCCATCTCTTCTTTCCAACCACCCTATCAATTTCATCTACCGCTTTCTTGAGGACCTCCGGTTGGTTTAGCATTTCTGATAGTACCCACTCAACATTGTTGGCAGGGTTATCCACTGAGGCTAGTATTAAATCCTGCATGTATAATATTATATATATACTTAGATGACGTGAATTTAAATTACAAAGACAAACACATGCTATAAACTAGCGTGTATTTAAATATAAGGTAAGACCGATATAATTAAGTTTCACTTGCCGTGATTTGAGCTTTGATCTCTTCTACTGAAAGAGCTGGTTCCCCGTTGGAATCCTTTGCCAAAATGAGAGTGTCAAGCAAGTCCTCTGCCTCCTTCTTCTTCCCTTCTCTCCACTGCTCCACTCTCTCATTGATGATTGGTTCTTCATAGCTGTTAATAATCCTCATAGCCTTACTCACTATCTTCTCGTGGCCATCTAAATCTAGCACTCTTAAGCATGGGATGTAATCCGACACGGCAAATGCATAAATATGAGTGAGTAAGCTCCAAAGTGATTCAACATGTTCCACTTCCTCAACTCCAGGCCCTCCATCGTTACTTCCTTTCCCAAAGTATCGTTTGTTGAATATCATCTTCCTAATTACATTTCCACAATATTGATGTATAGCAAGCCTCATGTCCACAACTGATGTGCTTTTCTCGGACTGGTTACGAATGAACCGAACAAGATTGTCGGCTTCTTCCGTCCTCTTATTAAGGAGCCAGTGGAGCGTTGTCGGGTTAATTACATTGGAAGCCACCACCTTTCTCATCTTCTTCCAATGATCTGACCATGGAACAAGAGCTATCGTCTTGAATCCGTGGGTAGAATACTCGGTCGCCATTGTAAGAGGTCTTGATGCGAATACTGAATCGTATTCTTTCAAGAACTCCCGAGCAATTTCCGGCGAAGTCACTGTGATAACATGAACACTTGCAAGACGGAGACAAGCGATTTCTGTGTTGAGTTCTTTCATAAGGCCATGTATCCACCGAAATGCTGGCTTGTTCCTCCACAATTCGGGGAGGTTTCCTACTAGAGGCCACGGAATTGGGCCAGGTGGGAGTGGCCTCTGCTCACTTTTTCGATCAAATATGAGAGGAAAGATAAAAGCAAACATAGAAAGAAAGAAGAAGATAATGGCTAAGGTGGCATAGCCATTATAGCCCCAATCAACCATATCGAAGAATATAAGAAAATTGGTTTGGAAAGATAAAGATTCTCAAAAACATAAGAAGCAGCCCCATCGTGGTCTTCTATATTTATATATGACATTAGTAGTACGGACATGACATGCCCAACAATAAAAAGGACAGTCTACAACCCTCTTTGTTAATTATTAAAAAAGAAGAGGAAACTTGACGACGGAATGTTGACTGAGGAAAGAATGTAGAAGAGACAGATATAGAGAGAGAGAAATAGAAATTAACGTGGTGTCGTAAATTGGGTTGACAGCAAATTAATGTCCTCATCATTTTCTTAGGTGTTGTAGTTCGGCATCATTTACGACACATAAATTCATCTTCAATTTAAAATATAACCATACCTTAATTTTCTTTAAAAAAGATAAGAGAAAATTTCACTAAAGACCCCCGAACTTTCACCTATTTTAAAATACTATTCATAAACTTCAAAAACTCTTAATTTAGTCCCTTGAAGTTTCAATTGCTTTCAATTTAGACCACTCCTTCATATTTTAAACATTACATGACGTTTATACCCCTAACTTTTATATAAAATTTCAACTTTCAAAACATTTTTTTATTCAAAAAAAATTGAATATTAGGGATATTTTGGTCTTTTTTCTATTTTTAACAACTAAAATTGACAAAAGAGGTCCAAATTGAGAGCAATTGAAAGTTAAGGAGACTAAATTAAGAGTTTTTTAAGTTTAAGGGAGTATTTCAGAACAGGTGAAAGTTCGGGGGTTTTCAGTAAAGTTTTCCCAAACACATTTCATTAAACACATGTAATATAGCATATCCACATAAATTATCATAATCATGTTCCAAAACATATAGCCTTATAATCACACTAAAAATTATTATACAGTTTATGCAATAAAACATGAAGCATAGGGTCAGTAAGTTTTATGCTTGCCACTTTCGCTTAATCTCTTGAAATGATCCCTTGTTGAACGAATCACTACTCCTTTCTTGGTTTCTCTATTTTTTAATGTGCAATAGACAAAAGGTGTTGTTGTTAAATTGGCTAATTTAGTGACAAAATAATTATGGATGCAAGTTGTTTTGGAGACAATATTATCAAGGAATAGCTGTGAAGGAATTCTTAGGAAGTATCAAGAGAAGAGCTATAAGATGTGGTTAAGCCTAACCTCAATATTTTGCTCATAACTTGCGCTCAAGTATTAGATTGTGGTGAAAACAGCTGCATTGAAAAGCTATCTCAAAATACAACAAATTGTTATTAATTACGATTTTTCTAATTCAGACATTTGCTTTACCAAAATCGTCCAGCAATATAAGGATAAAAATCTGGACGAATATTATTCCGATTTGTACAAGGATTTCTTCCTATTTCAACTTGTATTAGGTTTTCTTATAGCCTATATATATGGAGCAGCTATGCACAAAATTGTAAGGATTTATACATTAGAATCCCATGTGCTAAGAGAGCTTTTGACATATTAAGCGTTAGGGTTAAAGATCATCAACAACATCAAGAAGCCTATCAGAGAATCTGTTAGAGGAGAATCATTTCAAGAGGATTGTCGAGCTAGGAAAACAAGCGGGAAGCTTGTTGATCTACAGAGCCTAGGAGTTGGAAAGGGTTGTAAGTTTCCTTGTGTTTGTTATCTGGACTTTATTTTAGTGATTTCTTGAGTTTAGCCACAGCAGAAAGGTTTTACTTTTAAAAGGTTTTTCAAAAGGTTTCAACTTCATCACCATAACATAAGTGTCTCTTTGATTTACTGCTTTATATATTTTGGTAATTAATTATTGCATATTTGTTAAATTTAATTTCGCATTATTTTTGTTAAAGTCCTATTCACCCCATCTAGGTGTATCTGAAGTATCTTTTATATTTTGATAAGGAAATCTCCTTTTGGTTTGATGGTAAGAAATAAAGGATCAGGCTGAACGATTATGAGCTTTTTGAACTATTGAAGAGTTGGTTGAACGATTACACCAAAACGTGGGGATGAATTAAATGAAAAGATGCGCATGTTTTAAAAACTACATACTTCAAGCTTCTAAAGAATTGGTTGCTTCATAAATTCATGTCAGATAGGACGGAGCAAATAAGTTTTATGGGACGGGACGACAGGATTTTTTTTTGCAACGTGTAATGAACTGGTACTTTTTTCTATTTTTTTCCTCTTTTTCTAATCACTGGTACTTAAACATAATGAGGAATTGAGCTTAAAATTGTGTCATATTCTCCAATTAAATGTTTAAATTCTAACAAACAATATTTTCAATATTGAATAATCATAATATCCAAATTACAAGACCACTTAGATTGGGAATTGTGCTTAGAGAACAAACCTCAAAAAGTACGACCTGCGTTGAGTTATTTTGCACCTCGTTGAGTAACATCATATTCCTATATGTGACACGCAATCGAGGATCAAATTCCAATAAATTTTGTGGATTTTTTCTTTTGAAATAGTCAAATATTATTTTTGACTTTTCCATCATTTACAAATAAGTTTACATGATCATTTTGCGTTTTTAGAAAATAAAGAAAAAAATATGCGTAGGTTAACAATGAACAAACTCACATGAATAACATAATCATCACATAGAGACTCTAAGTTAAACATTACACTTTAACCCTATAATTATTATTCTCTTCCTATTCCATTAATCTAGCAACTTAACCCCAATTTCTAATAGTCATATTCACATACAATGATCAATATGATTCTAATATGGCATATTAGAACCTAAACCCCGTAGGCATCAATTTCCATTGAACTCATGAAAGTCTAGGGTTAATTCACACTATAAATGTTATTAACACATCTAATTAGCAATCCTAGTGTTCACAAACCAAAAACCCTAATTTAATTCATATTATACAAATTAGGGTTTATATCCGTACTATTAACAATAGTGAAATTAAAGCTTTCAATCCATTAATCTAACAACCCAGATCTTAAATCATGCATAGAAATCTACTACACACAAAAGCCCCAAATTAATTTTAGGAATTTAACTTCTGACTAAAATTCTTCAAAATTCGGACCTAATAAAAAATTACTCAAATCATTATGATTTTAAACCTGAAAATCAGTGGGTAGAACAAAAACTCAAAGAGAAACTAGAGATTTCTCAATGGCATTAATTATAAAAACCCATCAAAATAACAACAACAACAAACACATAAATTTTTTTGGGGAGGGACCAGGACCTATCAATTTATTTTGGGGTGGTGGGGACCAATATATATATATTTTTTGTTTACTCCTTAAAAAATCTTTATAAGGAAATGGGGGGACAATTGTAGTGACCAAAATAATTAACTAGGCATAAGTGGCTTAGTTAAAGGGTTAATTTGGACTTTGGGTCACTAGGATCAGTTAGAAGGGCATTTTGGGAATTTGTCTTTTAGTGCAGACGTACGCTAGAGTTGGCGGACATACACTCTTGTCTTTTAGTGCGGATGTACGCTGAAACCCCAGACATACGCTGTTGTCTTTTAGCGCTGACGTACGGTGGTCCCCCCACCGAACATATGCTCTGACAGATACTACAACCGTACTTTGTGAACACTACAGCGGACGTACGCGATACTATTCACAAAATCCACTGGGTAATACCTAGTCGTACGAAACAGCCTTTGGACCGCTGTGGAATAGTACCGGACATACGCCCTTAGGACAGGACGTCCGCTATTTTTTGGCCCTATAAATACCCCCTCACCCCCTCGATTTCACACCTATTCCGCCCATAGACCCCTCTCTTCGCCCCCAGGCTGCTGGTAGACTGTTTTGTGAGTGTTTGTGAGGTTTCGTGAATGTTTCAGTGTTGTCGGAGGAGGAACTCTCAAAGTTTCGCTTCTATGAGGTAATGCTCGGTTGCCTATTTCTTCAGTTACGTCATTATGCTACTCGATTATAGTTCTATGTTGCTAGTTGTAGTTGTTAGCTTATTTATGTTTTAATCTTCCTTAGGCTAGTGTTTTGTTAGCTTAGCGTTGTTGCTTTGCATGGAGGTTTCGATCTGTGCTAGGAGGCCCTAGGGAGTCTGTGTTGGCCTTAGGAGTCGGAGAATAGGCGAACAGTGGAGGGAAAATGAGGTTCTCTCTAAAAATCTCGGAGCGGACGTACGGTCTCGAGACCGAACGTACGGCCCAAAGTGTCACAGTGGACGTATGGCCCCGAGCCTGGACGTACGGCCAGTGTGTAACAGGGAACTTTATTTTCACTAGCCATCCTATAACTCCTATTTCCTTATTCTAGAGTTGTATTAGTATAAATAGAATTGATGATAGGTCTTTTCTCAATATTCGAGGTTATGGAGCCTCAAGGGAATTACATGTAGGAACTTTACGGCCTGGGTGAGTACAAACTCACATGGATGCTTTATTGTTACTTTTCCTGCATTGCACGTATTTTATATATATCAAACATACATATTTTGCAACTCTCATGAAATACATTTTGAAACTACTAGGAACTCTCTTTTGTGAAAACGTGTGTCAGTTAATAAGGTAATAATGAGACTTGTAAAACTGTGCATGTAAAAGACTGATAAGACTAATTGCATCATATAACATGGTACACCGGTATGTGCAGAAGTAATGGCCATGGGCTTACTATACTGGTTAGCTTTTATAGTCAATGTGTGTGTGTGTGTTGGGGGGGGGGGGGGTTGGATCCAATGGTTTCGTGACCAATGATGTAACCATTCCCAATGGATGGTCACTATAGGACGAACATCATTAGCGGTGTGGGCCACCAGAGGTTGGACTCGGTCGTGCCACTAGTTTTATGTACGGTACGATGTGCAATGGCTGGGACACCGGCATTGTACTACAGGTCCCTCGGGACAGCATCAACCCTGCTAAGAATGGGTAATATCTCGGGTAGACCATATTGTTGAACTATTACTGTTACTCGTGATTATAAGCATATATATATCACCTGCATGATAACTGTCATCTCATAATGTTGCATGTATTTTATAAATAAAAGAATCCACAAATTAATGACGCGTACGTCATGTGGATTTCTACTCACTAAGTCGTCAGACTTACCCTTATATTATTTCTCTTTTTCTCCATATATTCGATTATGCTATTATAGATAGTGAATACCGTGAAACATCTGGTCTCATGGAGGATTCGATTCAGGAGATGCTTGATGACTTTTTGCAAGCTTGAGCAGGTACTCATGATAACTAATACTTTTAAGTTATGTTGTAGACTTAGGGCTTGATGCATGCTTCATACTAAGGTTTAGCATAGATCTTTGTAATGATGTTATGATTTCCGTTGCTTTGATATTCTTTGGTTAGACGCTCTGGTTATAATGATTCAATGATTATCGAACTTCATTACTTCTACTGCTTAGTATCCTCTGTTTTTTAGGAGTAGAGGTCCCGGAGGTCTTGTTCGGAGTGGAACAAGGCTGGGAGACGAACTGTTGAATTGATTACCAGTTAATTAATTCTCGGGGCGTTACAACCACGGCCCCAACCGGTCCTCCCCTCCCCCCTCCATCTCTGCTGAAACAGGGACGGAGCCAGGAAGTTTTATGGGAGGAGACCAAAGCAAAAAAAAAAATTTGAAATTTTGTTTTGTTATTAGGAATTTTTTTTTACAACGTGTAAAGAACTAGTACTTTTTTCTATTTTTTTTCTTTTTTTTCCAATCACTGGTACATAAATACAATATGGAATTGAGCTTCAAATTGTGTCATATTCTCCAATTAAATATTTAAATTCTAACTAACAATATTCTCAATATTAAATAATCATAATATCCAAATTACAAGACCACTTAGATTGGAAATTGAGCTTAGAGTACAAACCTCAAAAGTACGACATGCGTTGAGTTATTTTGCACCTCATTGATTAATATCATATTCCTATATGTGACACGCAATCGATGATCAAGCTCCAATAAACTTTGTGCATTTTTTCTTTTGAAATAGTCAAGTATTATATTTGACTTTCTCATCATTTACGAATAAATTTACATGATCATTTTGCGTTTTTAGAAAATAAAGAAAAAATATGCATAGGTTAACAATAAACAAACTCACATAAATAACATAATCATCACATAGAGACTCTAAGTTAAACATTACACTTTAACTCTATAATTATTATTCTCTTCCTATTCAACTAATCTAGCAACTTAACCCCAATTTATAATAGTCATATTCACATACAATAATCAATATGATTAAAATATGACACATTAGAACCTAAACCCCATAGGCATCAATTTCCATTGAACTCATGAAAGTCTAGGGTTAATTAACACTTTAAATGTAATTAACACATCCAATTAGCAATCCTAATGTTCACATACCAAAAATCTTAATTTAATTCATACTATACAAATTAGGGTTTATATCCATATTATTAACAATAGTGAAATTGAAGTTTTCAACCCATTAATCTAACAACCCAGATCTTAAATCATGCATAGAAATCCACTACACACAAAAGCCTCAAATTAATTTTAGGAATTTAGCTTCCTACTAAAATGCTCCCAAATTCAGACCTAATAAAAAATTACTCAAATCATTATGATTTTAAACTTTAAATTCAATGGGTAGAACAAAAACTCAATGAGAAACTAGAGATTTCTCAATGGCATGAGTTATAAAAACCCATCAAAATAACAACAAAAAACACCAAAAAAAATTTGAGGAGGGACCGGGATCTATCAATTTTTTTTTTTTTGGGGCGGGGGGGGGACCAGTATTTTTTTTTTTTATTGTTTTTTACTCCTTAAAAAAAACTTTTTGAGAAAATGGGGGGAACCATGACCCCAGCCGGTCCCCTCCTCCCTCTGTCTCTGAGCATATCAACATAAATTATCATAATCATGTTCCAAAATATATAGCCTTATAATCACACTAAAAATTATTATACAGTTTATGCAATAAAACATGAAGCATAGGGTCAGTAAGTTTTATGCTTGCCACTTTCGCTTAATCTCCTTAAATGATCCCTTGTTGAACGAATCACTACTCCTTTCTTAGTTTCTCTATTTTTGAATGTGCAATAGACAAAAGGTGTTGTTTTTGAATTGGCTAATTTAGTGACAAAGTAATTATGGATGCAAGTTGTTCTGGAGACAATTTTATCAAGGCATAGCTGTGAAGGAATTCCTAGGAAGTATCAAGAGAAGACCTATAAGATGTGGTTAAGCCTAACCTCTATATTTTGATCATAACTTGCGGCTCAAGTATCAGTTGAGGTGAAACCAGCTGCATTGAAAAGCTATCCCAAAATACAACAAATTGTATCAGATTGCGGCTCAAGTATCATATATTATGATTTTTCTAATTCAGACGTTTGCTTTACCAAAATCATCCTGCAATATAAGGATAAAAATCTGGATGAATCATATTCCGATTTGTACTAGGATTTCTTCCTTTTTCAACTTGTATTAGGTTTTCTTATAGCTTATACATATGGAGCAGCTATGCACGAAATTGTAAGGATTTATACATTAGAATCCCATGTGCTAAGAGAGCTTTTGACATATTAAGTGTTAGGGTTAATCTCTCATGGAGTGAAACGTTGTGTTTTTATGAAAAATCATCAACAACGTTAAAGGAGAATCATTTCAAGAGGATTGTCAAGCTAGGAAAACAAGCGAGAAGCTTGTTGACCTTACAAAGCCTAGGAGTTGGAAAGGGTTGTAAGTTTCCTTGTGTTTGTTATCTGGACTATTTTTTAGTGATTTCTTGAGTTTGGCTGCAACGGGGGAGTTTTACTTTTAAAAGGTTTTTCAAAAGGTTACCACTTCATCACCATAATATGTGTCTCTTTGATTTACTGCTTTTTATATTTTGGTAATGAATTATTGCATATTTGTTAAATTTAATTTCACATTATTTTTGTTAAAGTCCTATTCACCCCATCTTGGTGTATCTGAAGTATCTTTTATGAGAAAACCTTGAATCAGGTCCATCTGTAAAAGGCCACTTTTACAGCATCCACTCACAAGCTGACACCTAAGCAAACATAAAACAAATCTACAAAAATATCATACACCCACACACACAATATTTTGAGCAAAAAAGAGTTGGGTGGCGGGTCACTCCAGACCCGTGGATCTGGCCATGGAGTTCATCTTCTATGGCGCTTCTCCGGAGCCAATTTTTTCCGGCCTTTAGGATGATAAAATCTTTAAAGGGTTCACTTTCCACCTTTAGATTTTAGTTTTGAATCTAAAAACGAGTTTTGAGGCATTAGAAATAGGTTTTTGAAACATTAGAATTGGGTTTCAGGCGGGTCAAGACGGTTTCAGGTGATTTTGTGACTGTTCACAGCGAGACCCACCGCATGGCCAGACCCACGACGTGGGTCTCACCAGACCCAGGCGTGGGTCTGGAGTGGGTCTGGCGAGACCCAGCGTGGGTCTCTCCAGACTCCGGTGTTGATGAGATTCATGAGGCCAGCGCGGCATTAGAACTTAGCAAGGAAAACAGTAGCGTTGGCTTGAGACTCTGGGCTCTTGATCCACTGCAAGCAAGGCCTGATACTGCAATTTTCACTGCACCCTTTGCATAGAACCCGGCACCCATTACAATTCATGCGCATTTTCTCTACAAATTGAACAAATACAGAAAGAAAAGAGAGAGAGAAGGAAAGAGGAGGCTTGTTTGTATGGTTTTTGGAGGTATGGGCGAGACCCAGCGTGGGTCTCTCCAGACCCCGACGTGGGTCTGGATACCCACGGCTGGCCGGCGACGTTGGGCTAGAGGCAGGGGTGTTTTAGTCTTAATCTGTTTGATTTTTGGAAGGAATCCGGCGTTACTGAGTCTATTTGGGTTTGTATACTTGTACGATGTGACAGATTTTAATTAGGTGCCGTAAAAGTCACCTTTTACAACCATCCGGACCTAAGGGCTCTCATCTTTTATATTTTGATAAGGAAATCTCCTTTTGTTTTGATGGTAAGAAATAAAGGGTCAGGCTGAACGATTATGAGCTTTTTGAACTATTTTTCGCAATCTGTTTCTACTGAAGAGTTGGTTGAACGATTACACCAAAACGTGGGGATGAATTAAATGAAAAGATTCGCATGTTTTAAAAACTACCTACTTCAAGCTTCTAAAGAGTTGGTTACTTCATAAATTCATGTCAGTCTCTGAAGTATCATTTATATTTTGATAAGGAAATCTCCTTTTGTTTTGATAGTAAGAAATAAAGGATCAGGCTGAACGATTATTAGCTTTCTGAACTATTTTTCGCAATCTGTTTCTACTGAAGAGTTGGTTGAACGATTACACCAAAACATGGGGATGAATTAAATGAAAAGATTCGCATGTTTTAAAACCTACATACTTCAAGCTTCTAAAGAGTTGGTTGCTTCATAAATTCATGTCAGTCAGACTGACATGAATTTATGAAGCAACCAACTCTTTAGAAGCTTGAAGTAACTTACATGAATTTATAAAGCAACCAACTCTTTAGAAGCTTGAAGTAGATAGTTTTATGGGAGGGGACCAAAGTATATATATATATTTTTTTTTTTTTTTGTTATTAGGATTTTTTTTAAAAAAAAAATTTGCAACATGTAATAAACTGGTACTTTTTTCTATTTTTTTTCTTCTTTTTCCAATCACTGATACTTAAATACAACAAGGAATTGAGCTTAAAATTGTGTCATATTCTCTAATTAAATGTCTAAATTCTAACAAACAGTATTCTCAATATTGAATAATCATAATATCCAAATTATAACACCACTTAGATTAGGAATTGAGCTTAGAGTACAAACCTAAAAAAGTATGACTTGCGTTGAGTTATTTTGCACCTTGTTGATTAACATCATATTCCTATATGTGACACGCAATCGAAGATCAAACTCCAATAAATTTTGTGCATTATTTCTTTTGAAATAGTCAAGTGTTGCATTTAACTTTCCCATCATTTACAAATAAATTTACATGATCATTTTGCGTCTTTAGAAAATAAAGAAAAAATATGCGTAAGTTAACAATAAACAAACTCACATGAATAACATAATCATCACATAGAGACTCTAAGTTAAACATTACACTTTAACCCCATAATTATTATTCTCTTCCTATTCCATTAATCTAGCAACTTAACCCCAATTTATAATAGTCATATTCACATACAATAATCAATATGATTCTAATATGGTATATTAGAACCTAAACCCTATAGGCATCAATTTCCATTGAACTCATGAAAGTCTAGGGTTAATTAACACTTTAAATGTAATTAACACATCCAATTAGTAATTCTAGTGTTCACATACCAAAAACCCTAATTTAATTCATACTATACAAATTATGGTTTATATCCATTCATCTTTCAACCCATTAATCTAACAACCTGGATCTTAAATCATACATAGAAATCCACTACACAAAAAAGCCTCAAATTAATTTTAGGAATTTAACTTCTTACTAAATTCTCCCAAATTTAGACCTAATCAAAAATTACTCAAATCATTATGATTTTAAACTTGAAATTCATTGGGTAGAACAAAAACTCAAAAAGAAACTAGAAATTTCTCAATGGCATTAGTTATAAAAACCCATAAAAATAACAACAAAAAACACAAAAAAAATTTTGGGGATAGACCGGGACCTAACAATTTTTTTTTTTTGGGGGGAGGGGGGGGGGGGGGGGGG